>JARBWK010000014.1:37443567-38189374 GCA_030556195.1 Anolis apletophallus | reverse complement strand
TGGCACAGAGTGGATTAAAATGCATTTAATCAGGGTGTTAGTCTTTTATAACATGTGCCTGATTGATTCCAGACACCAAAAACCCTCTAATTCAGAGTTGACACGTATGTAGCATCACTTTCTGACTGTACTTTTTGCTTGGAAAAGTACCAAACCTGCTTCAGCACCTTTGAGATTTGGGATGTTGGGATGCTGGCCTATCCATGGTCCGGCCTCCCTCAAACTGCACCAAGACATAAAGTGGGTCTTGGGGGTTCTGTGTGCCAAGTGTGGTTTTGTTGTCTCATTGTTGGGGGCTGCAAAGTGTTTTGGACTTAAACTCCCACCATGCCTGACTGCCTCAGGGCTTTTCCTTACCTCCCTCTGGCACTTTAGAGTCTCGGAATGTTCGTGGCTGGCCAATGGGAGTCGTTTATGCAAATAATGCTGCCACATATCCTTCCTGGCCTGTGAAAGTGGCTGCCACATATCCGCCCTTCCGCCCTCCGCAAACCTGCATACCCGCATACACACATACAAACATTCCGTTTTATAAAGGTATACAGACAGATATACAGATATCTGTGAATTCTTTGGAGTTATCGTCACCCCCAGGTATTTGACTTTGTTAGTAATTTTCATCTCTATCAAGCCCTGTAGAACCTGTTTATTCTTCTCTGTTATATTTTTGACCAGCACTTGTGTTTTGTTTTTATTTATAACGAAGCCAGCTAGTTTTCCGAATTCTTCAATTTTTTCAATCCACTGCGGGATGGAATTTCTAGGGTCTTCTATTATCAAGGCCAAATCATCTGCATATGCCTGGCACTTGATTTTTTCTTTCTTGATTTGTATTCCCTTCAATCTATCATCCTTTCTAATGTCCTCCAATAGTATTTCCAATATTAGAATGAATAACAGGGGGGAGAGTGGGCAGCCTTGTCGTACTCCTTTTTGGATTGTAACCCTCTCGGATCTCCCTTGGTTAACTATTATGCTGGCATATTGTTCTCTATATGTCTTGGAACGCCTTTATCATGTGGTATCCGATGTCTAGCTCTTTCAAGAGTGTTTCCACGAACTCCCAGTTTGTTCTATCGAAGGCCTTTTCGGCATCCACGAAAACAAAGGCCACCTCCCTATCAATATTTTTATCGTAATATTCTATTGCGTCTACTAGGATTCTTATATTGGTCTTTAACTGCCTGTTTGGTAAAAACCCATTTTGTTCCTCCTTTATCCAATTCCCCAAGAATTTTTTAAATCTTTCTGCCAATATACTTGTAAACAATTTGTAATCGGTATTTAGGAGGGAGATTGGCCTATAGTTCGCGGGATCTTCAAGGTCCTTGCCTGGTTTACCTATGAGCATGACGTTGGACTCCTTCCATGACTCGGGCGTTCTGCCCTTTTGTAATATGCCATTGAATATCTTTTCCAGCATGTCCACTACTTCTCCCTGGAATTCCTTGTAATATTCTCCTATGAAGCCATCTGGGCCTGCTGCTTTCCCTGGCTTGATCTTTTTTATGGCCATTATTATTTCCTCCTTTGTTATCATCTTATTAAGGGCCTCTCTTTCTTCATCAGGTATTTTGTTTATGTCCCCCCCCCCCCAAAACTGCTGAATCTTGGTTCTATCTATTACATCCTGGCTGTATAGTTTTGCATAGAAATGTTCAAAGACCTTTCTAATTTCTTTATCTGTAGTATATTCGGTGTTATCTATCTTCACTTTTGTTATGATATTCCTTTTTCTTTTTTCTTTTAACTGCCACGCCAGCAGCTTCCCTGGTTTGTTCGCTGATTCAAACTTTTTTTGATTTAAATACTTCAGGCTTCTCTCAATGTTTTCTACCTCATATACCTCTAACTGCTTCTGTAGGGATTTTACTTCTCTTTTTTTATCTTTTCAGTTCCTTCTCCCCTTCTTCAATTTTTTATATATCTCATTTATTTTGGCCTGCCCCTTTCTCTTCCATCTTGCCTGTTGCTTTAAGAAGACCCCTCTCATGAAGGCCTTCCCTGCGTCCCATATTAGATTATAATTGTCGTTGTTGTGTTTATTTATTACAAATAATTCTTCAAGGAGTTTTTTACTTTCGGCTAAATCTCCTGGGTCCTTGAGAATCCTCACTGGGAGTCTCCAGTGGAATTCCCTTTTAGAGCTCCCTATTTCGATTTCCACCCGGCAGTGGTCCGAAACGTCTCTCGCCCATATCTTGGTCTAATTTATTTTGGATATCATAGTATTCGATGTTAATATTAAATCTATTCTCGACCAAGAATTGTGCCGGCCCGAGAAGAATGTGTAGTCTTTCTCCTGGGTGTGAGTTTCTCTCCAACTATCTTTTAAGTCCAATTCTCATATGACTTTGAAGTAACTGTTTGGGAGTTTACCTCCCTGACTTCCTTTTTTTGGTTCAGGACTCCTGTCCATTCCCGGGTTTGCCACCCCGTTAAAGTCTCCCATTAAGATAATATCCTCAAAATGGAGCTGGTATTTGGCGATCTGTTTCCCAATCTCTTTTTAAAAAATTGACTTTGTCTCATTGGGCGCATATATATTACATATTAATATCTTATCTTGTTCTCTTTGTATCCCCACCCCCACATATCTTCCCTCTCTATCTTCGAATAGCAATTTGGGTTTCAAGTTAGGGTCCGCATAGATTACTACTCCTCTCTTTTTTTTCCCTGCCGAGGCAATAAACGCCTCCCCCATCCCATTCCTTTTTAAATATTTAACATCTGTTTTCTTAATATGTGTTTCCTGTAGGCCTATTATACCAGCTCTTTCTTTTTTGAGCTTATTAAACACCCTCTTCCTCTTAGACGGATTGTTCAAACCGTTAACGTTCCAGGAGATGCACCTCAGCTGCATTTAGTTCGAATCCGGAGCTGGTTCTTCTTCTTCTCCTTCCTCTCATTCGATTGGTTCCGGTTGTCTTTCCACTCCATCCTCCTCCTCTGATCCGCTGTCTTCATGTTCTGTTTTGTCTTTAATATCGTCGTCTTCTTCATCTGGAGGTGTTTCATATGGTTGGCTTCCCCTCGAGGCATTTCCTTTCTCTCGCCTTGTTCTAGCCTGCTCCGACTCATTCAGATCATCACCATATTTTCTCATGAATTCTTCGGCTTTTTCCACCGAGGTCAGCCAGTGTTGTTTGTCCTTATAAGTAGCCATCACCCCTTCCAGTTTTTGCCATCGAAATTTGATATTGTGTCTCTTTAGGAGGTCTGTTAGGAAATAGTATTTTTTTTCTTTTTTCCAGAACATCTCTGGGCAGTTCCTTTAAGATTATTACTTTATTCCCTTTGTACGTCCCTTGTTTATTAGCCTGCCACCTCAGGACCTGGTCCCTGATGCATTTTTTGGTATAGTGTACTATGACGTCCCTAGGCGCTTTATTTCTTCTGGCGTAGGCCGAGTTTACCCTGTAGACTCTGTCCACTTTATCCAGAATGTATGGCTCTGGGATGTCCAGTATTTTGGCTGTTATGGCCACTACTATCTCTTTTGTCTTCTGATCTTCCTCTTCTTCCAGGCCACGGAATCGTAATTGAAATTCTGATTGTGCAAAGTCTATCTTTAGTTGTTTATCTTCCAAGGATGCGTTTCTTGCTTCTAAATCCTTTATTCTCTCTAGGTTCTTCTTTTGTTGGCTTTTCAGGGCCAAATTTTCTTTTTTTAGTTCTGTAATTTCCTCTTTCATATCTGACATTTTCCTGTCCAGCCCTTTTATGTCCTTCTTCACCTCCTTGAAGTCCAACTTCATCTCTCCCTTCAAATCTTTCAGATCTCCTTTTAGGTTGTCATTCATCTTTTTCCTATCTTCGTCCCCTCCTTGAATCAATTTCCTTATCTCTTGCATTTCCATCAATAGGTCTCTCATGCTCAGGTCCGCACCGGCACTCGAGCCTCTTCTGATGGGCTCTCCTCTTTTGTCCTTCTCCACCTTGCCTCTCATGGCCATTATGAGTAGGTCTTCTTTGTCCTTCTTCTTCCCCTTTTGGGACATCAATAGAGATACAGCTCCTCTTCTCCTTTCCTTTCCTTAAAGGAGGTCTTCTTCCACTCAATACCTCTTAATTGGGGGTTTAGGGGTTTTTTGTGGTCTCCTTGGCAAGTTACGCCTGTGGGGAGGGGGCGTTTTATGTTGGAGGGTAGAGGGTAGGGGTGGGAGTTTGTTTGCACCGAGATTCTGTTCAGGGATTCTGGGATTTGTTTATTTATATTCCCTTTAAAGCACTGTTGCACTTCTGGGTGGGTGGGTGGGGGGTTGGGGGGATATTATTTAGCAGAAGAGATCAAGAGAGGTCAAATATCAATTCTCTCTTACCTTCCTTGATTTTCTGTGGTTCCTCTCTTGGTTGGGTGTCTCCTTGTGCCCCCCTGGGACCCCTTCTCTCTTTGTTCTTTGGGTTCAGTGCTTTCCCATATGTGCTGTGCACTGTGGCCTTTTCTCTCACTTTGCCTCCACACTGCCTTGCCTTTCTGCCTCCCTTCCTCCACTTCTTGCAGCTCTTGGTTGTCACCGCCTCTCCTCCTCTCCTCCTTGCTCCAAACCGCTATAATTCCCTTTACTAGTCTTTCCAGATCCTGCTTCCTTGTTATCTAGGAGTTCGGGAGGCTTAGACTTATTGGTAGAGCTATTCTCTTGTTTCCTCTTGTTGTTTCCCCTTTCTCCTTTCTTCACATCCGGTTCCGCCCTTTCCCCTGCGTCACTTCCTTCTTCTTCCTCTCTCAAGCCGACGCGTCAGTGCTCTCCTCCCCCGCACCCCGCCATTGAGGTAAGTTGCTGCCTCTTACTTTCTCCCTATTTCCCGACTTCCTTTCTTCTCCTTCCTCCGGATCTCTCCTCCGCGGTATTTCTTCTTCTTCTATCTGGGTCCGTCGCTCCCTCTCCTCTCGTCCTTCCTTCTCTCCTTCTCGCACCTCTCTCGCGGTTCTCGCGGTTCTCCACACCTCTCCTTTTTGGGCCTTCCTTGGGTCTTTCCCGTCTAGGCTCTCTCTTGTCGGGTTTTCTGTGTGGGCTCTTTCTCCTTGCCTCTCTCCGTGTAGTTAAAAGGTGGTTGGCGGCGGGAGGTTATGACCAAGCTCCTTGGTCGCGCTTGTCGGCTGTTCCTTCCGTCTGTCCCTCTTCAGCCTTACCGGTCTCATCAGAACCCTTGAGGGGTCCCGATCCTGACCGGCTAGGCACTTTTCTGGGCACCGGGTTGCGCTCCTTCAATCTCGAGCGTCTGTGGGGAGATTTTCTCCCTCCATCAGCCTTTTCTCCACGTCACGCTGAGGGAGCTCCCTCAGAATGCAACCCTCACTGCCATTAGCCAACCGGAAGTTCGTGCCTCCCCACTTAATGTGGTACCTTTATCACCTACTTGACAGATGCAACTGTCTTTCGGGCTGCAAAGGTCGACTGCAGGCTGCACCTAAGGTCGGGCACCCACCCCGACCTGGGCAGGCCTCGAACTCATGATCTACAGGTCACAGAGATCTTATGCAGCTGACACGTAGCCAGCTGCGCCACTTCCTGGTGCCATAGAGCACTGTAGACTCAAATAGTGATGGATCTGGATTAAACTTGGCACAAATACTCAATATGCCTAAATGTGAACATTGGTGGAGTTTGGGGAAAATGGGCCTTGGCATTTGGGAGTTGTAGTTGCTGGGATTTATAGTCCACTTACAATCACAGCAGGAGGAGGGCTTTTGGTGGGAGAATTTGCTGTCTCTTTCCAAAAAGGAATAGAAAAGCAGGTGGAGGGCTCTTCATCCTTCTCTGCCAAAGCAGTTCCTAAGAGCATAAGAAATATGTGTCTGATGGTCTTTGGCGACCCCTCTGAAACCCCCCTCATGACCCCCCCAGGGGTGCCGACCCCCAGGTTGAGAAATGCTGCTTAAGTCCTACTGATCTCAGGCCCGGATTAACACCTTTTTGCGCCCTAGGCCACACTTTGGAATTATGCCCCCTTTAAGCCAACCTCTACCGCACCCCCCCCCCCCAGGAAAGGGCCGGGCCCCTCCTTACCCACTGGGCAGAAGAGCAGGAAGGCCAACGCCACCAGGAGGCTCCAGCAGGAGCTTCCTATGGCCAGGCAGAAGGAGGAGTGTCCCGGGCCGCTGAGAGCCAGGGGCCGGGCAGGACCGCCTCGAGGAAAGCATTTAAAAGGCCAGCCTCTGAAGCGTGGAGAGAGAAGAAAGAACCAAAGGGAGGGGAGCAGGGAGGATGGGGGGAGGGGGCAAGAGGAGGAGGAAAAGGGGGTGGGGGTGATAGCAGGAGGAAACGGGGGAGGGAAAAAAGACACGCTGTCAAAGCGGCCGGTGATGCCACCTTCCCCGCCCACGGTGTCACAATGCAGGGTCTCGGCCCAGCCCCTTAATCACACACACAGAGACGGTAATCAGCTAACTATTTATTGAATAATGGAAAACAGGTGAAAAGGTAAATTGTCCATAAAAGTATCAAAAAGTTCAATCAAAATGGTAAAGAGTTCGTAGATAAATCCAAAGGCAAAACTTGGCAAAAGCTCCGCGAAAACAATGTGGATCCAGCAACTAGGTCCGTGGCAAATCAACAAGGCAAAGTTCAGAAGCAAGGCCCAAGAAACTTCTTGGCAAGGCACGAGCCTAAATCCTGGCTCTGTGGATCTTCACTCGCGTCACTCCCTTCAAATCAGAAGTGGCCGAGCAACTGAGGATCCGTTCCCACGGATCCTATACTTAATTCCCTTGGTGAGACCTCCGACGCTCTAGGCTTCGGCGCCAATCTGTACTACGGGACCTAGCGCTTCTCTGGCGCTCTAGGCTTCGGTGCCATTCCCTCCTACTGGACTCAATGCTCTGTCTCCTATCAAAGCTCCGTCCTTGCCTCCCAGCACCTGGGTCGCTATCTTCATGAGAGCCAGACTCCCTTTCAGCTTCCATGGGCTCATCCTCCGCTATCTCCCTGACCCTTTCTTGCGACCCGAAACCACCTGGTTTCTCATAATGATTATCAGAATCAGCACTTTCAGTGTCAGCCTGACTTTCCCAGCTTTCATACCCATCAGGCCAGCCATCATCCCATTCCAAGCTCTCTGTGGGAGATGAAAGCCCAGCTACCTCATCATCCCCTTCATCCATGTCCTCATCAGCTGCCATTGGCCCTAATGCAATCGGGACCCCTGGGGCCACCCCCTGCCCCCCAGGCACGAAAGGGAACGGGGTTGCTACACACGGCCCTCCTCTCTTTCTCTCTCTCCGTCAGGGCTGCCGGGGAAACTGAGGCAACCGAAAAGGGACCCTCCTGAATGGTTAGGAAGCTAGCCCACTCACCCACCCACCCATTTTGGGGCAGAAAAAAGGCTATTTCTGGCTCTGCAATGAAAGAGGGAGAGAGGCGGAGGCGTGGGGAAGCATGCACGTGGGAGCGGGGGGCACGCACGGGTCTTGCGCTTGCTCACTCTCTCGCTCATTCGCTCGCTTGGAAGGCAGGCTCTCCGTCTGCTCCTGCGGATGGGAAGGACCACGGGGAGGGAGGGAAACAGGCGTGCACAGAGCGGCCGTGGGGGGTGTCGCTGAGTTGGGAGAGACCCCAGGGGCTGGCCATGGCATTTTTATTTGTTTCAACATTTTTTTTTGGTCCGTGATTCTGTGCCCCCCTCAGTTTGTGCCCCTAGGCCATGGCCTAGGTTGGCCTTATGGGTAATCCGGGCCTGACTGATCTCAACAGGAATGAGCTGGGTCCCAATTGCTCTGGATTATGACATGCTTCTCTGGAACAGGTAGAGACACCAGCAATACTGTACATCTGTGGTGAATTATAATCTTCCTTTCTGTGGCTATGGAAATTCAATATTGGGGCTCATTTCCAGTTCTACCCCTTTTCACATGCATCCTCCAATAACAGCGCCAAATATCACGAGGAACAAAACTTGCATTTGTATTTTTCAGCAGGCCTGTGGGTAAAGAATATGAAGAACGAAGTAAGCATCGCAAAGAGACCATGGTTAGAGAAATAGAAACATGTAGACACAAACACACAAGTTTCCAGTGGGTATTCCCTTCCCTTGGATTTCAAACAATGCTCAGTTGGTCCCTTTGCGAACTCAGGGATTATATAGGCTGGGATCAGTCAGCTACTGAATCGTAAACCTGGCTGCTGAACTCGCTGGAGAATGCCAAAAGCGTTCCCCGATGATGGATGCTTGAAGTGAACGTTGCATTCCATTCCAGCGTGAACAAAATGAATCTTTGATTCTGTTATGACTGATGTATTTCCCGGTCCTCTCAAGTGAGGCTGTTGGATGAAAATGAAACCATTAGTGTCTCCACAGGTAGACTGGATATAAACGTAGCAGATCAGAGCCTGAGGGATCACTATCCACAAGGGGTTTTTTTCCTGGACATATGGCTGGAAAAATATATTTTGACACCTGGGGGAAGTATTTATGGGATGGAACACTTGCTTCTTTTCTTGCAAAAGATTATTCTTTGTGATGGCATGCCTGAGCCAATGGAAAAACAGTGTCTGGCCTTACTCTGGGGCTATCTGTATACTTTCTGTTAAAATTAAGACCCTTAGAATACAGAGGCACTTTAGACAAGGTGAAGAGATAACAAAAATGAGTTTAATCCAAACAAGATGAATAAAGGGTTAAGTCCACCCAGGACTATCATAAGATAACTTAAAACAATACATTACAAAAGGAGCCTTTGCTGCCTCCAGTCTCTCTGGAGTTTTTTTGCCTCTGCCACAAAGCGATGGTTATAAACTGTCTCAATCTTCTTTCCTGTGAAGCATAAGCTGGTCATAAGCTTCTATTATCCTTTGGACTGGTGGTATAAAAATACTGCTGAATGCAGGTGCTAAGGTTGCCTGTTTTTGAATTGTTTGGGCCTAGGATTACCAAACAATGCCCCAAGCCTCTAGTGACTGTAGAAAAAGTCCCGCAAGAGAGCTCTATACAGACAAACGGAATAGACCAACTAAAGATGGCCTTTGGGGGGTGTTATGTTCCACCCAAAAATGAATACAAAGGAAGGTATCTAGTATCTACACCAGGGGTGGGGAACCTATGGCTCGGGAGCCAGATGTGGCTCTTTTCATGATTGCATCTGGCTCTCCTATTCCTTCTTTCCTCCATTCTCCCTCTTCCTTCCTCTTCCATTCTTTCCTTCTCTCCTTCCTTTTCCCTCCCTCTCTCCCCTTCCTTCTTTCCTCCATTCTCCCTCCCTCCATCTTCCTTCCTTCCTCTTCTATTCTTTTCCCCCAAGTCGTCCTTTCCTTCTCCTTCCTTTCTTTTCACTTCCCGCTCTCCCCTTCTTCCTTTTCTTTTCCCCCCTTCATTATTTAACTTTTTTCTCACTCCCTTTCCTTTCTTTTCCCCACCCTTTCCTTTCTTCCCTTCCCATTTCTTTCTTTCTTTTCCCCTCCTTGTCTCTCTCCTGCTTCTCTTTTCTTCCCTTGCCATAGTTCGTTCTTCTTTCCTTTCTTCCTCTCCCCCCTCCTTCATTTCCTCTTTCTTTCTTTCTTTCTCCCTTCCTTCCGTCTTCTCTTCCTTCCCAGAGTCCTGAGCGTGCCTTTTGCAGAGCCAGGTCTGAAGTGTCCTGTCATTCTACTGGGGGAATCTTTTTCTCATAGTATGTACGTATAGACTCACATTTAGTTGAATTCAGACTTAATATATATTATATATATATTATATGGCTCTCACTTAAATACATTTCCAAATGTTTTGCTTTCATGGCTCTCAGAGTCAAAAAGGTTCCTGACCCCTGATCTACACTATTGGGAAAATCTATGAACAGGGGGAACTGAAGCAGAGGAGAGGAAAAAGCAGAGCCAAGATTTCACAATCTTTCTGTAGAAACATCTTGTGCCCCCCAAATCAGGCCCGGATCAGGCCCTTTTGGCGCCCTAGGCCAAAGGCTCTGCCCCCGCCCTGGCTCCGCCCCTCCCTGCCCCAGCTCCGCCCCCTACCCTGGCTCCGCCCTGCTCCACCCCCAGCTCCACCCCCGCCTCCTCACCGGCGCGAGGAGGAGGAGGAAGAGGAAGGAAAACCCCACCCTCTGAGCCGATGCGAGGCCTCCCCATGGCTCCTCCCTCCCTCCTAAAGCCACCATGCCGGCCTGAGAAGCGGCCAAAATCGCCCTTTCAGGACAGCATGAGTCATGACGGCGTTAGGAGGGAGGGAGGAGCCGTGGGGAGCCCCGCACCGGCTCCAGGGGTGGGGCTTTCCTTCCTCCTCCTCGCGCCGGCGAGGAGGCAGGGGCGGAGCCGGGGGTGGGGTGGAGCTGAGGGTGGGGGCAGAGCCAAGGGGAGCAGAGCAAAGGGGGGGTGCCGTGGAATGGCGCTTACTCTGCCGCGCATGCGCCCCTTTTGGGGGAATTTTTTGGAATTTTTTGGAATTTTTTAAAATTTATTTTTTACATTTTGGGGGGGTCCGGACCTGTTGCCCCCTCAACGGTGCCACCCTAGGCCATGGCCTAGGGAGGCCTTATGGGAAATCCGGGCCTGCCCCAAATCATAACAGTAAATAAAGAACAACACTCAAAAACAGGGGAATTCCAGACAAGAAGCAACCAGGGCCAGCTAATCTCCTCCCAACAATGGATTCCCCCAAGCAGTAAGAAGCAAAACCTTGGAATTGCAAAGCCATTAAATGCTAATCAAGGTGGCCAATCGAAACATTCACATTTTTAATATTGGTGGCCAGATTTTGTTCATTTTCATGGTTTCTTCCTTTCTGTTGAAATTGTCCACATGCTCGTGGATTTCAGTGACTTCTCTGTGTAGCCTGACACGATAGTTGTTAGAGTGGTCCAGCATTTCTGAGTTTTCAAATAATATGCTGTGTCCAGGTTGGTTAGAAACCCCCTAGAAACCCCTCCCAAACAAAGGATGCCTCCAGGCACAACAACCAGGCTACCTCTATGCAAATACCCTCAGTGATTGACCTTTCAACTGCAAGGCTACTCAATGCTAATCAAGTTTGCTCATTGCAACATTCACTCTGGCTTCAAACAAGTCTTTCCCCCACCCTGGACATTTCACAGATACATTATGAATAACTTTCCCACAGTGGAAAAGAATATCCCACTTCCGACACCAATTTGTCATGAAGAATTTTTCAATAACTTTAAAGCATAGGTTCTTTTTATTGCAATTTCCAGTGTGAGAAGGTAAATCAGAACTTTTACAGAACTTTAACACAAAGAAAGACATTGGACATACAGACGTACAAATTCTATGCAACTACGTTGGATTCACAATTACATGGCTAGCAAACAAACAAAGGAGAATTACATTTTCAATCACCATTCACACGCATGTCAATGCATTCATCCTCATGCATTCATCCTCATGCATCCAAATCCTACCATATCCTTTTCTCCCTCCTTGGAGAAGCACCTGCTAGGCCAGACACAGGAACATGGCCAACGCACCGTTCCAAAACTTCCAGAATGCCAAAACTTAAAAATGCCGAAATGCCAAAACGTATTTCCCTAAGATCAATGTCAAGGACCAGCTCTCTGTTTTCCATACAGCAGAACCGGACTTCCTGCGCAAAAATCCAAGTCTCCAAAAGCATAATTTTTTCTCTACCTTTGAGAAAGAAGCCCCAAAGTTTACAGAATCATGCTTTCCCATAGCATATCTCAGTGTTTCTCAACCAGTGTGCCGTGGCACAATAGTGTGCCATGAGCGATCATCAGGTGTGCCGTGAGAAAAGCTCTCTGCCCCCCTTCCTTCCCCCCTCCTCCTGCCGAACTCCTGCTGCTTGGGAGAGGAGGAGGAAGGCCGAGTGGCGGTGAAGAAAAAGAAGGGGCCGGGGCACCGCCTCCTTCGGCCGTTTCCCCAGCCGGCCTCCAATCTGCCATGACTCCCGCCACGACTCTCACCCCTCGCTCGCTGAAGCCATGCAGAAGAGGAGCCCCGCCTACTGAAGCCCGTCCACCGCTCATGCTTTTCCTCTGTGGGACAACTGAAGCCGGGGGGGAGGGGGCGGGGCATGGCACGGCCTGGCTCCACCCCCTCCCCCCGGCTTCAGCGCTCCCACAGCTTCACCAGCCTTGAGGGGGCAGTGCCAAGCCAGCATTGTGCTGGCTCTGCCACCGCTGCCTTGGCACTGCCCCTTCAAGGCTGGCAAAGCTGTGAGAGAACTGAAGCCACGTGGAGGGGGCGGGGCATGGCGCAGCCTGGCTCCTCCCCCTCCCCCGGCTTCTGCACTCCCAGCAGCTGCTCCCAGCAGGTCACCATCCCCCAGCCGTTCTTTACTGTGTTAGAGTGTCATTTTGGTTGGTGGTGTGCCCCCGGATTTTTTAAATGTTAAGAGTGTGCCGCGGCTCAAAAAAAGGTTGGGAAACACTGGCATATCTGACACTCTCCAAATACATCATCCCGTCTCCTTTCCATGGAGCAGAGAGACGGGTGAACCAGACTCCTCAGGTCAGTCACAATTTGAGCATTATTAGACTGAGTCTTTTATGGGAATATTCTGTTGATGTCGTCCCAAAATTGTAAATTAATGATAGACCTCTTCCATCCTGGATCCATCTCAGTTTCCCGGCCAGATGTTGATTCTTCTTGATTAGTGTTGATCTTATGTTGACTTCCTTCTTAACATTGTAAACATTTCTGTTATCACTGTCCCAGTTCCTATCAGAGTTTACTTTTCAGTTCTTATTAGCAACTTTTAATTACAATCCAGCAAGCAGGTAGTCAGTCATTGAAGGCCTTAATATTATACTTGTGTCTCCTCCAAAATTATTAACTCCATCCATACATTCTTCCTGTCACACTCCAGGGACGTGGACTCTCTAGATCAGTGTTTTTCAACCTTTTTTGAGCCGTGGCACACTTTTTACATTTGCAAAATCCTGGGGCACACCACCAACCAAAATGACACAAAATGACACTCTAACACAGTAATACATATCGTTAATATGCTTTTAAATGTATTTATACACTCAGTGTGAAACCTGGACCTGTTTCGATGAACACAACATAGATATCCTGGCAGCAATGGCAGAAAGACACAAACTTCCCACACAGAACTCCCATAACCAAGAGAAAATGCTATAAGAGTTTGGTGGGCATTGACCTTGAGTTTTGGAGTTGTAGTTCACCTATATCCAGAGAGCACTGTGGACTTAAACAATGTTGAATCAGGACCAAACTTGGCATGAATACTCAATATGCCCAAATGTGAACACAGATGGAGTTTGGGGAAAATATACCTTGACATTTGGGAGTTACAGTTTCTGGAGGGGGCTCAAAAGACCAGCAGTCTCCCGCTCACTTAGGTTGCCCCCTCCCTCCCCGCCAGGCTTGAATTGGGGTCGTGGGGAGAAGGAGCCTCACTCACCATCTGCGCAGCTTCTCGGGGGCGGCCCAGCTGGGCATCTCAGGGCTGGTGAAGCAGGCAGGAAGGAAGGCGGCAGTGGGCAGGGAGCCGGAGGGAGGCCAAGAGCGGTTTTGCGCGCACCAGGGAGGAGGGGGAGGAGGTTGGGGTGGGGCCGGTGCTGGACTGAACCATCTGGCATTAGGCCCGGGGGAGGCAAGAGGAGATCTCTATTTGGGAAAGGGAGGCGGGCCTTCCCGATGCATGGAGAGGGAGAGACCAAGAAGACAACGGGTGGAGAGGGGGGGGGGGTTTGTAATTTATGCCTTTATCGAGGTAGGTTTCTTAGGGTTTTTATACTTCAACACACTAGACTCCCCCCCCCCCTTTCCTGGAGCTTCTAATTTCCCACGGCACACCTGATGATCGCTCACGGCACACTGGTTGAGAAACACTGCTCTAGATGTAATCACACAACACCGGCACTTGAAATATAGTCATTTATTAAAATATAGTCATTTATTAAATAATATCCAGTAAGGCAATGAAGAATTAAAAGGGTAAAAGGAAAACACAGTTTTAATCCAAGCAGGAATATTTCAGGAGCCAAAAGCAGCACAGATGATAAAATCCAATAGAGTCTAAAAGTATCAAAGTCATAAAAATCCAAGAGCTTCAAAGCCTTACAAACTTAAACTAGAATTTCCAAAAGCAAGGCAGAATCTTAAGTCCATGAACATGAATGCAAACCCAATGCAAAGGTGTTTCCAAAACCGACGATGCCAAGATCTGAGGCTTCTCCAAGCAAGCTGAACTAAAATAGCCAAAACCAAACCGCTTTCGATATCCCCTAATTGGCATTTCCTTCCACCGGCCAAAAGCGAAGACCTTGGAGTTTGCCAATTAAAATTCCTTCTCTGCTAGCTGATATCAGCCAGGTGTTATCTGTCTCTGCTTTGAACAGACTAATTCCCAGGGAAAGGCAGCTCTTGAAAATTCCCATCCCTCGGATCTGCTTGCACTGCAGATCCCACCATCCTGTTACCCAAAGAAGCCACAAGCTCAATACTTTCATTCATTCCCACGCATCATATTAAATCTACATTGATAAAATCCACAATGATATTTTCGTCACACACACACACACACAGAGGAACATGGCCATATAGCCCAAAAAACTCACAGCAACTCTATCCGCAGAAATTCTGCACCTTATTATCACATGGTGTATGTAAAAAAAATGGTGGGGGGACATTGAGGTCCGAATTGATATTTTTTGAGTCATTTTGGTCTCCAGTCTCTCATTCCTTGACAAGACAAATCCATCTGGGATATTGCAGGCAATGATGCAAATCTCCCATTTTTTTCTTGTTCTTGTTCCTTATGAAACACTTTTCTTCCAAAACTGCAATTCACAAGGACTACTCGCAATGCATAACTTTTCAAAAGGAATACTTTCCACAAAAAAAAGAAAAAGAAAAAAGGTGATTTCATTTGCAATCTTAGTTTTGCAGAGAAAGCAGTGTTTTCCGAATAAGATAAAGAATCCTTTGCAGGAAATTATAATTTCTGCACAACAACCCACTTGTTCAAGCAGAGATGGATTTTGCATTAAAGAGATCCCTAACTGTATCTGATTTTATTTTTTTGGTGGGCCAAGTTATTTCCCCTTTTTCTGAGGATAAGAAAGAAAATGAATGTTTTTACATTCCTACGAGCAGAGAACTTTTTGGCTCATCTACTGCTGTTCTTGGTATCCCCAACCGATTCTCCCCTCCAGCTTGAAGGCCCCAATAAAGAGGCCCGCTCCTGCTTTGGCTGCTTGGTGCATCCAGGTTTTCGAGCTCTGAGCACAAAATGTTCCAAGTGGTACATAGCAATGACAATCGCGTCACAGCTGTTCTGGTTTCTGCCGACTTAGCTGCACTGGTGTAAGAAGGACTGGGACATTTGGGGTCATGCAACGGAGCCCTAGAAAAGCACTAGGTGAATGCAAGAACTCCTGTTCTAAGGGATGTGAGCATCTTTTAAAATGAAAACTAGGCAAATAGTGTCTACAAACTCTGGACACCTGAAGAGCATTTAGTGCCAGTGAGTTGCAGTATTCTGGATACTTCTTCTCAAGCCATTCTCAAAATGTTAGGGTTCCCATATGTCCCTTATTCTAAGGGACGTCCCTTATATTGGCCCTAAAATTTGTGTCCCTTATTTTCAGGCCCTGTCCCTTATTTTTGACTAGCAGGACAGGACTGGGCGGGGTTGACCAGAGGAAGCTGCGCACTGTGGTTTCCATGGCAATGCCTGCCCGGGGATTCCAACTCGCAGGGCAGCCTGCATCCCCGTTGGAAGGAAGAGGCGATACAGGACTTTTTCAAAGTACAGTAGACTAATCAACCGTTACCCAAGGGGAATGTTGGATCATGTTGGATAAAGATAGTTTCTGGTTGCTTGAGAGTTACTCTTAAAATAGGCCTAGCTGTGTATCCCAAAACTATACAATGCTGTGTATCCCATACTATACTATACAATTAACTATTGACATAATAATCATGAAGATGTACTGTCTTATAAAATTTATTTTATTTTAATGTTTAGACAGTGCACTTTTATGGTCAGCAAAGTCAAGTACTAAATACAGATGGAGAAAATTAGGTAGTTCTAATAATGTTTTTTCTGCATGACAAAACATGCAGAAACATACCATGTACTGTTAAGAGGGTGTAAGTCAGTTTCTTTTGTGAGTTTCAATCATTATCTTTTTCTGTTAATAAAACTATTTCTACCTAATGTTTGAGTTTCAAGTTTTTAATGAAGTGTCCCTTATTTTTGTGAAAAGTCCCATAAATGTCCCTTATTTCTTATATCAAAAAATGGCAACCCTACAAAATGTGCTCCATGGGCACATTTCTCAGCATTCCTCAACCCCTAGCTTTCTTTTTTCATTTCTTTACTATATTCATTCTTTTGCTTCCTTTGAAAAGAAATTGAGTGAAGACTTACGGTGCATCTACACAGAATCATAGAATCATAGTGTTGTGATTGAGCCCGCGACTCTGCCTGTGAGTAGGGCTGGGGAGGATGTTGAATCTACAGCGTGTGAGTGTAGTATGGAACTGGGTGGGGCTGAGAGTAAACTAAACGCTGGAGCAGGCAGAAATAGGGCTGCAAGTGATTCCAGCAGGGAAAGTTTGGCACAAAGGAAGAGAGTACGGAAAATACTTATGACTCCTACTGACTCTGAGTCCTTTGAGACCCTTAGTGTTTCAAAAACTTGAAACCCTTTGAGGGTTTTCCCAGGGCTGGGGAAAGATTGTCAGAAGACAGCGATACTGAATTAGACTGGACTCAGGTAAAGGAAATTCAGGGGGTGTGTGATGCAGACACCAGTAATGATACTTTTCTGGGGTTTGATAGGGATAATGAGTGGCCCTCTGAAACCTCAGGGAATGATTGAGATACACTAAGTTTTGAAAGATGCTGGTGATCTTGGAGGGACTCACAAAGGGTTTCAGCTGCAGAAAGAGAAGCAGCTGCATCGCCTAATCAGGGGGAGTTGTCCTCTTCGGATGAGTCTGATCTCTATGTGTATTTAATGTGGGCTTTTTGGGAGCTTCCTTGCGGCTAGCAAGGAGTTGTTCTTGGTATCCTGTGTTGTATCCTGATACCTTGCATTGTGTTCCTTATCCAGTTTACTCCTACAGCTGTGTGTTCCTTGTGGCGGGGTTTGAACTCCGCTGGACTTTCTCTCCTGTGGACTTTGGAATGTCTCCTCATTTCTCCATCTTTCTCCTGCCCATGACTCCAGACCAGTTATCGACTACGCTTTTGGCTCAACCCTCTGAGGACGTTGCAGATGACGTCTTTTGTTTACTTTCAATCATTCCTTCAGCAATTTTTGGGCTTCTCTATGGGTTTTTGTGGGTTTTGGCCAGTTAGGCTAGTTTTTGTTAGTCCCATTCCCTTTTCCTGTACAATAAACTCTTTGTTATTCCTTTTTACTCTTGGGGTTGGCTTTAATTGGCATCTGCATCACGACAGATAGAGTTGGAAGAGTCCCCATGGGCCATTCAGTCCAACCCCCTGCCAAAAAGCAGGAAAATTGCATTCAAAGCACCCCCGACAGATGGCCATCCAGCCATGTGAGGGGAAGTCATAGGAATGAGGGAGAAAGCTTGTTTTCTGCTGCCCTGGAGACTAGGACGCGGAACAATGGCTTCAAACTACAAGAAAGGAGATTCCACCTGAACATTAGGATTAGAACTTCCTGACCGTGAGAGCTGTTCCGCAGTGGAACTCTCTGCCATGGAGTGTGGCGGAGGCTCCTTCTTTGGTGGCTTTTAAGCAGAGGCTGGATGGCCATATGTCGGGGGTGCTTTGAATGTGAGTTTCTTGCTTTTTGGCAGAATGGGGTTGGACTGGATGGCCCACGAGGTCTCTTCCAACACAATGATTCAATGATTCTAGTTCAACTACATCCAGAGAGCACCATAGACTCAAATAGTGATGGATCTGGATCAAACTTGGCACAAACACTCAATGTGCCTAAATGTGAACACTGGTGGAGTTTGGGGAAAATAGACTTTGACATTTGGGAGTTGCAGTTGCTGGGATTTATAGTCCACCTACTATCACAGCAGGAGGAGGGCTTTTGGTGGGAGAATTTGCTGTCTGTTTCCAAAATAGAAAGGCTTTTAAGCAGAGGCTGAATGGCCGTCTGTTGGGGGTGCTTTGAATGCAATTTTCCTGCTTCTTGGCAGAATGGGGTTGGACTGAATGGCCCATGTGGTCTCTTCCAACTCTATGATTCTATGATTCTATGATTCTAACACAGTGTTTTTCAACCTTTTTTGAGCCGCGGCACATTTTTGACATTTACAAAATCCTGGGGCACACCACCAACCAAAATGACACAAAATGACACTCTAACCCAGTAATACATATAGTTGATATGTTTTTAAATGTATTTATACATTCAGTGTGAAACCTGGGCCTGTTTCGATGAACACAACATAAATATCCTGGCAGGAATGGCAGAAAGACACACACAAAGGTCTTGCTCAACAGCTGTCAGTCTCTCTCTGTGTTCTTACGCATCAATAAGGAAGGAAGGAAGAGAAGAGAGAAGGAAGAATGGAACCAAAGAGCAAAGAAAGGGAGGAAAGAAACAGGTAGAGAAAGAAGAAAGAAAAAGGGGAAGAAGAAGAAAAAGAAAAAGAGGGAAGGAAGGAAAGAGGGAGGGAAGGAGAGAAAGAGGGAGGGAAAGTTGGCCACAGCAATGCGTGGCAAGTACAGCTAATAAATTTATACAGCGCACGCACGCGCGCACACACACACACACACACACACATGAATGGTGAGAATTGTAGGCCAAAACACCTGGAGGGAGGGCCCAAGTTGGCCCAAGCCTGCCTTAAGTGAGCAAACCCTGTTAGTTTTCAACCCCTGCTTAAAGGTGCCTCAACCCTGTGTCCCAAATGCCCCTTGACCCGCCTTGGCTGAATGCGAGGGAATCACGGGAGTGGTAGTTTGACACCATCCTGAGCCTCCCCAAACTGCAAATCCCGGGATTCCCCAGCCTTGAGCCCTGGAAGACCAAGGGGTGCCTCACTGCACGAATGCTACGGTGTAGACCTGGGGAAGTCCCATCCCAGGATCTTCTCTCTCTCCGCGTGGCTCTTTCTGCCTGATGCAGTCCCTGCCTTTTGGCTCGAACCCTTCCAAGGCCGAGGAAGGAGTGGAGGGGGGGAGGAAGCCCAAGAAGGCATGTGGTGAGTAGAGGCTGTGTTTGCAGGACTCAGGCAAGGGATAGAGCCCCGGCTAGGGCTTCCCGGTAGGACAGGAGGGCTCTCTCTCTCTCTCTCTCTCTCTCTCTCTCTCTCTCTCTCTCTCTCTCTCTCTTCTATCTCCAATTTCCCACGGCACACCTGATAATTGCTCACGGCACACTAGTGTGCCATGGCACACTGGTTGGGAAACACTGTTCTAACAGATGGGAACATGGAAGAGCGAAGAAGCCTCTAAGCAAGACTGTCCAAAGGACTTTCATTGCTACTTTAACTGGTTTTATTTTGCTGAATAAAACCAAAAAAAATATTTTATGTATGTTGGATTATTTGGGGACATTTCCTTCTTGAAAACTGGACTAGAATGGCTTAATGTTGTTGTTTTTAAACTCACTGAATTGGACCCAGAAGCTAAGAGGTTAGCCGGAGAAATTTTTTAAGGAAAAATTGGAAAGGAGAATTATGTGAAGGAGTTGCTTTAGCGCGCAGTAGAACTGACAAGCAATAAACAAGATGCATATGAAAAAAATAATAAGCCTTAAGTGCCAAGGCAGTGGAAGCCCGTTGTTTATTAAGTCTTCCTGGATATCCCCATTCTCCACGGAAGTGTCCAAGCTCTTATAAAAATTGGCCTCTGGAATGCCATTCATCCAGGAATTCCACTATTTAATTCTCTCATTCTACAGAGTTTACACTGTATTTCTTCCCTGTCCTGCTGCTATTGATTTTTAAAGCTATTTTCTCCTTTGATTCCATTTAACAGTCTGTTACTGTTATAAATAGGGTTAGAGCGAAGAATGAAAGACCTTGATCCACCTCTGTAGGACATTCGTTTATTGCACAGGAACAATTTGCTAGTGCATGACCAGCACGGGAAAGGGGCAAATAAGCCAAGAAAAAGATGTCCTATCTCACCATACGCTCCTATTACATTGTTTCCTCCCACAGATTGGTGAATACTGTTTCTGAACTAATGCCATTGCAGTTGAAGATGCTGCAGTGCTTTGCTGGGAATAGCATCACAGAGGTGGGCTGTTGCATCCAGGAAGAGTTTAAGACACTCAGCTCATTCTGAGGATAGAAGGCCAACCGGACTCTGTACCCAATAATTTCCATCGGTGCCTTGAAGCCATTACTGGATGCCGTCATCATCAGTAAAAAGCCTGGGAGTCCTTTTGGACCCTCTGCTGTCAATAGAGGCTCAAATCTCCACTGTCAGCAGAACAGTATTTTTCCATCTGCGACAGGCTAGGCGGCTGGCCCCCTATTTGTCTCGGAAGGACCTAGCCATGGTGATCCAGGCTACGGTCATCTCAAGACTTGACTACTGTAATGCGCTCTACATTGGCCTACCTTTGACAGTGATCCGGAAACTCAGGCTAGTGCAGAATGCTGCAGCCCGGCTACTCGCGGCGGAGCCTGTGAGTTGCCGTATCATCCCGGTTCTGCAGGGACTGCACTGGCTACCAACAGGCCCGGATTACCCATAAGGCCACCCTAGGCCATGGCCTAGGGCGGTAGCCATGGGTGGGCGGCAGGTCCGGACCCCCCAAAATAAATAATTTTTTTAAAAAAGTTTGATCTTTGGGCGCTCCTGCGCCTGCACGCGGAGCGCCATAGGCCCTAGGGCCATTGACACGGCTTCCCGCCGCCTCCTCCTTGCTCAGGTCGGCCCCGCCCCTCCTTCCTTCACTGAAGGAAGGGGCGGGGCCGACGCTGACCTGAGTGAGAAGGAGGCGTAGGGAAGTCCCACCACCCCGTCCCTGCTGCTCACGTTGGCCCCGCCCCTCCTTCACTGAAGGAAGGAGCCCCCTGCAAGTGGCCCTGCCCCCTGCAAGTGACCCCGCCCTCTGCAAGAGGCCCCGCCCATGCAAGAGGCGCCACCCCTGCCAGTGGCCCCGCCCACTGGGGCAGGGGCGGTGCTTCCAGAGTGTGGTCTAGGGCACCACAATCAGTTAATCCAGGCCTGGCTACCAATTGAGTACCGGATCACTTTCAAAGTGTTAGTTCTAACTTTCAAGGCCTTACATGGTCTGGGGCCAGTGTCCTTGAGTGATTGCCTGTCCCCATATAGTCCCAGGAGATCACTCCGATCAGAAGATCAGAATCTCTTAGCTATTCCTAGCGTAAAGGCTTACCAACTGACGACAACCCGATGAAGGGCTTTCTCTATCATTGCCCCAGTTTTGTGGAATGATCTGCCCCCTGAGACTCGGGCCTTGTGAAATTTGGTAACTTTTTGCAAAGCGTGTAAGACCTTCTTGTTTAGACAAGCCTTCGAGTTCTAATGATGTTTTAATGCTTATTGCTTTGTTGTTTTATGTTATATCAAATTGATGTAACCCCCCCCCCCCGAGCCTCTGAGAGTGGCGGTGTACAAATTGAATAAATAAATAAATAAGTAAAATGAAAAAAAGACATTTTGCTACATCTGTCAATTGCAAAGATAGCAAACGGCTTCTCACATGATGTGAAGAAGGTTGCATATGATACTAGTCGTAGTCGTAGTTTTGTTACCTACCTCTTCAAGCCTTGTGGTGGGGTGGAAATGTAAAACCATAAGACCATTCACACACACACATGATTAAAAGCAATCCAACAGGAACACTCAAGTATTTAACCACTAACACAGAGAGAAAGATAATATTAATAAATTTATATTCCGCCCTATCAGCCCAAGGGCACTCAGGGCGGATCACAGTATACATACATGGCAAACATTCAATGCCATTTTGGATAGACAATACAGAGACAGACAGAACAGAAAGGAGGTATGTTGTGTCGACATTGACATCCAGCTTTTTGGAGCCTTGGAAGGTTGTGCTTGAATCAAGCCACCGGGGGGTGCTGTTGCTCTATCCTCTATGACAAAGAGCCATCAGGAGTTCCTCCTTCCTTTTGGTCACCTGGCATTTTCTGATATTTTTTCTTTATGGTGTCGTAAAATACCTCCCCTACTTGTTTGAGCAGTACCTAATTTCTCTAATTACAGCTAAAGCAGTTTTTGAGCTGTTTAGATCAACTCTAAGCTGGGCTAACAGTCAGGAGTTCATGCCAAACCGTGGCTTTGAATTGGCTACCTTTCGGTTAGTAGATCTTATCATTGCTGGTGATTTACCAACTGTGCTAAAGCCCAGCCATCTCCTTAATTCTGCGATTCTGATTAAGACTCACTGAAAAATATTGAAAATGGAGGTTGGTGTTCTGTCTCAGCTGCTTAGCCAGTGACCTGATCCAAGCCTGATGAAAACATCATTCATCCATGCTTGGATCAGAATGAATCTCCTACTTCCCCTGCAGCTGACTCCTGCTAAAATATGTAGTAAGGAGTAGAATTTACATATTTTTTTTGCTTTAGAGTCACAATCGTGATTAATTTAGTAGCAATTACAAAGCAGTTTCCTCCAACTGTGGTGTCGGATGAAAATTTTGAGAGTGCCTTGGATCGCAAGAACATCCAACCAGTCCATAATCCAGGAAATAATGCCCGGCTGCTCATTAGAGGGAAGGATATTAGAGGCAAGGTTGAAAGACTTTGGCCACACAATGAGAAGACAGGAAAGCTTGGAGAAGACAATGATGTTGGGGGAAATGGAAGGAAAAAGGAAGAGGGGTAGACCAAGGAGAAGATGGAGGGATGGTATCCTTGAAGTGACCTTGAAGGAGATGGGGGTGGTGACAGAGCTCTAGCGTGAACTGGTTCAGGAGGTCACGAAGAGTCGGAAGTGACTGAATGAATAAACAACAACAACTCAGAGCAGTGGTAGTGAGCACAGGTGTGGTTACAAGGGTAGGAGTAAATATGATTGTGCCATCACACCCGTGCTATAAATACCCAGTAAAGGGCAAGGACGTGGTCTCTCTATACTGGGGGATTGCTTCTTGCCTTCCTTTAGAGCAGGGGTGCCCACACTTTTTCAGCATGCGAGCTACTTATAATAAAACCAAGTCAGAAAGATCTACCTACATCCTCAAGGCTGGAGGGGGGAGGGAGCGGGGCTTGGCGCGGCCTGGCTTAGCCCCCCTCTGGCTTCAGCTCTATCAGCAGCTTCTCCAGGCTTGAGGATGGCAGTGCCAAGCCAGCCTTGTGCTAGTTATGCCTGGAAAAGCTGCTGGTAGAGCAGAAGCCAGAGGGGGCGGAGCCAGGCTGCACCAAGCCACGCCCCCTCCCTGGCTTCGGCACTCCCAGCAGCTGCTCCAGCCTTGAGGAGGGCAGGGCCAAGCCAGCCTTGTGCTAGCTATGCCACCACTGGCTTGGCACTGCCATCCTCAAGCCTGGAGAAGCTGCTGGGTGCTCCAAAGCCAGAGGGGAAGGGGCGGGGTTTGGTGCGGTCCGTCTCCATCCCCCTCTGACTTCCGCTCTACCAGCAGCTTTTCCAGGCTTGCGGATGGCAGTGACAAGCCAGTCTTGTGCTGGCTATGTCACCACTGGCTTGGCATTGCCATCCTCAAGCCTGGAGAAGCTGTTGGGAACTCCAAAGCCAGAGGGGAGGGGCGGGGCTTGGCGTGGCCTGGCTCCACCCCCTCTGGCTTCAGCTCTACCAGCAGCTTCTCCAGCCTCTAGGATGGCAATGGCAAGCCAGTGGTGGCATAGCTACTGCTAGCACAAGGCTGGCTTGGCACTGCCATCCTCAAGCCTGGAGAAACTGCTGGTAGAGCTGAACCCAGAGGGGGGCGGTGTCAGGCCGTGCCAAGCCCTGCCCCCGCCCCATCCCCTCTCCAGCCTAGAGGAGGTAGGTAGATCTTTCTGACTTTTATTATAAGTAGCTCACATGCTGAAAAAGTGTGGGCACCCCTGCTCTAGAACATGGCCATATAGCTGAAAAACCTACAACCCAGTGATTCCAGCCATGAAAGCATTTGAAAATAATATGAAAATAAACAATCAACTTGATGCGATTCCATAACTGAAAAGAGATGCACTATCAAAAGTGCTTAACCCACAATATATCTGCAATGAAGCCATCACTACAGCCGAATACCTGGTCTGTGCAATAAAGTCTTTCATCTGATGGAGTATCTGTTGGTGTCTTCTGATTAGTGAAGGACCAGTGTTTGTACATGTGAACGTACCTATCCCTTGTTATCTCTGTAAAATCCATACATACCAAAGTATGTTTATCTTTGCAGAAGTGATATGCCAGACAACCGGGTGCCATTTCCGCCCTACCTGCTGTTTGAAACACAATGAACCTTTGTGATGTATTGTTCAGGGTGCTTGAATGCAGCATTGGAGATCCAAGTTCAAATTCTCACCAATCCATGGAAATTACCATGTGAATTTCACCCAGACAGCTGGACAACATAGCGGAGCCTGTAAATGGTATTAGGCTCAGATGACGAATGGGTCATTGAACTGTAAGGAATCAAAACGATCAGAGTCTGAGCGAGCAGCTCCTAGCACTCTTTGCACTGATAAGCACTTGCTGATTTTCAGTTTTTTGGGGACTGCCAAGATAATTCATAGTTTGATAAGAGCTTTCCATCTGCCAAAGGGCAAGGCTCATAATCCACTCTAATTAAAGATGCGATCTTCTCAAATATCATGTAGGCAGTTGATCAATAGTTTCTTGGCACTGTTTGTTTTCCTTTCTTTGGAGTGCTTGGCGAACACTTTCCGACTCGATGTAAAGTTAACTTTCCACGTTATTGCTTCTTGGGTTTCTTGATCTTATCCACTAACCTCTTCACATTAAGTTTTCATTATTGTATTTGGCTTTAGGTGCGGAGGACAGCCAGCAAAAACGGATCAGATTTTTAACTAACTGTGAAGAATGAGTGTTATTCCTCAAGTGCCACTCCAGCAGGTTCCAAAAGGTTGTTTTGTTTTCATTGGCTTCATTGTTGTTGCTGTCGTTGATGCAGTGATCATTTTTGAGCTGGAGGCCTTCAACGTATCAGTCTTATATAATGGCCCTTCCACACAGCCCTACATCCCAGGGTCTCAAGGCAGAAAATGCGTTATCTGAGTCCACGCTGCCATTATATTCTAGTTCTGATATCGATAAAGGGGACCCAATTGATATTGTTTACCTTGACTTTCAAAAGGCTTTTGACAAAGTCCCTCACCAAAGGCTCCTAAATAAGCTCTTCAGCCATGGAATCAGAGGACAGGTCTTGTCCTGGATTGGAACCTGGCTAAACTGTAGGAAACAAAGGGTGGTAATAAACGGACATTTCTCTGGGTGGAAAGAGGTGAGAAGTGGCGTACCCCAAGGTTCAGTTTTGGGTCCGTTACTTTTTAATTTATTCATTAATGATCTGGATGTAGGAGTGAATTCTGAGGTAGCAAAGTTTGCAGACGACACTAAATTGTTCAGGGTAGTTAAAATGAAACTGATTGTAAAGAGCTCCAGAAAGATCTCTCGAAATTGAGTGAATGGGCAACAAAGTGGCAAATGCATTTTAACCTAAACAAGTGTAAAGTCATGCACATCGGGGCAAAGAACCCCAACTACACCTACAAATTGATGGGGTCAAAGCTTTCCGAGACAAACCAGGAAAGGGATCTTGGGGTCTTGGTGGACAGCTCAATGAAGATGTCTACCCAGTGCGCAGCAGCAGTGAAAAAAGCAAATTCTATGCTAGGCATGATCAGAAAGGGAATTGAAAATAGGTCAGCAAATGTTTTATTACCTCTCTACAAATCGATGGTAAGGCCACATTTGGAGTACTGTGTACAATTCTGGTCTCCGCACCTTAAGAAGGATATAACGGAACTGGAAAAGGTACAGAAAAGGGCAACAAGAATGATCCAAGGGATGGAGCGGCTCCCTTATGAAATCAGGTTGCAACCCCTTGGTCTTTTCAGCCTTGAAAGACGGCGTTTAAGAGGTGACTTGATCGAAGTGTATAAAATCATGCATGGGATAGAAAAGGTGAATAAAGAAAAATTATTTTCTTTGTCACAAAACACTAGGACTAGAGGGCACTCCCTGAAGCTCCAAGGTAGGAAAATTAGGACTAATAAAGGGAAATATTTCTTCACCCAGAGGGTCATTGGGTTATGGAACTCACTTCCAGAAGAGGTTGTGACAGCTGTCAGCCTGAACAACTTCAAGGCAGGATTAGACAGATTCATGGATACCAAGTGTATCAGTAGTTACTGAAAAGGACATTCAAGTGCCACCTCGGAGTTGGTTGAGGTAGGCAGGATTTCCTGGGTACTGGTTGTGGGGGTCGGGAGCAGGTCAGGTTTTGCCCCCCTTCTGCTCGAGATCCCCGTGTACAACTGGTGGGCCACTGTGTGATACAGAATGCTGGACTAGATGTGCTGAGGTCCGATTCAGCATGGCTCTTCTTCTTATGTTCTTATGAACTCTTAGGGGGCCTTGCCCAGATGGGGCCAAGAGCCCAAAATACCCCTAAAAGTGAGGATCCTTTGTTAGGAGATCTTGGAGGAATTTTGGAAGCACTAGTTTTCCCCCAACCCAATGCAATGTCTCACCAAGATCCAGAAGCGTGCCCACCGAGAGAAGATCTATTCCAGTTGGAAAGGATGACAACTGCAAGTCCTGAGTTTTCCGCAAGCTGACATACTTTATTTGGCAAAATACAAAGCATTTATACTTTCTGAGTCCATACAGATTCCAATTTGGCACTCGCCCCGGCTACGTGTGCTCCCACCTGGTTGGTTGGAATGTTGTAAACAGCTGAGCATCAGAAAGCCAGCTGGAACCCCTCAGCCAATCACAAGCTTGCGCCTCTTGCAATCCAACCAATGAGACCAGGGAGGCAGGACAAATTGGCAAAAACAATGAAACTGAGCTTGATGGTGGGATTAAGAAGTGTTAATATGTCCTTGGGGCAAGCGAGGACTTTGGCACGTCCTTCTAGGTAGCCTGGCTATTGTCTTGGTTTGAAAATAAACAGTTTTTGGTTTTGGTCCTAGATCGATGTCTTCCTGTTTTTGAAAAACATTGATTAACAAAAGATCTTGGTTTCTGCGTGTGGTGGCTGGTTTAAACAAGTTTTATTTTGGCCATTTATGGGGATTCGATCCCCATAGAGATAACCTTGTTATGAAATATGGTTTCTTTGTGCAAATGCCCATGACTCTATTAACAGGCTAAACTCAGAAATTAATAAGGTCACAGGTGAGTAGACCCCAGAGGGGTATCAGGGGGAAAGACCCTGAGAAAGATCTGGCATCTACCTTTATGGCCATGCAATGGAAAAATAATGGCTAGTTTAAAATGAAATGGCTGGTCAAACTGCGGTCCTCCTGGCTCCTAGCATAAGATTCCAGTAAGGTCTTTTAGAACATAAAGCAACAACAATGGGGAAAAAATGATAATGGGAAAACCATACAAACATTGGGACAAAGGGGCACCATCTTATACATTGTTCCTCTGTAGCCCAAATAAGGAAAGGTCCTTTTGGAAGCAAACGATTCGGCGTTGCTTCTTCCTCGGGGAAATCCAACAGTCCAGGTAAACAACAGAAAGGAGTGAAAGGGTCCTTGAGTTCAGGAGGGGGGAAAGTCCATAATTGTTCCTTTTGCGGGGGCCAACAGTCCAGGGAGGCTTAGAGAAGCCAGAAAAGTCTATATAGTCCTTTCAACGGAAAATCTACATGAAGAGCCCATGGCGATCCAATGAGGCAAACAGAGCCAGGTCCCAGTGCCTTGCAAAGTCCCCGGTGCTTTGGGGAACTATACATCCCAACCGGATGGATCCTCGACTGTTCAGGTCCCCAGGCGTAGCAGAGCCTCTAGGGATGCCCACATAGCCGGCCTGCTGATAAGGGGACCTTCCAGAGCCCCAGAATCCAAGGTGGAACGCGGCGTTCAGCTGGTATAAGGAACTGAAAAATACTAAAAACAACAATATCTCTACCATGCAACTGGGCCAAACAAAGAGACAAAAAGGACATCAGGGAACTGCGAACTGCCTGCTGCAGGATCTTAATTAGCTTCTGTCCACCTCGGCACCAGTTCAAACAGATAATGTGGGATTTTCTGCCTTGATATTCTGGGATATAGGGCTGTGGAAGGACCCCAGGTAACAGTCCCAAAAGGAAGTTCTGGTGAGTACTTGGATGGGAGACCACCATGTAATACAAGGTGCTGTAGGGTGTATTTCTGAGGAAGGAACCAACAGAACCACCCCCGCTTATTCCTTGATGTCCACGGAGCCAACACAACCACCCCGGTGGCATTGTCCCAGCTCTCCCTTCAATTGGGTTCTGCGCTCTCAATTCGAGCGTCCCACAGCACAACAGTCGCTGCTGAAAACACCGTATTGCTTTCTGGCTTCATTTCCGGCGTTTGCCGGCAGGCTCGAACACGGCCCTTTGAACATGGCCGTTTGCGGAGGACAGCCCCTTTTTGCCGTGTTCCCTGTGGAGGTTTGCTCATGGTTCTCATTCCGTTCTCTTTATATGTATCAATAACAGCGTTTATATTGTATATTATTTGTATTGCTATACTGGTTATTTGAAAGGCGAGGGCCGCGGATGCATTTTGTATAGATTTACATGCATTCCATTCTATTGTATGTGCCAATACAGCATTGCATATTTCCATGACTAGTTGCTCTATATCTGTATAGAATACATTGATTATTTTTCGGATTTTCTGTATTGATATTCTGGAATATAGGGTTGTGTGGAAGGACCTGAAAAAAAAACCTTATGGAATTCATGGAGTTGCCTCCATGAATATACCCGCCCCCAGCACCAGGGCCATAGCCAGGATTATGAGTCGGGGGGCTGAGTTTGGTTCGGGGCTGAGACTGGGTGGAAGAGGGTCTACCCTAGCAAACCTTTTGTATTGTTATCCCAATAACCCCATTAATGTGGGATATAATGAGCATGGTGATCAGATCATGATTTAAATGCACATAACAGTTTAAATAATGTACCAGTAAGGCCTTTTCGCGGACCACCCTGAGAATTTCGGGGGGCTGAAGCCCCCTTAGCCCCCCCCCTGGCTACATGCCTGCCCAGCACCAACCGCTGCTCTGGGACCAGAGTGAAGAGAGAGGGGCCAGGAAGACAGTTCCATCTTGTCTTCTGTGCCATGCTAATAATATAATAAAAATAATTTAATGTAATATAATATATTGTATATACATATCATATTTATAAGACTCTAATGTATTACAATAAAATGCTACTAATAGTATGATATTATAATTATATATTTTATATTACATGTAATATTGCTACACCGGGAATGTGGGTGCACCAGGAATGTGGCGCAGCTGGCTAAGTGTCAGCTGCATAAGATCTCTCTGACCAATAGGTCATGAGTTTGAGGCCTGCCCGGGTTGAAGTGGGTGCTCGACCTTAAGTGTAGCCTGCTGTCGACCTTTGCAGCCCAAAAGACAGTTGCATCTCTCAAGTAGGTGATAAAAGGTACCACATTAAAAGTGGGGAGGCAAATTTTGACTGAATTATGAGGCCATTAAAGAACTCCAGGAAACGCTAAGGAATGCGGAAGGAAAAACAAGGGATGCTGAGAGATGAGGAGTGCGTCAGCTCCCCCTGGTGGCCAGAGTTTGCCTCTGTTTGTTTACATGTGTGTACTGTGTACTGTGTGTACTGTGTACAGTGTGTACTGTGTATGTGGAAACGGCAGGGATTATCTGCTAAGTATGTGTACCTGTAATCCACTCTGAGTCCCCTTCGGGGTGAGAAGAGCGGAATATAAATAAGGTAAATAAATATAGTACAATATAATAATATATAATATTGATATTGTGCCATGCTGATAATATAATATATTGTATGTATATATATCTGGTAAGCTGCTGTGAGTCCCCTTCGGAGTGAGAAGAGCAGCATATAAATGCCATAAATACCGTGTTTCCCCGAAAGTAAGACAGCGTCTTACTTTCTTTTGACCCCCAAATCCCCACTCGGCACTTTAAGTGCGGCTTACATTAGCCGACGGTACCTGCCGTACCCGAGTAAGCCTTTCCCCTTGGCCGCCACGTCACTCGGTCCCACCTCCTCCTCGGTCCCGCCTCCTCCGCCGCCTCCGCCTCCTCCGCCCGCCTCCTCCGCCCGCCGCGGCCTCCCTCCGCCTCCGTCGCTGCCCGCCGCCGCCTGCCTCCTCCGCCGCCTCCGCCCGCCACCGCCTCCGCCTCCGCCTACCTCCGCCTCCGGTGCCGCCCGCCGCCTGCCTGCCTCCTCCGCCGCCACCGCGGATTGAGTCCACTCTGCCATATAATCCAGTAGGTCTGGTTGAGCCAAAAAAAAGGTTCAAAACTCATTTTGGATATAGAGGGCGCTGACGTTTCGTATCTTGTGGAGCTCCGAATTTTTCCGTGGAAATTTCAAAATTATTTTGTAAAAACTAACAAAATTCGTTAGTAAATCATTAATGGCAGATGCACATGCAAAATGCGCGTACACCTGCCAAAACTGGGTTTGACAGCCCAGGTCTTCCCTCCGCCGCCACCACCTCCTTCTCCTCGGTGGCGTTAGCTGTAACGCCTGTTGGTTCCTTCCCAGGCGGCGAGGAGTAGAAAGATGCCCTTCACTCCTCGCTGCCTGGGAAGGAATCAATGTGCGTTATAATATTATAATAATATATATATTTGCCTGGGAATAACTCCCGTTGAACTCAATTGATTTACTTCTAAGTAGATATGCACAGGATTTCACTGTTAGTGACTGAATTGGTATGCAGTCTGAATTTGGCAGTCAAGTGAAGAATGCAAAGTCCTATATTGAATAAGGAAGCCAATGAGCGATAAAGAGAGAGAGAACACAGAGATTATTGCGAGGACATATTTTATACTTCCAGTCTGGTACTCATCAGCAACATTATTAGTGTGTTTGGGCAATTTTAGAAATCAGTTTATTCCATTCCAGATTACATGTACTTGTTTTTCTACTGCCATTGCTTACCCAACTGTAACCAAATTGAACAGCTCATTCTGAGGATGGAGGGCTGGCCGGACTCCGTACCCAATAATTTCCATCTGTGCCTTGAAGCCGGTACTGGATGGCTGCGAGCCAGTAGGTTGAAGGTGAATCCAGTGAAGACGGAAATCCTTTGGCTGGGCCGTCCAGGCAACAGGGATGTCCAGCTACTGACCCTGGATGGCGTGGCATTATGCCCGTCATCATCAGTAAAAAGCCTGGGAGTCCTATTGGACCCTCTGCTGTCTATGCAGGCTCAAATCTCCATGGTCAGCAGAACAGCATTCTTCCATCTGCGACAGGCTAGGCAGCTGGCCCCCTATTTGTCTCGGAATGACCTGGCCACGGTGTGTTGCAACCTAGACCTGGAGGATCCCTCAGTAAACCACCACAAAGCAGCCGTGATTAAATGCTTTATTTAGAATAAGAAGAAAAAAGGGAAGAGGTAAAATTATAGTCCATTGATGCCCCCAGCATCCAAGTATTGCAAGGCAATAGTTCTAGCAAAGTTCAAAGATCCAATAAATCAGGCCCGGATTACCCATAAGGCCACCCTAGGCCATGGCCTCGGGCGGCACTTTTGGGGGGCAGCAGATCCGGACCCTCCAAAAAAAAAAATTTAAATCCCCCCCAATTTTTTTAAAGGGCACATGCGCAGCCACCCCCTCCCTTTGCTCTGCTCTCCTCGGCCCTGCTTTAGGAGGGAGGGAGGATCGGCTCTGCCCCTGACTCCGCCCCTCCTCACCGGCGCAGAGCCGATCCACCCTCCCTCCTAAAGCCGGCCTGAAAAGGGGCGGACGGCCGCAAGGGAGGAGGGGCGGCGCGCGACCTCTCTGCGGGGCGGGAGGGGCGAGCCGGGCGGTGGAGCCGGGGCAGGGAGAGGCGGAGCCAGGGTGGGGAGGGGTGGAGCTGGGGAGGGGAGGAGCCGGGGGAGGGGAGGGGCAGAGCCGGGGGAGGGGTGGAGGCAGACCCTTTGGCCTTGGGCGGCAAAAGGGCCTGATCCGGGCCTGCAATAAATGAAGAAATAGTCTTGAAACCCCAATGGGCTAAAATCCAGAATAAGTCCTTGGCAAACAATGGCTTGGCTGAATACTTGAGTACGGTGACTTGAAGGCTCTACGGCCTGATCCTGGACTTAAGTTTCGTGGAGCTTGGCAATGAAAGCTGAAGGTTGGCACGAGATCCCGAGTGCCAACGGGAACCAACTTAAATAGGTCCCCCATTGTTTTGATCTCTGCGTCGCATCTCTTTCCCATGGACAGTTTGTGGGCCTGCCTTTTCCAGGCCCCTCAAGGAAGGCAAATATGTCAGCTCATTACTGACTGCACCTGGAGAAACAGGGGGAAGTGAGGCTTTGCCTTCCCAGCGCTTCTTGTCAGTTTGGGAAGAAAGCAGGCTGCGCCTGGCCTTGACTGCTGGCTGACTCGGAGGCCTTTGCAAAGGTTCTCTCTCAGCCCTGGCTGGTAACTTGGATTTAACATGGCTTCTCTCTGGCTTAGCTATGGAGTCAGGCTGGGGCATGACACGGTGATCCAGGCTACAGTCATCTCAAGAATTGACTATTGTAATGCTCTCTACATTGGCCTGCCTTTGACGGTGATCTGGAAACTCAAGCTAGTGCAGAATGCTGCAGCCCGGTTACTCGTGGGGGAGCCCGTGAGTTGCCATATCACCCGGTCCTGCAGGGACTGCACTGGCTACCAATTGAGTACTGGATTAAATTCAAAGTATTAGTCTTAACTTTTAAGGCCTTACATAGTCTGGGGCCAGTGTATTTGAAGGATCACCTGTTCCCATATAGTCCCTTGAGATCGCTACGGTCCGAAGATCAGAACCTTTTGGTCATTCCTAGCATGAAATCCTATCATCTAACAGCAACCCGACGGAGGGCGTTTTCTATCATTGCCCCAGTTCTCTGGAACAATCTACCACCCGAGACTCGGGCTATGCGAAACCTGGTAACCTTTCGCAAAGCTTGCAAAACTTTTCTGTTCAAGCAAGCCTTTGAGTCGTAATGTTATGTTTTTAACATGTACTGTTTTATTGTTCTACTGTTTTACTGAGTTTTGTAAACTGCCCCGAGCCTCTGGGAGTGGTGGTGTACAAGTCGAATGAATAAATAAATAAATAAAATTTTGTTCAGAAACTCCCATTAACTTTATATATCATGTTACTGGACAAACCTGGCAGTCTTTACTGGGCCACTAAATGGAGTGGAATCAGATCCTTCTGGGTTCTAAAAACTTTTTAAAAATGTGGAAATATTTAAAAACAAATCTATATAAATAAAAATATGTTATTTTTTGGGATTAACATAACTCAAAAAACCACTGGACGAATTGACACCAAATTTGGACACAATACACCTATCAGGACAACGAGTGACTATCACTCATAAAAATACTGAAAATCACAGCAAAAGGGAGTTAGAAAGCCAAAAAAGCAAAAAGATGCTACAGCGCATGCGCAAAAATGACTCCCCCTGGCAAACAAAACACACAATAGCATATCCACACTCTTTTCTGGGCTACAGATCCCAGCATCTCCTAGACCAGGCTCTTTAGGAGGGGAGGATGATCCAAATGCACTGCTTCCAAGCTGCAAGCTTTCTTCTCCTTGGATCTCTTTGAGAGCGTCCCAATCCCGGCATATTTCCCATTTCCTCTTCCTGGACTGCAACTCCCAGCAATCCTCCAGATAGATTAGATAGAGATAGACAGATAGATAGATTGATCAATCAGAAGGACTGCTGGGAGTTGCAGTCCAAGAATAGGTAGAGAAGGAGGAAAGGGAAGAGAGAGCAAGTGAAAGAAAAGTGGTGGGGAAGGAAGGGAGGAAGGAGAGGAAGGAAGGAAGGAAGGAAGGAAGAAAAGAGGAACGGAAGGAAGGAGAGAAAGAAAAAAGAAAAAGAGGGGGGGAAGGTTGGCCTCAGCAACATGTGGCAGGTACAGCTAGTCAGATATAAATCTTCAGTCTTCAATTTCTCACCTGAGTCCCACTCTTCTTACAATGTAATGTAATGTAATGGACTTACATTATCGTTTTGTGCCTTGCTATTTATTTAATGTATACTTTATCTTTATGCATGCATAAAACATCCTCCACGTGTTTCGTACCACCACTCTCAGAGTCCCATGGTATTGATAATATGCTTTAATGTGAGAGTTTACAATTTTTTAAACTCTTTCAACTCTTCGCATTTGTACCTCTTCCTCCCTAATGCTTTCCCCTCTTGTTTCATGCTTTTAAGACCACGCGTTTTCAGGCTGGTAGGATACCTTTCATCTTAACTTTTATATAGTGCAGCTAGTGTCTTGCAAGTGACAATCATGGTGATTTTCCATCTGCGCCAGGCAAGGCGGCTGGCGCCCTACCTCTCCGGTGATGACCTGGCTATGGTAATCCAGGCCACGGTCATCTTGAGACTGGACTACTGTAACACCCTTTACATTGGCCTTCCTTTGTCGGTAATCCGGAAACTTAAACTGGCGCAAAACGCTGCGGCTCGACTTCTGGCTGGAGTGACACTATCATGCAGGGGTGGTCTAAGGTAATTTTAAATGGTGAGCGAACATTATTTTGGTGCCCGCCCAAATCATTATTCCCCCCATAAAACAAATATACAATTATAATATCACAATACCATTAGTAGTAATATATTGTATCAATGTATATACAATATATTTTACCATACTCATACTATATTATATCATAATTATATTATACTACATTACAATATTATTATATTATAATATATTGACATTATAATATAATATAATATAACATTCTATTATATTATTATTATAAAATAATAAATAAAATTATTTATTTAAATAAATTATCCTCTACTAAATATTTTCATTACTCCTATAAAACTCAAATAACCCAAAATAAAGTAAAATAACAACTTCAGCTCTGGAACAACTGTGCCTGCGCGAAAATCTCCGTGCATGGCCAGAAGCGGCGCCGGAGTGTAAGGGGCGCACAAGGCCGGGGCCCAAAAGCAGGCAGCTGCGGCGCTGCCTGAGGAACATCGGCAGGGCCAGGATGGCACCCCATGCGGCCAGGATGCCGCCCCCTTCCCAGATGGCGCCCTATGCGGCCGCTTACTTGGCCTACCTGTAGGACAGCCCCTGCTATCATGCCACATCACACCAATCTTGCAGCATTTGCACTGGCTCCCGATTGAGTGCCGGATTGCCTTCAAAGTGATGGTGTTAACGTTTAAGGCCTTGCATGGTCTGGGGCCAGTGTACCTGAAGGACCATCTTTCCCCGCACATTTCCCAGAGGCCACTACGGTCCATGGATTGAAATCTATTGGAGGTTCCATCTCTCAAGGTCTGCCGCTTATCATTGACGCGGCAGCGTGCTTTTTCTGCAGTAGCGCCTGTTCTCTGGAACGCCCTTCCTGAGGAGACCCGATCAATAACTGATCTGCAGGCCTTCAGGAGAGCCTGTAAGACCTACCTTTTTCGATAGGCGTTTAACCTTTAATGCTGCATTGTCCACTCTGGTCTAAAGCTGTCTTTATGTTTTTATTATTTCACTGTGTGTTGGTTGTTGTTGTAAACCACCCTGAGCCTTCCCGGGAAGGGTGGTATATAAATTGAAATAATAAATAAATAAATAAATAAAGAAGAAGATACATTTCCTAGTGATTCTTCCCTTTCCACCAGTTTCTGAAGAGGACGATGCTGTTATCCAGATGCAAATGTTGAAGACAGTACAGAAAGGAATTAAATTGGTGCTCTGGAAGCTACCCAGGCCCATTCTCTTCTAATGTGAGTCTATAAATCATTAAATGTTAGTGGTTGCAATAATAATGGATATATTCAGAAACGGTCACAGTCAGCAAACTGAAATGGAAACGATGCCAAACACAGACTCAGTTGTGCAACAATACAGCCATTTTTTTGGCAGACGGCACCCTATTGTTGAGACACCAATTCTCTAATTATTAGGTAACAAAGACCATATTCTCCAATTATTAGGTAACAAAGACCATAATCCACAGCCGAATGCAACCCCCCCCCCCCTCGCCTCCATTCTTGACTATGGTCCCATCTAGAGGTGATGTTGGCTGCATCAAATTGAGTGTTGCATCTCAGGAAGTGGCTTGATATCCACAGATATTTATGCTAAAATATGTATCAGTCTTAAAAGGGGGTCCTCTTATTTTCCTTCTTTTGCAATAAAGATGAACAAGGCAACTTTTTTTTGGAGAATGGAGGCTTTCATTTTCAAAAGAAAAGAACATTCCAAGGGGAAGGGAGATCGGTTTGCCTTGAGGCAGGTTGGGAGTGTCTGCTGCTCAGTTCACATTCCTGGCAGTCAATCCCTCTTTCCCTTTTCTGAGATGCAGAAGAGATGAGCTGACATTGCACCCCCATAATGTTTTGCACACGGACTGAGGGCCTTCCCTTTCAGCCTCCTACTGCTCTGCCCCTTATCCAATGAGCAAACACAGTGAGAGAAGTAGTTTTCCTAGCTCCGTTATTTGATTTAGAGCAGGGCTGTCCAACTTCTACCGACCCAAGGGCCGGAATTCTGGTCACTGATCACCTGGGGGGCCGAAGGGTCTGCCTCCGCCCCCGGCTCCGCCCCCTCCACACCCCCAGCATGAATAATTAATATGTCCAAATGAGAACACTTATGGAGTTTGGGGAAAACAGACCTTGACATTAGGGAATTGTAGTTGCTGGGATTTGTAGTTCGCCTACAATCAAAGAGCATTCTAAACCCCAGCAATGATGAAATTAGCCAATCTTGGCACACAGAACTCCCATGACCAACAGAAAACACTAAAAGGGTTTGGTGGACACACTGACCTTGAGTTTGGAAGTTGTAGTTCACCTTTCATCCAGAGAGCACTCTAACAATGATGGATCTGGATCAAACGGGAGCACCTCCAGCAACCTCCTCCTCCTCCGCCGTGAAAGGGAAGGCTGCAGCAGCCGCATGAGGCTGGGGATGGCCGGCTGCGGCCTTCCCTTTTGCTGCGCTCCCGCCTCCGCCGCTACCTCCTCCGCCGCCTCAGCAGCCGCTGCCACCGCCGCCCCTTGTCCTTATGTACTTTGACATTTTTGGATTGCTGCTATTTTGTATTTCCTACTCTACTGCATTTTTGGGAAATGCTCCTTTTCCCTTTGTATATGCTTTTCTTAATAAACTTTTGTAGACAGCACTACTGGACCTGATGTGGTTCTGGATCAGAGGTGGGCAATTATTTTTTCCAAGGGGCCACACGAGAGCCAAAAAATATTATGGAGGGTCGCACCTAAAGCCTGAACTACATTCTAATCTACATTATTTATGTATTTATTTACTATATTTACTATATACTACACATCATTAATATTAACATATTAATATATCAAGAAATATTCATATATTATTAGTATTAATATTATAATTATTATATTATACTGTATATATACACATTATAATATATTGAAATTATAATATAATATAAAATTATGTTATTTATTATATTATATTATTATTATAATAAAATTATTATAAAATAATAATAAAAACCACTAAAATGAAATAAAATAAAATTCAAGAAGACAAGGTGCGAACCAAGATAGAGGCTGACATCTTCAAGAGAGGAAAGTTCCCAAGATGGAATGGCCCAATGGACCCAGCCCAGAAGATGACAAAGTGGACCCAGCCGCCACCACAGCAGAGCAGAGCAGCAGACGATGGGAGGCTGCAGGCCTCCACCCGCTCTGGCCCCCAGCCGTTCCTCAGCTGATCGCCCTGCCATGGAGTGCCTGCCATCCCGGCTTTGGAGTGCCTGCCATCCCGGGAGGTGATCTGGGCCTGCAGCAGAAGCAGTCGGTGAGCTGAGGCGGGTGATTGCCCTGGCGAACAGGAAGACGATCAAGTCTTCCGGGTCGCCAAGGCGATCAGCCATTGCAGGTCGCCCACTGCTCCTGCTGCAGGCCCAGATCGCCTCCTGGGATGGCAGGCACTCCAAAGCTGCTGTTCCTTCGATTGTTCCTCGGAGCGGCGGGCTGTCTGCTGAAGCAGGCCCCACAGCCCGCGATGGGATGGCTGCAGCAGCACCCCTTCCTCTTGGCCCCGCCCCCGACACCCTTCTCCCCGGGCCGGACAGAATCGGCTGCCGGGCCGCATCCAGCCCCGCGGGCCGTAGGTTTGCCCAGGTCTGTTCTGGATGAAAGGTATCTCAAGGCTAGAGTCGGTTGAATGCTAGGCCAGCTTTATTCTGGAAAGGCATGCCAAGGAAGAAGCAATTAGTCTTTCCAGTTCTGAAAACTGGCCTTCTCTCTCAATAGGACTCAATATGGAAATTTGTAGAGTAACTCATCTTTGTCCAATTTACATATGGAGCTATATTTCAGGTTGCATCTGATTTAATGTCACATGCGCCCCTCTAGGAAAATCTAAACTGCCAGCCAAATGCTTCCGTCAGCAATTCCATGACTTCTGAAGAAGAAGAATTAGAAACTCTTGTACGTAAATGATGAAGTATTTCAACACAAGTTAGTAGGAAAAAATATTTGCCAGTGGGAACAAAAATATGTTGGAGAAGGAAGGGAGATTTTAAAAATTGCATCATCTCAGCTACCCATAGCAGTAGTAAGTAAAGGTAAAGGTTTTCCTCTGACATTAAGTCTAGCCATGTCCAACTTTGGGGGGTGGTGCTCATCTCCATTTCTAAGCCGAAGAGCTGGCGTTGTCCGTAGACACCTCCAAGGTCATGTAGCTGGCATGACTGCATAGAGTGCCATTACCTTCCCACCGAAGCGGTACCTATTGATCTACTGACATTTGCATGTTTTCAAACTGCTAGGCTGGCAGAAGCTGGGGCTGACAGCGGAAGCTCATGCTGCTCCCTGGATTCGAACCTGCGACTTTTCAGTCAACAAGCTCAGCAGCTTGTTCATTATGTCAGTGATTTTCAACCTTTTTTGAGCCGCGGCACATTTTTTACATTTACAAAATCCTGGGGCACACCACCAACCAAAATGACACTCTGTCATTTTACTGTCACCCTCCCCCGTTGCAACGCTGCTGCTTCCGCCAAACCCCCTTCACACACACCCCCGGGAGGCCCACGCGCAAAAGGCCTGTCACCGTCCCGCGGGGGAGGGCTGCGCTGAGTGACCGAAGCGCATGCAGGCTCGGCCGAGCAGGACAAATAGGAATTGAGCACACAGGGTGGCTCCAAGCCTTGGAACAAACTGCGGCGGAAGCTCGCAGCCGTCGCCACCCCCAGCTCTCCTTCCTGAAGGGGTTCAGCCCCCCCCAGGAGTGCCTCCCCCCCGTGTCCCTTCAGCTTCCCTGCTGTCGCCTTGGCGCCAGATCAGGAAGGAACCCAGCTGGGCTGTGGAGCAGCGCATACCGGTCTCTGCTCTGCTCTGCAGCAAACCCGGAGCCCAGCCAGGAGATGAGGGGTTGCTCCCCTTCCCCAGCGCGGAGGGGCTAGAGGGCAGAAAATCTCGCCTCAAGCCTCCGGGAGTGGGTTCGTAAATCACTATGTCAGGGTGACCCTCTTAAAAACTTGGAATAAGTATAAAGACCGGCTCTACCAATCGACCCCCCAGTGGATTTCACTGCTAGAAGCACAACACATGCGAGAAATCCCAGCAAGCAGATGGTATACATATGGTCAACTGATCGGTAAAACAGGAACCCAGTGGTTACTTAAACTTTTGGAGATACTTCGTGATCAAGGTATGGATTTGACATGGTTTCAATACGCACAGATTAAAGATTTTTTTAAACGAGATGCGGGTAAGAACTTTAACATACAGGACTCAGTATGGGAGAGAATAATGAAGACGGAGAGAAAGATAATAAATCTCCTTTATAACAAACTTTTGGAATGGGACACAGAAACTGAGACAGTCAAAGAGACTATGGTAAAGTGGGCCCAGGAACTTGGCCATTCTATATTGTTTAAAGAATGGGAAACCCTTTGGAAGGAGAAAATAAGGCACTCCGGGTTCTCCAACATCACCGAAAACTGGTACAAAATGTTTTTTCATTGGTACCACACACCGGTTAGTCTAGCACAGTGCTGTCCAACTTCTAACCGGCCAAGGGCCGGAATTGAGGTCACTGATGACCTGGGGGGCCGTTCGGCCCCAGCCTCCCCCAGGCCCCGCCCCCAGCCCCCTCCTAAACTGTCATTCTCCCTCCTCCTCCTCCTCCTCTTTCCCCGGCGCTGCGGCGCATGGGACACCAGCGGCGCCGGGAAGGAGGAGGCCCACCTCCTCGCACTCGCACCCTCCCGCCCTTCCCGGCGCAGCCGGTGTCCCGTGCGCCACGGCGCCGGGGACACAGGAGGAGGAGGGAGGCGGTAGAGTTCTCCCTCCTCTTTCCACCGCGCTGCTGCTGTCCTTGCGCAGCAGCGCCAGGGAAGAGGAGGAGGAGGAGGAAGAACTCTCCCTCCTCTTCCTCCTCTTTCCCCCCGCGCCGCTGCTGTCCCGGGCGCCGCGCCCGGGTGGAAGAAAGAGGAGGAGGAGGCAATCAGCTGACCTCCTCCTCCTCCTCTTTCCCCCCCCCCCTGCGCCCTTGCCCGGATCCCGGGCGCCGGCGTCGGGGGAAAGATGAGGGACTAAGGAGAAGACAATCAGCTGACTGCCTTCTCCTTCGTCCTCTCTCTTTCCCCTGCGCGCGCCGGCCGGGATCCGGGCAAGGGCGCGGGCAGGGGGAAAGAGGAGGAGGAGGGAGAGTCTCCCTCCTCCTCCTCCTCCTTCTCTTCCAACGGCGCTGCGGCGCACGGGACAGCAGCGGTGCCCGGGAAAGGAGGAGGAGGAGGGAGAGTTCAGGGAGGGGCGGTGCAGGGAGGAGGAGCTGGCTCACTTCCTCCTCCCTGCCCCGCCTCCCCCCCCCCCGGCCACCATTTTTTTAAAAAATTAGAATTTTTTTTTTAAAAAAAAAAGGCGGCCGGGGGCATAGCGGGAGCCGTGTCCAACAGGCTGGGGGGGCGCGTACAGCCCCGGGGCCACCAGTTGGACAGCCCTGGTCTAGCAAGATGTTACCCTACGGTGAACGACTGCTGCTGGAAGTGTAAAGACCAGAGAGGTAGCTTTATGCATTGCTGGTGGTCCTGTCGGATAATTAATTAAAACTTTTGGAAACATATCCACATGCATGTGGAAAATATTCTTAAAAGGAAGTTAGAACTGAAACCTGACTATTATTTACTTCATCTTTTGGATTGTGCAATGGAGCGGAATGACGATAAGATCCTCTTCTTCCTCTCGGCGGCTGCCAGGATTGAAATCGCGAAAAACTGGAAAAGCCGCGACCCCCCGTCAGTGAGAAGTTGGTTAATAAGTATTAGAGAGATCATGGATCTGGACATCTTAAGGAGTATAACCACAGACCAAAGTCATAACAACAGAACCGACTGGGGGAAAGTCAGATCATACCTGAAGGAAGTCAACCCCAAAGTTATAAGTAGGAATTAAGATAACTAGTACTCTGCCAACTGAGTTGGAAGGTGATGGAATACATGTAGGCTGCCCATAAAAAGGCCTTTAACTTGCTAGAATCCTGGTGGACCCTGTGGACTGGACGGGAGTAATGGATGATATGCAACCCCTCATTTTCCCGGTGTCTATTCCCTCACTCCCCTCTCTCCCCATCCTTCCCCCCTCCCCCGTTTTACCTCATGTATTAAAAAAGCTTTAAATAAAGTAATAAAAAAAGCCTCCGGGAGTGGGGTTGGATGGGGGCAGCTCCCGCGGACTCCTCCTCCCTCTCTTCCTCCTTGCTGCCGGAGGGGAGGAGGGCAGAAGAGCGCCCAGGAGATAGGAAAAAGGAGGAGCTGCAGCCCGGCCAGGTAGCCCTTGGTGCGCAGAGGGAGGGAAGGAAGGAAGGAAGGGAAGGAGAGAGAGAGGAGGGAGGGAGGAAAGTTCTGGACACCAAGAGCTCTCCCTGACTGCAGCCAGGCTGGCTGGCATTGCTGCTTCGGCCAGGAAAGCCTCATTTCCGCTGCCTGAAGTTTCCTGCTAGGCTCTCTCTCTACATTGTAATTTCCCATGGCACACCTGATCATCTCTCACGGCACACTAGTGTTCCGCAGCACACTGGTTGACCATTATGTGACCAAAGGACTTCATCTTTGCCTCTAATATCCTTCCCTCCAATGAGCAGTTGGGCATTATTTCCTGGAGTATGAACTGGTTGGATCTTCTTGTGGAACCGTACCCAAAAAACAATGCGGGAAAGCACTCTTTCTTCAATTCCAGTAGTTTATTTTCATCATTATCTTCAAAATATTTAAGTGAATAGTGGAATGCAGATTGTCTTAGACATCAAACAATTGGCATTGTATATCCTCCACAAAATTATAATCCAAAATCTGATATTCCATAATCATATATAATCCAGATTAATGCCAATATCAGGTCGACGGTCTATAAAAGCCCTGCCGTTTCGCCGTTTCCGGCTTCTTCGGGACCTGTCATATAATAACAATCCACTGCATAAATCCACTGGTCCGATATCCAAATCACAAAATTATATGTCTGTATATGTGTGGACGCAGCCACTACTCCATGCAGTTGGACCTTTTTTTTCAATTCCAGTAGTTTATTTTCATCATTATCTTCAAAATATTTAAGTGGATAGTGGAATGCAGATCGTCTTAGACATCAAACAATTAGCATTGTATATCCTCCACAAAATTATAATCCAAAATCTGATATTCCATAATCATATATAATCCGGATTAATGCCAATATCAGGTCCGCCGTTTCCGGCTTCCACCACCTGATTTGCTGGATCTTCTTGTGGACCAAGGGACTCTCGGAATTTGACTCCAACATCACACATCTAAAGTGTCTATCTTCCTTCGCTCAGCTTTCCTTATGGTCCAGCTCTTGCATCTGTATGTTACTACGGGGAATAACATTGCATTAACTATGCAGACCTTCATTGCCAGTGTGATGTCTCTACTCTTCACTATTTTATCAAAATTGGTCATTGCTTTCCTCCCAAGAAGGAAACGTCTTCTGATTTCCTGGCTGCAGTCTGCGTCTGCAGTCATCTTTGCACTTGGAAAAACAAACCCTGTCACGGCCTCCACATTTTCTCCCTCTATTTGCCAGTTATCAATCAGTCTGGTTGCCATAATCTTGGTTTTTGCAAATGTTTAACTACAACCCAGCTTTTGCCCTTTCTTCTTTCAGCTTGGTTAGAAGGGTCCTCCACTAAATGTGGTCTTAGTTACCAGGCCCGGATTACCCATAAGGCCAGACTAGGCCATGGCCTCGGGCGGCAGGTTTTGGGGGGCAGCGGATTCGACCCCCCCAAAACATATTTTTTTATTTAAAATGCCCCCCTCGCAGCGCTTCCCCGCCTCTCCCGAGAGAGTCATCATACCTCGAATGCGCACGCATGCCCGCCAGCAAGCTTCCCTTCCTCCTCCTCCTCCTGGCCGCCTCCGTCCGTTGCACGGGGGTGGCCCAGGTGGCATGCATGAATGCGCACGCATGCCCGCCAGAGGGGCGGGACCTTTGCAAGGGGTGGCCCAGGCGGCTCATCCTCCTCGCGCCTTCCTTTCAGTCGCGGGAGGAGGAGGTGGACGGAAGCCGCGCGGCACTGCTCGTGGGGCTTTCGTTTGCCTCCTCCTCCCGCGAACGAAAGGAAGGCGTGAGGAGGATGAAGGGAAGTCCCGCCCTCCTCCTCGCGCCCTCCTTTCGGTCACGGGAGGTGGAGGAGGCGGCGGACGGAAGGCCCACGAGCAGTGCCGCGCGGCTTCCGTCCACCTCCTCCTCCTCCTCCCGCGACCGAAAGGAAGGCGCGAGGTGGACGGAAGCCATGGGGCCGGTGCCGCACGACTTCCGTCCACCTCCTCGGGCCCTCCTTCCAGTCGTGGGAGGAGGAGGCGACGGAAGCCGCACGGCCAGGGCTGCTTCCGCACATGCGCAGCAGCGCCCTGGGGCCGTGGCTTTCCACACCCTGGGGGGCGTGGCTTTCCACACCCTGGGGGGGCGGCGCGGGGCGTCATGGCCTCGGTCGTCCGAAGAGGCAAATCCGGGCCTGTTAGTTACATCCATTTCTTCCTCTTCTCCAGCAGCAACTTCTCTTTCATCATCATCATGTGGACTGTTATCCAGGTGAACATCAACTTGCATCAATCATACGAGGGCGGGTCAAGAAGTCTGTGACTTTTTTAATTTCCCGCCTCTTAACTGAAAGGGCAATACTGCTCCTGTTAATAGGCATCTGTCAGTTGACTCCTGTCAAAATTTGAACAAGCTGCATCATTTAGTTTGTGTTTGACAGCCATTGATAGCAGACTACCATGTGATTTGAGGAGAAAATGGAAAAAAGTGAATTTTGTGTGCTCATTAAGCTTTTTTTGTGTGTGGAAAAAAACCATTACTCAACCCAAGGCTAAGCTTGATAAATACTATGGGGACTCTGCACCATCAATTTCAATGGTTAAAAAGTGGTTTACTGAATTTTGTTTTGGCCATACAAGCACAAAAGATGCTGAACGTTCTGGATGCCCAGTTGAGGTCTCTACACCCAAAACAATTGAAAAAGTTCCCTATATGGTGTTGGCCGATCGGAGATTGAGAGTTCAAGAAATCGTGGAAACCATAGGCATCTCACGTGGCTCAGTGGTTTCAATTTTAAATGATCACTTGGGTATGAGAAAGCTTTCCGCAAGATGGGTGCCGCGTTTCCTCACAATCGACCACAAACACAATCGTGTGACAATTTCGCAGGAGTGTTTGCTGTTGTTCAACCGCAATATGGACGAATTTTTGCTCAGTTTCATAACCGTGGGCGAAACGTGGCTCCACCACAACACACCAGAGACCAAACAGCAGTCAAAACAGTGGGTTTCTCGGGGTGAATCGGCACCAAAGAAGGCCAAGGTGGATTTGTCAGCCAATAAAGTCATGACAACCGTTTTTTGGTATGCACGCGGTATAATCCACATTGACTACCTTCAAAACGGTAAAACAATCAATGGCAAATATTATGCCAACTTATTGGGTCGATTTAATGAGGATTTGGGGGGGGAAAGACCGTATTTGGCCAAGAAAAAGTTATTTTGCACCAGGACAATGCAAGGGCGCATACATGTGCAGTTGCCATTGCAACAATCCATGAATTGGGATACGAATTGCTCCCTCATCCGCCCTATTCTTCGGATTTCACCTCGAGTGACTATTTCTTGTTTCCAAACCTGGCTCGGCGGAAAGAGATTTGACTCCAACAATGAAATCATCTCACAAACAAATTCCTATTTTGATGACCTCGAGAAATCTTATTTTTTGGAAGGGATAAAAAAAATTGGAGAAACATTGGACAAAGTGTGTAGAGCTCAAAGGAGACTACATTGAAAAATAAAATGATTTTGTATCCAAAAACCTGAGTTGCATTCAAAAAGTCACGGACTTCTTGACCTGCCCTCGTAGTGAGCACAGCCATGATCCGATATTATGGATGCTGTAGTTCAGCATAGTCTCCAAGGGTCACATGGACCACATCATGATGATGGAGAAAAAACCTGGAGAAAAATCAAGCTGAACTGGGAAAAAAAATCATCACTGTTCTGAATGGGAAGACTTCTTGGGTCAAAGCCAGTTATGGTATCATGCTTTCTCAAAGTGTTGTAAATAATCAAGAATTGTGGGTTTTTAAAGACTGTATGGCAGGGCTGTCCAACTGGCGGTCCGGGGTCCGTATACGACCCCCCAGCCCCTTCCCTCCGGCCCCCTAAGCATTTTAATAAAAAATAAAAATTGAAAAATAAAAGAAATAATAATAAATAAAAACATTCCAACTTCCGGGTTCGGAGCAAGTATCGCGAGAATACGCAATCCACACGGGATTTCGCTGTCAAAGCGAGATCACGCCGGCGTTGACAGCGAAATCCCGTGTGGATTGCGTATTCTCGCGATACTCTTCGGCTACTCTACTACTGGATCGCTGAGGCCCACAGACGCTATTAGGACCTTCTTCGACTCAGTCGGTCGTCGCCTCTCTCGTTGTCCGGGTACTCCTGGATCCTGCGCGTTTGGAAAAGGTAGGCCAAAGCAGGGGGCTCCTCAGGGGGCTCCTCATTCCCTTCCCCCCCTCTCCTCATGTATTAAATATAAAATTAAATATATTTGAAGATGAAATAAGGGGAGATGGGATACATTAAAATAAGGGGAGAGGGGAGAATGGAATTAAATATATTTAATATTAAATTAAAATAAGGGGAGAGGGGAGGATGGAATTAAATATATTTAATATTAAATTAAAATAATTTAATATCTTATCCCTGCATTTTATCTAAGTAAAAGATTACATTTGACTGTATGCATGCAGGAGCAGGGGCGGGGCGGAGCCGGCAGAGAGGGCGGAGCAGGGGGTGGGGAGGGGCGGAGCCGGGGGTGGAGCCGGGGGCAGACCCTATGGCTCCCCAGGTCATCAGTGACCGGAATTCAGGCCCCTGGGCCGGTAGAAGTTGGACAGCTCTGCTGTATGGTGTAATTTTTCTTCCTTCTTTCTTTTTGTGTCAAACACTGAATGTGAAGCACAGCTGAAGGGCAGCGTGCATCTGTATCTACAGTAAAATAGTATAAGATTTCTGCTAACTTCTTGGCATGAAAACAAGAGGTTTGAACTTGTTCCATGCTTGAACACATCTTCTTTGTTATTGCCATAAATCAGAGGGAGGAATTTTCTCTGGAAAGAGAGATGCTGATTCTCAGGAATTGCTAGCAGCAGAATCTGATGCAATAACAATAATAATGACGTAAAGTAGAAACCCAAGACAAAAACACGAAGTCTGACTGAAGACTTCTTCTTTTGCCAAGTGCTAGTTCCAAAATTGTAACCGGGCTGGGTAGAATAGTCAGTCATTGCAAATTTGGGGATTAAAAAACAATAGAGGTATTTATACATTTTTCACCAATGCTTTCACAGAGTAAATGTATTGATCTTTTCTTTACACAATCCCTTTTGAGTATACTGTAGACCAGAGGTTCTCAACCTTCCTAATGCCGTGACCCCTCAATACAGATTCTTATGTGTGGTGACCCCCAACCATTAAATTATTTTCAAATACCCGACACACTGAAATCTGAATACTGGTGGGGATGGTGGAGGAATTGATTTTAGGTGAACTACAACTCCCAAACTCAAGGTCAATGCGCACCTAACCCTTCCAGTATATTTTGTTGGTCATGGGAATTTTGTTTGCCAAGTTTGGTTCAATGCCATCATTGGTGGACAAAATCAACTGCCCCCCCCCAACCTAACCAGTATTAAATTTCAGTGTAATTGAGTATTTCTGACAAATGTGGTCCAGTGAATGAAAATACATCCTGCATATCAGATATTGACATTACGATTCATAACAGTAGCAAAATTACAGTTATGAAGTAGCAACGAAAACAATGTTGTAGCAAAATTACAAAATCAAGCCCCTCCCCCACCCAGGCCCGGATTACCCATAAGGCCAGCCTAGGCCATGGCCTTGGGCGGCAGGTTTTGGGGGGCAGCTGATTCGACCCCGAAAACATAAAATTTTATTTTTTAAAACCACCTCCTTGCAGCGCTTCCCCCGCCCTCTCCCGAGAGAGTCATCATACCTCGGGAGAGGGCGGGGAGAGCGCTGAGGGGCGGGAGGAGGAATGGCGCCCTCCTCTCGCCTGGGCCACCCCTTGCAAAGGAAGGAGGCGGCAAGGAGGGAGGAAGGGAAGCTCCGCCCGCTGGCGGGCATGCCTGCATGCGCACGCATGCCCGCCAGCGGGCTTCCTTCTTTCTCCTCCTCCTGGCCGCCTCCTTCCTTTGCAAGGGGGTGGCCCAGGCAGCGAGGAGGAGGGCGGGGCTTCCCTTCTTCCTCCTCGCGCCTTCCTTTCGGTCGCGGGAGGTGGAGGTGGAGGTGGACGGAAGCCGCACGGCACTGCTCGTGGGGCTTCCATCCGCCGCCGCCTCCTTCTCCTCCCGCAACCGAAAGGAAGGTGCGAGGAGGAGGAAGGGAAGTCCTGCCCTCCTCCTTGCGCCCTCCTTTTGGTCGCGGGAGGTGGAGGAGGCGGCGGACGGAAGCCCCACGAGAAGTGGAGCGCGGCTTCCGTCCACCTCCTCGGGCCCTCCTTCCGGTCGTGGGAGGAGGAGGCGACGGAAGCCGCACGGCCGGGGCTGCTGCCGCACATGCACAGCAGCCCCCTGGGGGCGTGGCTTTCTGCGCCCTGGGGGCGTGGCTTTCTGCGCCCTGGGGGCGTGGCTTTCTGCATCCTGGGGGCGTAGCTTTCCGTGCCCTGGGGGGGCGGCGCGGGGCGTCTTGGCCTCGGGCGGCCGAAGAGGCTAATCCGGGCCTGCCCCCACCCAATCCCACCAGTATTCAGATTTGGGTGTATTGGGTATTTGTACCAAATGTGGTCCAGTGAATGAAAATACATCCTGCATATCAGATATTGACATTACGATTCATAAAAGTTATTATATTTATGATATTATAATATATTTTAATATATAATATAATATATTTAATATAATATATTTTTATATAATACATTTAATCTGTATCTGTATACTTTTATAAAGCGGAATGTTTGTAGGTGTGTATGTATGTGTGCGGAGGGCGGAAGGGCGGGAGGGCGATATGTGGCAGCCACTTTCGCAGGCCACAGTGACCAGCGCGGGCAATGGACCTGCACCAAACTTGGTACACATAACCCCCCTAACCCCCTTTACGTCCTGGTGTGGCTCGGGGGACATGACCCACGGATTATGGGATTTGTAGTACTTTCAAACACTTTGGTTCCCACAAACCACTGAGGCCACTAAAAAGGACCAATACAGACCGCACTTAGCACACACAGCCCGCATGACCCACTCTATGTCCTGGTGCAGTTTGGAGGAGGGTGAACCATGGATGATGGGACTTGAAGTACCTCTACTCACTTCCCAAGTCCGCTGCAACCCTCATTCAATCACTGATCGAGACCAAACTTGGCATACATAACCCCTATGACTGCCTTCACGTCCTGGTGAGGTTTGGGGGAGGACTGACAATGGATGATGGGATTTGTAGTACTTTCACACCCCTCTGTTCCCACAGACCACTGTGGCCCCCAACAAACACTGATAAAGACCACACTTGGCACACAGAGCCCCAGTGACCCACTCTACATACTACTGAAGTTTGGAGGGGGCCAGAACATGGATGATGGGACTTGCAGTACCTTCCCTCACTTCCCAAGACTGCTACAAACCTAATCCTATGACTGATCAACACGAAACCTGCCACACAGAGCCCTCATGACCCACTCTACATCCTGGTGCAGATCGGAGGAGGGTGGACCATGGATGATGGGACTTGAAGTACCTCTACTCACTTCCCAAGTCCGCTGCGACCCTCATCCAATTACTGATCGAGAACACACTTGGTACACATAACCCCCATGACTGCCTTCACGTCCTGGTGAGGTTCGGGGGAGGACTGACAATGGATGATAGGATTTGTAGTACTTTCACACACCTCTGTTCCCACAGACAACTGCCGCCCCCAACAAACACCAAGAAAGACCACACTTGGCACACAGAGCCCCAGTGACCCACTCTACATCCTACTGAACTTTGGAGGGGGGCAGAACATGGATGATGGGACTTGCAGTACCTTCCCTCACTTTCCAAGCCTGCTACAAACCTAATCCAATGACTGATCAACACCAAACCTGGCACACAGAGCCCTCATGACCCACTCTACATCCTGGTGCTGTTTTGTGTGAGACGGACCACGGATGATGGGACTTGAAGTACCTTCACTCACTTCCTAAAAACAATGCAACCCTCATCCATTCACCAATACAGACCAAACTTAGCATACAGAGCCCCCATGACCCAATCTACATCCTACTACACTTTGGGGGAGGGTGGACCACAGATAATGGGACTTCCACTACCTTCAGTAATTTCATGATACCACTGCAACTCCCAATAATGATGGATCAAGACCAAACTTGGCACACAGAGCCACCATGACCCACTCTACATCCTGCTGCACTTCTCAAATCACCCGGGCACCACCGGGTCCCCAAGCTAGTATAATATAAATTAAAGGTAAAGGTTTACCGGAGCGGTACCTATGATCTAGTCACATTTGCATGCTTTCGAACTGCTAGGTTGGCAGAAGCTGGGGCTGACAGCAGAAGGTCATGCCGCTCCCCAGATTCAAACCTGCGACCTTTTGATCAACAAGTTCAGCAGCACAGTGCTTTAACCCACTGCACCACTGGGAGCTCCTTTTTATTATATTATTATAAGGAGCCCCTGTTGGCGCAGTGGGTTAAACAGCTGAGTTGCTAAACTTGTTGACCGAAAGATCGCATGTGCAAATCCGGGGAGCAGGGTGAGCTCCAACTGTCAGCCCCAACTTCTGCCAACCTAGCAGTTTGAAAACATGCTAATATGAGTAAATCAATAGGTACACTTCCGGCGGGAAGGTAACGGCATTCCAAGCAGTCATGCTGGCCACATGACCTTGGAGGTGTCTATGGACAATACTGGCTATTCAGCTTAGAAATGGAGATGAGCACCAACCCCGAGAGTCAGACACAACTGGACTTAATGTCAAGGGAAAAACTTTACTTTTTAATATTATTATTATTATTATTATTATTATTATTATTATTAAGACCCAAGTTAAACAAGCCAAATCCAAAGCGTAAACTAAAAGAGCCGGAGACAGAATAAAGACCTTTCTCCTAAATGAATTTTGGAAACTGCTCTTTGCATCAGCAGCTGAATGCTCAGCCAGCGCACAGGTGTGCTGAAAACAACTCCCAGGATTCCATAGCATTAAGCCAGCGGTCGGGAACCTTTTTGACTCAGAGAGCCATGAAAGCAAAATATTTGGCAATTTATTTCCGTGAGAGCCATATAATATACAGTATATAATATATATATAGACTGAATTCAACTAAATGTGAGTATATATGTACATACTATGAGAAAGGGATTCCCCTGGCAGAATGACGGGACACTTCAGACCTGGCTCTGCAAAAGGCACGCTCAGGACTCTGGGAAGGAAGAGAAGACAGAAGGAAGGAAGGGGGAAAGAAAAGACAGATAGAGGAAATAAAGGAGGGGGAGAGGAAGAAAGAAAAGAAGAACGAACTATGGAAAAGGAAGACAAGAAAAGCAGGAGAGAGACAAGGAGGGGAAAAGAAGGAAATGGGAAGGGAGGAGAGGAAAGGGCGGGGAAGAGAAAGGAAAGGGAGTGAGGAAAAAGTAAAATAATGAAGGGAAAAGAAGAAAAGAAAAGGTGAGAGAGATGAAAGTGAAAAGAAAGGAAGGAAAGGAAGATTTGGGGGGAAAGAATAGAAGAGGAAGGAAGGAAGGAAAGAAGGAAGAGGGAGGGAGAATGGAGGAAAGAAGGAAGGGGAGGGAGGGAAAGAAAAGGAAGGAGAGAAGGAAAGGGTGAAGGGGAGGAAGGGAGGAAGAGGAAGGAATGAAGAGGGAGAATGGAGGAAAGAAGGAAGGGGAGAGAGGGAGGGAAAAGGAAGGAGATAAAAAGAAAAGGGTGAAGGGGAGAAAGGAAGGAAGGAAGGAAGAGGAAAGAAGGAAGAGGGAGAATGGAGGAAAGAAGGAAGGGGAGAGGGAGGGAAAAGGAAGGAGAGATGGAAAGGGTGAAGGGGAGAAAGGAAGGAAGGAAGAGGAAGGAAGGAAGGAGGGAGAATGGAGGAAAGAAGGAAGGGGAGAGAGGGAGGGAAAAAGGAGAGAAGGAGAAGGAAAAGGTGAAGGGGGAGAAAGGAAGGAAGGAAGAGGAAGGAACAGGGAGAATGGAGAAAAGAAGGAAGGGGAGAGAGGGAAGGAGAGAAGCAGGAAAGGGTGAAGGGGAGAAAGGAAGGAAGGAATAGGAAAGAAGGAAGAGGGAGAATGGAGGAAAGAAGGAAGGGGAGAGGGAGGGAAAAGGAAGAGGGGAAGGAAAGGGTGAAGGGGAGAAAGAAGGAAGAGGAAGGAAAAGGGGGAAAGCAGGAAGATGAAAGAGGGAGGAAAAAGGAAGGAGAGAAGGAAAGAATGGAAGAGGAAAGCTGCATACTGGGAAACCGAGGCCCGGTTTCCCAGTATGCAGAGCCACATCTGGCTCCCAAGCCATAGGTTCCTGACCCTTGCATTAAGCCATGGCAGTTAAAGTGGTGTCAAACTGAATGGTGTATAGGTCCTCCCTTGTCCCAATTTCTGAATATGATGGTCTGGATATTATAAGACATTGGAGCTCAGTTTCCAGATCCTGAAAATGCTGAGATGATTCAAGACTCATAGGTGAATCACTGTAAAATCTTTTTTTTCCTTTCCTGTGATGGGAAAATAGATTGTGGAACTGAATATTGTATAGATCAGTGTTTCCCAACCAGTGTGCCGTGGCACACTAGTGTGCCGTGAGAGATCATCAGGTGTGCCGTGGGAAATTAGATTCTTATCTATCTGATGTCATGTATAAAGTTTGCTACTCTGTCTCCGAAACCTCAGCGCGCGGGTCCCTGTTTCCGGAAGGGCGGACCTGGGCGGACCTGTTTGGGCCTGTTCCCTTCCATTCCGCTCCGGCTGGGAGCACTTCCAGTCCAGCCCAGCCCTGTTGGCGCTATGCGAGGTGAGTCAGAGAGCAGCAGAGCCCGAGCGCTGAAGGCAGGCAGGCAGGGAGTCAGTCAGCTAATGGGGGAAAGGAGGGAAGGGAACTCGTGGGAGAAATATGGGTCCCCCAAAGGCCATCCAGCCTGACCCCCTTCAGCCAAGCAGGAAGGCACCACCCAAGCCCTCCTGATAGATGGGCATGGAGACTCTGGTCATACATTAAGGCAGGCAGCATCTTTATTAAGGGCTTGGAAGAAGGTTTAGACTAGATATGGTCAAACTTGGGCCTTCCTCCAGGTGTTTTGGACTTCAACTAATATTGCAATATAATTGTTATAATACAATGTGATATGTAATTGTTGTACTGTGACAATGACATGGGATGTTGTATTTCAGGGCTGTCCAACTGGCGGCCCTGGGGCCGTACACGGCCCCCAAGCCCATTCCCCACAGCCCCCTAACCCCCTGCAAGACATCAGTTTTTTTTTTATAAAAAATGAAAAAAAAATTGAAAAATTTCAATCTTGGGGGGGGGGGGGCGAGGAGGGGGCGACGCAAGTGAGGAGGAGGCAGAGGGAAGCCACGTCAGATGCCCTAGGGGCGGCACTTCCCCCCGCCTCTTCCTCGCTGGCGCAGGGCTGGTCGCGGGCTTGCGCGCCAGGACGGGATCGGCGAGCCGCCCTCCGCCGTGTCCTTGACTCTTGCAGCGGCCGCGCCTGAAGGAAGGTAAGCTCCGGGCTTACCTTCCTTCAGGCGCGCGGGCGCTGCAAGAGCTAGGGGAGACGGCGGAGGGCGGCTCGCCCCCCATCCTCCCGCCCTGGCGCCGCATGCCTGGCATCTTGCGCCCCGCCCCTGGCGCCTGACGTCACCCCGCCGAAAAGGGGCGCCCGGCATCTTGGGCGACCGCCCCTTGTCTCCCTAGCGCCTGACGCCACCCGGAAGGTAAGCCCGGGAAAAAGGTGCGGGGGCGGAGGGCGGCTCCACTCGGCCCTGGCGCTGGGCATGCGCACCCACCCCGCCGGGGGCTGGAGCGACGTCAGGCGTGGCGCCCCCACCCCGCCAAAAGGTGCAGCCATGCCCCCAGGGTGGGAGGCCACGCCCCCACAAGCAGCCACGCCCCCAGCCACGCCCCGCGAGCAGCCACGCCCTCCGCTCAGGCCCCCAAGGTGATCCGCCACCTGCATTCCGGCCCTTGGGCCCGAAGATGTTGGACAGCCCTGTTGTATTTGATATTATAGTAATATACGTATATTGTGTATACATATAATATTGATAAAGTTGTAATGTAATGCAATATAATAATAATATACTATATAACTATATATTCTGTGTTCATCGAAACAGGCTCAGGTTTCACACTAAGTGAGTGTATAATTACATTTAAAAACATATTAACTATATGTATTACTGTGTTAGAGTGTCATTTTGTGACATTTTGGTTGGTGGTGTGCCCCAGGATTTTGTAAATGTAAAAAATGTGCCGCGGCTCAAAAAAGGTTGAAAAACACTGGTATAGATAGAACCTTGCACAGCCAGGCAATATAATGATGTTCTCAAAAGTGCTCCTGAATAAACTCAGATTTGCCATTCTTTCCGAAACCAAATTGTGCTGAGCAAGTTGAATGCTGTCTATTTTTGGCCTAACAACATCAGATTAGGGTCAATTTCCACTAAGTCCGCTTTCGAACAGTTATGCAACTGAGTCAGAGGTAGGTCACTGTGTCCTGTTCTTGCAGGTCTTGATGGGGCGAGGAGCAGAAGGCAGAATGGGGCGAGGAAAGAGGAGAAGAAGGGCAAGGAGTCAAGCATCGGAATCTCATTGGATTCCAAGAAGTTCCTGCAGGAGCAACCTGTAGAATATACCCAGAGGTATATTTACAATTCAAAGGCAGAGGCAGGATCAATATTATTGTGTTGGACTATGTGGGGCTTGTGCTCCTAATTTTTTGATCAGTTTTTTGATCAATTTTTTGATCAGCAATGCTTTTGATACGAAATTGGATTGGCAACAATTCGATGCCATGCATTCATAAAAATACGATTAAAACCATCAGCATAACGATATAAAAACATATATAAAAACCATTAAAATATATAATCACTTGGTGTCATGCTGTTAAAATAGTTTTCCAGTCGCATCGTCTGGCCATTCCATGCTCATTATTCATAGTTTCATGTTATCTATTCAGCATAGGCAAATCTGTGCTTAAGTCCGTTCAGCAGTTCACCTACCTGGGAAGCATCATCTCTTCAGACGCCAAGATTGATAAAGAGATAGATCACACAGATTAGCAAAGTGCTTTCGGAAGGCTTCACAAAAGAGCCTGGAGCAACAAGCACCTGAGGCAAAGCACCAAAATCAGTGTGTACAGAGCTATCGTACTGTCTATTCTCCTCTATGGGTCTGAAACATGGGTCACCTATCGCCAACACCTACGACTCCTCGAATGCTTTCATCAGCGCTGTCTTCGCACAATCCTAAATATACACTGGACCGACTATGTGACGAATGTTGCTGTCCTTGAGCAAGCAGGGGTCACCAGCATTGAGGCCATGCTATTGAGAACACAGCTGCGCTGGGCAGGGCGCGTCTCTAGGATGGAGGACCACCGCCTCCCAAAGATACTACTCTATGGTGAACTCGCCACGGGTCAGCACAAGAGAGGTGCCCCCAAAAAGAGATATAAGGACTCCCTGAAACAACATCTCAGGCTCGGCCAGATTGATCACCAACAATGGTCCACCCTGGCCTCACATCGGGAGAAATGGAGACGCACTATCCACAATGCTGCGGCCTCTTTCGAGAAGACACGCCGAATGGGTCTGGAAGAGAAACGACAACGCAGAAAGAACCGCAACTTGGAAACAACATCACCCAAGGAGAATTTCTGCTGTGCTTTCTGCAACCGAACTTGCCTTTCTCAGATTGGCCTTTTTAGTCATCAACACACTTGTAAAAAGCGTGGGATGAGTCCTTCCTAAGAATCTTCGTTTGCGAAGTAATGCCGAGAGATGTTATCTATTCAGCTGCATTCTCAAAAGCTTGCTCGAAGAGCTAAGTTTTTTTTACTTTTTTCAGAAAGTCAGGAGGGAGGGGGACGATCTAATATCTCAGGGGAGGGAGGTCCATAGCTGGTGGGCCACCACTGAGAAGGCGCTGTAGCTACAACAACAAAGGTGTATTTTCAGTGTAACCAACTCCAGGTAACAATCTAGCTGCAGCTCTTTGGCCCAATTAAGGAGATGTTGATTTAAGAATTTGTTGTCTATGGCTCACGTCTGAATGCAAGTTTATTTATTTATTCATTTATTTATGATTCATTTTTGTATGCCACCACTCCCCGAGCAGGCCCAGATTACCCATAAGGCCACCCTAGGCCATGGCCTAGGGGCGCAAGCCGAGGGGGGGGGGTGCAATTCATGGACCATTTTTTTATTGAAACAAAACTGCAACATGCGGCATGATGACTCTCTCTCTCTCTCCAGGGAGGGTGGGGGGAGAGGCTGCGAGTGTGCCCCCCCTCGCCATTGCCCCCGCCCCCTTGTCAAGGAAGGAGGGCACGAGGAGGAGGAAGGAAGGGAAGCCCCGCCCCTGGGGCCGCTACCGGGCATGCGCGTGTGGCAGGAGGGCATGAGCGCCTCTGCCTCCTTCCCCAATGTTCCTGGGTGCCGGCTCCGAAAGGCCGAAGGGCCGGGAAGGGGCCTGGGAGCGGCTCCCTGGGGTCCTGCCTGGTCCAGCTGCACAAGGGCGCCGAGCCTTGCTGGCCCTCTGCACGCAGCACATCAAGGAGGCCGCCGGCATCTCCCGCTTCCGGGAGCGTGGGGGGCTGGCGCCGCTGCTGAGGGTCCTGGCCGGCAGCCCCAGGCCCCGCCGCACCCTCGACCTCACCCTCAGCATCCTGGGCAACTGCTGCACCGAAGGGAGGCATCCCGCCCCTCGGTGAGAGAGGAGAGGCAGACAGAAAGAAGGAGTGTGTGTGGGGGGGTAGAGGTTGGTTTGCGGGCGTAATTCCAAAGTTTGGCCTAGGGTGCCAAAAGGGGTTAATCCGGGCCTGTCCCCGAGGGCTCAGAGCAGCTCACAAATCACATAAAAACATAAACGGGATAAGATATCAATAATAAGAGTCGCTAAGATTAAACTAGACTAGGTAAGGTTAAAAATTTAACAGTCGAAAGCCAGCTTGAAGAGGTGGGTCTTACAGGCCCTACAAAACGAAGGCAGGTCGTGCAGGGCACGAACTTCGGCTGGCAAGGTGTTCCAAATGGTTGGTGCCGCCACAGAAAAGGCCCTGCGTCAAGTAGATTCCAGGTGGATGGTTTTGAAACTGGGCACTTCGAGAAGGTTCAGATCTTCAGAACGGAGTGATCTCTGGGGTTGGTAGGGGGTAAGACGGTCCCTCAGATACATCGGCCCCAGACCATATAAAGCCTTGAAGGTTAGAACCATCACCTTGAAAGTGATCCGGTGCTCGACCGAAGCCAATGAAGCCACTGGAGAATGGGCGTTATGTGTCATCTTGCCCAGGCCCGTATCAGGCCCTTTTGGCGCCCTAGGCCAAAGGCTCTGCCCCCGCCCCTGGCTCTGCCCCATCCCCGGCTCCTCCCCGCTCCACCCCCGCTCCGCCCTGCCCCCGGCTCCTCCCCGCCCTGCCCCCGCCTCCTCCCTCCTAAAGCCACTATGCCAGCTTGAGAAGCAGCCGAAATTGCGGCTTTAGGAGGGAGGGAGGAGCCATGGGTAGGCCCCGCATCGGCTCCGGGGGTGGGGCTTTCCTTCCTCCTTCTCGCGTCGGCGAGGAGGCGAGGCAGAGCCGGGGGCGGGGTGGAGCCGAGGGCGGGGGCAGAGCCGAGGGGAGCAGAGCAAAGGAGGGGGGCAGCCGTGGATGGCGCTTACGTCACCGCGCACATGCGGCCTTTTTTTTTGGGATTTTTTATTTAAAAAAATTCAAAAAAAATTTTAAAACTTTTTTTGGGGGGGTTTGGACCTGCTGCCCCCTCAAAGGTGCCGGCCTAGGCCATGGCCTAGGGTGGCCTTATGGGTAATTCGGGCCTGATCTCGCCGGCACTCCAGCGAGAAGTCGTGCAGCGGCATTCTGGACGAGCTTAAGTTTCTGGATCACTGACAAAGGTAGGCCAATGTAAAGGGCGTTACAGTAGTCAAGTCTTGAGATGACCGTGGCTTGGACCACTGTGGACAAGTCGTCTCTAGACAGATAGGGGGCCTGCCGCAGATGGAAGAAAGCGATTTTGCTGACATTAGAGACCTGAGTCTCCATCGTCAGCGAAGGGTCTAACACAACCCCCAGGCTCTTTACTAAGGATGGGCGTAGTGCCTCGCCATTCAGGGTAGGCAGCTGGACCATCCTGCCATCCGGCCGACCCAGCCCCAGTATCTCCGTCTTGGCTGGATTCACCCTCAGTCTGCTGGCACGCAGCCATCCAGTTCTCTTAGGATCAAGCTGTTTGCTCCATTTGTACGTTTCATATGATGAAATGACAAAAACCTGTGTTCTTCTTCTGTTATGAGAGCACATAACAAACATGTTCCCAAACTCCAGGCATTAGTTCGCATTATACTGTAGTCATGGGAACTCTGAATCAGTGTTCAAGGATTTCATCTCATGAATAATGCATCCCAAGCCATTCACTCGGATTTCCTGTACGATCGGATATTAACAATTTCCTCCACTTGGGATTCATATTTGTCCTTTTCTATATTTAACAGCAACACAAGTTTTTTTTAAAATTTATTAGCTGGCACTTGCATTGAAGCACACTTGCCGATTCATTTTGTTGCTGAACACATTCAAACTCTTGTTACTGTCCCTCCAAAAAAAAAAAAAGGCCCCATCTATTACCATTTTTAATGAAATTCATTAATATGCATTTCCCTGAAGGGAAATGCATAATAACCACAAAATAAATCCTCAGAAGTAAAACAAATAAATGGCAAATTCCGAAACTGTGACATGTAAACATCTGTAATATGTCAAAAATGTTTATATTCCAGTTTGCTGTAGGCCCCATTGCACTGAGTAGCATAAAAATATAGCTTTTGTGTTAACGGCTTCAGTTGCTTCACACGACATTTGGAAACTTGTTTGTGATGGAGCAATGTTGTGTTACATTGGTGGCATGCAGCCAAACAAAACTCAGATTTAATTCAGTCATCTCATTGAAACCTGGTTTGTGTGAAATGTAGTTAAGTTTTCAAAGTGTTGTTTGAACGTTTAGACCAGGGATGCCCACACTTTTTCAGCATGCGAGCTACTTATATTAAAACCAAGTCAGAAAGATCTACCTACCTCCTCAAGGCTGGAGGGGGAGGGGCGGGGCTTGGCCAGAGGGGGTGGAGCCCAGGCCCGGATTAGCGGACTGTGCCGCCCAAGGCCCCCCTGTCTAAATGCCGCCCCCTGGGGGGGCGGGGCCTCTTGCGGGGGGCGGGGCCGGTGTGACGGACAAGGCGCCGCCTGAAGTCCCGCCCCTAGGGAGACTCACGCGGCTTCCCCCGCTGCTGCCGCGCTCGCACCGGCGCCCCTCCTCCCTTCACTGAAGGAGTGGCGCCCGCCCGCGTGAGCGCGGCGGCAGCGGGGGAAGCCGTGTGAGTCGCCCTAGGGGCGGGACTTCCAGCGGCGCCTTGCCCGTCACGCCAGTTCCGCCCCTTCCTTTCACTGAAGGGAGGGGTGGAGCCACTGCCGGCGTGACGGATAAGGCGCCGCTGGAAGTCCCGCCCCTAGGGCGACTCACGCGGCTTCCCCCGCTGCCGCCGCACTCGCACTGGCGCCCCTCCTCCCTTCACTGAAGGAAGGAGTGGCGCCCGCCTGCGCGAGCGGAGCCGCGGCGGGGGAAGGTGTGTCAATCGCCCTAGGGGCGGCAGGACTTCCCCCCGGCTCCTTCTTGTTCCTCGCGCAGGCGGGCGCCACTCCTTCCTTCAGGCCCGGAAATGCCACTACCCCCAAATCCGCTGCCCAAGGCCATGGCCTCAGGTGGCCTTAAGGGTAATCCGGGCCTGGTGGAGCCAGGCCACACCAAGCCCCTCCCCCTCCCCCCTGGCTTTGGAGCTCACAGCAGCTTCTCCAGGCTTGAGGATGGCAATGCCAAGCCAGTGGTGGCATAGCTAGCACAAGGCTGGCTTGGCCCTACCCTCCACAAACCTGGGGCAGCTGCTGGGAGTGCTGAAGCCGGGGAGGGGGCGGGGCTTGGTGCAGCCTGGCTCCGCCCCCTCTGAAAGTGCCCCATCCGGCTGGGATCGACTGGTCGATCGCAATCGACTTCCTGGGCAGCCCTGGTTTAGACAAAACAGGCAAAATTACAGTTTGGCGCATCTAAATGCCATGTCTCTTAACTCCCAATTTGGCATGGACATGTCCTTTGGAATTATTATTTGTAAGCGTATTTATACAGTATAATAAAAAATAAACAGAGGGAAAGTGGGAGGAGGAAGGGAATTATTTAATAAAATCTGGGGCCACTATCAAATCAGAGGGAATCTTTATATAAAATTAAGAATAGAAAAAGAAAAAGACCCCGAAAAACCATACTACTGATTGGAAATAGAAGTTTAAAGGGAAATGAAAAAGGGAAAATTAGGGGATTTCCCTTATTTTGGTGGCACAGCGAGTTAAACTATTGAGGTGCTGAATTTGCTGACCGAAAAGTTGGTGGTTTGGATCTGATCGGAGTGAGCTCCCGCTGTTAGCCTCAGCTTCTGCCAACCTAGCAGTTCGAAAACATGCAGATGTGAGTAGATCAATAGGTACCCCTCCGGCGGGAAGGTAACGGCGTTCCATACAGTCATGCCGGCCACATGACCTAGGAGATGTCTACAGACAATGCTGGCTCTCTGGCTTAGAAATGACCCTCCAGAGTCAACGTGACTAGACTTAATGTCAGGGGAAAACCTTTACCTTTACTTTACTAATTCTCATATGAAGATAACTTTGATAGTTATATGTTTATCACATTTTGTTTTAGATTCATGCTTAGATGTTTCAAAACCTTTTTGCTATTGCAACACTGACACACACAAAAACCCATGTACCAATCAATGTAACACATGTTTCAAGCGTTTGACTTTATTTATCCTTAAGAACGTAATAAAAACATTTTCGTTAATCCAGATGCAGAAAAAAGGTGGTTGCTTTTGAAGGCTTTGATTCTGACAATTTTCATAGTGGAATGTTGTGACTATTTATCTTTCTGGCAAATGAAAGTAATTTTGTAGAGCTGCTCCAGTAAACGGGTTGGTTTTATTCACATGGATTCTGGATTACAATCAGAAGATACTCCTTATCTGTAACAAACAATGGAAACTATGAAAAAAATCTTACAAGTGATTCAGTTTCACTTCTTCCTCATTTCTACAATGACACTATTAATTGCATTTGAAAATCCTTCCATGATCTCGTTTCATATTTACGTATAAGCACCCATTTGCTTATATGCCATATATACTTGAGTATAAGCAGAGTTTTTCAGTCCTTTTTTAAGTCTGAAAAAGCCCCACTCAGCTTACACTTGAGTCAAGGATATTTATAATTTTCCTCTATTATTATTATTACATTTATTACTTTATTCTATTTATTATTATATTTACATTATTTTCCTCTATTATTATATTTATCATTTTACGCTATTATTACTACATTACCATATTTTTCTCTATTTATTGTTATTACATTTATTATTACTCTATTTATTATTATTACTACATTTATTATTTTACTCTATTATTATTTTACTCTATTATTACTCTATTTATTATTATTACTACCACATTTATTATTTTACTCTATTATTTACTCTATTATTTCTGTTATTACATTTCCATTACTTTATTCCATTATTATTTTATTACATTTATTATTTTACTCTATTATTATTACCACATTGCCATATTTTTCTCTATTTATTGTTATTATTTATTATTTTACTCTATTTATTATTATTACTACATTTATTATTTTACTCTATTATTTTACTCTATTATTACTTTATTTATTATTATTACTACATTTATTATTTTACTCTATTATTTACTCTATTATTTCTGTTATTACATTTCCATTACTTTATTCCATTATTTTATTACATTTATTATTTTACTCTATTATTTACTCTATTATTACTGTTATTACATTTCCATTCTTTTATTCCATTAGTATTATTTTATTACATTTATTATTTTACTCTCTTTATTATTATTAGAAGGATACGTAAGCACATTTCCACTGAAGAAGGTTAGAATAATTATTTAATCAGAGTTGGACAGTATTATCTTAAATTACAGTTTTATGTAAATATTCAAAAAAATGAACCTACTGATGCCTCAATTAATGTAATTTTATTGGCCAACAGCATCAGACCCATGGCTATTCATCCAAACCAGAATTTGCTTTCTATTGGATCTGCATGTAGTTAAATACGACTATAAGCTATATGTTACGTTATAGAGAAAGGTATCTTTCTACAACTGAAGAATCTGATGGTGAGCACATCTTTGAGAGAGATGTATTTGGAGCAGTTTTGGAAAAGCAGCACTAGCTTTTGGGCGTAATACGGAGACTTATTACCTGGTGCAACCATGATTTCGTGTTTCTTTGATCTAATTCTCAGAAAGGTCAGGTCGTTCTGGGGGTCGATGTCTCTCACTGTACTCTTCGCTTTCATTGTGAGTTGATGAAGGAGGCCCGCATATTGTACTGTAGTGGAATTGTCAAGAGTTGTCCTGATAGGAATGCCTACGAAATGAGATTTCCAATTCAATAGTATGAAGGCAAATTAAAATGACACGTGTTAATGATTTTAAAGTACAATACACAAAAACAAAGACTAAGAATGAGCATGGATCATCTGCACATGGGCATTTTCGCTTGCTGTATTATATCTGTCTACAAGTTCTTCTACGGATCTGCACAATAGACAGCATTACTTATTTATATAATTTATATACCATCTTTTTCTTGCCACAGCATTCAAGTCAGCTCCAGCTGTACAGTGCTACATGAATTTATGAAGGTACTGTCAATAGCAGCAAATTATTCATACATCCACTCCAGTACTACCTGTTTTGATTAATACATGATAGCTCTGCATGGCTATCTGAATCCATCCAGTAATATTTTTTTCTACACTTTACAGCAGGGGAGCCCACACTTTTTCAGCATGCGAGCTACTTATAATAAAACCAAGTCTGAAAGATCTACCGAGAGAGAAGCAGGGCGGAGCAGGGGGAAGGGGGCGGGGCTTTGTGTGGCCTGGCTCCGCCCCCTCCCCCTCTGGCTTTAGCGCTTCTACAGTGTCTGGAGGCAAGAGGAGGGTAATGCCAAGCCAGTGGTGGCATAGATAGCCACTACTGGCTTGGCATTACCCTCCTCTAGCCTACAGAAGCTGCGGAAGCGCTGAAGCCGGGGGAGGGGGGCGGGGCTTGGTGCAGCATGGCTCCGCCCCCTCACAAGCGCCCCATCCAGCTGGGATTGACCTCCTTCGGTCCTGTGATCGACCAGTCGATCGCGATCTACCTAATGAGCTCCCCTGCTGTACAGTGTTTTCAATGGCAAATACTACAAGCAATTCTGCACCTTCTACCATTATCAATCCCTGTGTATGCATACATATAATAGCTGCAGGGTACACACTTGGGTTGGGTTCATTCAGATTGAAAACAGAAACATGAAAACTATTGCATTAGGAAAAAATCTAATGTCACTAAGGCTGGATCTACACCGCCATATAATCTGTATTATCAAAGAAGATAGCCCAGATTATCTGATTTGAACTGGATTATGACTCTACACTGCCATATCATCCAGTTCAAAGCAGATAATGTGGATTTTATATAGCAGCGTGGATGGGGGCCTTAGAATCCAGTCTAAAAATAAGAAGTTTGGATCTACACTGCCCATACAATCCAGATTATCAAACCAAATATTCCAGATTATCAAACCAAATAATCGAGATGATCTGCTTTGAACTGGATTATATGACTCTACACTGCCGTATGAAATCCAACTGCTCGCACCGGGACTGTGGCGCAGCTGGCTGGGAGGCAATTGGATTAAGATCACTACTGACCAAAAGGTCATGAGTTTGAAGCCAGCCCGGGTTGGAATGAGCTCCTGACCAAACTTGTTGTGTAGCTTGTTGTCGACCTTTGCAGCCCGAAAGACAGTTGCATCTTCAAGTAGGAAATTTAGGTACCACTTTGTGGGGAGGTTAATTTAACTGATTTATGAGGCCATAAAAATCTCCAGGAAGTATGCAAAGAATGAGGAAGAGACAGCTCCCCTGGTGGCCATAAACTGGAATATTAAATAGCCTCTGAGTGTCTGCGTATATATGTTGTGTGTCTATGGCATTGAATGTTTGCCTGTATATGTGCATTGTAATCTGCCCTGAGTCCCCTGCGGGGTGAGAAGGGCGCAATATACCGTATTTTTCGCACCATAAGGCGCACCTGTTGATAAGACACACCTAGATTTTAGAGATGGAAAATTGGGGAAAAAATGGGGGCTCTCTACTATATGGGACACTAATATGGAGGGGGAGCGCTGAGCAGAGGGGGCGGCGATATACTCACGCTATATTCGCGCGCCCCGCGGCTCCCGGCTGCGCCCACAAGATGGCCAGACTCCCGCTGCCGTGTCGCCGCAGCCAGTCGGCGGCGCGGAGGAACGGGGCGGAAGAGGGGACTCACGGGGCGGGAGAGAGGAAGGGAGGAAGAGGCCGCAGCGCTCCGCAGGGCTCCCTCCCTCCGGCGAGGCCTCCCTCCTCTTCCTCCTCGGCAGAGGTGCGATGGAGTGATGTCAGGAAGATGCGCCTCTGTCTTGGGCCCTTCCGGGCGCTGCTGCTGCTACCGCTGCGTCTCCGGAAGGGCCCCAGCCAGAGGCGCATCTTCGTGACGTCACTCCGTCGCGCCTGGCGAGGAGGAAGGGGAGAAGCCCTCGCCGCGGCGCGCTGCTGTAAGGACGGCCGGAAGAGAGGCCGGAGGGAGGGAGGGAAGGAGGAAGAGTTCCTCCTCCCTCCCTCCGGCCTCTCTTCCGCCGTCCCCAGCGCGCGGTTCTCTCCCCTCCTCGCCAGAGCGCGACGGAGTGACGTCACGAAGATGCACCTCTGGCTTCGGGCCCTTCCGAGACGCAGTGGTAGCAGCAGCAGCACCCGGAAGGGCCGAAGACAGAGGCGCATCTTCGTGACATCACTCCGTCGTGCCTCTGCCGAGGAGGAAGAGGAGGAGGCCTCGCCGGGAGGGGGAGCCCTGCGGAGGCGCTGCGGCCTCTTCCTCCCTCCCGCCCGTGAGTCCCTCTTCCGCCCCCGTTCCTCCACGCCGCCGACTGGCTGCGGTGACACGGCAGCGGGAGTCTGGCCATGCGCGGGCGCAGCCGGGAGCCGCCGGGGGGGGGGGCGAATATAGCGTGAGTATATCGCCGCCCCCCCTCTGCTCCAGCCTCCCCCCTCCCTGCCTGCATCTTCGCTCCATAAGACGCGGCTCATTTTTCTTCCTACTTTGGGAGGGAAAAAACTGCGTCTTATGGTGCGAAAAATACGGTAAATACTGTAAATAAATAAATAAATAATCCAGTTCAAAGCAGATAATCTGGATTTCTGTGGCATTGTACATGGGAATATTATTGGGGACAAGAATGTGCGACATCTATATAAATATACAACAAGATACCTGTGAACACATGTGAAAGAAAACAACATCCTATTTTGAAAGTAAAGGATTCTTATTTTTTGAATTCATTGTATAATTAAATCAAATGTGGAATCAACACTAGGTTTCTTTTATACCGTTTTTGGAATTGCCTTGTACACCACGCATATGGAGTAAACTGTCTCACATATTGACTCTTTGAAGTGTTTTGTTTTCAATTTCCTTCTAAATAGAAGTTCACAGGAGAGATTATTTTTCTGGTTTTTTTATTGTACGTGGGGCCTTAATCCAAGATATCAGGAGAGCATTACAGTGTTTTAAATGTCTAAGGGCCCTTCTACACTGCTATATAAAATCTGCTTTGAACTCATTATAATGGCAGTGTAGATCCAGACTGAGAACAACCTCTAATTCAGTTTCCAAGAGATACTAGCATTTATCTATCCATCTTAAAATATTAAATAAAGTCTATAAATGTTTGCACCAGATGGTTAAGCAGGAAAACCCTATTTTGGGGGTAAGGAAGAGAATCCTTCATAATATTTGTCTTGACAAATTTCAAAATTTAGGGCAAATGGAAAAAGTATTTCCTAAAAGGATACAGAGGTTCATACACTTGGTTATTACTGGCATCTTCAGAATGTAGCACTTATGTACCTGAAGACTGAGGATTCATAGACTCAGCATTAAAAAAAAGCCGCTGAACCCTTTTGCTACAGCAAAGCGAGATGTCTGAACAATCTATATATATAAAAAGAGAGCTGTCATCCTAAGTAGCCTATAGACGGTAAAACCACACAAGGCAGACACACCAAATCAGCCCACGTACACACAAAACCCCACGAGGTATGTTTACCACCCAAAAAATAATAATAAAAAATTACACAACATGACCAAAAATACAAAAAAACAATTGGACTACAACTCCCATGATACCCCACACCACCCCCCTCTGGCAGTTTAGAGTGTCGGAATGTTGGTGGTGCTGGCCAATTAGGGGCATTATGCAAATTCTCCTTCAGTTAGAATGTAGAGGCTGGGAGCCACCCCCCTCTGGCAGTTTAGAGTGTTGGAATGTTGGTGGTGCTTGCCAATCAGAGGCGTTATGCAAATAATCCCACGGTGGCAACCAATCAGAAAGCTGGCACATATCCACATACATACAAACATTCACTTTGTTGACTCAGGCCTGGGAATACAGTGGGACAGGACTACAACACAACAAAAGGAAGATACAAATCCCAACTCATCCTGAGCAAACTGCTAAAGGTCTCTTAATGTTATCAACAAGAGGCAAAATGGCCATCTGTCAAGAGTCCTTTGATTGTGCTTTCCCACCATGGGGTAGAAGGGGTTAGCCACAGACTATGGCACAGCAACGCGTGCACGGGTCAGCTAGTCATACCTAAAAATAATGTGTACATACTGGCAGCTTCTACAGATGAAAAGAAACTACTGTGTTTCCCCGATAGTAAGACACCCCCGATTGTAAGATGTATCGGGGGTGTCAGAGGGGTCGGCTAATATAAGCCATACCCCGAAAGTAAGCCGTACCCCCGGCCGCCGCGTCACTTGGTTCCGCCTCCTCCTCCGCCCTCCCTGCGGCCGCCTCTTCTCGGAAGAGAGGCAGCTGAGGAGAGCCCTCTGCCGCCTCTCTTCCGTTCCCCGAAGAAGAGGCCGCAGGGAGAGCGATCGCGCGGTTCCCCTGCGACCTCCTCTTCGGGAACGAAAGAGAGGTGGCAGAGGGCTCTCCTCAGCCGCCTCTCTTCTGTTCCCCGAAGAGGAGGCCGCATGGAGAGCGATCGCGCGGTTCCCCTTTGGCCTCCTCTTTGGGAACGGAAGTGAGGTGGCAGAGGGCTCTCCTCAGCCGCCTCTCTTCCGATCCCAGAAGAGGAGGCCGCAGGGAGAGAGATCGCGCGGTTCCCCTGCGGCCTCCTCTTTGGGAACGAAAGAGAGGCGGCAGAGGGCTCTCCTCAGCCGCCTCTCTTCCGTTCCCAGAAGAGGCCGGCCGCAGGGAGAGCGATCAGCGCGGTTCCCCTGCGGCCTCCTCTTCGGGAACGGAAGAGAGGCGGCAGAGGGCTCTCCTCAGCCGCCTCTCTTCCGATCCCAGAAGAGGCGGCCGCAGGGGGAGCGATCGCGCGGTTCTCCTGCGGCCTCTTCTTTGGGGAACGGAAGAGAGGCGGCAGAGGGCTCTCCTCAGCCGCCTCTCTTCCGTTCCCCGAAGAGGAGGCCGCAGGGAGAGCGATCGCGCGGTTCCCCTGCGGCCTCCTCTTCGGGGAACGGAAGAGAGGTGGCAGAGGGCTCTCCTCAGCCGCCTCTCTTCCGATCCGAGAAGAGGCGGCCGCAGGGAGAGCGATCAGCGCTGGTTCCCCGGAAGAGAGGTGGCAAAGGGCTGTGGCCTCTTTGGAGACGGAAGAGAGGCGGCAGAGGGCTCTCCTCAGCAGCCTCTCTTCTGATCCCAGAAGAGGCGGCCGCAGGAGGGGGCGGCGGCGGAGGAGGCGGGACCAAGTGACTCGGCGGCCGGGGTACGGCTTACCGTCGCCCAATGTAAGCCGTACCCCGAAAGTAAGACGTAGTGGGGCTTTTGGGGGTAAAAAGAAAGTAAGATGCTGTCTTACTTTCGGGGAAACACGGTAGTACTCAGTTTAGAGCTCAAATTGTAATTTAGAAGCAAGAAGTCACTTAGCTTTAAAGCAGAATTTCTGCAAGGGTGAATGACAACAGCAGTTTGGGCAGTGTTTCAGCTCAAACATAACAGCCTGCCAGGTGCAATGGACCACATCCTTTGCTAAAAATAATCCAACTGCAAAACTATTTTAAGTTTTGAGAATTTACTATCACAATTAGTTTTACTCTTTTAAGGACTTCTGAGAGGACTTTAACAATATTAAATGCTTGGAGAAATGTATGTTTGGAGGGAGAACAACCAGAATCATAGCATTGGAAGAGACCAAAAGGGCCATACAGTTCAACCCCATTCTGCTAGGCAGGAAGACACAATCAAAGCATAAGAAGAAGAGCCATGCTGAATCGGACCTCAGCCCATCTAGTCCAGCATTCTGTATCACACAGTGGCAGTTCAACCCCAAAACCCTTCTGCTACCCCCACAACCAGCAGGAAATCCTGCCTACACAACTCAAACTTGCATCCTCAACCAGATGAATCCTGCCTTGATTGTTCAGGCTGAGCCTCTCAACAGATGACCATCCAGCCTCTGCTTCAATACCTCCAGAGGAGCAAAATGTCTTGGATTACAATGTATTGTCGAAGGGTTTCATCACTGGAATCGCTGTGTTGTTGTGAGTTTTCCGGGCTGTATGGCCATATTCCAGAAGCATTCTCTCCTGGCATTTCAGCTGCATCTATGGCAGGCATAGACCTCACACCATCTGAGGATGCCTGCCATAGATTCAGGCAAAAGCTCAGAAGGGAATGCTTCTGGATTATGGCCATACATATTCCAGAATTTTGACTGATTTATGAGGCCATTAAAAAAAAGAACTCAGGAATCGCTGAGAAATGAGGAATGCGGAAGGAACAACAAAGGGATGCTGGAAAAAACCACTGAGAGATGAGGAGTGCGTCAGCTCCCCCTGGTGGCCAGAAAGTTTGCCTCTGTTCGTCTATATATGTGTGTAATATGTCAAAATGTATGTACTGTACTGTGATAAATATCACACGTTTATATGTCATATGTTGAACTGCAGGATTGTCTGCAAGTATATGTACTGTAATCCGGTCTGAGTCCCCTTCAGGGTGAGAAGAGCGGAATATAAATAAAGTAAATAAATCAATAAATAATACAACCTGGAAAACTCACAACAACCCTCTTGGTGGACAATTTATTTATTTATTTATTTGTTAGATTTATTGGCCGCCACTCCCAGCCGGCTCAGGGCGGCTTACATCAAGCAGAACAATAAAACAGCAAATCTACAACAGCAATAAAACCACAAGGATAAAACAATTCCTAAGAGATAACACAAGTCCTAGGGGATAGCACATTACAACTCAAAAGCAAATAACCTATATGCAGTGTGATCCATCTTCCTGATGCTCAGCACTTACATGGGGGAGTATGGCACTGCAGGCAGGGTTCTGGCTTATGGATCTACTTTGATGATAATGACGATTAATTATTAAAATCTCAGGTTAGGTACCATTAACTGTCTTCAAGAAACATTTGGTTGAAAAGACAGATATAATTTATCAAACAAATGAAAGACACGTAAGTACAAGTAGCAGCTAGGGTAGAAAATTGTGATAAGAGAGGTAGTACATTTACAATTAAAGAACAAAATACTCCAGAACACAAGCTCAGGCCAAACATTTGTTTTCAGCTCCACGTTTATACTCTTTCCTCACATCTGCTTCATCATTTCAGTAGTCTATGGTGAGAATGAAGTGTTTCTTTTTCTGTTATCCATTATTGGTATGATGTGATTGAAATGGACAAAGTACAGCCCGTGGACTACATGTGGATCCTTGGACCCTGAAACCTGCTAAGGTAAAGGTTTTCCCCTGACATTATGTCCCGTCCTGTCCGACTCTGGGGGTTGGTGCTCATCTCAATTTCTAAGCCAAAGAGCGGCATTGTTCGTACATACCTCCAAGGTCATGTGGCCAGCATGACTGAATGGAGTGCCATTACCTTCCCGCCGGAGCGGTACCTACTGATCTACTCACATTTGAATGATTTCGAACTGCTAGGTTGACAGAAGCTGGAGCTGACAGCGGAAGCTCACGCCGCTCCCCAGATTCGAACCTGCAACCTTTTGGTCAACAAGTTTAGCAGCTCGGTGATTTAACCCCCTCTCCATTGGCGCCCCCTTGTCGTGGGGGAGAGGCTTGCGTACCCTAATGAAGTTGTGAGCAATGCTGGCGGTGGAAAAATAGCCACCGGTAGGGCCTCCCATGCCAGACAGGTCACAACTGAAGGGTCTGACAAAGAGCGTCAACAGAAAGGATGGGCTTTCTAGCCTTTTGGCAACCATCCTAGGAGAGGAAAACTCTGATTTCAAACCCGGGCAGATGGTGCTGGTCTAACCCTGTAAGGTCAACCATCTAAGAGAAGGAAACTCAAACCAAACCTATGACCTGAGGACCTCGCTGCCACCGTCCTAGGCTTGCTAGGCCCCGGCAGACGAACCTTTGGTTTAAACGGTGAAGCCAGTTCTGTGCACGCTGCGCTCCGCCAGAAAAAAATCCATTGCACAGGCTCAAAGGACACATCCAACTTAGTCAGCAACGCGCTTGTAGAAAGCGTGGGATGAGTCTTTCCTGAATCTTCATTCGCGAAGAAAAGCCAAGAATGAGAATGGTTTAACCCACTGTGCCACCGGGGGCTGTTATATTCATTAAAATAATTTTCAGACAATTGTGTTGTTGAAGGCTTTCATGGCCGGAATCACTGGGTTGCTTTGAGTTTTCCGGGCTGTATGGACCTCCCTTACAGTTTCCAATAGACCCCTCAACCTCGGAGGATGCCTGCCATAGATGTGGGCAAAACATCAAGAGAGAATGCTTCTGGATCATGGCCATACAGCCTGGAAAACTCACAGCAGTTTCAGACAATTATTATGGTAAAAGTGGTATAGATGGTAAAAGTAGTGTAGATTGAAAAGAAAGATGCTAGAATCACACACTTTCATCCTTTTCTATGTTTTCCTACAGGTGCATTCAAATTAATATGAATCTGCCTTAATATACAGCCAGTTCATAATCTAATCTAATATGGCATTGCCTAATTTGGTTGGAATTTGATGAAAGTTTATGTTGTTGGATCCTGTTTTTCTTTTTCCATTCTCTGATCCATTCAACTGATCAGAGAACAACACTGTTCAAGCTATGCATAAATGCGTCTCCACCACAGTCACAAATTTTATAGATGTCAACTTCAAGGAAACCCTTGTTTGGAATTATGATAAATTTATAGCAATGTATGTGCAGAGACCTTGTTCATATCTTACATATTTCCTTCCTCCCATCTTAATTTTTTTGCTTACTAATTATACTTTTTAAAAATCCAGCTAAAAAAGTAAATATTTACCTTCGGCATTTACAACAATAGTTCCAATCACTCCTTTATGTGATTGAATCCTCTTCAGTGTTTCCTCTACTTCTGCCTGCAAGAGAAACATATTTACTCAAGTGCAATGCATCATCACCAGCATGTCTGTCACATGCTCATTCGTTCCTCTTCTGGATTTGGTCTATAGATCCAGAACATGGAGCTAGATAACAAACAACATCAAGAAACAATTTCAAGGGAAATGTAATGTTTTGGGTCCTGCCCTCCAGTGAGCAGGGGGTCCTTATATCTCTTTTTGGGGGCACCTCTCTTACGCTGACCTGTGGCAAGTTCACCAAAGAGTAGTATCTTTGGGAGGCGGTGGTCCTCCATCCTAGAGACATGCCCTGCCTAGCGCAGCTGTGTTCTCAAAAGCATGGCCTCAATGCTGGTGATTCCTGCTTGCTCAAGGACAGTGACATTCATCACATAGTCCAGTGGTTCTCAACCTGGGGTCCCCAGATGTTTTCGGCCTTCAACTCCCAGAAATCCTAACAGCTGGTAAACTGGCTGGGATTTCTGGGAGTTGTAGGCCAAAAACATCTGGGGACCCCAGGTTGAGAACCACTGACATAGTCAGTCCAGTATATATTTAGGATTGTGCGAAGACAGCGCTGATGAAAGCCTTCGAGGAGTCGTAGGTGTTGGCGATAGGCGACCCATGTTTCAGACCCATAAAAGAGAATAGACAGTACGATGGCTCTGTACACACTGATTTTTGTGCTTTTCCTCAGGTGTTTGTTACTCCAGACTCTTTTGTGAAGCCTTCCGAATGCACTATATGCCTTTGCTAATCTGTGATCTATCTCTTTATCAATCTTGGCGCCTGAAGAGATGATGCTTCCCAGGTAGGTGAACTGCTGAAAGGACTTAAGCACAGATTTGCCTATGCTGACGTGGGGATGATGGTGTTCTTCCTGTGGTGCGGGCTGGTAGAGAACTTCCCTTGTCTTCAGGCTGACTTCCAGCCCAAATAGCTCTGTAGCTGTTGCAAAGCAGGATGTTAGGCGCTGCAGGGCTGCTTCTGAATGGGCGACAAAAGAGCCTGGAGCAACAAGCATCTACATAAGAACATAAGAAGAGCCATGCTGAATCGGACCTCAGCCCATCTAGTCCAGCATTCTGTATCACACAGTGGCCCAATTGGGTGACAAAGGGAGGGCAAAACCCTGACCTGCTCCCGCAAACCAGTACCCAGCATCTGGCACTGAGGCAAAGCACCAAAATCAGTGTGTACAGAGCGATCGTACTGTCTATTCTCCTATCTGGGTCTGAAACACGGGTCACCATATCGCCAACAACTACGACTCCTCGAATGCTTTCATCAGCACTGTCTTCGCACAATCCTAAATATACACTTGACGGACTGTGTGACCAATGTTGCTGTCCGCGAGCAAGCAGGGATCATCAGCGTTGAGGCCATGCTATTGAAAGCACAACTGCGCTGGGCAGGGCACGTCTCTAGGATGGAGGACCACCGCCTCCCAAAGATACTACTCTATGGTGAACTTGCCATGGGTCAGCGCAAGAGAGGCACACCAAAAAAGAGATATAAGGACTCCCTGAAACAACATCTCAGGCTCGGCCGGATTGATCACCAACAATGGTCCACCCTGGCCTCACATCGGGAGGCATGGAGATGCACTGTCCACAATGCTGCGGCCTCTTTCGAGAAGTCACACTGAACGGATCTCGACAATGCAGAAAGAATCGTAACTAGGAAATACCATCACCCAAGGAGACTTTCTGCTGTGCTTTCTGCGACCGGACTTGCCTATCTCAGATTGGCCTTTTTAGTCATCAACGCGCTTGTAGAAAGCGTGGGATGAGTCCTTCCTAAGAAGAGACATATAGTGGTTGTTGTGCATTGCTTTTAACCCAGATTAGAGTGATGACAACCTGTGAACAAGCAGCCTCTCAGGTGTAATTGCTAGAGAACTCTCTGAGAAGAGAAGGCCCGAGGCCTCTCTCCAATCACTGTTATCACTGAGCCATGACTAGAACTCCACAGGCAGGCCCAAACTGGAGCCTTTCCTTGCTGTTTCCCTCCCCCTCCCGACCCTCCCCTTCTCCCCGAAGACGAGGGGAGAAAGACCCGGCTGAAAGCCGCCTCCCCGGTGTCTTTCTTTGCCTACCATTGGCCCCGCCGCTTAGGAGGCTTCAACCACCGCGTCGCTCGGAGAGGCCTCGGTTGCTATGGCGCTCCCGCCGGAAGTGCTGGGAGCGAGACTGACAGGCGAGGGAGCGGAAGTGGCGGACGCGCTCGCCCCCCCTCCTCTCTCGCTTTGGAGCCAGCCCTGAACGTTCTATCGGTTTGGGACTTCATCTCCCAGAAGGCCAAGCCGAGGCGGCCAACGACCGGGGATTCTGGGAGTTGAAGTCCAAAACATTCAGAAGAGCCCAAGCGTGGGAGAAGACTGCTTGGGTGTTAGAATCTTGAGACATTAGGCTGATTGGGAGATAACTTAATCATATATAGTAATTGTATTTTCTATATTGCATAGAATATTAATAATATATAATAATATATAACAATTGTATGTGTGTGTTACATATAATATTAATAATATATTTATTATTTTTATTTATTATTTTATTTATTACTTCGTTCTTGTATTCCGCTCCTCCCTACAGGCTCGGGGCGGATAACAGCAACAACAATAGGCATCATGTCACAGACATGGGGCCCTACAATAAAAATAATAAAACACATTAAAACATACAATTTGACACATTTCGAGGGTGATAGCCGAGGTCTTGGGGTGTAGTCCTTCTCGGCCATTTAACTGAAGGCCAGTCCAAAGAGGGCTGTCTTGCAAGCCCTTCTAAATGGTGCCAGCTCTGAGATGGCTCGAGCACTGTCCGGCAGAGAATTCCACAGTACTGGAGCTACTGCAGAAAAAGCACGCTGTCTAGTCCCAGATAGGTGGCAGGAGCGGACAGATGGCACCGTCAGAAGATTCTATTCGTCTGACCGCAGTGATCTCGGGGGAAGCGAGCAGCGGCATTCTGCACTAGCTTGAGTTTCGAATCGTCAACAGGGGGAAGGCCAACGTGAGGGCGTTACAGTAGTCCAGTCTTGAGATGACCGTCGGCTTGGATTACCGTCGCAAGGTCGCTCCTGGATAGGTAGGCGCCAGTCGCCTAGCCTGTCGTAGGTGAAAGAAGGACACCCTGCTGACCGCGGAGACCTGGGACTCCCTGGTCAGCAGGGAGTCCAACTGAACACCCAAGCTCTTAACTAAAGATGACGGGCTAAGCTGCTCGCCATCCAGGGTAGGCAACCGGCATCCACCCAGCCCAGGGCGACCAGGCCACAGGATCTCCGTCTTCGAGGGGTTCACCTTCAGCCGGCTGGCGCGCAGCCAACCAGTCACGGCTTCGAGGCATTGATGGAAACAATCGGGTGCGGTATCCGGCCTGCCGTCCATTCTCAGCAGAAGCTGGGTGTCATCCGCATACTGATAACACTCCAGACCAAAGTCGCGGGCCAGCTGGGCCAGGGGGCGCATATAAACGTTGAATAATAAGGGGGAGAGGATGGCCCCCTGGGGGACCCCACAATTAAGTGGGGACCTCCCGGAGACCACCCCGCCCCCCTCCACACGTTGTCCCCGGTCCCGGAGGAAGGAGGCCACCCATTGAAGGGCAGTCCCCCCGACCCCGGCGCCGGCTAAACGGTGGGTCAACAATGCGTGATCTACCGTATCAAATGCTGCTGTCAGATCTAACAAGACGAGCAGAGCTGATCCACCCTGGTCCAGCTGGCGGCGAAGTTGGTCTGTAATGGCGACAAGCACGGTCTCCGTCCCATGCCCAATACGGAAGCCGGACTGGAAGGGATCAAGTCCAGCTGTATCATCTAAGAACCGCTGCAGCTGATCCGCTGCTGCCCTCTCAATTACTTTGCCTAAAAAAGGCAAGTTGGAAACATATAATATTGTATATGATATAATACATAGAATATTAATAATATGGTACATATCTATTATATAGAACTATAATACAGTGATATAGTACAATATCTCGGCATTACTTTGCGTTGATGACTAAAAAGGCCAATCTGAGATAGGCAAGTTCGGTTGCAGAAAGCACAGCAGAAAGCCTCCTTGGGTGATGTCGTTTGCAAGTTGCGGTTCTTTCTGCGTTGTCGTTTCTCTTCGAGACCCATTCGGCGTGTCTTCTCGAAAGAAGCCGCAGCATTGTGGATAGTGCGTCTCCATGCCTCCCGATGTGAGGCCAGGGTGGACCATTGTTGGTGATCAATCTGGGCGAGCCTGAGATGTTTTTCAGGGAGTCCTTATATCTCTTTTTGGGGGCGCCTCTCTTGCGCTACACCATAGAGTAGTATCTTTGGGAGGCGGTAGTCCTCCATCCTAGAGACGTGCCCTGCCCAGCGCAGCTGTGTTCTCAATAGCATGGCCTCAATGTTGGTGATCCCTGCTTGCTCAAGGACAGCAACATTAGTCACATAGTCGGTCCAGTGTATAATTCGGATTGTGCGAAGACAGCGCTGATGAAAGCGTTCGAAGAGTCGTAGGTGTTGGCGATAGGTGATTCATGTTTCAGACCCATAGAGGAGAATAGACAGTAGGATAGCTCTGTACACACTGATTTTGGGTGCTTTGCCTCAGGTGCTTGTTGCTCCAGACTCTTTTGTGAAGCCTTCGGAATGCACTCTATGCCTTTGCTAATCTGCGATCTATCTCTTTATCAATCTTGGCGTCTGAAGAGATGATACTTCCCAGGTAGGTGAACTGCTGAACAGACTTAAGCCTCTGCTGACGTGGGGGTGGTGGTGTTCTTCCTGTGGTGCGGACTGGTAGAGGACTTCCGTTTTCTTCAGGCTGACTTCCAGCCCAAACAGCTCTGCAGCTGTTGCAAAGCAGGATGTGAGGCGCTGCAGGGCTGCTTCTGAATGGGCAACAAGGGCAGCATCGTCAGCAAAAAGCAGCTCACGGACTAGATAGTTTAGAGTCTTAGTGCGAGCACTCAGATGGCTTAAGTTGAACAAGCTACCATCAGTACGATAGCATATATATAGCTGCATGCCGTCTTCTTCTTCGAGGTCTGCCGTAGCCCTTTGGAGCATCATGCTGAAGAAGATTGTATAATATAGTACATATATATATATATATATATATAATATTATTATATAGAACTATAATAATATAGTGATATAGTACAATATAATAATATATAGTACTAATATTGTGCTATGATAATATATATATATTTATGTTACATAGAATATTAGTAATATATAACAATTATATATTACATATAATAATATATAATATTGTATATGATATACTACATAGAATATTAATAATATAGTACATATCTATCGTATAGAACTATAATATAGTGATATAGTACAATATAATAATATATATAATACTAATATTATGCTATGGTAATAATATATATATGTTACATATAATATTAGTAATATATAACAATAATATATTACATATAATAATATATAATATTGTATATTATATGTTATATAGAATATTAATAGTAATATTGCAGTATAGTGGTATAGTTTAATATTATAATATATAATACTAATATTGTGCTATGGTAATAATATTATATATATTAAAGCCAAGAACCTGTTTTAATTGAAGTCAGTAAGCACAGCAGACAAAGAGTCAGTACAAGAAAACTACACTCCAAACCAGAGCAGACAGCTGGCACAACAAAGCATTGCGTGGGCAGTGTCGATGGAAACCCAGGTCTCCACCGTTAGCAAAAACCCCCTTTTTCCATCTGCAGCAAGCTAGGCGTCTGGCCCTCTACCTATCCAGAGACGACCTGGCCACGGTGCTCCAAACCACGGTCATCTCGAGACTAGACTACTGTAATGCCCTTTACATTGGCCTGCCCTTGTCAGTGATCTGGAAACTTAAGCTCGTCCAGAACACCGCTGCACGACTTCTCTCTGGGACCCCAGTGAGATGTCACATAACACCTATCCTCCAGCAACTCCACTGGCTTCCGGTCGAGCACCAGATCACCTTCAAGGTGATGGTGTTAACCTTCAAGGCCTTGCATGGTCTGGGGCTGCTGTATCTGAGGGACCATCTCTTCCCCTACCAACCCCAGAGCTCACTTCATTCCGAACAACAGAACCTCCTTGAAGTGCCGACTTTCAAAGCAATTCGTCTCACATTGACCCGGCGCAGAGCCTTTTCAGTAGTGGCACCGTCAATCTGGAATACCCTTCCAAGTGATGAGTGGGCCATGCAGAACCTATCCTCTTTTCTCAAGACCCGCAAGACTCATCTTTTCCAGCTGGCCTTTGATTGCTAACCTGGAAAACCTTCTTTTAATCTAGTTTAATATGTTGTTTTTACCTCTGTTGTGTTTTTATATGACTGTGAGCCGCTCCGAGCCCCCGGGGAGTGGCGGCATATAAGTCCAAATAATAAATAAATAAATAACCCAGTTCAAAGTAGATAATGTGGATTATCTGCCTTGATATTCTGAGTTATATGGCTGTGTGGAAGGGCCTTCAGAGATGCCGAACCTTTCAAACTGGGCTTTTTAAATCCGCAAATGAACCAGACTCAATAGATGATTTCTTGATCAAATTAGTCACATTGGAACTGTATTTGGCTCCCTGTGCGTCTCATCTGCATTTAGGACAAGCGTGCAGTGAATGAGGTTTCTTGCCAATGAGAAAAATAATTGTCAGGGAGATGAATATTGACGGTGAATGAATAGATCTGGGATGCGGGCCCGTTGGCTTTGTGTTGGTAAGAAATGGGCAGAAGGAGAAGCTGCAATGCTTTTGCAAGGGAACAGCTCAGATAATGTGGTCTGCAAGGGTCTGCACTTTAGAATTGATGCAGTTTGACAGCACTGCAATTCTACAATGTGGACCAGGCAAAATGAATTGTGGGCTGAACTGCTTCCACATACCCACTAGATGGTGCTACTATAATGTTACATGGAGGTGAACGAGGAATTCTGTCCCAAGGAGTGACATGAATCCATGATTCAATCAATCAAAACTGCATTAAGGTCCAAAGACCCAATTGGCTTAGTGGTAAAAGGTGCAGAACTGCAAAGCAATTCATAAATTGAGAAGACCAATTAAACGCAAAGGAAAAGCCAAGGGGTCTTAGATGTCTTGGTGCAAAACTATGTTCTGCCTGTTTTCTTGCAATTATTTATTTATTTACTTACTTCATTTCTATTCCGCCCTTCTCACCCCGCCGGGGACTCATGCATTGAATTCATCTATTTGGCTTTTTCCCTCTGATATTTTGTACTTGATAAAAACCCATGCAATAATGCTTATGTTGTAGCGGATATCTGGAGTCCCAGAACCCCCAAGGCAAATACCTCTGTGCCTGGCTGCTGTTACTTAGCGAGCACTTGGACGGATGACGCGACAATTTTACTGCTGTTCAATGAAACCAGTCTTTATTGTATCACATCAGCTGATGGGCCTGCCTTCCTTACAGAACAAAGCCGCCTGAAGACAGAACCCAGAACTTTTCCAGTGTACCGGTTATATACCATCAATGGAGTCAACATTTAGTCCCTCCCTTCTTCATACCTTGGCATTGGCTGGCATTCATGAAACCACATTACACTACCCAATTAAACAAAGCATTCTAGCATCTCATTCCTATTTGCTAATAACTGTGGCACAGTATTAATTTTCATTTCCATTGTTCTATGTTATTGCTTTATGAGCAGAGTGTTCTTAAAATTGTTACTTTACTACCGGGAAACCTGCCAAGTGGAAGCTTTCATTTGCCATACACCTCTTCTAACCCATCACTTGCTATTTCTTGTGCTACTGCTGCTGCTGCTGCTGGCAAGCTGCCCCTGCTATTCCATTTCTATTCTAATGCATCACCTCTCTCTGACATTTCTCCTGTTAAAGCATCAATTTCCCCTTTATTCCTTCATTTTCTTTTTGTAAATGATTTTGGGACCAACAAACATGTGCAAATCATGGCATATAATCTAGATCTCATCCCAATTCAACTGCCAATCTCTTCTCGGCTTCCTTTGGACACTTTTTGCCATTTCTACTGTCTGGCTGGCTGCAACAGTACAACATTTCAACAGTAATGGAAAACAGCAAAGCATGATTGTTACAGCATAAGAATTAACACAGCTATTGATTCTATCCAGACTTTTGCAAAGCGTTTTACAAAAAGCGAGTGCAAACATGATTAATGCAGCCTAAAAAATCTCTCCAACTCTTTCACCCAGGCCACGTTTGGCAACCATACATTTAGCCATGAAAACTGAAATGATTCATTAACATTATGTTGAATCATGACCTGTAGCTTTCCAGGCCATCTTCTATCTTTGGTTCAGATTATGAAATTGTATTTAGCAGTTTTTTTTTTATCATTGCACAAATCCTCCTTGGTTGTCAAGAGGTAATCTAAGGCCATTTTCTGCTGTATCTCCATTTGACTTAACTCTTCAGCTTCAGTTTGCAATGATATGTGACGCTGCTGATGTGATGCTGTTTATGTGATGCTATTTTGCCGATTAGAAGTCTGTGTATGTGGATACCACAATCAGTTTGTACATCAATATACTATATATATTTGTTTATTGATGCCTTGTTGATGTGTTACTGTCCATTGGACACTTGTTTCTGACTAGAACATTGTGCTTAGGATTACAATGTACACATAACTCCCATAATTCCTAGTACCCAATGGGTGTCAGCTGGTGCAATACCACCTAAACAGTATAATTTCTTCAGTGGTGTTGTGCATAGACATCCTGTGATAATGCTGCATGTCTCATTAATATTATAATAATAAATAATACACTTTATTTATATGCCGCTCTTCTCACCCCGAAGGGGACTCAGAGCGGATTACAGGTACACATACTTAGCAGACAATCCCTGCCATTTCCACATACACACATATAGACGAACAGAGGCAAACTCTGGCCACCAGGGGGAGCTGACGCACTCCTCATCTCTCAGCGTTCCCAGCGTCCCTTGTTCCTTCCGCATTCCTCAGCGTTCCTGGAGTTCTTTAAGGGCCTCGTAATTCAGTCAAAATTTGCCTCCCCACTTAATGTGGTCCCTTTATCTCCTACTTGACAGATGCAACTGTCTTTCAGGCTGCAAAGGTTGACAGCAGGCTACACTTAAAGGTCGAGCACCCACCTCGACCCGGGCAGGCCTCAAACTCATGACCTATTGGTCAGAGAGATCTTATGCAGCTGACACTTAGCCAGCTGCACCACATTCCCGATGTGGTTAAGAGCCACATCCACTGTTTTAACGTGTTGAGAGGTATTGGACATGCGTGATCAGCAGCAGAGTAGCAAAGCACAAGGGCAGATGTCTTCACTCTGTTTGGTTGTGATCTTTAGGTTGTGCCAATTGATTTTCATACAATATTATTGCTAGCACCTACTTTTTCCTTCTTGTAAGTCAGAGCATGGTTCAGAGTAACTCCCAGGTATTTTGGTATGTTGCAGTGCTCCAGTGGGGGTCCTTCCCAGGTCATCCTCAGAGCTCAAGATGCATGTCTGTTCTTAAGATGAAAAGCACACGTCTGCATTTTAGATGGATTAGGAATCAGCTGGTTTTCCCTGTAATGGGCAGTAAGAGTACCTAAAGCTTTGGAGAGCTTCTGTTCAACTATTTGAAAGCTCCCTGCTTGAGTGGTGATGTCACGATAGTCAGCATAGGTGAAACTCTCTGTAGATGCACCCTGAGTTGGCCTAAACCTGCACATAGCTTTGCTGTTCATGCATAGAGGTTCTGTATGTGTCTATTCAAAGGGGAACCACATTGAGTTCTGTGGGGATCACTCCTGGAAAAGTTCATCCAGGAATATTATTCATTTATTTATTTCGAGTTCTGACCGCCACTCCCGGAGGTTCGGGGCGGTTCACATAGCAAACAGAATAAAACATTTTAAAACAAGCAGAATAAAACATTATCAAATAGAAAGAAATGTAAGAATTCCCCAGATTAATCAAAAGCCTGCCTGAAGAGATGAGTCTTACATGCCCTGCGAAAAGAGGTCACATTATGCAGGGCACGAGTCTCAGGTGGCAAGGAGTTCCACAACACCGGGGTAATGATCGAAAATGCCCTTCGCCAAGTCGTTGTCAAGCGAAAAGATCTTAAGCTAGGGACGTCTAAGAGGTTCTGATCCTCTGACCTTAATGATCTTGGGGGATTATATGGGATTAGGCGATCCCTTAACTACACTGGCCCCAGACCATGCAAGGCCTTGAAAGTAAGAACTAACACCTTGAAAGTAATCTGGAATTCAATTGGCAACCAGTGCAGATCCTGGAGTATAGGTGTTATACGACAACTCACAGGCTCCCCTGCGAGAAGTCGGGCAGCGGCATTCTGCACTAGTTTAAGCATCAGAGTCAAGGGCAGGCCAATGTAAAGAGCATTACAGTAGTCAAGTTTTGAGATGACTGTGGCTTGGATTACCGTGGCCAGGTCGTTCCGGGACAGATAGGGGGCCAGACGCCTCGCCTGTCGAAGATGGAAAAACGCAGTTTTGCTGACACTGGAGACCTGAGCCTCCACTGACAGCAGAGGGTCCAAGAGGACTCTCAGACTTTTTACTGCTGATGACGGGCATAATGCCTCACCTTCCAGGGTCAGTAGTTGGATGGATATCCCTATCGCCCGGACGACCCAGCCACAGGATCTCCGTCTTTGCTGGTTTCACCTTCAACCTGCTGGCATGCAACCATCCAGTAACAGCTTGGAGGCAGAGATGGAAATTATTGGGTAGAGCAGATACTAGGGTTGCCATTTTTTGATATAAGAAATAAGGGACATTTACGGGATTTTCCACAAAAATAAGGGACACTTCATTAAAAAACTTGAAACTAAAACATTAGGTAGAAATAGTATTATTAACAGAATAAGATAATGATTGAAACTCACAAAAAAAACTGACTTATACTAAAGGGGAAAATTGATGCTTTAACAGAAGAAACGCCAGGAGAAAGTGCTGCTTAGCATAGGCTCTGAATAGTGGAGTCAGCTTGCCAGCTACAGTACGAGAATAATCCACTCTGATTGGTCCACACACGCACAGGCTGTGATTAGCCCAGAGAACATCATGTGCCTCTAGATAAAAAGCAGTCTTGATTGGCCTAGCAGTCACCATGTGCGTTTGTTTACAAAGTTAGCAATTGGGTTAGGAGATGCACATGGCAAATGAGGTTTCCACTTGGCAGGCTTCCGGTGGGAACTCGGTAGCAAATGTATCGATTCAAGTACAGTCTGCACGTAGGGCAGATAACATAGAAGAAAGATGGAAATTTACACTGCGCAACGTTTGTCAGCAAATAGGATTGAGATGCTAAGAATGCTTTGTTTAATTGGGTAGAGTAATCTGGGTTCATGAATGCTAACCAGTAACAATGCATGAAGAAGGGGAGGACTGAAATATTGTCGCCATTGTTTGTATAAAATCTGTTTACTGGGAAAGATCGGGGCTCTGTCTTCCAGCGGCATTGTTCATAAAGGAGGCAGGCCCATCAGCTGATGTCATGCAAATAAAGCTGGTTTCCTGAATCGCAGTAAAATTGTCGCGTCATCCGTCCTTGCGCTCGCTAGCAACGGCAGCCTAGCACCAAAGGTATTTGCCTTCGGAGTTCTGGGGCTCCAGATACCGCTACAATACCCTCTTAACAGTACATGGTATGTTTCTGCATGCTTTGTCATGCAGAAAAAACATTATTAGAACTACCTAATTTTCTCCATCTGTATTTAGTACTTGACTTTGCTGACTTTAAAAGTGCACTGTCTAAACATTAAAATAAAATAAATTTTATAAGACAGTACATCTTCATGATTATTAGGTCGATAGTTAATGGTATAGTATAGTATGGGATACACAGCATTGTATAGTATTGGGATGCACAGCTAGGCCTATTTTAAGAGTAACTCTCAAGCAACCAGACACTATCTGTATCCAACATGATCCAACATCCCCCTTGGGTAACGGTTAATTGGTCTACTGTACTTTGAAAATGTCCTGTATCACCTCTTCCTTCCAACGGGGACGCAGGCTGCCCTGCGAGTTGGAATCCCCGGGCAGGCATTGCCGTGGAAACCGCAGCGCGCAGCTTCCTCTGGTCAACCCCGCCCAGCCCTGTCCTGCTAGTCAAAAATAAGGGACAGGGCCTGAAAATAAGGGACACAAATTTTAGGGCCAAAATAAGGGACGTCCCTTAGAATAAGGGACATATGGGAACCCTAGCAGATACCATTCTTGCTATGGCTTTGTTTCTACCCAGTCAACATAAAACCTCCTGGAAAGGATGGTCCTTTATGCTGGATGGATAGAACTGTTCTGTAAAGACATACAACAGCCTCACTGGTTAAATTCCTTCTTCGTATGTCGTTGCATCCTAGTGGACCTCTAAATGCTTTTTGCTTCCTTCTCTGGCTCCTTGCCAGCTTACTAACCAAATGCATTATTCAGTTCAAGCCCTTTTGCAGCCTGTGGGCTGTGAAGAATCCAATGGCTGGTGCTAGATCTGCACAGAAATCCCCCAATGTGATGTCAGAATAGCATCACTTTGGCAGTTCTGGCACTCCAAGAGGGCTGTGCTAGAAAAGCAACTTAATAAATAACATATGGCTTTGACATCGGTCCAAGAGTATTAACGATAGCCCAGATCCCCCAAAGTTGGAGCCCCAAGAATGGGGCTCTGATGGATGATCTCCGATGCCTTATTCAACTTCAGAAGCAGGAACACCGCCCTTGCGATGAAGCCTTGCCTGGCTTTCCTCCTTCCCACTAGCATACAAGGGGAGCACCAGGCTAAATAATATATTAGGGGACTCAACTGGGATGTTGTCTTTTGAGGAGAAAAATACGGAGAATGGGAGAAAAGAAAAGACGCTGGGTTTTTGAGCTGGTGAAGGGCCTCAATGGAAACAGACGAAAGCTCCATTGGCACCTGGGTGTCTAAGTAACGGACATGTAAATAAGAAGGCACATCTTTCCGAGCTCCGTTGGCCGGAAGCATGATTCATGAGGTTCTCCACAGAATTTCAAATGGATTCCTGGATGCATTGTCAATAGTCCAATGATCCATGATGCAGAGAGCAGGAGCTGCTGTCTCCCGGCCCTGACTGCTGAAACCGGGGAGGGGGGGAGATCATCTGATCACCTATATGCATGGGGGTATTGGGATAACAATTCAAAAGGTTTGCTGGGGTAAATCCTCTCTCACTCAGACTTGGTCCCAAATCAAAATCCTGGCTATGGGCCTGTCGTCAACACCAGCTTTCAGTGTTTTTCAACTTTTTTTGAGCTGCGGCTCATTTTTTACATTTACAAAATTCTGGGGCACACCACCAACCAAAATGACACTCTAACACAGTAATACATATAGTTTTTAAATGTATTTATACACTCAGTGTGAAACCTGGGCCTGTTTCGATGGGAGTTGTAGTTGCTGGGAGTTATAGTTCACCCGCAATCAAAGAGCATTCTTAACTCCACCAATGATGGAATGGAATCAAACTTCCCACACAGAACTCCCATAACCAAGAGAAAATACTATAAGTTTGGTGGGCATTGACCTTGAGTTTTGGAGTTGTAGTTCACCTATTTTCAGAGACCACCGTGGACTCAAACATGAATATTCAATATGCCCAAATTTATACCAAACTTGGCATGAATATTCAATATGCCCAAATGTGAACACAGATGGAGTTTGGGGAAAATAGACCTTGACATTTGGGAGTTACAGTTTCTGGGATTTATAGTTCACATACAATCAAAGAGCATTCTGAAACCTGAGACAAGGTCTGCTCTCCTTCCTTCTTCTCACCCTCCCGTTGTGTGTGTGTGGGGTGGGCCTGTAGCACCACACACACTTCCCACCCGTTCTTTTTTGGGGGGGGTTTATCCGTTGTGCTACAAAATGCCACTGGCGAGAGCGCAACGAGAGGAACCGCCTCGCCCCTTCCTCGCCTTGTCCTATCAGAAAGCAGGAAGTGCCGGCAGCAGAGCACGGCCAACTGCTGCCACTCAAAGCAAGCCTGGCCCTGCCTCTTCGCTCACTCCGCCTGCGCGCACGTGACTCCCCCCTCCCCTGCCCCACCCTTGCGCCCTCTCCTCCTTCATGCTTACCGGCCTATAGCCAGCCACCAACGGCTCCTGCAGGATCCATGACGGGACACCTTTGCTTCGCGCTCTTCCAGGCTGCCGCTCTCCCCTTCGGCCTATGTCCTAGCAATCTTTAAACCAAGGCCTTTGACTATCGCTTGCGTGCGGCACTAAGAAGGGGAAGTAAATAAGATTTGCATAAGGGGAGGGGGAGCCTCAGGGAAAGGCGTGATGTGCACCTCTTCCTTCCTTCCCTCCTTGTGCACGCCAGAGTGCGCACTTGCAAAGCATGCTGGAAGGTTCCAATTTCCCAAGGCACACCTGAGGATCGCTCACGGCACACTAGTGTGCCACGTCACACCGGTTGGGAAACACTGCCAGATTTTCATGCATCCTCGCCTGAGTCCCTTGACTCTGATCAGGACTTTATGTTTTGCATGTAGCTTTGCGTAGATAACAGACTTTGTATTTCGTAGTAGAGCAGTTTCAAAGCATGGCATCCACTGTTTGCGCGAACCCTTTTCTTCCTGAGAGAGGTTAGATTCTTCTGTTTCTTTTGGGGAGGTGAAGGTTCCTGCAAATTTAAAGGGATTTCGCAGGGGTATCTTTCAATGTTATGCATAGTGCCGGAAGCTTCCCTTAAGCATATTCTCTCTCTCTCTCTTTTTTTTTAAAAAAACCCTCATAAATCATTATAAGGGATAGACTAATTTTCATATTTAGCTTATCTTTTTTCAACCCTAAATTTAGTTAATCACAGTCTTTGATATGCATGAAGGAGAACACAGTCTACAACAGTTTTTGATACAGTCTGCGCGTAACTTATTCTAAACCAGGGGTGCTCATTAGGTAGATCGTGATCTACTGGTAGATCGCATAGGGCGTCCTGGTAGATCGCAGGCAGGGTGGGAGGAAGGCTCAGTCCTGCCCTGCAGGCCCCCGATGCTGCCCAGGTGCAGAAGGAGGTTGGACTGGATGGCCCTTTGTTACACCTCAAGGGCCTCAGGCATCACTTTTGCTTGAGCAAGACTTTAGCCAAGGCGGCAGTAAGGTGCTGTCCAAGCCAGCTTGCTTTACTCCTAAACCTTGCCCTGGGCCTCCCGTGCTTTCCCGTGAGAAGCAAGGGATGAATGCATAACATAGGCAGCTCAAGGTTATACCATCTAGCCTCCCTGATAGCGAGGCGCTCCGAAGGAACCAAGAGATCACCTCCCTTCTGTCCAGATGGTAGCCACTAACGAGCTGCGCATACCAGAAAGACTGAGGTAACATAACATATAGACGACCATCAATCATAGAGCTGTGACACTCGACGTATCCACATCAAAGCCAGGGAATACTATAATTGCCAAGAGATGCCCCATTGCAAGTATCTCGTACCAACGACATGCTAAGGAGACGCTAAGGGGAAGAGGCCTCATTGGACCTCCCAGCCAAGCTTGTACCAGCCAGTCTACACCGGGCTGACTTGATCCTGCGTTGTGCCTTGTTCCCGTTCATCGTCGAGACCCTGTGATTGATCCTGAAAGACTTTGCTTCCTAAAGAACTCTTTGCCTTTAAACCAACCCAGCCTTATTTACTCCAGCTGGGATTCCTTTGAAAGACTTTCCTTGCATCCGGCTTGTGTTTCCATTTTCCTCCGCTTGTGATCCTGTTGCTACGGATCACACTTTCCTGCTGAATCCTGACTTTGGCTGCTGTTTGGAGACAGTATAAGGATTGCCTCCAAACCTTTTACTAAACCTATTAATCAATAAAGCTTGTTGTACCTCAGCTGCTGTGTGGTTTATCCAGGGAGGTCAGGTGCCAAGGCCCAAGGGGGCGACACCCTTGGAGGTCTCCTCCTATTCTAGGAACCCATTGTTATTATTATCAGAGGCTGAATGGCCATCTGTGAGGAATGCTTTGATTGTGTTTTTCCCTTTTGGCAGAAGGAGGTTGGACTGGATGGCCTTTGGAGGTCTCATTCTACTCTAGGAACCTATTGTTGTTGTTACTATTATTATTATTACTATTACTATTATTATTAGTAGTAGTAGTAGCTGCAGCAGAGGCTGATTGCATATAAATTCAGGGGCTTATTATACTCACATTTAGTTGAATTCAGTCTTAAAATATATTATATGGCTCTCACTGAAATAAATTTCGAAATATTTTGCTTTCATGGCTCTCTGAGTCGTGGGTAGGTAGATCCTTTTGACTTGGTTGTGTTATAAGTAGCTCGCATGCTGAAAACGTGTGAGCACCCCTGTTCTAAATGTTTGAGATCAAAATAGTTCCGTATTTCAGATTTTTTGGGGATTCTGGAATCTCTCTCTCGGCATTACTTCGCGAATGAAGATTCTTAGAAAGGACTCATCCCATGCCTTTTACAAGCGCGTTGATGATTAAAAAGGCCAATCAGAGATAGGCAAGTTCAGTTGCAGAAAGTCTCCTACTGACCTCAGGTGTTTTCCCAGCTCCTTATCTTCCATTGCCAAGGAACGACCAGGAGAGAGGTCTTCCTTATCTTTCATTGCCAAAGCATCTCCATCTCCTCTCTACTCTGAAGTCGCTTCTTTCTGACTAGACAGAGATCCATCCTCCCAGAGAGAATCGTGATCCAAAATCCCCTCATTTTCCACACTGGAAAGCCCAGCAATCCCCTCATCGTCAGCCTTTGGCTGAACCGCAACACTCCTAAAAATGCAACAATATCCCGTTGTGTACTGATCATGATGAAAACACAGCTTTTTTCTTCATACTCTACATTCTTTAAGTCTTACTCTAAAAGTCTACGTTATATTGCCTCTTTTCCAAAAAGTTGCCCTTAATTGGGAAGTTTTATAAAGTACGACCTCAAACAAAACATGCTAATAAAACCCATTTTTGAAAACCTTCTTTGATTTCTATTTATTCTGCAAACCAGCATCAATAAAGTGGTCACTAGATGTTCATTTTTCACTTTTATTTTAAAATGGCTTTACTTCTGTTGATGTTTGCCTTCCTGTTTGCATTCAGCCAGCTGCACTGCCATCTTTATTATGCCGAGATGAATTATTTTGATTATTGCAATAGGCTCCTTTCTTATAAATTTACGTTCTTCTGTTAGAAATTGCCTGTGCGCCCACCTCGTCTCCACGAATGCAAATGCAAAACACTTTTTGCCAATATCCTTCATGCCAGCAGGTGCTGCGGGAGACAAATCGCAGCACAGAGACTCTATGACAATTTGATGTTCAAATGCTTATCCACATTTGGGTAACTAACTATGCAGAAGGCTTCTATTTGTGAAACTTTAAAAAACATTTGGGAATATTTCTTGGTGTAGGTGGTATTTGGCAACATTCACGTTCCCTTAATGTGGGCACCAATTCTGGTGTACAGAGCAGCTAAGACTTAACATATGGCTTACAATCATATAATCATTAAGGCCGGGCTGCCCAGGAGTCCAAATGAGGTCAATCGCAGCCGGATGGGGGGCTTCTGCCCTGCGTGCACGCACCCTTCCACCCGCGGGGCATTGCGGGAAGGAGGGAGCATGAGGTGGTGCCTCCGGAGGCCCCGCCTCACGCTGCCTCCTTCCCGCAATAATAATAATACACTTTATTTATATTCTGCTCTTCTCACCCCGAAGGGGACTCAGAGCGGATTACATTACACATACGGCAGACAGTCCCTGCCAGTTCCACATACAATTACATACAACATATAACATATAACAGGACAATTTTTTTAGAAGGGTTTTTCTTTTGGCTGCATCACAGTTGCGTCACAGAGCTGCATCACGGTGCTTCACAGGTTGTGATTGCGTCTTACGTCACAAGGTGGTGCTGTTGCTTCATCCTCATGATGGATAGCCTCTGTTTTTCCGCACTCCAGCCGAAAAAGTCCTTCCCTGCTTGGCAGTACCCAGTTTATCTAATCACAGCTCAGCTTGTTTTCGAACTGTTGGGTAAACAGTGGACAGGGCTCACAGCTGGTGTCCAACCCAGCCCGGGATTCGATCCTGCAATCTTCAGATCTTCAGATGGCCAGCACAGCTGTTGTTACCACTGTGTTATCTCTCTGGCCCCGCGGAAGGCGCTCCCTTGTTCCCGCAATACCCCACAGGCGCACGCCTGGCCACGGATACCGAGAGAGAGAAAAAAAAGAAAGAGGGGGAGCAGAGTGGGAGTGACGGGAGCGGAGGCAGGTGCGACTTCCTGCTTGCGCGTGCCATTGTCCTCAAGGTTGCGCCCGCTCTTTTTTTCCTCCCCTCTTCATTGCCTGGAGCATCTCTCATCCAAAAGGAAATGTGCAAGGTGCGGGTGCGCGTGGGTGTGCACGTAAGGTAAGACGGTAGATCTTTTTGACTTGGTTGCTTTAGAAGTAGCTCGCATGCTGAAAAGGTGTGAGCACGCCTGCTCTATTAACTCTAACCACTCACCAAAATCGGATTTGCCTCCCTTTTCTACACAACTTATCAAACAAGCATTTATTTAAATGGCTTTCCCTTGACCCTATAGTCCCATATGTAACATAAGTGTCTCCCCTCCTTCTACAGGGAGCGAAGCTCTCAGACGAGCTCTCTCTCTTACCTATGTGAATTCAAGGCTGGAGTAATTGTATTTGCCCTCCGTGAAGCAAAGAATATACACTTGACCACTCCAAAAGAATTACTTGATCGATTAAAACAATGTCAACAGGTCGCCTGATGCATTTAATTTTCCAGAGCCAAGAAAACAAGGTAGCAGTAGCAACACTATTTTATTATAAACTAGCTTGGGGACTCGGCGGTGCCCGGGTTATTTGAGGAAGGCATTGTGTGCCAAGGTTGGTTCCTATTAGATGTTTATGTGGCTTGCAGTGGTCTCAGGAACTTAGTTAAGCTACTGCAAGTCCCATTGGCCATGGTCCATCCCCCTCCAAACACCACCAGGATGTAGACTGGGTCATGGGGGCTCTGTGTGTCACATTTGGTCTTGATCATTCTTTGGATGATGATTGCAGCGGTTTCGGAAGGTGAGTGAAGGTATTTCAAGTCCCATCATCTGTGGTCCGTCCTCCTTGAAACAGCAGCAGGGTGTAGAGTGGGTCAAGGGGGCTCTGTGTGCTAATTTTGGTATGTAGTGGTCATTGGGTGAGGGTCGCGTTGTGAAGTGGGCCATTGGGCCCCTGTGTGGCAAGTTTGGTCCTGATCCGTCACTGCTGTGGGCTGCAGTGTCTGACTGCCTGAGGCCTTTCCTTTTCCCTCTGCATCATCTTAGAATGTTGGAATGTGGATGGCCAATCGGAGTCCTTTATGCAAATAACATTTCAGTGGCAATCTATCCCCTCTGTCTGGGGCCGTGGAATGTTGGAGTTCTGAGGCTGGCCAATCAGAGTCCTTTATGCAAATATTCCCTTAGTGGCAACCTATTGAAACACTGTCACATTTTCCTTGGCAACCTCAGAGAAAATGAACATTCCATTTCCAACAGAAAAAAACTGTCATTTGGCTAACTCAAGCATTCAGTTGCATTCTGTTTTGCTGGCCAATCAGAGTCATTTATGCAAATTGTCTCTCAGTGGCAACCAATTCCCTCTGTCTGGTGCCTTAGAGTGTTGGGAGTTCTGAGGCTGGCCAATCAGAGTCTTTTATGCAAATAATCCCACAGTGGCAGCCAATCGAAAAGCTGGCACATATTCCTCTGCACATCCCGCCCTCCGCACCTCCGCAAACACTGACTTTTATTATATACATAGATAAACAAACAATTTTGAACAAAAATATTCTTCCAAATGCAGAAAACCTCAGGAGATGAATAGAAAATATCTCACTTGGCCCACAGGGCAGGATAAAAATGTTGTGGATTCTTGTTGTCAGATGTGAGAGCAAGACAAACAAGGACTGATATCCTTGCAAATAATAAATTATATGGATCTTGGCTTCCTAGCCAGAGTTAGCAGAGTGTTACCCTACAGGTACTACTGTGGTTTCCTCCACATTTTCAGTAGTAAATTTAAACTAAATTACACAGATAGTTTTAATTAAATTTGAATTGGCTGGGGTTTTGCACTATTTTAAAGCCCACTTGAGACACTTGAGTTGCACTTAAAATGTAGTGGTGTAATTAGTGAGTTCTACATTTATTATTATAGTGGTAACTGCACTTTAACAAATTTATTTAATACTAAACAAAGCTACTCGAAAGAGTTCTGATTACAGAGAGCTATTAACGTCAATTGTGTATTTATTTGTTCCCGTAATCCTGTATATCTTTTGATTTTAGCATCTTCTATTGGAACAAGGTAATTAGAAGTGGAAGCAGATAATATCCTCATTAAATATCAAAGTCAGGATCACCCAGAACCATTTCTGGACAGCGAAGAGAGAGGATGGGAAGAGAATCAATTCATTTGAAATGCGATACCAGAGAAGATGTTCTATAGTTTGCTAAAAAGATGACTGAATTGTTCTTTGAAGAAATCAAGCCTGAGTTATCACTGGAAGCAAAGATAACTGAACAGAGGTTGTTGTGCTTTGGACACATCATGAGGCCACTAGGCTCATTGGAATAGGTGATAGTGCTGGGTAACTAACTAACTAACTAACTAATTTTATTATTTATGAGTCGCCCTCCACAAATGTGCTCCGGGCGACTTACACAGCTAGGCATCTACAATACTAAAATATTAAAATATTAAAATGTTAAAATATGGGAATAGACAGGTTCCAGGTCACTGATTGTCACTTATGCATATGCTCTTCTAAACAGCCATGTCTTAAGTGCTGCCAGAAATGAAGGCAGGTCGAAGATGGCTCTTTGGTCCGGCGGCAGAGAGTTCCACAGGACAGGGGCCACAACGGAAAAAGATCTCTGTCTCGTAGACTCCAAATGAGCCTCCTTCAGACCCGGGACACAGAAAAAGGTTCTCGTAGGCTGGCCGTGGTGCTCTCGGATGGATAGATGGTATCAGATGGTCTTTTAGGTATGTAGGACCCTGGCCCCCCAGGGCCGTAGCCAGGATTTTGATTCGGGGCTGAGTTTGGTTCGGGGCTGAGACTGGGTGGAAGAGGGTCTACCCTAGCAAACCTTTTGAATTGTTATCCCAATAACCTCATTAATGTGGGATATAATGAGCATGGTGATCAGATCATGATATGAATAAACATAACAGTTTAAATAATGTACCAGTAAGGCCTTTTCGCGGACCACCCTGAGAATTTTGGGGGGGGGGCTGAAGCCCCCTTAGCCCCCCCTGGCTACATGCCTGCTGGCCCCGCAAGGCCTTAAGTGTCAGGGTCAGGGCCTTATAAAGGACTCTGTACTCGACCGGCAGCCAGTGTAAATGCTGTAAGGATGGCGTTATGTGACACCTCATAGGTGTTTTTGTGAGGAGCCTGGCGGCAGCATTCTGTACAATCTGGAGCTTGTGAGTTACTGACCGAGGTAGACCCACGTATAAAGCGTTGCAATAGTCCAGCCTTGATGTAACCATGGCATGAATCACCGTGGCCAGCGCCTCTGTTGGTAGATAGGGCGCCAGTTGCCTCGCTTGACGTAGGTGGAAGAAAGGCAACAGGAAAACAGGGAGACTGCAATACAGGTGGATTGATTCAATCAAGACATCCACAGCCCTGACTTTGCAAGACCTGAGCAGGACTGTTGGTGGCCTGGATTCTAGGAGGTCTTTCATTCTTAGTGAAGCAGCAAATTAGGGAGTGATGGAACTCCGAGTGGCAAATTTACTCTTACCAAGGCTACCTGGACGTGCGGGTACAAGGATGAGGAAAACTCACGACAACTGTGGAGTAGATGAAATCAAAATGGTTTATTGATGACACCAGCTGGTGGGTTTTTGCCAGCAGAACACGGCTGCTATCAGGGGCAAAGGCCCCGGTCTTCCTTAACACACCCATTAGCACATCCTGTACTGCTAGACCAATCTAAGCCTACGTTATCTCACGTTAGGCACGGGGTGTACTATAACAAGTCACAGCATTGATTAGAAGCACCAATCACAGTGTTACTTTCACGGAACAAGTGCCTGCCTGATTCTTGGCACCGAAACCCACTTTTCAAAGCTCTACACGTGTGCAGCATCACTCTCTGACTGTACTCCTGCACAGAAAAGTACCAAAACCGCATTCTTAGGGTTGCCATAAGCCAGGGGTGGGCAACCTATGGCCCGCGGCCCAGATGCGGCCCAGCAGCCGGCTCTGTCCGGCCCAGGGAGACGGGCATTGGGGGCGGGGCCAAGAGGAAGGGGTACTGCTGCCACCATCCCATCGCGGGCTCTGTGAGGTCTTCGTCGGCAGACAGGCCGGAGGAGCGGCGGCTTTGGAGTGCCTGCATCCCTGCAGGCGATCTGGGCCTGCAGCGGGAGCACTCTGCGACCTGCGGGGGCTTATCGCCCTGGCGACCCGCAAGACTTGATCGTATTCTGGGTCGCCAGGGCGATGAGCCGCCTCAGATCGCCGAGTGCTCCCCCTGCAGGCCCAGATCGTCTCCAGGGATGGCAGGCACTCCAAAGCCGCCGCTCCTCCGGCTTGTCTGCCGATGCAGGCCTCACAGAGCCCCCGATGGGATGGCGGCAGCGGCACTCCATAGTGGGCGATTAGCTGGGGAACGGCTGGGGGCGCCGCCTGCTGCTTTCCTCTTTTCTTATGTCCTGGCGGAGGGACATGGGGACAGAGTGCTGTGCTGCATCCCTGCTGCGTCCCTGCAGTGAGTGGCTGAGGGTGCAGCGGAGGCAGAGAGAGGGCGGAAGGGGAGGAGGGTGGAGGGAGGAAGGAAGGAAGGTGGGACGCAGCCAGGAAGACCTGCCTCCCGCCCCGAGCGGGACATGGAGGCCTTGGGCGACGAGGATGGCGAAGCGGCCGAGCTCCCGAGGGGCTGCTGACCTCCACATTCAAAGAGTCCCCACCTTCCTCCGAGCTCCCTTTGGAGCCCCCCCCGGTGGGTGAGTGGCAGGCAAGCAGAGAGGGCGAGCAAAGAAGGCAGGCAGGCAGGCAGTCTTCTCTGAGGCAGGCCACACACATACTGGGTCCGCTTTGCCATTCTCTGGGCTGGGTCCATTGGGCCATTCCATCTTGGGATCCTTCCTCTCTTGAGGATGTCAGCCTTCATCTTGGTTCGCACCTTGTCTTTTTGAATTTTTTTTATTTTAGTGGTTTTTATTATTATTGTATAATAATTTTATAATAATAATATAATAATATAACAAATAATATAATATAATAATGTTATATTATAATTTCAATATATTATAATGTCTATATATATACTATAATATAATAATTATGATATTAATACTAATAATATATGAATATTTCTTGATATATTAATATGTTAATTTTAATGATGTGTAATATATAGTAAATATAGTAAATAAATAAATAAATAATGTAGATTAGAATGTAGTTCAGCCTTTAGGTGCGGCCCTCCATAATATTTTTTGGCTCTCATGTGGCCCCTTGGAAAAAATAATTGCCCACCCCTGTTCTACTCCCATATGTTCCCCAGAGATCGCTCCATTCAGAAGACCTCAACCTCCTACAGATTCCGCCCTGTCGTCAGCTAGACAGAGAGCCTTCTCTGTGGCAGCACCGTCCTTGTGGAATAGCTTACCACCTGAAGTATGAGCACTCAGCGATCTGCCGGCTTTTCGAAAAGCCTGCAAAACAGTACTGTTTCAGCAGGCTTTCAGCCTCTAACTACCTTTGGTTATGGTAGAATATTGTGGAATTGTCTTACTTTGATTTTACTGTTTTTATGCTTCTTGTGTAGTTTGATATTCTGTAAACCATCCTGAGCCAATTGGAAAGAATGGTATACAAATCGAAATAATAAATAAATAAATAAAAATTCCAGACTTATACATACGTATGAGTAGTAGTAGGCCAAAAAACACATGCCAATAACACAGTAGCAACTTCCAGAGGCGGAGACGTGTTAGTAAGCTACACCAGAAACCAATGGCTTTGCCTTACGGTGTCCTAAGGATTTAAAAGATTTATTGTGACATAAGCTTTTGTGGACTTGAGCCCATTCCACCAGACAATATAATAACACGTTGCCTGCCTGGAGAGAACCCCTAGGAAGTAAATTGGAATTGAGATCAGAACAGCTATGAACATATGGTACTATTATTACACCTTCGACAAATTGACTGCTTCCCTTACATGACTCTTGGCTCCGGCATGGCTCTGCAGTCTGGAAAATGCTACAGCATTGCTTCCAGTTCTGGGAGAATCTGCAAGAGCAATCAGCATGAATGAATTTGCACATGCGATGTTACCGTCGAGGAAACGCGTGGGCTCTTGTGGGCATTCTTCACTACCGCTACTAAATCAGAGTAGTCTCTGAGCACCCATAGGAAACTCTGCCAGCCTTCTGAAGGAGCTGCTCTGCTCCAGGAAAGAAATAAGAATCAACTCCGATACTTACAGGTGATTTATGCCGTGAAGACATCTCCCATCTCCATCTCTGCATCTTTCATTTGGATCTCTGGTCCTGCTGGCTTCATTTCTCGCACTCTCTTAGGGGTCGGATTCTGCCCTCACCTCTTGTAATTTCATTGCCTGCACTCTTGATTTACGCCGGCCTGGGTGAGAGGAGGAACAGATCCGAGGTGTCCGTTTGCTTTCCCCCGTACTGATTTATGCCACCCGCATCTAATGCTGAATATGGTTTTCTTTGTCGTATATTTCCACCACGCTATTGTGAAATGTAAACTTGGCTTGTTTGTGTTGTCCTTGGTCCTGCGGGGCTTCATTGAGTGCCCCTTTGTTTTGAAGCGGCAACTCTGAAGCACCTCATTTGCATCCATCTCCATCACTTGTCTTTCCACAGCTCTAGGAAAAATCCCATCTCTCTCTCTCTTCTCTTTGAAACACTTCTTTTCTTATTTGGGCTGCAGAGGCCAGGTTACGACTAATTTTTCTTCATAATTCATACATCTACTTAGAAGACTGAATTATTTTGGTTGCTCTCCTGTTTGCTGTTCTTACCTGAATGGGAATGGTGTTATATCGTAACGTTGTCCATATGAACTGACTCGTTTTTAGTAATGATGCTTCAGAAGTCTGATTTATTTGCTAGACCTTTGCTTATGCACGGCAAGACATTTGTTGCACTTGGCTCTGTGGGGTATAATGCCAAATCTACAAGGAAAGGTAGTTTCTCAGAAATTTGGTTTGCATCCACCGTGATTTAACACTTGTCCAATCACCTGGGCTTTGATGTCAGTAGAACAGACTATGATTAGGGATGTACGTGTCTGCCAGTTTTGGTTTCCCTCGTCTTCTTTTTTCATAGCTCTTAAATCAGCCTTATCTTGTTTCTGCCAAGTTTTGTGTTTTCCTTTTTTAAAAAATCCTTTGGAAATTCACATTTTTTTCTAGCACATTTTTGAAAGTATTTGTGTGTGCAAGGTGATACACCTCACGCCAAGAACAATAACACAGACAGAAGTGGTTGGTTGAAAATGGCCACAACTCATTTATTGAAAACAGGAACAAAGGGTTGCCGGCCGCGCATGGGTCCTGGATCAGGGGTCGTACAGCCCCCACGAATGCCCAAAGGCGTTTGCCAGCCTGGGGTGCGAGCGGCCCAATGCCTGTCCACGGAAACTTGGCACCCCAGGGGGCCTGGGCGTTATCCCCCCTTACAACCAAGGGGCGATAAGCCAGCCTGATTCAGGGGTCATGCCACACGCCAAACACGGAGTTGTGTCAAAGAACAATATAACGCATAACCATGAACAATGCAACAATGACATGAAGAATGAACAAAATGGACACCAACAAGCAATGCAATAAGAAGGGAGGGTGGGAGGAAAAACAGCGCTGGCCCCACGTGCAGCCTGGGCAGCCCCGGGCAGACTTAAATAGGCTGCCCAGGCAGAAGTGCAGGCCATCCGGCGCAAAGAGGGGGCGGGGTGGGGCCAGCCCCGTCATTGGCCGGCTGGCGTTGGTGGCGGGAAACCTTCTCGCCACCCCAGGGGCTTCTGGGAAGAAGAAGCCCCTTCTCTCTCCCCAAAATGGCAGTGAGGGCAACCCCACCCCGCAACCAGCTCGGCCGGTAAGTCGGCCAAGCCCATTAATGTTTTGTGCAAACAATTATCTTGCTTTTTTGCTTTCTCATTGATTTATCTAATATTGTTTTTACAATTTCAGCTGTAGTAGCGCTACAATGGCAGAACAGTATAATGATAGTAAAGTAAAGGTAAAGGTTTCCCCTGACATTAAGTTTAGTTGTGTCCAAGTCTAGTCATGTCTACGTCCCCTGACATTAAGTCTAGACGTGTCCAAGTATCATGACTAGAAACGGATTGGTTCATATGGACATGACAACATAATACCATTCCCGTTCAGTCTCCCCTGACATTGAGTCTAGTCGTGTCCAAGTCTGAGGGTTGGTGCTCATCTCCATTTCTAAGCTGAAGAGCTGGCGCTGTCTGTAGATATCTCCAAGGTCATGTGACCAGTATGACTGCATGGAGTGCCGTTACCTTCTGTTGCACTTCAGACAAGGAGCACCCCACCTAGTCACACACACAACAGTCTCTGAATAAGTAGGCTTTTATTGAAACAAATATAGTGTCCAACAAAAGGGTTAAAAGAAGATCCATAGTAGAATATATCCAAGGTAAAAACACACAGTTCAAATAGTTCCAAAATACAAAGGCATAGATATAGTCCCAAAATCCAAAGGCAAAGATATAGTCCCAAAATCCAAATGCAAAGGTAAAACGCTTGATGAAAATCCCAGGAATAATACAAGGCAGCTATGGAGCAAAACGTGCACAAAGGCCTAGGCAAAAACTTGGAGCCAAGACAAGATCTGGCATGGTATTCTAAACGAAGCCTGGAAACTGAAGACAATTTCTCTAGCCATCTAATATAAAGACAATTCAGTTTCGGTTTGCAAACCGGCTACAACGTCACAGGCTGGCAGCCTGCCTAGATTGCCGAATGCTATATCGGCAGTTAAATGTAAGCTTGTTAAAATTCCCAGATGTTCCGTTATCAACATCAAGACCTTCAGAGTCCTGAACACAAGAATTCTCATCTAATGAGGCCCTGGGAAGGGAACTGTTCCCAGGAAAGCAAGCCTCATCTGCAAGGTCACTTTGCATCTCAGAATTCTCACTAAGCATCCCATCATCAGCATTGGCAGGAACAATTCCATCATCAGCATTTTCAGAAACATTCCCATCATCCCTAGCATGCACATGAGCACCACACCTTCCTGCCAAAGTGGTACCCATTGATCTACTCACATTTGCATGTTTTTAGACTGCTAGGTTGGCAGTGACCTCCGTTCTCAAGGGATTATGCAAATTAGGGCACAGGGAAGTTGCTACCTTCAAGATACATTTTGATACATTTTATACCTTTAGGAATTGACACATATAATTGATACAAGTTACACATAAAATATCAAGTTGATACATTTATTAAATGATTGAATTTGATAGAGTTTTTTTTTAAAAAAAATCTTTATTAAAGATTGGGTTTTTTCCCCATTGTATACATAAAAGCAGTGTAATAGTTAGGTGAAAGAGGGGCAGAAAATGGAATTGGGGAAGTTTAGGGGAAGGATTAGAGATGTTGGGTGTAGGAACAAAGAAAGGGCCAGGAAGAAGAAGAAAAAAGAGGGGGAAGGGATAGCAGAAGATATGGAAAGTCAGGAAAATTAAAAAGAAATAAAAATTGACTTCCAAAGTCCTTTTTGGTGGAGTACTCCTTTTCTTTGGTTCCTTTATCTTGGTTTATCTTCTTCCGTTCTTCTCTGCTTTTCTATTAAGGTATTTCTATGTGTACTTTTATGTTCCTCAGGTATTCCGTCACTAAAGTCCAGTCCGTTTCCCTTATAGGGGTTCCCTTATTTCTCGCCATCAAGTATGTCAGTCTGTCCATGTTTCTGATGTCCAGGATTTTTGCCAGTAATCTTTCTTCGTCAGGGATCTCTTTATCTTTCCAGCCTCTTGCGAAGCATATTCTGGCCGCAGTACTTAGAAGGAAAAGCAGTTTATCCATATTGTTCTCCGTCTTATTTTCATTCATACCTAGCAGGAAGGTCTCCGGAAGCAGGGGAATTTTTATCTTCAACATTTTTTGGAATAATTCTTGCGTCCTTTTCCAGTATGTCTTTGCTTTTTCGCACGTCCACCATGTGTGGAAATATGACCCTTCAGTCTTGCTGCACTTCCAGCAGTTGGTGTTCATATTTTTGTAACTTTTACCTAATTTCTTCGGGGTCATATACCACCTATAGGCTGTTTTTATCCAGTTCTCTTTTAGCTCAATAGCATATGTACTAGGCATGGTTTAGAACCCAAAAATAGCAAATCGTAAATCTAATTGGGGGGGGGGGAATTTTTTTATTAGTAATAGGAAGACTTACAAACATTTTTCCAAAAAGTTCCAAAATGTAACTTAATTACTAACTAAATTCGTTAGTAATTCGTATGCCAGAGCATGCGCATTCCAGATGGTTTTGGCCTACAACTCCCAGAAATCCTAACAGCTGGTAAATTGGCTGGGATTTCTGGGAGTTGTAGGCCAAAACTTGAATAAATCACACTGAATTCTAGATGGGACTCTCCAAATAGGAAGGAGGGAGGGAAGGAGGGAGGGAGGGAGGGGGTATTCTATTCTTGGAAGCAGCAAAAGAAAAGGAGGAGGAGCCCCCCCCCCCTCGCTGCTCGCTGCCTCTCTCTCACCCGATCCCCAGGGAGCGAGGGCCCAAGTTCGCCCAGGCTGGTCATATACCTACATTCCATGCACATGCAATAATACAGCAGTAATAACAATGGGTATAAGAAGAGGTAAAATTCAAACCGAAGTATTCTGACTGGTCCCTGCCTCATGTGGTGCAAACGGGCTCTTCTCTGGGAGCCCGGGAATTAGCCCTGGAAAAGGCAGCGTTTTCTGCTTGGGTGCACACACATACATATTCTTTGGGGGGGGATTTGCTGCAGAATCCCGGCCTCATAGAGAAGATTCTGCAGCAAATCCCCCCTCCCAAGAATATGTATGTGTGTGCACCCAAGCAGAAAATGCTGCCTTTTCCCCGCTAATTTCCCGAGCCCCGTTTGCACCGCATGAGGAGAGACCAGTCAGAATACTTCGGTTTGAATTTTACCTCTTCTTATACCCATTGTTATTACTGCTGTATTATTGCATGTGCATGGAATGTAGGTATGACCAGTTGGATTACTTATAATATTAGGCAGTGGCACTTACAGTAGCATTCATTGTATTATACATTAGGTTGGTTTCTCACCCCAATACTCTTTGTTGCCTTAGATCCTGGCTGGCAGGCAGGAGAGGCAGGAAGCCTGGAAAAATGTAAACAGAGAGGATTACTCAAAGTAAATCTACAAAGGAGGGCCCTTCATCCAAAGTGCCCTCCTTTGCAGATTTACTTCTGAGTAATCCTCTCTGTTTACATTTTTTCCAGGCTTCCTTCCAGCCGAAAGGAGCGAGTTTAGGGCTTGCCTTGCCATAATATTGGCAAGGGAGGCGGGAGGGTGGTGAGAGAGAAGGAGGGTGCCCCCCCCCCTTACGACCTAATAACGACACTTAAGAAAATCCTGGCCCCCGAAGTTCGAAAAATTAAGTCCACTTCCTGGTTGGTGTTCCAGGTGCGGAAAAGCTCGAAAGTAGCATTTCTTACGAATTTCTTACGAAACGATTCATTTTCATAACTTTTTTTCTCATGCCTAATATGTACATCTTAGTTTCTTTCTCCATATTTCTTCCCATCTGCCTTTTTCAATTGTTCTGCCGATGTTTTCGTTCCATCTTCTCATATAGGTTTTTTTCCTTCGTTTTATCTTGATCCAATTCTAGTAGTTATATCTTCGTTATTGTTTTTTGTTCAGATTTTAGGATTATTTCCCAAAAAAATATTTGAATCTTGGAATCCTATCTTCTTGTCGTTAGCAAAGTATTCTTTTAGTTGTCTGTAGTGGAGCCATGATATTTTGCTATCCACGTTAAATATTTCTTGTTGATTTTTTAGTTTTATTTCTCTGTTCTCACTCTTAACTAAGTCTTTATATCTCGGCCAATACTGCCATCTCAGCATTCTTAGCTGTGTAGCCTCCAGGGGAGAGATCCAAAGAGGGGTTTTATTGTAAAATTTAGATTTGTATTTTTTCCATATTTGAATAAGGCTGGACCTTACAAAATGATTTCCAAAATTTTTTCCCCTTCTTTATCCCGTCGTACCAAATATATTTATGCCAGCCAGCCCTTAATTCTATTCCTTCTAATATAAGCAGCTTTTTCTTCTCTAATTTTGCCCAGTCCTTTACCCAAACTAGGGCGCATGCTTCCGCATACAGTCTTAGATCTGGGGTGGCTAGCCCCCCCCCCTTATTCTTTTCTTCCGTCAGGATCTTAACATTTATTCTTGATAATTTGATAGAGTTTTTAAGGGTACAGCTGCTGCTAGTTCCATCCCGGAGCCTTTAGTGGCTTTGACATTGCGCAACTTTGGAGCCATGGAAAATGTTGAAATAATAAAGAAAAAAAATCATTATCTTGCTTGGAGTTTAAAAAAAAATACTATAACTTTTGGGGCGGCGTCTGTCATGGCTCATCAACAATAAGACCTGCCACTCAAAGTGGAGAGGCTCATCACATTTGGTAGTTGCATACAGATGCCACAAATCCTGCCAGGTTATAAGTGTCAGGGTCGTCTCTGGAGTCGATCATGAAATCCTGCATTGTCTCCACAACACATCCAGTTGGAATATAATAGGATGTCTGTGTTAACCGTATGCATGCATTTATGCATGTAATATTTCAAAGCAAGTACCCCTGAACCAACTAACTATGGGATGCCAGAGATGCAAAGCTTATGGGACGCTGCTATAGTTATGGGTACATCTGAATGCCATCACCATATTCTTGATGTGCACAAGCAGAACAAGGCCGTAAAATGGATAGATATTGCTGGGCCTCTTTATGAGAGTATTGATAAAGCAATAATGGAGAAGGAAAAAATAATATATCAGGACTAAGCTGCATAGGCAAGAAAGGAAATAGCACATACAGAAGGTCGGCTTCCCTCCAAACCAGAGTAGCAACATATGTGAAGTGTGAGCGACTAAGAAAACCATTTTTATGATCTCTGTGAACAGTGAAAATAAAGGCAAGCGCATCAATGAGAAAAAAAACCCCACATGTAGGAACCAGTGTTATTACGGCCAAACTGAAATTCTACTAAAATGTGCAACCTTTTCAGGTCTCTATAAAGCTTTATCAAGATAGCATAGGGATGGTCATTCTTGATTTTCCTTGCTATGTATTTTCCTTGCTAATTCATCTGTTTTTTCCCCACTATACTGTTGAGAAGTGTGCAAATTATTTTTTCCTTAGATGACAGGAAAGCGGCACAGATTTCCTTGAAAAGTGCTGCGTTTTTAAAGCTGACATATACCGAGTAGTACTATTTTGTTGCAACTTTCCTAGTTTCAGTTTTTCTTGCAACCATGTTTATTTATTTATTTATTTACAGGGGGGGGGGGACGGACTCAGAGCGGCTAATACAGGCAGCAATTCGATGCCCGAATAATACAGAAAATAAGAACATAAGAACATAAGAACATAAGAAGAGCCATGCTGAATCGGACCTCAGCCCATCTAGTCCAGCATTCTGTATCACACAGTGGCCCACCAGTTGTACACGGGGATCTCGAGCAGAAGGGAGGGCAAAACCCTGACCTGCTCCCGACCCCCACAACCAGTACCCAGGGAAATCCTGCCTACCTCAACCAACTCCGAGGTGGCACTTGAATGTCCTTTTCAGTAACTACCGATACACTTGGTATCCATGAATCTGTCTAATCCTGCCTTGAAGTTGTTCAGGCTGACAGCTGTCACAACCTCTTCTGGAAGTGAGTTCCATAACCCAATGACCCTCTGGGTGAAGAAATATTTCCCTTTATTAGTCCTAATTTTCCTACCTTGGAGCTTCAGGGAGTGCCCTCTAGTCCTAGTGTTTTGTGACAAAGAAAATAATTTTTCTTTATTCACCTTTTCTATCCCATGCATGATTTTATACACTTCGATCAAGTCACCTCTTAAACGCCGTCTTTCAAGGCTGAAAAGACCAAGGCGTTGCAACCTGGTTTCATAAGGGAGCCGCTCCATCCCTTGGATCATTCTTGTTGCCCTTTTCTGTACCTTTTCCAGTTTCGTTATATCCTTCTTAAGGTGCGGAGACCAGAATTGTACACAGTACTCCAAATGTGGCCTCACCATAGATTTGTAGAGAGGCAATACAACATTTGCTGACCTATTTTCGATTCCCTTTCTGATCATGCCTAGCATAGAATTTGCTTTTTCACTGCTGCTGCGCACTGGGTTGACATCTTCATTGAGCTGTCCACCAAGACCCCAAGATCCCTTTCCTGGTTTGTCTCGGAAAGCTTTGACCCCATCAGTTGATAAGTGTAGTTGGGGTTCTTTGCCCCATGTGCATGACTTTACACTTGTTTAGGTTAAAATGCATTTGCCACTTTGTTGCCCATTCACTCAATTTCGAGAGATCTTTCTGGAGCTCTTTACAATCAGTTTCATTTTTAACTACCCTGAACAATTTAGTGTCGTCTGCAAACTTTGCTACCTCAGAATTCACTCCTACATCCAGATCATTAATGAATAAATTAAAAAGTAACGGACCCAAAACTGAACCTTGGGGTACGCCACTTCCCACCTCTTTCCACCCAGAGAAGTGTCCATTTATTACCACCCTTTGTTTCCTACAGTTTAGCCAGGTTCCAATCAGGACAAGACCTGTCCCCTGATTCCATGGCTGAAGAGCTTATTTAGGAGCCTTTGGTGAGGGACTTTGTCAAAAGCCTTTTGAAAGTCAAGGTAAACAATATCAATTGGGTCCCCTTTATCTATGTGTTTATTTACACCCTCAAAGAATTCTAACAAGTTAGTAAGACATGATTTGCCTTTGCAGAAACCATGTTGATTTTCTTTCAGCAATGCCTGTTCTTCTATGTGCCTAGTAATTTTTTTTCTTTAATAATGGTTTCCATCATTTTGCCTGGAACTGAGGTTAAACTGACTGGTCTATAATTTCCTGGATCACCTCTGGATCCTTTCTTGAAGATCGGTGTTACATTTGCCTCCCTCCAGTCCTCGGGTACAGTGCCTGATCTTAGAGAAAGGTTATATATCTTAGCTAGAAGTTCAGCAATTTCACACTTGAGTTCCTTAAGAACTCTGGGGTGGATGCCGTCTGGACCTGGTGATTTGTTGACATTTAGTTTAGTAAGGCATATGAGAACATCCTCCTTGTTTATCTCTATCTGTTTTAATTCTTTTAATTCCCTCCCTGAAAAAACTGACTCAGCTGAAGGCATATGTTGTCTGTCCTCCTGTGTGAAAACGGAGGCAAAGAAGTCATTTAGCCGCTCAGCAATCTCTTTGTCTTCGCTGATTTTCCCTTTCTGGCCATTGTCGTCGAGTGGCCCAACTGCTTTTCTAGTTGGGTTCCTGCTTCTGATGTACTTAAAGAAGTTTTTGTTGTTTTTTTTAATATTCTTTGCTATGTGTGCCTCAAAATCTCTCTTGGCTTTCCTGACTGTTGCTTTGCATTTAGTTTGCCAGAGCTTGTGTTCCTTTCTGTTCTCCTCGGTAGGAAGAGCCTTCCATTTCTTAAATGAGTTTTTCTTCTTTCCAATCACATCTTTTACTTCGTTTGTAAGCCATACTGGTGTCCTTTTGGACTTTCCATGCCTCTTTCTTTTATTGGAATGCATTTTAGTTCGGCCTGTTTTAAGGTATTTTTAAACAGTTTCCAAGCATTTTGGAGGGATTTGATTTTTTACTGCTCCTTTTAGTTTGTTCTTTACAATTTTTCTCATTTTGGTGAAATTCCCTTTGTGAAAATTTAAGGTCTCTGTGTTAGTTTTACTGACAGTTTGCTATCCAAACTTAAGTTGAAGGTTATTGTGTTGTGGTCACTGGTACCTATGGGCTCAGTTACAAGGACATCTTGAACGAGATCTTGTTCATTAGTTAGCACCAAGTCCAGGATCCCCTTTCCCTGGTTGGTTCCATGACCATCTGCTCAAGGGAATAATCAGCTAGCATGTCGAGGAACCTTGTCTCTCTTTCATCGTAGAACAAGAATTTGGCCAATCTATTTGGGGATAGTTGAAGTCCCCATTATGACTAATGTATTTCTTTTTGAGGCCTGTTTAACTTCATTTTCCAGATAGCAGTCTGCCTCTGGAGTTTGGTTGGGAGGGCGATAGCAGATCCCTAGTGCTAGATTAGTTTTTTGTCCTGGGACTTTTATCCATAATAGCCATAAAACATACAGTACAAAATTAAAACAATAACAATTAATTAAAACAAAACAATCAATTAAAATAGCATTAAAAACAATGTTCAATCCACACATCCAGTTGCTAGAGCAGTAAAACCCTGTCCTCATCTCTGTCGTCAAGCCAGTCCGTTCCAGTTAAAGTTCTGCTATGCCATTGTGCAAAGGCCTGGTCCCACAACCAAGATTTTACCTTTCTCCTGAATGCTAGGAGGGATGGGGTTGATCGTATCTCGGTTGGCAGCGCATTCCACAGGCGAGGGGCCACAACTGAGAAGGCCCCGTCTCTCGTCCCCGCCAGCCGCATTTGAGATGCTGGCGGAAGCAAGAGCAGGATCTCCTGAGATGATCAAGACAAGCAAGTGAGTGTCAGTCTTATTCCCTCCCAAACTGCAATTGGCAAATAAATTTTGCTGGTCTATAGCAGGGCTGTCCAACTGGCGGCCCGGGGGCCGTATACACCCCCCACAGCCCCTTCCCTGTGGCCCCCTAAGCTTTATAATAAAAAATGAAAATAAAAAAATAAATTAAATAATAATATTTTAAAAAATTACCCACTTCTGGGTTCCGGAGCAAGTATCACGAGACTACGGGAAGCCACACGGATTTCGCTCTCAACGTGAGATCACGCCTGCGTTGAGAGCAAAATCCGTGTGGCTTCCGTAGTCTCGCGATACTCCTGTTGCCGAAATCTCGGCTACCTAATCCCTGCGGCCCACGCAGATGCGATTTGGACCTTCTCGGCTGCTGCCTCGGTCAGTCGTCGCCTCTGCTCATGGTCCGGCTACTCCTGGATCCTGCGCGTTGGGGAAGGTAGGCTAACCTTTATGTTATTATTATGTAATTGTGTATGGATGCCCCTTATGTATTCCCTCCCTGCATTTCCCCTTAGTAAAAGATTATATTTGATTGTATGGATGCCTCTTATGAATTGTAAGTAAATTGGAGCCGGGGATGGAGCCAGGCCGGGGGCGGAGCCGGGGCGGAGCCGGGGGCGGGGGCAGACCCTTCGACCCCCCAGGTCATCAGTGACCAGAATTCAGGCCCCTGGGCCGGTAGAAGTTGGACAGCCCTGGTCTATAGCATGGCATTCATGGTTCTTTACATTTATAATTGTACTTTTCTGGCTAGGAGCCCCCGGTGGCGCAGTTGGTTAAAGCGCTGAGCTGCTGAACTTGCTGACCAAAAGGTCGCAGGTTCGAGTCCAGGGAGCGGGGTGAGCTCCCGCTGTTAGCCCCAGCTTCTGCCAAATGTGAGTAGATCAATATGTACCACTCCAGCGGGAAGGTAACCACGCTTTATATATGTCATGTGTCTATGACATTGAATGTTTACCATGTATAGGTTCATTGTGATCGGCCTGAGTCCCCTGCAGGGTGAGAAGGGCGGGGTAGAAATACTGTAAATAAAATAAATAAATTGAGCGACTTCAAGACTCCAACCTATCCCTAAAACAAGTCTATCATAAAGTTTTCTTAGCGAAGTTTGTTCAGAGAGGGTTTGCCTTTGCTTTCCACAGAGTCTGAGAGAATTCAAATTGCCCAAGATCACTCAGTAAATTTTCATGGCCAAACTGTGATTTGAACTCTGGTTTATATCTGGATAATACACACGAAGCACTGTATGTGCCATTCTCCTTCTCTTCCTTCCTCGTTCAACTTTGTGATTCTGGGCTTCCGTTATCTCTTCTGTAGTTTACAATGTTGCTTGCTGTACTTTGTGTCTCATCCCCTTGCAGAAGGGACTTTGCATCTGTCCTGATTATTGATCGCTGACCTTCTGTGTGTCATTGCTATTGCACACAACTCATTGGCTATTGATTGATCCTATTTAACAAATTGGAAAGACTTTACGACCTTGTGCCATGATTTGTCAAACTAAAGCCCCCTTTTTTTATTTCTTGCAATACTAATGCATGAGCAAAAAGCTAAAGGCAAAGACAATACAAACCTTCACTTTAACTTTAGCAGCGCTTCCAGTCAAATTGCAGGAATGCAAAGGTTTGAATCAAGTATCTAACATGTATTCTTGTTGTTTATCATCAGATCAACTTCAACTTTATGGCAACCCTGTGAATAAAAGACCTCCAAGAGCCGTGTTTATCAATTGCCCTGTTCAGGTCTTGCAAGCTCAGGGCTGCGACTGGACAATTGAAGGTTAACCCGATTGAAGGTTAACCCATTGAAGACGGAGATCTTGTGGCTGGGTTCCCCTGGATTGAGTGGTTGCTGGCTGTCTACCCTAGATGGCGAGCCTCTAAGCCCGTCACCCTCCGTAAAGAGCTTGGGGGTCCATTTGGACCCATTGCTATCGATGGAGACACAAATCTCCACGGTATGCAAGACCGCATTTTACCACCTGCGGCAGGCTAGGCGGCTGGCTCCCTACTTGTCCAGGGCGACCTGGCTACGGTGATCCAGGCGACAGTCATCTCGAGGCTGGACTACTGTAACGCCCTCTACATAGACCTTCCCTTTGCAACAATCCGGAAACTCAAGCTAGTGCAGAATGCTGCTGCTCAACTTCTGGCAGGAGCGTCAGTCCGAGAGCATATAACACCCATCTTGCAGCAACTGCACTGGCTACCAGTAGAGTACCGGATTGTTTTCAAAGTGCTGGTGTTGACCTTTAAGGCCTTGTATAGCTTAGGGCCAGTGCTCCTTAGGGACTGTCTCACCCCATATGTTCCCCTGAGATCACTACGCTCAGAAGAACAAAATCTTCTAGCTGTTCTGTTGATCCACTCCTGTAGGTTATCATCAACGAGATCGAGAGCCTTCTATGTGGCTGCACCTTCCCTTTGGAACTCAATGCTGGCTGAGGTTCGCGCTATCACAGACTTAGCCTTGTTTCGGAGAGCTTGTAAGACTTTCTTGTTCAAACAAGCTTTTAACCTCACCAGCCCATGAAATCTGACATAAGTTCCCGAACCCGTACATGTTGAAAAGCACAACATATATATAATCTGACATAAGTTCAGCATTAATTCGCGATTACTGTAGATGCTTTGCTTCAGGATAGATGTCTTTTATGCTCCCTTGCTTTTATGTTTTATGCTTTCGTATGATGTATTAAACTGTTACTGTAATATTATATGTGTACCATGTAAACCGGCCCGAGCCTTCCGGAAGGAGCAGTATATAAGAGTGAATAATAAATAAATAAATAAATTGTCTTATATTTCCTATGAGTCAAGTGATCTAATGGTATATTAGATGGTTGGATTTGGCCACAGTGGTCCACGCTCTGGTTACATCCCGTATAGACTACTGCAACGCTCTCTACGTGGGGTTGCCTATGAAGACTGCCCGGAAGCTGCTATTAGCCCAGCGCGCAGCAGCCAGACTACTAACGGGAGCGAGGTACAGGGAGCGCACAACTCCCCTGTTGCGCCAGCTCCACTGGCTGCCAATTAGCTTCTGAGCACAATTCAAAGTGCTGGTGTTGACCTACAAAACCCTGTATGGTTCCATCCCAGTTTACCTGTTCGAACGTATTCTCCCCTATGAACCATCAAGGGTGCTAAGATCATCTGGAGATGCCCTGCTCTTGGTCCCACCACCTTCGCAGGCGCGTCTGGTGGGGACGAGGGACAGGGCCTTTTCTGTGGTGGCCCCCCAGCTGTGGAATTCCCTCCCAAATGAAATTAGATCTGCCCCCTCCCTCCTGATTTTATGAAGAGGGTGAAAACGTGGCTGTGCAATGAGGTCTTCGCAGAATGAAGGAGGAGATCGTGAAGAGACTAAAGTCGCTAACCACTAGATACGGACCGAATATTCGGATTGAGTTGGACTCGATTTTACTTTGGCGAAAGGCTTTTAAAATGTATTTATTGTTTTTGTATTTGATAATTTTATTGTAAATTTATGGTGTTTTTAGATTTTAAATGTTAGCATTTTGCTGTTTGCCGGTCTGAGTCCCTCTTCGGAGGTGAGAGGGTCGGGATATAAAAGTTTTAAATAAATAAATAATAAATATATTCATCAGTCCCGTAATCTCAGCTTCTAGTGAAAATGAAGAGAAAGTCATGGATGTCAAAAATAAAATTGGTCTGTACACAAATAAGGGATTTTATCTCATCCAGAGGTGCTGGCATTTTCCAAAACACTTCAAATAGGTTCTGGGGAAGGGAACAAATTGGGTAATTGGATGGGAAGTTGAGCTTAACCTCCGATGAAAGCTGGACCCTCCAAAAATGTTATATTCACTAAAAAGAAAGTTCCCATTTGAAGCAACAGTAGCCTCAGATTGATTATTTTCATACGGTGGTATAATAGGTCAAGGGCTTGTGTATTAAGAAATCCCCACTGCTGTACCCCAAACACAATCGAATGTGGGGTTGTTTAAGTAGGAGCCAAAATCTGCAATAAGCAGGAACAATCTACTAGCCAGAAACCCGCCTAAAAGACGTACGCTGCCACCATTAGACTTTTGATTGCTGCAGGGAACTGATTTAAACCTCTTTTGACAGAGGCACATGTGAGGCAGATGTGTTGAACAATAGCACAATGAAGTTTATTTAAGAGAACTTACAAAAATAGGCATTAAGCTTAGTGGTTCAGAAATACTGGCATGGAAGTGTATGGTTCCTTTAAGCCACTGATTCTCAAAGTGGGTGGTACCACCCCCTGGTGGGCGGTGAGGCGATCCAAGGGGGCGGAGGGAGGCTCAGGGGAATTTGGGAGGCTGTGAATCTCTTTATGGGGGCGGTGAACGATTGACCATTTTGGCCCCGCCCCCTTCGCTTTGACCCCCACACGCAGTGCAGTCCGAAGGCTGGAGTGCAAAGGTCTCCACGTCCTCCGGCGGAGCCTCCCCACCATCGTGGAAGAAAGCGCAGCCTTCCCCGGCGGAGGCAATTCATTCCAAACCCCTCCAGTATAATTTCTGTTGGTCATGGGGGTTCTGTGTGCCAAGTTTGGGTCAATTCCATTGTTGGTGGAATTCAAAATGCTCTTTGATTGTAAGTAAACCATAAATCCCAGTAACTACAACTCCCAAATGAGAAGGGCTATTTTCTCAAAACTGCACCAGTGTTCAAATTTGGGCATATTGAGTATTCGTGCCAAGTTTGGTCCAGATCCATAGTTGTTTGGGTTCTCAGTTCTCTCTGGATGTAGGTGAACTACATCTCCCCAAAATCACTGCCAATTCTTCCCAAACCCCTCCAGTATTTTCTGTTGGTCATGTGGGTTCTCTGTGCCAAGTTTGGTCCAGTTCTGTAATTTGTGAGGGTCTCAGTGGTCTGTGGAAGTCAGAGCTGAATCAATTGAAGGTACTGCAAATCCCATCATCCGTTGTCCATACTCCCCCAAACATATTGTTTTTGTGATTAATCACTATGCTTTAATTATGTTCAATTTGTAACAATGAAAAATACATCCTGGATATTAGATACTTGCACTAGAATTCGTAAGAGTAGCAGAATTATTTATGAAGTAGCAACGAAAATATGGTTGGGGGTCACCACAACATGAGGAACCTTGTTTAGGGGTCACGGCATTAGAAACGTTGAGAACCACTGCATTAAGACATATATCTTTATGTTTAATTGCTATTAAATTTTAAAAAATAATTTCTAGGGGGGCGGTGAGTAAATTTTTTTCTGGAAAGGGGGTGGTAGTAGGCCCGGATCAGGCCCTTTTGCCGCCCAAGGCCAAAGGGTCTGCCTCCGCCCCTCCCTGCCCCCGGCTCCACCCCTCCCCGGCTCCGCCCCTCCCCGCCCCCTCCCTGCCCCGCCCCGCCCCCGGCTCCGCCCCTCCCCACCCCCCAGCTCTGCCCCTCCCTGCCCCCTGGCTCTGCCCCTCCCCGCCCCTCCTTGCCAGATTGAAGGAAGGAGGGTGGAGCGAGGAGAAGAAAGATCTCCTGCCGCACATCCTGTGCGCCGCCCACCCCTTTTCGGCGGGGCTGGCGCGACTCCTCTCTGCCTCCTCCCAGGCGTGGCGTGGCGTCGCCAGGCAGGGGAGGAGGAGGCAAAGCACGCTGCCGCCGCCCCTCCTCCCTTGCGTCGTGACACCACGCAAGGGAGGAGGGCTGGCAGCGCGACTTCTCTCCGCCTCCTTCTCCCTGCCTGGCGACGCCAAGCCAGGGAGGTGGAGAGAAGCCACGCCACGCAAGAGAGGAGGTAGAGAGGAGTCCCTGCCTGCGACCCTTGGGATCCCAGAGAGGAGTGGCAGCCCCTGCCCGAAAAGGTGTGGGCGGGGGTGGGTGGCGCGCAGGACGCACGGCGGGAGGGCACTTCTTTCTCCTCCTCGCTCCGCCCTCCTTCCTTCAATCCGGTGAGGAGGGGCGGAGCCGGGGGGTGGGGAGGGGCGGAGTAAGGAGCGGAGCCGATCCTCCCTCCTCCCTCCCTCCTAAAGCAGAGCTGAGGGGAGCAGAGCAAAGGGAGGAGCCGGCCGCGCATGCGCCCTTTTTTTGGATGATTTTTGGGGGGGATTTTAAAAAATTTGGGGGTCCGGATCCGCTGCCCCCCCCAAACGTGCCGCCTGAGACCATGGCCTCGGGTGGCCTTATGGGTAATCCGGGCCTGGGTGGTAGGCCAAAAAAGTTTGGGAACCACTGCTTGAAGCAGTTCAGATCTTAGTTACAAAATACCACTCCTGTCTCCCTCCAACCCAGAGTCGGACACAACTATACTTAATGTCAGGGGAATCCTTTACTTTTTTAAACATAATAATAACAAACACAACCTTAGAAGTTTAAAGCCATGTCTACATGGACCAAATAAAGTAGACTTAACTGGCAATTACATTGCTATGGAAATTGCAATCCGAGAGGAGCTGAAAGAACACATATTTCTGGTGAGTCTGGTGAAGAAGAGGGGCTGAAAGTGTTTGGAATTTTTCTCAAATTGCAACCAACAGAAATCTTATGAAGAAAGGATCAGTTTGGGTTTCTGGTCAATTAATTACATTTTTTCTTATAATCCTGCCATGGTAAAGAGTTAAACATTTTGGTCTGACAGACTCTGGCATAAATCAGAGGTGATTTTCAAAAGTAGCGTTTGAATGGATCGTATATGAATTGATTGATTGATTATACTTGTTTTAATTATAGCCATAAATGTCAAGCAATTTCATTAAGTAGTAGAGTGAGCATTTATTATGACCATATACATACTTGGAATGTTTTATAATTTCAGAACAAGCATTTTGTATTTAATGGGCATTGTTAGGCTTTGCAGGCAGACACATGGGCAGCAGATTTCAGAGAAAAATTGGAGCTAGTTGAGGATGACAGTAAATATATATCACTTGGAAATGGATGCATTCCCAAGGGGACCATGTTTCCAAGCATGCATATTATCCAATGCGGTAAGGCGTAGGTACGCGCAAGGAACTGATTCGAGAGTCCGGAAACGAAAAGAAGAGTCACATTTTGGGAGTCAACCTCTACCTAGTAGACAAAATCGAAAGGCAAAAGTGTCCTGGAAAAAAGAAAAGCTATTGCAAGACTAGATACAGTTGAAATAATTTGGCATTCGATGCCCTTCCATCTGCTTCTGTACAATACGTCTGTTCATGAGATGATTTCTAAAGCTACATTATCATGGGTGGCATGAAAAATCCGTTCTCTGATGAGCGCTGAGATGACAGCTTTTCGGATGGCCCGGTTGGATTAGAGGATTTGAACTATCACAAAGGCTAAACAACCACGGCCGCCGGCTGAGGAAGACCAAAAGGGAGCAAGAACTGATACAGAAAGGGGAGGGATGGCAGGAAGGAGGGAAAGGAAAGAAGGAAAGGAGGGAGAAGAGGCAGGAGGACAGAGAGAAGAGAAAAGCTGAAGGATGAGGGGAGAGGGGAGAAAGGAAGTATAAAAGGCAGGAAGGGATGTTACTGTTGGTCTTTGCCACATGCACACACATATGTACATATAGACATGCACACATACACACATATATACCGTATTTTTCGCACCATAAGACGCAGTTTTTTTCCTCCCAAATTAGGAAGTAAAATCAGCCGCATCTTATGGAGCAAAGATGCAGGCAGGGAGGGGGGGGGGCGCTGGAGCAGAGGGGGCGCCGCGTTATACTCACCAAAAGTGTCTGGAGACCGCCGCCTCTGTCTTCGCCTCTCTCTTCTCTGGTCCATTGCTGGTCCGTCCTTTTCCTTCCCCCGCCCTTTCTTCCCTCGAGCAAAGGGCGGGGGAAAGGAGCAGGAGGAGGAGCGAACCAGCGTCGCGTCAGAGGAGGAAAAATAGGAAAAAAATTTTTTCTATTTTCCTCCTCTAAAATCTAGGTGCGTCTTATCAGCCGGTGCGCCTTATGGTGCGAAAAATACGGTACATGCACTGAAATATACACAGGCACACATACATACACACATCTGTACTTACACACATCTACACATATACATGCATATACATATACAAAACACACATATACATAAGTACACACATATACATGCATATACAGTACATATACACATATACATAAGTACACACACACACACACACACACATATATATACACACACAAATGTACACATAGACACAAATCCATATATATACATACACACACACACAAAACACACACACATATATAGACTGGGACACAGGAAAGAGAAAAAGCCACAGCAGCACGTGGCCGGGTACAGCTAGTAATAATAATAAAGACACTACATTGCGTTTTTGATATATTAATAAGACTGATAAGAGTATATGTTATGAGCAATGAAAAAGAGAGGTTGTCATAGGAAAAATGACATTTATTCTCTAAAATTTTACAAAACAAAGGTTAACAAAATGTGAACATTTGTATCATTTGTGATTCATTGTATTAGGGGTCAGGAACCTTTTTGACTCAGAGAGCCATAAACGCAAAATATTTGGAAATGTATTTCAGTGAGAGCATTATAATATATTTTAAGACTGAATTCGACTAAATGTGAGTATAATAAGCCCCTGAAATTATTCATAATAATAATAATGATAATATTCATTCAGCCTCTGCTAATAACAACAACAGGTTCCTAGAGTAGGAGGAGACCTCCAAGGGCCATCCAGTCAAACCGCCATAAGGGAAAAACACAATCAAAGCATTCCTCACAGATGGCCATTCAGCCATCTTGAACCAAACTTGGCACACTGAACTCTCATGAAACCAACAGAAAGTACTGAAAAGGTTTGCTGGGCATTTACCTTGAGTTTGGAAGTTGTAGTTCTACATCCAGAGAGCACTGTGGACTCAAATAATGATGAATCAGGACCAAACTTGGCACAAATCCTCAATATGCCCAAAGAGGCAGAAGAGAAGAGGAGGAAGACGAGGAGGGCGAAATAAATGGAGGAAGCCGGGGAGGGAATGGAAGCCCCCCCATGCTCCGGCCTCGTCCCCACCCCTTTCCTGCTCTGGCCCCGCCCTCTCTCCCTCGCTGCACTCCCCCTCCTTCCCTCTTGCATTCATGTGGTGGAAGGGGAAAGGAATGAAACAGGGAAAGGGGGAAGGAAGGAGAGGGGGAGGGAGGGAGGGAAAGAAGGAAAGAAACAGGGAGGGAAGACGGGAAACAGAAGAAGAGAAGGGAAAGAGCGCGAGGCAAGAGGGAGGGGGGGAAGAGGAGGGTGAAGGCATGCTCTGCGGCGGCCCTTCCTCCTGGCCCTTCCTCCTCTTCTCTCCCCTCCCTTCCCCTCCGCTCTGCTTGGCTGCCTGCCTGCTTATTCAAGTTTGCTTCTTCAATATGAGTTTGCCTCCCTCTGTTCAGGACGAAAGCCTTGAGGGAGCCGCGGGCTGGTCAACATCGGCCGGCGGGCCGCATGCGGCCAGTGGGCCGCAAATGCCCAGGTCTGCTCTAGAAGAAATGGCAGCTGAACTCTCTCTTTTGGAAAGGACATGAAAAACAAAGCAGAGTAGGAAGGTGATCATAGGTAGATAAAGAAGGCATGCCCATACAAAAGAAAATTTCATTATAGCTGACTGGTGGAAGCGATTGTGTAAAGACCAGGGGGCTATATTGACATGGTAGCCTTCTTTAAATAGCTGGAGAGCGCCTTGAAGAAGATGAAGCAAGCAAGTCTTCTTCTGTTCCAGAGATTACATCTTGAACCAATGGATTAAATTACAAAACAAGAAATTCCAAGTAAAAATCTGAAAGAACTTCTCTACTGGTCGAGTTTTTGAATGTGTTACGGACTGTCTCAGAGAGTGGTGGTTCCTGTGGTGTAATGTAAAAATAAACCATCTTGGATCAGCCCACATACTGCCTTGCCAGAGAAAGAAAATATAAGTCGTTTACTCTTCAGCCCTAGATATGGACAAAGATTATTATTTATTTATTATTTATTATTTATTTATTAATTTCAGCTTCTATGCCGCCGAACTCCCAAGGGTCACAGTAGCATAAGGCACAACAATACACAATCGAAAACAGTTAAAAACAATAGCAGCAATAAAAACAGATTAACAAAGTTAATTAAAACAATAGTACAACATGTACTAAGAGCTGGGGCTTAATGGCAGCGGGTGAGCCAGACCTACCCATTAAAAGCCTGTTTAAAGAGGTGGGTTTTGCAGGCCCGTCTGAATGGGAGGAGGTCACTCATGGCCCGTGTTTCAGCCGGGAGGGCGTTCCACAGCACAGGTGCTATAACAAAGAACGCCCTCCGGCGAGTTGATGTCAACCTGGCCAGTTTCACCGCGGGCACCTCTAGGAGGTTAGAATCCTCCGACCGCAGTGATCTCAGAGGGCAATATGGGGTGAGACGTTCCCTTAGATACGCTGGCCCCAGGCCGTGTAAGGCCTTAAAGGTAAGTACCAACAATTTGAAGGTAATCCGGTGCTCAATCGGCAGCCATGCAGATCCTGCAATATAGATGTTATGCGGCAACCTGCTGGGGAGCCAGACAGGAGCCGAGTGGCAGTGTTCTGCACCAGCCTGAGCCTCCGGGTCACCGACAGAGGAAGGCCAACGTAAAGTGCGTTACAGTAATCTAGTCTCGAGATGACCGTGGCTTGGATCACAGTGGCCAGGTCGTTCCGGGAGAGATAGGGGGCCAGCCTCCTTGCCTGTCTAAGATGGAAGAACGCACTCTTGCTGACCGCAGAGACCTGGGCCTCCATGGTCAGCTGGGAGTCCAAATGGACCCCCAGGCTCTTGACGGAAGACGATGGGCAGCGATGGGAAATGGTAGGCCCCCAAGGCGTAGGCCTCAGAGACGTGGCCACTGCCAGAGGAAATTTAAGTCCAGAACTTTTTGGGGTGTAGGTTTCGGTAGCTGGAGAAGATCTGCAGCAGCAGCAGCCCCCTCCCAAAAATTGGAATATGGTCTCCCGGGTGGTCCCTCCTTTATGAATGAGGAGGAGAGAGAGAGCCCCTCCAAGCTGTCAGGACTGGGACTCAAATGCTCGACCTAGGGCTGTAAGGGAGAGAGCGCCTCCCCAGTTCACCCTTATAAGTGACTCAAACTCTGTGAAGGTGGAGAAAAGAGTGCCCTCCCAAGTTACTGGTGATAGGAACTCCGCCCCGAGCCTGCAGGGAGGAGCCGAATATAAGATTGAATAATAAATAAATAAATAAAGACTCTACTGGAGACTCTATTTTTGGGCCTGTCAGGCCGTCACTACACCTCCAATAAGTTGGCCCTGTCCATGACCACCAGGGCTGGTTCATCCATTAGGCAGACGAAGCAGCCGCGTAGGGTGACGTCACCGGGGAGGGGCGACGTCACCCGGGGGGGCGCCGCCACACCGGCTCCCCACCGCCCGCAGCGCCCGCGGTGCCCACAGCGCCCGTGCCGCTGCCCGCTGCCGCGCCAGCCAGGCCTCCGCGGCCAGCCCTGCACCTTTGTTAGGCAGCCCGGGGCTCCTGCCGTGCTTCCGCATGCGCGAGCTTTTTGCGCATGAGCGAAAAAGGTCCACGCATGCGTACTGGCTCCCGCTTTGGAGCCAGTGCGCATCAGCAGATTGGCGCATGCACACTGGCCGCCAAAGCGGGAGGCGCTCTGGAGCCAGTGCGCGCGCAGATTGGCGCACGCGCACTGGGGGGGGTGCAATTTTTTCCCCGCGTACCCCCCGGGAACAGCTTGGTCCGCCCCTGATGACCACACTCCATCGGGTTTTATTCTGCCCCTATCTCTAGGGACCGGGTGAACCCTGGTATCTAGTAGATGACTCCTATAGTTTGTTTTGTTATTGTTTGTGATGTGCAGAGTTGTTTACTGTTAACTGTATTATTCTGTTGTAAACCGCTCCGAGCCTTCGGGGAGTGGCGGTATATAAACTCGAATAATAAATAAATAAATAAATAAAATAGTTCAGAACAACATATGTACAATGCAGTTAATTGCATACATTCACATAATGTCCTTTTTTTGAGAGATTTAAAATGGTCTTTCTTCGTCCATATGGATTAACTCCTCCAGCAACTCATGAAGCGAGAGCACACTCCAAACCCTGTCGCTCTCTGCTTTACTCTGCTTCTTCTCCAAGTACCTGCGTAGCTCGAGCCTGAAAAATGTAACGGTAACCAAAAGTCCCAGGCTCAGCCAGCTCCCTGCACAAAGCTCAACCAATCAGCTTTGTACATCTTGTTTTACAGTTGACACACACACACACGAGAACCCATTTCTTGCATGCTCCAATAGACTCTCCTTCTTTGGGAGTGTTTAAACAGATGGGAATCTATGAAGAGTGCTTCGGTTGTGTATTCCTGCATTTCAGAGGATTGGACGAAATGGCCCTTGAATTCCCTTCCAACTTTAAAATTATGTGATTCCATTGGTTGATTCAGGTTTCGGATAATTTTCTTTTGTGAGAGAATTGGCCATCTGCGAGGATGTTGCCCAGGGGACGCCCGGATGTGTGTCATCCTGTGGGAAGCTTCTCTCATGTCTCTGCATGGGAAGCTGGAGCTGACAGACAGGAGCTCACCCGCTCCCCGGATTCGAACTACCGACCTATCGACCAGCAGTCCTGTATAGATAGATAAATAGATAGCTAGATAGCTAGATGGATAGATGAAAAATATTGTCTGCCATCCTGAATACTTTCAAATACAGTAATTAAATATTATTTTGAATGCAGGAATAAGACAATAAATACAATATTCTTGTAGGGATTTGATCTTCTTTCCAATATCTTGCAAGTATAATTCTTGCTGCCGTGGTAAAGAATATGAACAGTTCTTCTATATTTAGTTCTTTAAAAATTTCGTCGTCCAACATGACTAATAAATAAAATTCTGGTTTCATCGGAAATTCTATATCCAAAATCTGTTTACATTCTTTATGGATCATTTTCCAGTACTCTCTTATCTTTCCACATGTCCACCACATATGGTAAAAGGATCCTTCTTGGGTTTTACATTTCCAGCATTTATTATCTTCATTTTTATACATTAAGTTTAATTTTTTTTGGAGTTGTATACCAGGGCTGTCCAACTTCTATGGGCCCAAGGGCCGGAATTCCGGTCACTGATCACCTGGGGGGCCGAAGGGTCTGCCCCCTCCCCGGCTCCGTCCCCTCCCCAGCTCCGCCCCTCCCCGGCTCCGCCCCCTCCCCAGCTCCGTCCCCTCCCCGGCTCCAATTTACTTACAATTTTTTTTAAAAAATATATTTATTAGGGTTTTTCATAAACAGTAAAAGTGGGAGAACAATTTCAGGCAAAGGACAGTAGGAAAGATAGAGAGAGGAGAGGCCGGGGGGGGCGGTGGGCAAAAAAGAGGGGTGGGGGGAGGGGGGAGGGTAATTTACTTACAATTGACCTTGAGTTGTGGAGTTGTAGTTCACCTCCATCCAGAGAGCACTGTGGACTCAAATAATGATGGATCTGGACCAAACTTGGCATAAATACTCAATATACCCAAATGGGAACACTGGTGGATTTGGGGGAATGTTTCCTAATACCTTTGAGTTATTTGAGTCCACACTCAAATTGGGACACACCAAAAAAAACCCAAACACCTCAATGCTGTCGCAGGGCTTGATGGGGCCTCCTTTCCCAGAGACGGGTGGAGGAGGCCAAAAGAGCTTCCTCCCTCCCTGAAGGAAAAACAAGCCGCAGGGGCAGGTGCAAAGGAAGCCACGTTGCGCCCTGCACGCGGGGGAAGGCAGCACAACAAGGGGAGGGGCGCGGAGGAGGGGAAGGAAGCGTCGCCAAGGAAACCGCCGCTGAGGGACCCTCCCCCTCACCCAACATCCCACTGTTTTTAGATTGATTGATTCGAGCCAGGCCCTTCCTTACCTATACTGCGGGAGCCCCACCACAGGGCCGAAGCGCCAACGCCGCCGCCGAAGAGCCCCGCTGGAGCCGAGGCCAAGCTCAGGCCAGGCGCGGTGGCTCTCCCATCCACGGGGCAGGAAGCGAGGGCCCTCCACAGGAAGAGGACGGAGCCAGGAGGGGCTTTCCATGCCTCACTCCCCTCCTCCCTCTCTCTGAGGGAATGGGGGCTGGCCTGGAAGCAGCCGTGAGGGAGGAGGTGGCGCGGGCCCAGGCCGGCCGCAAATCCCGCGGGACCCGAGATTTTGACATCTATCGCGAGACTACGCAGCCACAGACGGGATTTCAACCTCCCTCGAAATCCCGTCTGTGGCTGGTGTAGTCTCGCGATGCTTGCCTAAACCTGGAAGTAGGTATTTTTAAAAATATTTTATTTTTTATTTTTTATTTGTATTTTATTAAAACAAGTTAGGGGGCCTGAGGGAAGGGGCTCGGGGGCCGTGTACGGCCCCGGGGCCGCCTGTTGGACAGCCCTGTTGTATACCATCGATGGAGCATATTTAGCCAATTTTCTTTAAGATCTGAAGCATATGTAAATTTTAGTCTTTTTGTCCATATCTGTTCCCATTCTTCCAACTGTATCGACCTTTCTATATTTTGTGCCCATTTGATCATGGAGTGTTTTATATCCTCAGTTTCTGTTGCCCAACTGAGCAGTGCGTTATAGATTCTTGTTATTACTTTCTTTTCTCCCGTCAGGATTTTATCCCATAATTCTTCATTTTCATTGAATCCTACTTTCTTATCCTTATTAAAACATTCCCTGATCTGATCCAGAAAGTACTGGAAATTAAAGATATGGACGAATTGACATATTGGCTCAAACAGAATAATGGAAGAGGTCTGAAAAGAACAAATTGGAAAGTAATAGAGGAATATGTGAAGAAAGACTTATAAAATCTATATATCCCTATTTCTTTTCTACTTTATCTATGTATATAATAGGAGTCAGTGTTTGCGGCCGAGCGGTGGGAGGAATATGTGGCAGCGTTTCGATTGGCTGCCACTCCGGGATTGTTTGCATAAATGGCTCTGACTGGCCAGCCACCCAACATTCCAACACAGCACAGAGAGGAAAGGGAAGGGCCCGAGGCAGGCATAAATGGCTGAGTTGCAGTTAGCCAGTTGACAGTTTTTTCTGTTGGAAATGGAATGTTCAGTACCTTCACCCAATACACTTCTAAGGCGTCTCAGAGGGAAAGCAAAAGGCCTCAGGCAGTCAGCTACTGCGGCCCACAGCAATGACGGATCAGGACCAAACATGGCAAACAAGAGACCAATGGCCCACTTGTTGTGGTTTAAGGCAGGATGGGCCACAAATGATGGAATTTGCAGTACCTTCACCTCATTCACTTCCCAAACAGCACTGCAGCCCCTATAAATCACAGACCAGGCCCAAAATTGACATCAAGGCTCCCTTAACTTGATTTTCCTGACTAGGCCTCAGCTCATGGGATATTGTTAGGCTTCCTCAACTTGATTTTCCTGACTAGGCCCACAACAATGACAGAACAAGACCAAACTTGGCACACAGACCCACCAAGATGCACCCTACATCCTGGTGCAGTTTGAGGAAGGATGGACCATGGATGATGGGACTTGCAGTACTTTAATTCACTTCCTTAGAGCACTGTGGCCCACACCAATGACGAACTATGACACACAATGCCTTCCTCAAATAACCTGGGCACCACCGGGTCCCCAAGCTAGTATAAAATAGAGATGGACAAATAAACAGTAAGTATGGAGGAAGAGCATATAAAAATATCTAAAAGGTTGTAGCAACCCAGTTCTCGTTCGTGCCTGGGGGACAAGGGGCATCACCAGGGGGTCCCACTTGCCTTAGAGCCAGCTGGAGCTGAGGTAGATTCTGAGGAGGATTTGGAGGGCTGGAAGAAGGGAGTTTGAGTTAGCTGGGCCTTCTTCCCCACAGAGAGCCTGGCCTGGGATCCTGGCTGGCCGGATGCTTACGAGGACCTGGAAGGCCAGATGGATTCTGTAAGCAGTGCTAGTGAAGATTATGAACGGCCGGGGGGGCGAGGTTTGCAAGAAAGAATGTGGGAAACCACGGAGGAGGAGGCCTGGGAAGTTGATAGGGAGTCAGACTCTCACGAAGATAGGGACGCAGGTGCTGGGAGGCAAGGACGAACCTTTGATAGGAGACGGAACATCGAGGCTAGCAGGAGGGGTTGGTTTCACAGCCTAGACCGACCGCGGTCTCGCAGCACAGATTGGAGGAGGAGAAGCCTAGAGCGTCGGGGGCCTCGCCAGGGGGATTAAGTATAGGATCCGTGGGAACGGATTCTCAGTACCTCGGCCACGTCTATCCTATACAGATGTGTAGCGAGGAAAGTCCACGTAGCTAAGTTAGGCTAGTGGCCTGCCAAGGAGTATCTTGGATCTTGTATCTTGCTTTGTTCCCTGATCCGCTTTTGCTGAGCGGAGCCCTGCCAAGTCTTTGGAAACTTCCATGCTAAGTTTGCTTTTGGACATTACCTTGCTTTTCGATTACTTCTGATATTTTTATGGACAATTACCTTTTCAACTATTTCTTATTCTTCAATAAAGTAGTTAGCTGATTATCGTCTCTGTGTGTGTGATTAAGGGGCCGGCCAAGGTCCTGCATCGTGACAAAGGTTAAACAAAATATATGATATATGACTAAAAACATTTTAGAAGATTACACATAAACAATGGATATGAAGAATTCAAGAGGAGTGGAAAAAGAATGGAAGTCACAGAATTTTTATTTTTTAATCCATTTTCCCCTTTTTATTTTTTTTATTTTTCTCTTCACCCTATTTTTCCCTCATTTTTCCCACCCTCTCTCCCAATCTTCGTGTTTTCCTACTTTTCTATAATCTTATATTGTTCCCCGTTTTTTATTGTATTTTATTAAAACAATTAAAAAAATTATAAAAAAGAGACAATGAATACCATATTAATAGCAACAAAATTGTAATTTGAAACATACAGTGGGTGAAAACCAGGGGGGGGAAACCCCTAGCGAGAAATGGATAAGTTTGAGCAACTTGCTTGGAGTCAAGGCAAAGCTTGGATACAACATGCTGTTTTACTTGATGCTCGCTATTCAGTTTCCCAATAGATCCAGAGTCAACTAGGTGTTGTAAAACGTTTGAAAGACAACAAAGGTTAAAAGATTTTCCTGGGTCTTCTCATATTGAGCCGTCATCAATTCTCTTCCTCGAATGGCTCCCGGATGCTCTTTGGAGGGGCCGGAGAGAGAACATGGCTTCTCCTCTAATTAAATTCTCATCTTTTGCCCAAATAGTTGAAAGGGCAACTGTCTTAAACCTTTGAACTTTATTTGTAATACAAAGCTTCAATTAGATGAAAGACAATAATTAGCAAATCTTTTATCTTTGGGCATAATTAAATCTTTAAGGGAAGACATCTTAATCAATGGCTTGTAATGACAAGTTCATAAATTAATTAATCCCACCAATGAGAGCCTGGCGAGGATCGATGGATGTTAAAAGAGATTCAGGGCAAGGGGACATCACTATCGTTACACTGTAGCTTGGTTCAATTTGGCTTAAAGATCCCCCTTCAACAAAGTCTTTGCTCGTTGAAAAGAGGATGCAGTCGAAGGAGGAAGTGCACTAATGAAAAGAGGAAGTGTTGACGTTTTCTATTGGAGTTTTAAAATATTTCAATGCATGTCATTTAGTTTCCACATGGGAGCCACTGAAGGGCCAGCTAGAAGCCCCATTCAACATTGGGTTCTCAACACAACTCGGAGTTGCAATACGTAGCTGCGTTCGTGTCCTGTTTTGTGGGTATGATTCAAAATGTTGGTAATGAAACCCCTCCAGTGTCTCGTCCGACATATAGGATCATTTTTAAGATCCTATGTACCACTGGATCAAATTGCAAGACAAGTGATTCCAAGTAAACATCAGGAAGCCTGTGGTATGGGCTGCTTCAGAGAGAGGTTGACTCCTTTTCTTTGGAAGGTTGTAAACAGATCAATCAATCAATCAACCAATCAAGAGTACTTCAGTTGTGTTTTTCTGCATTGCAGAGGATTGGAATGTATGGTCCACACAGCCCTTTCCAACTTTAACAGTCTATGATTCCTTCACTGTATGTGCATTTGCTAGTCTGCCTCCAGTAGCATAATGGGCTTGGGCCGACTTACCGGCAGAGCAGGTTGTGGGGCGGGGTTGCCCTCGCACCATCTTGGGAAGCGAGAAGGGGCTTCTTCTCCCCAGAAGCCTCTGAGGTGGCGGGAAGATTCCCGCCACTAATGCCAGCCAGGCCCGGATTAAAGGCTTCTGCCGCCCTAGGCCACACTCTCTAAATCCCGCTCCCCGGAGGGCGGGGCTGCGGCTGCTTGAGGGGGCGGGGCCTCTTGCAGGCGCCTTCTCCCTCTCGCCGGCTTGCAGCGGCGCCTTCTCCCTCTCGCCGGTTCCGCCCCTCCCTTCACTGAAGGGAGGAGGGGCGGAGCCGCTGCCGGCGAAAGGGAGAAAGCGCCACCGGAAGTCCCGTCCCTAGGGCGACTCACGCGGTTTACGCCGCCGCCGCCCCGCTCATGTTTGGGGCACGGGCGAGCGGGGCGACGGCGGGGGAAGCCGCGTGAGTCTCCCTAGGGGCAGGACTTCCAGCGGCGCCATCTCCCTCACGCCGGTTCTGCCGTCTCCCTTCACCGAAGGGAGGAGGGGTGGGAGCCGCTGCCGGCGAGAGGGAGAAAGCGCCACCGGAAGTCCCACCCCTAGGGAGACTCACGCCCAAATTCCCCCGCCGCCCCCGCCTTACACCGGGCGCCCCTCTCCTCCCTTCACTGAAGGAAGGAGTGGTGCCCGCCTGCGCGAGCAGGGCGGTGGCGGGGGAAGCCGCGTGAGTGCTTGTTTATGTCCATTATGTTCTTTCTTACTTCATTGTTGCTGTGTTCATGGTTTTGCGTTATTATGCTTTGTCACAACTCCGTGTTTGGCGTGTGGCATGGCCCCTGGATCAGGCTGGCTTATCGCCCCTTGGTTGTAAGGGGGGATAACGCCATGGCCCCCTGGGGTGCCGGGTTTCCATGGACAGGCATTGGGCCGCTTGCACCCCAGGCTTGCAAACGCCTTTGGACATTCATGGGGGCTGTTCGGCCCTGATCCAGTACCCATGCGTGGCCGCCAACCATTTGTTCCTGTTTTCAATAAATGAGTGGTGGCCATTTTCATCCAACCACCTGCGTCCATGTATTTGTTCTTGGCACGAGGCGTGTCACCCTTGCACACGCAATGTTTTAGGCTGGCTTCAGTAGATCTGGATCCATTTTCTTTGAACAGAACTGCCCTATGCCAACGGTGGGATGAAAATAAAATGTAGCTCACATTTTTCCAGTCCACACAATGTCTTGCCAGAGAAAGAAACTATGCCACACAGATGATTAGTAAAAAAAAAACCCCAAGAAGTTTACTTACAATGCAGAGCGACATATATACAATCATGAGAACAATTGCATTGACTCACACAATGGCTTTTGAGAGAGATTCAAATGGTATTTAGGTGTCCGTGTGGGAGACCCTCTTCCAGCAGCTCATGAAGCAAGAACTGCCTCTCTCTCTGTCTAAAGCAGTGGTTCCCAAACATTTTTGGCCTACTGCCCCCTTTCCAGAAAAAAATTACCACCCCCCTAGAAATTATTTTTTTAATTTAATAGCCATTAAACAGAAAGATATATGTATTAATGCAGTGGTTCTCAACCTTTCTAATGCCGTGACCCCTAAATAATGTTCATGTTGTGGTGACCCCCATCCATATTTTCGTTGCTACTTCATAAATAATTTTGCTACTCTTACGAATTCTAATCCAAATATCTAATAGGCAGGTCAACACGAAGGGGGCAGGGCCAAAGAAGAGGGCCACGCAACCCCTTCTAAATAGCCATTCGTTCACTGTCCCCTTAAAGGGGTTCACTACCTGCCAAATTCCCCTGAGCCTTCCACCGCCCCCTTGGATCGCCTCCCCACCCACCAGGGGGCCGTACCACCCACTTTGAGAATCAGTGGTCTAAAGCCTGAATATGTAACTGTTGCCAAAACTCCCAGGCTCAGCTAGCTTCTTGGGCATGGCTCAACCAATCAGCTTTGTGCTTTGCATTTTCAGTTAACACACTCACCAACTGATTTTTACATGCCCTAACAAAAGGGTATGCTGCTATGGGAACATCCACCTGAAAGCGACCATAACTGAGCAGCTGCAGATGGAAAATATGAGGGAGATCACTTGTACCATCAATGCATCTGATAACTGTTACCTACTTTTGCAGTTAGTAGCCTGAGAGACTTTTGTGTTGACTTAGCGGAACAGGTTCATCCTCCCGTTGGTACCACAGGGCTCTCCCTTGACAGAAAACATCTGAATCATCTCACACTTTGCCAACATCAGCCGCCCAGTCCATTTTAAAATGGCAAAAAGAGGCCTAAACATTCCCGAGGCAGTTGTGTTCACAACCTGGACCCCTGCCTTCTGGAAAGCTATGATATGGATCTAAATTCCATGCCTCTTTAGATATATTCTCCTTCGGAGCATGTCACCCACCTTGTCAACACTTATATTTAACAAGTTTCAGCTTCAAGAGTGCCTTTATCAACAGAGCAACTGTTCTTTCCACCCCATTAAGATTCCTCAGAGATGGATGTTGACGGCTTGCTTCAGTGAAACCTAAATAATGTTTGCGTGCTTACCTTTGCCTCCAGAGTTTGCCTGACTCACTTTCACGGCAGTCTTGTACATCATACAGACAAAGTGGATCGAATAAGAAGGGTGGATGCAATTTTTAAGGGGGTATTAATACCTATGTTCTAAGAATGTCAGCAATGTAAGCAGTCTGCCTTCCAACTCAACTTCCCTTTCATATGGTATGTCGAAGGTTGGCACCACAAGTGTCAGAATCGTAGAGTTGGAAGGGACCCCCAAAGGCAACCCAGGGCACATTTGCACTGTAGAACGAATGCCGTTTGACACCACTTTAGCTGTCATCGTGCAATGCTATCGGATCTTTTGCAGAACTACATTTCCCGTGATTCCATAACATTGAGCCATAGCAGTTCAAGTGGTATCAAACTGCATTAATTCTACAGTGTAGATGTAGTCAATAGTTGAAATCAGCAACAGGCTCCTTGTCTTGGAAATGGAACAAGAGCACCTCCCTGTGGCCAGAGTTGAGCATCGCCTCCAAAAAGCCGGAGATGAAAGGAGTAGCCTTTACCTTCATTCTGTGTATTTGTGTGTCATTGTTAACCCACTATATCAAAGGCATTGAATGTATGTCTATCTGTGTATGTTGTAATCCAATTTGAGTCCCCTCGGAGTGATAAGAGCAGAATATAAATAAAGTGTTGTTGTTGCTATTATTATTATTATTATATCTTGTTGGTTAGTCCAAAGTAGAATAGACCCAATCAGTTGTTGAATATCAGCATAGAATCATAGAATCATAGAGTTGGAAGAGACCTTGTGGGCCATCCAGTCCAACCCCATTCTGCCAAGAAGCAGGAAAACTGCATTCAAATCACCCCCGACAGATGACCATCCAGACTCTGTTTAGAAGCCTCAAAAGAAGGAGCCTCCACCACACCAGCAGTCAATTGTTGAATTAGTAAACACATTGGTAAATTCAAAAACCCTTAGATATAACCTTTGCAAGCTCTGAAACCTCCCCTTTCCATTCCCAAAGCCCCACAAACCCCTTTAAAACCAGTAATTTTGGCTCCCATCTGTAAGCATCCCAGAACTTTGAACCCAACTAGCCTGTTTTCTTGTTCAGCCAGCCTGAAAATGATTTGTTTCCTTTTGCCATGGTTAGCAGGACAGCATTTCTCCATCTTCGACAGGCTAGGCGACTGGCTCCTTACCTATCCAGGAATGACCTCGCTACAGTGATCCAGGCGACGGTCATCTCGAGGTTAGACTAGTGTAATGCCCTCTACATTGGCCTTCCCTTGTCGACATCCCGGAAACTCAAGCTGGTGCAAAATGCTGCCGCTCGATTGCTGGTGGGAGCACCTGCGAGAGAGCACACCACACCAATCCTACAGCAGTTGCACTGGCTGCCAATAGAGTACCGGATTGTTTTCAAGGTGCTGGTTTTGACCTTTAAGGCCTTGTATGGTCTAGGGCCAGTGTACCTGAGGGACCGCCTCACCCCATACGTTCCCCCAAGATCTCTGCACTCAGAAGAACAAAACCTTCTGATGATTCCATCAGTTCGTTCCTCTCGCCTCTCCGTGACAAGACAACGAGCCTTCTCCGTGGTGGCACCGACGCTATGGAACGTGTTACGAGACGACGTTCAGGCTGTCACGAAGTTAGCCCCCTCCCGGAGGGCCTGCAAAATGACCCTTTTTAAGCATCTAAGTTCCCCCGGACAACTCTGACCATGTCCTTGTGTTTTATAAAACAAAGTGTTTTATCTGCATTTTAATCTGTTGTTTTATGTAAACCGCCCCGAGTCTGCAGGGAAGAGTGGTATATAAAAATGAACAATAAATAAATAAATTTTGAGACGTTCTTTAGCCATGTTTAAAATGGCACCAAGAAACGAATCTGTGTCATTTCCTATGCCTTTTGCTGCAGGGGAAATAGAGGAATTTAGGCTTGGTGAGTGAGAGAGAATGGGAAGGTCTAGGGGAGAAATAGCCTTCTGGATCCCACTCAGTTTTCCTCTCTTGATTTAGGTAAATTACTTTTCTCAGTGCGTTGTTATAACATTCCTGTTATGCAACCTACTTAAAATATCCAGGCGAAATAGAAGGTGCCACCATCTCAGGGAGTCTGCCTGTACCATTGCTGACTAGCTGGAGCCTTAAGAAAGGTCTGCATAATAGTCAAAGTTGTTGGTTTTGGTCCTATCAGTGATACTGCAAAAAAAAATGCTTCCTTAAATTATTTCAAAAGACTATCAGATTGCTTCTTCTTTTTTTAAAAAAATACAGAATTCCTGTGTGTCCTAGGATGCAGTATCTAAACAAATAATGACTTCTGAATCATTCTTGTTGAAACTTGAAATCCTGAGTCATCACCAGTTAGCATTTACAGTCCCAGTTTACTTCCAACAGTTATCACTTAGAGTAGGGATAGCTCTGTCCTTTTGGTAATGGTCAAGTAGTAGTGGTCATTCACCTGATATATTCTTCTAATTGGAACCTGAAAAAGTTCCTTTCTTGGACTATGGCTTCTAGAACAGTGTTTTTCACCTTTTTTTGAGCCAAGGTACATTTCTTACATTTACCAAATCCTGGGGCACACCACCAACCAAAATGACACAAAATGACACTCTAACACAGTAATACATATACTTAATATGTTTCTGTCCCCCCTCCCGGCAATTTAAGACCTTCCGGGGAGGTCCTGCTCTCGCCAGCATCTCAAATGCGGCTGGCCGGGATGGGGGACAGGGCCTTCTCGGTTGTGGTCCTTCACCTGTGGAACATGCTTCCAAGCGAAATACGCTTTTTCCCAAATACGCTCGTGGCATTTAGAAAAAAAGCTAAAATCTTGGTTTTGGGACCAGGCCTTTGCACAATAGCTTAAGCAACATCTTGACTGGAATGGATTAGTGATGGCTACAGATTTGAGGATATGGCTTATTGTTCTTATCAATTCGAAATGTGGACGGAGTATTGTTCTGATTTAATTGCTGTTGATTATTGTTTTAATCTTACTGCTATTGTTTAACATTGTATTTATGGTTTATATTGTATTGCTTGTGGCATTAGATTGCCTTTGTTAGCCGCTTCCCAGTCACTTCCGTGGCCAGAGAGGGTCCCCAAGGCAGCTTCCACTGGGGCTTCTTCCCAGTTGCTTCCCTGGGCTTCTTCCACCGTGGCCGGAGAGGGCCACCAAGGCAGCTTCTGCCAGGTCTTCTTCCCAGTCGCTTCCCGGGGCTTCTTCCGCCGTGGCCGGAGAGGGCCACCAAGGCAGCTTCTGCCAGGTCTTCTTCCCAGTTGCTTCCCTTTCTTCCGCCGTGGCCGGAGAGGGCCACCAAGGCAGCTTCTGCCAGGTCTTCTTCCCAGTCGCTTCCCGGGGCTTCTTCCACCGGGGCCGGAGAGGGCTGCCAAATCAGTTTCCACCGGGGCTTCTTCCTGGTCGCGTTCCTTGGGCAACCAGGTGAGAGCCCCATGCTAGTGGGGTATCAGGGAGAGAGGGAGAAGGGTGGCTCCAGCAAGTGGAGTGGGGAGGGAGGGAGGGAGGAGAGAGAGGAAGGAGAGAGAAAAGAGGGAGAGGAGAGAGGGGGAGAAAAAGAAGACTGGACAGAAGCGATACTGTACATATACAGTATAGTGTCCTGAGATAATATAGTGTTACATTGCGCAATTTGATTTTCACAATATATTGTATTATGTTATAGGGGGTTCCTAGAACGGTATATGACTTGTATACAATATAGTAAGCAATCTCCATTCTGTCTCTCTCAGCATTCTTAGGAAGGACTCATCCCACGCTTTCTTCAAGCCACTCTGAGTCCCCTTGATGATTAAAAAATAGTCAATCTGAGATAAATAAATAAATAAATAGGCAAGTTCGGTTGCAGAAAGCACAGCAGAAAGTCTCCTTGGGTGATGATGTTTCCAAGTTCCGGTTCTTTCTGCATTGTCGCTTCTCTTCTAGACCTGCTCGGCGTGTCTTCTCGAAAGAGGCCGCAGCATTGTGGATAGTGCGTCTCCATGCCTCCCGATGTGAGGCCAGGGTGGACCATTGTTGGTGATCAATCTGGCCGAGCCTGAGATGTTGTTTCAGGGAGTCCTTATCTCTTTTTTGGGCTGACCCATGGCGAGTTCACTATAGAGTAGTATCTTTGGGAGGCGGTGGTCCTCCATCCTAGAGATGTGCCCTGCCCAGCGCAACTGTGTTCTTAATAGCATGGCCTCAATGCTGGTGATCCCTGCTTGCTCAAGGACAGCAACATTAGTCACATAGTCGGTCCTGTGTATATTTAGGATTGTGCGAAGACAGCGCTGATGAAAGCATTCGAGGAGTCGTAGGTGTTGGCGATAGGTGACCCATGTTTCAGACCCATAGAGGAGAATAGACAGTACAATAGCTCTGTACACACTGATTTTGGTGCTTTGCCTCAGGTGCTTGTTGCTCCAGACTCTTTTGTGGAACCTTCCAAATGCACTCTATGCCTTTGCTTACAATATAGTAAGCTAAGCAATCTCAATTCTGTACATAACAAATAAGTAGTATAGGAGGCTTGTAGAAGGTTGCTATTACCAACACTTAACTTCTTCAAAAGCTATATAAAAGGAAAATATCCCTCATTTGCACAAGCCTTCAAGTCTTTTCAGACTGTCTAAAGTTAAGAGTGGAGGATGGGCAAATGATCTTGGAGGGCCTTAGTTTGGCGACTCATGCTCTAATGCAGTGTTTCTCAACCTGGGGGTCGGGACCCCTGGAGGGGTCACGAGGGGGTGTCAGAGGGGTCGCCAAAGATCATCAGAAAACACAGCATTTTCTGTCGATCATGTGTGTGGGAAGTTTGGCCCAATTCTATCTTTGGTGGAGTTCAAAAGGCTCTTTGATTGTAAGTGAACTATAAATCCCAGCAACTACAACTCCCAAATGTCAAGTCTATTTCCCCCAAACTCCACCAGTGTTCACATTTAGGCATATTGATATTCATGCCAAGTTTAGTCCAGATCCATCATTGTTTTGAGTTGACAGTGCTCTCGGGATGTAGGTGAACTACAACTCCAAAACTTAAGGTCAATGCCCACCAAACCCTTCCAGTATTTTCTGTTGGTCCCAAGTTTGGTTCAATTCCTCCATTGGTGGGGTTCAGAATGCTCTTTGTAGGTGTACTATAAATCCCAGCAACTACAACTCCCAAATGACAATCTCTCCCTCCAACCCCACCAGTATTCAAATTTGGGCATATTGGGTATATGTGCCAAATTTGGTGCAGTGAATGAAAATACCTCCTGCATATCAGATATTTACATTACGCTTCATAACAATAGCAAAATCACAGTTGTGAAGTAGCATTGAAATAATTATATGATTGGGGGGTCACCAGAACATGAGGAACTGTATTAAGGGGTCACAGCATTAGGAAGGTTGAGAACCACTGCTCTAATGTTTCTTTTAGCAGTGGGGAATATTTTGGGAAGAGTATCAAAAACGAGTAGAACACAACAGTGCATTGCGTGGGGGAAATTATTTGAAAACAAGTCACCAGATGGCAGTGTTTCATCGACTATCAAGGCAGCGAAAGCCGAGGATCAGCTTGGGTCAGCCCAGGTCTGCTCAAATAAATAGCCAGATTTAGAAATGTGAAAGTGAGGAATAATATTAGTTAATTAAGTAAAAAGCAGGCAGGGAAGCCCATCCATAATCGCCGAGGGGCCGAGGCAACGGGGTCTGCAGGGGACAATGAGCTCACATCCTTTCAAGGCAAAGCTGCTCGACTCTCGTGAAAGCTCAAAAAATGTCACCGGCAAAGAGAAACTTTGCCGATTATGGACTCTTTTGCACTTCCATGAACGTGGCATCTCTTCCCCATCCCAAATACATATACTGTGTGGCGGTTTCATGCATTAACTGAATCTACGAAGAATGGAAAGACCTCTGTGGAGGAATTTGAGCGATAAAGTTGCTAGGAATGGAAAAACCGGAATCGGTGTGGTTTTCGTTTTCCTCTCTGAAAATATCAATTTCCATGGATGGAAATGCAAGCAAAACACACCCCGCTTTGTAAACCCGTAGCGTGCGATCTGCGTTAGTGGAGAAAACAAATGCAGGCAAAGCCGTGTGTGTATACATTTGAGAAATACGTCAACGTATGCATGGCTTCAGGAGGGGAAATGTATAAGTCAAAATTCAGGAAGAGAAATGCAAAGCTAGAGAACCTGGAATTGGATGAGACTGTCCATGAGATTTTAAGAAACAGAATAAAGACGAAGCAGTCAGATTTGCACATCCTTAGACGTAACGTTTCCATACACGTTTGTCATCATTTGGTAACTATAATACCCAAACGGTGGGTACGTATGTATGTGCGGAACAGCCCTACTACAGCCCTGAACAAGTACAACTATATCTTATTCGATCTAAAATACAGAAATGAAAATTCAGGCTTTAGGGAACGAAATTTTTTTCCAGAAGGTATGTGCGGTTTGTTTGCACAGGTTGCTGAGCTGGCAACATGCGAATGCTCGAAGAAACAAGACATTACAATGAAATATGACCCATATTTATGGATTATGTTCGGAATGAAAATAGAATGGAAAAATTTGAAAAAGTTATGGTTTATTTATGGGGGAGCCGTTTCGCATCACATTATTGATGACGGCGCCTTGGTTTAGATTTGATGTAATTATTATCTGCGAATTGCAGGACAAAACAATGAAAGAGGCAAATATGAAAAAGTAAAGAAAAGGATGGAACAATTAGGAAAAGTCACTGTTGACCATTGATTTTGAATACAGCTGGGTTTCTGGGTATCTATCTATCTGTCTGTCTTGGGCATGAGAGAGAAATATATTGAAACCATTTTTGCTTGTCTCTAGAACAGTGTTTTTCAACCTTTTTTGAGCCGCGGCACATTTTTTACGTTTACCAAATCCTGGGGCACACCACCAACCAAAATGACACAAAATGACACTCTAACACAGTAATACATAGAGTTAATATGTTTTTAAATGTATTTATACACTCAGTGTGAAACCTGGGCCTGTTTCAATGAACACAATATATATATGACGTCCTCTCACATATTTATACATGGCTATCATGTCTTCTCTCAGCCTTCTCTTCTTCAGGCTAAACATGCCCAGCTCTTCAAGCCGTTCCTCATAGAGCTTGTTCTCCAGACCTTTGTGAAATTTCACCCTGAGTGAAACTTGCTTCCAGTTAACTATGGATGTCATGAAGCTGTTACAGATCCCTTTGGGGGGAGGCAACTCTCGAAAAATCCAGTAAAATAGTAAAAGAAAAACACATTTCCAAGCGGAGAGGCTCAATTTGTTTCTTGGAAACCTGTGAGGGGGCTGTTAGGAGGGGGGAGAGTGCCAATTTCCCACGGCACACCTGATGATCACTCACGGCACACTAGTGTGCCCCGGCACACTGGTTGGGAAACACTGCTCTAGAAGATAGCATTACAATTTTCATCCTGTCATAAAGTCTCAGATTTATTCATCCCATCCCCAAATGAGCACTTTGTGAATATTTCATAGTCCCGGGGAGAGCGCGGATGAGCTCCCTCTGTCAGCTCCAGCTCCCCATGCGAGGACATGAGAGAAGCATCCCACAAGGATGATAAAACATCAAAACATATGGGCGTTCCCTGGGCAACATCATTGCAGACAGCCAATTCTCTCACACCAGAAGAAACTTGCAGTTTTTCAAGTTGCTCCTGACACACACACACACACACACACACACACACACACACAAAATAATTCCAGTTCAGATAACTATTGGCTCGGTCTAAATGCTTTCCGAGAGTAAAGATTCACATAACATAGGGATAACTCATTGTAATCCAGTTTAAACCGATACACATTATTGTTAGATTGTATGATATAAAGTAGGCGATTAATTAATTAACAAACAGGAATTAATCATAGATGGCACTATAAACGAGACATTCCCAGTTCTAGTCTTGTGCCTGCCGTTTCTGTATGGAAACTCCACGATCGTTAGCAATGGAAGTCCTCTCTGCAATCCTGTCTTTTATTGCTTTTAAATATATATATTTTCTGCCTCATATCCCTCAAAAAGGCTCTTAAAACATCCTATGTGAGTTCGCTACCGAATAAGACCTCTCTCTTGACAAGTACAGATATGATAAAGCCTTTCTCTCTCTCTCCTCTCTCTCTCTCTCTCTGTTGCATTTCTCTGAATCCGGTCTTATGAGAATTTGGGAGAGAGGGCTCCCATGGATATTATTGCACTTTGGATATGCATTGTCCTAAATGAATGCATTTTGTACATTGGCTAAAACATATTACACGCCTTAAAAAAAATCCCCCGAGTAGTCCATATTTATTTCTATGTAATTCAAAGACAAGGAAGGAAGGGAATGTTTAATGTTTATACTAGGATGTTTATACTAGTAAACTGTTTAATGTTTATACTATGGTGATTTTACGCTTGTCTTAATTGTTTACATTTTATGTATGTATTAGGTTTAATGGTTTAAATTTATTTTAAATTCACAGTTATATTTAGTAATTAGTTATTATGATTTCTTTGTGTAGTGTATGTTGGTACTGAATTTTTTTTGCCATTTGTAAACTGTTTCTTAGTCCCCCAGGGGTGAGAAAGGTGGTATATAAATAAATTTATTTATTTATTATTCGGCTTCTATGCCGCCACTCCCGGCGGGCTCGGGGCGGCTCACAATACCAAAACAGCAACATAAAAACAGCAACAAAGATTAAAACATAGCAGAAAACATCATTAAAACATCACAATGTACAGCAACGATTAAAAACGACCTGGAGTGGAAGCAATAAGGGGAGAGAAGGGAAGGGAGGGAAGGGAAGAAAGGAAGAGAAGGAGAGAGAGAGGAAGGAAGGAAGGAAGGAAGGGGGAAGGTAAGGGAAGGGAAGGAAGGAAGGGAAGGGAAGAAAGGAAGGGAAGGGAGGAAGGGGAGGGAGGGAGGGGGGGAGGGGGAAGGCAAGGGAAGGAAGGGATAGGAAGGGAAGAAAGGAAGGGAAGGGAAGGGGGAAGGGAAGGGAAGAAGGGAAGAGAAGAGAAGGGAGGGAGGTGGGGGAAGGCAAGGGAAGCAAGGGATAAGAAGGGAAGAAGGGAAGGGAAGAAGGGAAGGGAGGAAGAAAGGAAGGGGAAGGGTAGGGTAGGGTAGGGTAGGGAAGGGAAGAAAGGAAGGGAAGGGAGGAGGAAGGAAGGAAGGAAGGGAAGGGGAGGAATGGGGGAAGAAAGGAAGGGAAGAAGGAAAGGGAAGGGAGGAAGGAAGGGGAAGGGTAGGGAAAGGAAGGGAGGGGAGGGAGGAAGGGAGGAAGGAAGAAAAGAAGAGGGAAAGATGGGAAGGATGGGATGGAAGGGAAAGAAAGAAGGATGGAAGAAAGGGAAGAAAGGGATGGGAAGGGAAGAAAGGGAAGGGCGGAAAGAAGAAAGGAAGGGAAGGGAGGGAGGGGAAGGGAAGGAAGAGGAAGGGTAGGGAAGGGAAGGAAGGAAGGGAAGGGAGGAAGGAAGGGAAGGAAGGAAGGGAAGGAAGGGGGAGGAAGGGAAGGAAGGAAGGGAAGGAAGGAAGGCAAAGGCAGGAAGGAATGGAAGGGGAGAGGAAGGAAGGAAGGAAGAAAGGAAGGAAGGAAGGAAAGGGAGGGAGGGAGGGAGGGTAGGGGAGGAAGGAAGGGAGGAGGAAAAGGGGAAGAAAAGAAGAGATGGGATGGATGGGATGGAAGGGAAAGAAAGAAGGATGGAAAAAGGGAGGGAGGGAGGAGGGAAAGCAAGGGAAGGAAGGGATGGGAAGGGAAGAAAGAAAGGGAAGGGCAGAAGGAAGGAAGGAAGGAGGAAGGCAAGGGAAGGAAGGAAGGGAGGGAGGGAGGAAAGGGAAGGATGGGAAGGGAAGAAAGGATGGGAATAGAAGGGGAAGGAAGGGGAAGAAAAGAAGGGAAGAAAGGAAGAGAAAGGAAGAAAAGAAGTAAGAGAGGAAGGGAAGCAAGGAAGGGAAAAATAGGTGCCAGTTGTGTCTGCTTCTTATTGGTAGAAAAACAAAGATGCACAGTTTTTCACTAATATTTTTGTAGGAGAAAGATTGAAAAACATTAGTATACAATACATACAAACTTTAATACAGATTTATTTCCCATCCCTGTTTTCATGTTTGCAATTCAAAGGAATGACACTAAAAGACAAAAAAAAAATGATGATGGAGGGAGAAAGCAAACAGGCATCTAAACGAGAAGTGAAACTAAGATTGTTATAAAACCGGTCTCCCAAAAGAAGGAGTGCGATCGCTCGTTATTTCTCCCATTGCATCTTCTCGGAGCCTTTGCTGTTCTAATATTTGGATTCATTCTGCTGACATTCTAAAGTACACGCCGAGGCAAAACCATCAGGACAACTTCATATTTTGATAAATAGATCGCACTCCCAGGGTATTCCTTTTCTGTTTGGTTACATTCTCTGCGTCCGTTGTCATACACTTTAGGAACATTGGCTTCGTGTGCGAAATGTAGTGCACTTAACTAAATCACATTTTTTAAAAAAATCTCTTATAAAGTCCTTTTTTTCCAGGCAGTTTGAGTCTGGTTAATTTTAGCTTTCGTACAAGGTGGTATTTCCCAACAAATGCTTGGCTGCATTTGGCATTTCTTGATTTAGGGACTTAGTGTGCTTTTAAATGAATCTAAAGCTTTCAATCAATCTCTTTCTCTTTTTCCTTCCGCCTTTTGGCTTTTTTCTCTTGAGTCAGGGAATTTTAACTAGAGATGCCTCTTTTTATTTTTCTTTTTTTTTCAAAGGAAACACATTTTTAGAATTAGCAGCGCTACTTTGAAATTAACATCAGCAATCACATTAAAAATAGTCACAAGTGGTGTTTATTTATTATTTATACTCTGCCCGATTAGACATCTCTTTCTAGTTTCCCAAACAGAAACCATAGGCAAGAAATTGAATTTTTCATTTTTAGAATGTGCTTATTTTGGTAGGTTTTGGTAAGATTCTGGTTTGATTCTGTATCTTGACTGCTATACATACATAAATACATGAAAGGCATTGTTTTGTATGTTTTTAATTATATTGTCAAAGGCTTGCACGACCGGAATTACTGGGCTGTGCAAGCCTTTGACAATATCAAAGTTTTTCAGACTATATGGCCATGTTCTAGAAACATTCTCTTCTGATGTTTCACCTGCATCTATGACAGGCATCCTCAGAGGTTGTGAGGTCTGTTGGAAACTAGGAAAATGGTGTGTGCATGTGTGTGTGTGTGTGTGTGTATATATATATATATATAGAAAGTGTCCGTGCGTTGACACTTATAGACGGGAAAACTATGAGCCCCAGAACCGCAACAACCACCGAATACATTCCCACATACCACAAGGTACATTCGGGGCACAAAAACCCCACCCTACATACCTCGCAAGACCCCGAAGAACGACCCCCCCAAAAACGCCAGTCCCACCAAGCATCGCGGCGCTTGGTGAATGCCAATGGCCAACGGAGCCGGCAAGGAGAAAGAGGACAAGGCAGAGAAGGAGGAAAGAGCAACGAGGGGGGAAGGATCGTAGCCTTACCTCCTCCTCCGCATCCCTTTGCCTCCATCGCAGAGGGAATCCCCAGCCACTCGCCGCCGCTTCTACGACTCTCCGGGGAGGCAGCACTGGACCACAGGGAAAAAAACCCTCCGCTGGGGGAGAGAGGCTTCCCCGCCACTGAGGCTGCCCTCTGGAGGACGGAGGGTCAAGAAGGAGGAGGCATGGGGGCGCTGGCCTCACCGCTACTACCCTCCGGATGGCACAGGGTGAAGACAGAAGGAACGGGGTCACTGCTGCCACCTTGCCGCTGCCCTTCGGGTAGCCTCCCTTCTTTCACTTCTCTTTGGGGGTTCAGCCTTCCTTCTCTCTGGGGCCTCTGGCTTGCTGGGGTCCCTGGCTGGAGGCACCACCAGCTTGCACTGTGGCCTTTGGTCCCCAGGAGGATCCCTTTGTTTCCCCTGAGGGCCTTGCCTCAAGGCCCACGTTGGGCTGCTGGCCTCCCAGAGCTCTGGGGTAGCCCACCACACTACGCCACAACAATATATAGCAATATATACATATGTACACATTCACACACATATATGCATACACACATATACACATGCACACACATATATACATATATACACATGCACACACATATATACAGTACATACACACATATACATATATACACATGCACACACATATACATACACACGTATACATATATACACATACATACACATATATACACATGCACACACACATATACATACACACATATACACATGCACACACATATACACACACATACATATATACACATGCACACACCCACCAAGACCATAAGTAACATCAATTCCAACCCTTACATACTCAGACGTTCCCGCACCTCCTAAATAGGGCACAGCAACGTGTGCCGGGTACAGCTAGTATAAAAATATATATGGAATGTCCAGCATGGGAGAAGGAACTCTTGCCTGTTGGAGGTAGATGTCGCAACAGACGCCTCTTAAAGAGCCAGACCCAGTAAAGAGTTAACAAAAGGGTTTATTGTCCACAAAGTCTCTGTGCTCAAAAACACTCAAAAGAACAAAAGGCACTTGATAGTCAGTAGAAAGTAACTCAAAAGCAGCCTAACCGGCATAAAATAACAGTCTTTGCAAATAACGCACACTTTAACCTAGTAAAATGCGCGTTAGCAAGATGCGATGGAAATAACAAACAGGGAAAAGCACAAACGGAGCAGGAACAAAAGTGTAGTCAAGAGAAGTCCTGGGTCGTCACTGGTGGACCGTCCTTAAGGGTTGAGCAGTAAGCGTAGTCAGGGAAACTGGATCAAGTAGAGGGAGGAGGCAAACAACAATACAAGAAGGCAATCCAAGGTTCATACAGGAACTAATGCAGAGGGATAATATACAACGTAACCCCTGAAAACATCCAACTCTCCACCCCGCTCCATACTGTACCCACTCTTGCAGGCAGATAGCATCTGGCACTCACAGTAGTCCAAAGGAATTCAAACCACGCCAAACGTGGTATGGGCAGCAGCAGCAACTAAACATAAAAGCACAACTTTGAAATCCCCAAACCCTTCCCACAAATCCCAACTGGAACAGCAGTGTCTCAGCCCCGAGAAGCAGAGCAGTTTCCCAACTCACGTTACTCCGTACAGGAATCAAGATTCGCAGGATGTAGAAATTCAGAATCAGAAGTCCCAAACGCAACACCTTGCCAGCTGCCAAGTGAAGAGCCCAAAATCCCACATTTTATTAGTCTCCCAACTCGGACCTACCTGTGCCCGATGACGCCCTGTCGTTAGTGATCTCAGCTGCTTTTGACTCAGCAGCTGCAGACTCTTGACCACCCCTCCAGGTCCTCCATCTCCTGTCAAGACTTAGTTCCCCCTAACAGTCATCAGGATAGCCCGAGGGCCATTCATTGTCATCAGAGAACCCCAAAAAGGTGTCACTGCTTGTGGGTTCCTCACAAACAGCCTGAACTTCCCACACCCTGGCCCAATCCATCTCTGGATCTTCATCCGAAGTATCTCCCTCACTCTGACTCCCATCCTCCCCAGGGAAGCCCTCAAAAGACTCATCATCACTGGGCTCTGTAAGTATTTGCCTTATCCTTTTACACTGGGAGATATCCTCGCTTTGTTCACGAGTAAGCCTTTTGCTCACTCTCTGATGAATAGACTGGCTACCAACAGCCCCACTCCAACTCCATACTACTGTTAGACGCTGAAGAATCAGCCCTACCCAACTCTCTACTACTAGGAGCATCAAGAACCTCAGGCTCAACTACAACACTAGGTGTGAATGTTTCGATTGGCCACCTTGATTAGCATTTAATGGCTTTGCAGTTTCAAGGTCTGGCTTCTTACTTACTTCTTACTGCCTGGTGGAATCTTTTGTTGGGAGGCAATTACCTGGTCCTGATTGTTTCTTGTTTGGAATTCCCCTGTTTTTGAGTGTTGGTCTTTATTTATTGTTATGATTTCAGAGTTTATAATTTTCTTTTTTCCCCCTTTCTGTTGAAATTTTCCACATGCTTGTGGATTTCAGTGTCTTCTTTATGTAGTCTGACATGGTAGTTGTTAGAGTGGTCCAGCATTTCTGCGTTCTCAAATAATTGCTAAGTTTACCATTTATAATTTTCAAACAGAGCCACGGTTTGACCTAGATTTCATTAAGGCTGCAAATATTTCTTCTTTTGGAAACCTAGGTCAGGGGATTTCAATGGTCTGTACAAAGCTAATAAATCAAAGATGCTGATTCTTGTAACCATTCTTTCCCTCTGTCTATGGAGGGGACATGGTGGCAATCTGGAAGCAGTTTATTTTCCAGTAGTGTGAATACTTTTGTGCGTATGTCTGTATATTTGCATATATAGGTATGTATATAACTGTTCTCAGAAACAAGATGTACTGGAGAATTTATTTATTTATTTATTTACTTTGTTTCTATTTATTTATTTATTTATTTACTTCATTTCTATTCCACCCTTCTCACCCTGCAGGGGACTCAGGGCAGATTACAATGTACACATTACATTTAGACATACAAACACACAAGACAGACAGAGGCAATTTAACATCTGGCCACCAGGGGGAGCTGTCGCACTCCTTCATTCCTCAGAATGTTCTCTGGATATCTTTTTTTAATGACCTCATAAATCAGTTAAATTAAGCCTCCTCACTAAGTGGTACCTTAATTTCCTACTTGACAGATGCAACTGTCTTTCAGGTTGCAAAGGTCAACAACAGGCTACACAATAGGTCGAGAGCCCACCTTGACCCGGGCAGGCCTTGAACTCATGACTTTCTGGTCAGTAAAGATCTTATGCAGCTGACTCCCAGCCAGCTGCGCCACATTTAATCAAGCCACTTTTACTTTACCTTGTGGACAAAGTTTAAATTGAGATGCTGGGCAAATCTTGGGTGCATCTGCTATCAATGAATTACAAAGTGTATAAGTAATAAGATGAGAGTCTGGGCCCTTCCAGAAAGGCAAAAATTGCAAGAGAATAAATGCTAACCAAGGTAGCTCTGTGAGTTTCCATGGCTGTATGGGGATTCATACTCTGGTCTCCGAACTCCTAATCCAACACTCAGGGTGGTTTTGCCAGTTCCGTACTCTGAAGTCTACAAAACCTGGTATTTGTCAGCAGTTTTCTGTCCAATACTAAAACCTCATGAGTACACCATGCCTTGGAGTTCCTTATTAGCTGAAAATGCCGAAACTGAAACAATCCTTTTAATGGTTTAAAACATTTTGGAGAGCAATTGGTGTCCAGTTCCACCAACATGCTCATCCTAACCAAGGTGCGTAGTATACAAGCCAGCCAATTTAGTCTGACACATAGAGCAGAACATGTCACAAGCACCTGTACTTTCACTGTAAAAATAGAAGAATAGCAGCAAAGGGAAACACATGAATTAAAGAACACTATCTTTTATTTAAGGTTCAGAAATTATGTGGCCTGAAGCAGAAAGGCTCGATGTTCCCAAGATCTCAGTAGATCTTAGGAAACTATTTCTTGATTTAAGACATTGATATCCGAACAAGGGATGGGTTGGAGACAGGCATGTAGCCAGGGGGGGGGGGGGCTATGGGGGCTTCAGCCCCTCCCCCCGAAATTCTCAAGGTGGTCCGCAAAAAGGCCTTACTGGTACATTATTTAAACTGTTATGTTTATTTATATCATGATCTGATCACCATGCCCATTATATCCCACATTAATGGGGTTATTGGGATAACAACACAAAAGGTTTGCTAGGGTAGACCCTCTTCCACCCAGTCTCAGCCCTAGGGTTCCCATATGTCCCTTATTCTAAGGGACGTCCCTTATTTTGGCCCTAAAATTTGTGTCCCTTATTTTCAGGCCCTGTCCCTTATTTTTGACTAGCAGGACAGGACTGGAAAAGGTACAAAGAAGGGCAACAAGAATGATCCAAGGGATGGAGCAGCTCCCTTATGAAATCAGGTTGCAACGCCTTGGTCTTTTCAGCCTTGAAAGATGGCGTTTAAGAGGTGACTTGATCGAAGTGTATAAAATCATGCATGGGATAGAAAAGGTGAATAAAGAAAAATATTTTCTCTGTCACACAACACTAGGACTAGGGTGCACTCCCTAAAGCTCCAAGGTAGGAAAGTTAGGACTAATAAAGGGAAATATTTCTTCACCCAGAGGGTCATTGGGTTATGGAACTCACTTCCAGAGGAGGTTGTGACAGCTGTCAGCCTGGACAGCTTCAAGGCAGGATTAGACAGATTCATGGATACCAAGGGAATCAGTAGCTACTGAAATGGACATCCAAGTGCCACCTCTGTGTTGATGGAGGCAGGCAGGATTTCCCCCGGGTACTGGTTGTGGGGGGTTGGGAGCAGGTGAGGGTTTTGCCCTCCTTTCTGCTAGAGATCCCTGTGTACAACTGGTGGGCCACTGTGTGACACAGAATGCTGGACTAGATGGGCTGAGGCCCGATTCAGCATGGCTCTTCTTATGTTCTTATGTTCTTAGGACTGGGCGGGGTTGACCAGAGGAAGGTGCACGCTGTGGTTTCTACGGCAATGCCTGCCCGGGGATTCCAACTCGCAGGGCAGCCTGCGTCCCCGTTGGAAGAGGCGATACAGGACTAGTAGACTAATTAACCGTTACCCAAGGGGAATGTTGGATCATGTTGGATAAAGATAGTTTCTGGTTGCTTGAGAGTTACTCTTAAAATAGGCCTAGCTGTGCATCCCAATACTATACAATGTTGTGTATCCCATACTATACTATACCATTAACTATTGACATAATAATCATGAAGATGTACTGTCTTATAAAATGTATTTTATTTTAATGTTTAGACAGTGCACTTTTAAAGTCAGCAAAGTCAAGTACTAAATACAGGTGGAGAAAATTAGGTAGTTCTAATAATGTTTTTTCTGCATGATAAAGCATGCAGAAAAATACCATGCACTGTTAAGAGGGTATAAGTCAGCTTCTTTTGTGAGTTTCAATCATTATCTTATTCTGTCAATAAAACTATTTCTACCTAATGTTTGAGTTTCAAGTTTTTTATGAAGTGTCACTTATTTTTGTGAAAAATCCCGTAAATGTCCCTTATTTCTTATATCAAAAAATGGCAACTCTACTCAGCCCCCGAACCAAACTCAGCCCCCCGAAACAAAAACCTGGCAACGGCCCGGGTTGGAGATGTCACTGTCTTGGCCCGTTCATTATTGGCTGCTACTTCCCAATGGATGTCAGATGGTGCAATACTGGCTAAACAGTATAATTTCTCCAGTGGTGTAGGATGTAGACACTGCGGCTCAGCCAGCCCTCCTCCTCGGGGCACTCCTCCTTGCCCTCGCCAGCCCCACTTGCCAATGCCAGTCGGCTCTTCTTGTCTCAAACAGACCGAGAGCGCCAGGGCACCGCCAAGGGGGAGGGCGACAAGTGCCACGCGAGGAAGGAAGGCAGGAGAGGGCGGCGAAGAGGAAGCCCGCCAAGGGGCCCCAAAGGGGGTCTCATAACAGACGCACCAGCCCCCAACACAAGCCTCCTTTCCATGATCTACAAGCAGGGCTGCTTCAACTTTTCTCCCCTTCGCTCGCCACCCTTTTCCTCCTGGGAGATGTGTGCAGGATCCCAGGTATATAGGCAAATCACTAAATGGTGACTGAGAACAATTCAGCATCTGCAAGGCTTGTGAAACAGGCTGTTTTACCTTCCCCTGGAAGCATGATTTTCTGCAGAGTCCGCTGGCAACACTGCACGTTGTCCCTAGCAGATTCGTGAGATGCACACTGCAAGACTGTACAAATATCAGTAATTTATCAATGAACAAGTATATTTTGACCCTGAAGGTTAATGTACAATACAATTTATACGATATATATATGAACCAAGATTGGTATTCAGTCATATAAGGCAACCTCGCAACATTGAATCAAACATAAACACAGTTGAAAACAGTTTGTGAGTTATACAGGTGTGGGGAATAGGCTGGGGAGGGGATACAATGTAACAGAAATACAAGCCTAATGGCAATATCAGTCCCTTTGCCAATTTCCCCAATTCACAAGTTCATATAGAACAATACAGTCACTCAAACTAGAATCCAAAATGTAGCTGTGTGGTTGCGGGAGTATGAAGAGCATTAACAGCTTGGGACACTGGAGGGGCCGCAATGGTCGATCTGCAAGGCCCGATACATTTCGCCCTATGGGCTTTCTCAAGCAGCAACATAAAACGGCATAATGCGCAGCGTCACGGGAAACATACACTGTAATACAAACAATAATAATCGACATGAAAGTCTGAGCTCTGCACGTACAGCTGGTTGGCTAAGCATACAATCATAATTTTGAAACATACCATCCGGTGGAGGAAGAGATTCATATACACCGTGCTCCCGAGGACCCCAATGGTGGCCCTGGCTCCGGTGTTGCTGGTTAAATAATGCTTTTTGAAATGGGCGTCTCACGCAAGGAGGGCGTTGAGGGGGAGGGGCTCGTTTAACCCGCCCGGGAACTCGCTTTGGAGGGTGACGATCCACCAAGTTTCTCTCTTTAATAGTACAGTCTGTGGATCATTATGGATAGGGATCTTCACCTTTTCCACTCCTGCGAACTTGAAAGATTCAGGGCTGTGTTTTTGCGTGAGGAAATGTTTGTATAAGATGGTATTGTCGTATTTTTGGTGAATCCAGGAACGATGTTCCGAGATCCTCGTGCGTAGGGGGCGTGTCGACTGGCCTATGTAAAGAAGGCCATACCCACACGTGATGACGTACACGCATCCCTCCAAATTGCAATTAGTGAAGTCACGTATTTTGACTGGTTTGTGAGATTTAACACTTGTAATTTCTTTTCTTTGGAGCACCTGAGGACAAGAGGGACACCCTCCACAGGGTCTGCATCCTGGAGAGATGATGCTGCGGGGGGGGGGGGGAGAACTTAATGAAGAATGTACGAGATGGTCCTTTAAATTCTTCGTCCGCTTGTAAGCGACTAGTGGTGGGGGCTGAAAGATAGGAATAGCAGGTAGAATACCCCAATGCTTTTTTACAATTCTAATGATGTCCTTGCTATGGGGAGTGAGAGTCAATGGCCACACTATCCTACTGGTAGTAGTCTTATTTTTCCTTTTGAACAGAGATGCTCTTTGTACCTTGTTGGCCTTTGTTCTGGCTCTACTGATAACTTCCCTAGGGTAGCCCCGTTCCATAAGTTGCTCCATCAAATTATCTGCTGATGATTGATAATGAGCTATAGTTGTACAATTACGTTTTAATCGAATAAATTGTGAATATGGCAGGCTGTTGCGGAGGGAAGAGGAATGATGACTGGAATAGTGCAAAATGGCATTCTTGTCCGTCTCTTTCCTAGCAGATTCGTGCCATTGGTTGGTATTCAGTCGCCTTAATTAATGGGCATTTCATTCCTGACCCCAACGTTGAGCAAAGAGGACCCCACTGTTTAAGAAGCAGTGATCCAGAGTGTCCCTCCCTATATGTCAGGCATGGGCAAACTTTGGACCCAAGCACCTGAGTCAGTTTGGGGGAAATGCCAAAATAATGTTTGGGGGCGCCAAAATAATGTTCGCTTACCATTTTAAATTACCTTAGACCGCCCCTGTTTGCACAGATTGTAAACCAAAGAGAATAAACTCTGGGCGCATTATATCATTTCCTGTAACTCCTCTGTCATCTTCTGTTTATATTTTACGGCATGTCTTTATTGCCTTCCCACCTCTATCATAGACAGTGGCACTGTTCCTTCCATGCTCAGAAACAGAAGAAATGATGATAAATAGTATTATTAGATGAAGTTGGTATGCCTATTGAAACAAATGTTAGGAGATTAGATGTTGCCTTGTGTTTTTCTAGCGGTTTTTTTTTGAGTTACAGCCCGTAAGTGAGAAACCGAAGTGTCAAAAGAAAGTAATGTAGCAGCAACGCCATGTTCTAATACTCACTTGAAGGACCCTGCGCTACGTACCACCAACAAATGATTTATTAAACACTACAAGATAGATACTTGATAAAGTCTTAACGCTGCGAGGAGAAATGACATATGCACAGCGTGAGGAAATCAAAATGATTAATTGAAGAAAGAGCCATGTTGCAGTAAAATATATATATATATATATAAGACTGGTACTTGGCAAGGAATAAATAAAGCAACTGAGACACATCATTTGTAGCCCGGCAATGGACTCCCTCAGCGCCGTTAAAAAGCACATTTCTAATAAAACCCGCTTAAAAGCAGCTTTGCTCAAAGCATTGCTTGAGTCTACGATAAACCTAATGCATTATCGTGGTCTTTTTTCCCCCCGTCTTCTTCTTCTGTCAGCACACAAATCGGTCAACGTTGTTCAGGAGGGAAAGCTTTACAGCAAGCAAGGTTGGGAATAAAAATGTGTGCCTCTATGTGCGTGTTGCCTTGTAATTCAGAGTAAATGTTATGAAGGGAAGAAGCATGGCACAATCCCAACGAGAAGGGAGGGGAATCCCTTTTGGCTGCCCTCCTTCTTCCCCAAACTGGAGTTGTTTTTAATTCCTTCAGAGTCTCCTTAATGGAAATATAAATTTTGGCATTCAGTCCCAGGAGCTGGGCTCCATTTGAATAGCCTGGACTATAATGGCCAAAAGATTTGCTATCTCTGGGTCATCTAGGGCAGTCATTGTCAACCGGTGGGACGCGGCACACCAGTGTGCCGTGCAAGAGCACGTGGTGTGCCGCAAAAACGTCCCCTCCCCCCGCCTTTCTTCCCCCTCCTGCTGCTGCTGCTTGGAGGAGGAGGCCAAGCGGACAGAGGCGGATCCGGGCCTACCGGGTGAGGCGGGCTCTGAGGTCTTGTGTGTGTAAGAGAGGAGAGGGTTGGAGGAGAGGGAGGGCGCCGGGCTGGGGGAGGCTTTTCCGCCTGGCCCCCGTGCCCTTCCGAAGTCGGAAGGACGCGAGAGCCGGGCGAAAAGCTTCCCCCGCGAGCCATCGAGGCCTGCAGGCAGCGGGAGGCTTCTCCACCTGTCCCCCGCGCCCTTCCCAAATTGGGGACGGGCGAGGGGGCCAGGAGGTGCACTTCCCCAAGGCAGCAAGGTCCTCGCTGCCTCAGGGAGGCATCTCCGCCTGTCCCCCGCGCCCTTCCCAAATTGGGGACGGGTGAGGGGGCCAGGAGGTGCACTTCCCCAAGGCAGCAAGGTCCTCGCTGCCTCAGGGAGGCGTCTCCGCCTGTCCCCCTCGCCCTTCCCAAATTGGGGACGGGTGAGGGGGCCAGGAGGTGCACTTCCCCAAGGCAGCAAGGTCCTCGCTGCCTCAGGGAGGCGTCTCCGCCTGTCCCCCGCACCCTTCCCAAATTGGGGACGGGCGAGGGGGCCAGGAGGAGCACTTCCCCCAGGCAGCGACTTTGAAGTTGCAAGGCCATTAAATGCTAATCAGCATGGCCATTTGCAACATTCGCACTTGCCTAAAGCAGGCAAGAGTTCTTTCTTCCACCCTGGACATTATTCCACAGATATATACACGTCACTTGCCTAGTTTCTAACAGCTTACCACCTCTGAGGATGCCTGTCATAGATGTGACTGAAACATCAGGAGAGAATGCTTCTGGAACATGGCCATACAGCCTGAAAACCTCACAGCAACCTGGTGATTCTGGCCATGAAAGCTCTTTGATTTCTGCCAGGATATCTATGTTGTGTTCATTGAAACATGCCCAGGTTTCACACCGAGTGTATACTTTTAAAAACATATTAACTATATGTATTACTGTGTTAGAGTGTCATTTTGTTTCATTTTGGTTGGTGGTGTGCCCCGGGATTTTTTAAATGTCAAAAGTGTGCCTCGGCTCAAAAAAGGTTGAGAAACACTGATCTAGGGCAGTGTTTTTAAACCTTTTTTGAGCCGCGGCACAGTTTTTTACATTTACAAAATCCTGGGGCCCACCACCAACCAAAATGACACAAAATGACACTCTAACACAGTAATACATATAGTTAATATGTTTTTAAATATATTTATAGACTCAGTGTGAAACCAGGGCCTGTTTCGATGAACACAACATAGATATCCTAGCACAAAACACACTAATACTAACCCAAGGAGGGACCATCAGTCAACAATTGATTTTGTCATTTGGGAGTTGTAGTTGCTGGGAGTTATAGTTCACCCGCAATCAAAGAGCATTCTAAACTCCACCAATGATGGAATGGAACCAAACTTCCCACACAGAACTCCCATAACCAAGAGAAAATACTATAAGAGTTTGGTGAGCATTGACCTTGGGTTTTGGAGTTGTAGTTCACCTATTTCCAGAGAGCACTGTGGACTCAAACAATGTTGGATCAGGACCAAACTTGGCATGAATATTCAATATGCCCAAATGTGAACACAGATGGAGTTTGGGAAAAATAGACCTTGACATGGTCTATGTGATATGGAGCACATTTGTGGAGGGCGACTCATAAATAATAAAATTACTTAGTAATTAGTTAGTTAGATATTTGGCAGTTACAGTTTCCGGGATTTATAGTTAACACACAAACAAAGAGCATCCTGAACTCTTGCAACAATGGAATTGAACCAATCTTGGCATATTGAACTCTCATTACCAACAGAAAGTACTGAAAGGGTTTGCTTGGGAATTGACCTTGAGTTTGGAAGTTGTAGTTCACCTACACCCAGCGAGCACTGTGGACTCAAACAATGTTATGTTATGTTATGTTGTTGTTTGTTTTCTATCCAGAATCACAATGTTGGAAGGAGGCTCACCACTTTAAGGTCCCTCAAACAGGCATGGGAAAACTTCGGCCCTCTGGGTGCTTTGGACTTCAACTCCCACCATTCCTAACAGCCTGATGCCCTTTCCTGCTTAAGTGGCTGAGGGGGGGGGGAGGGCCTGAGGCGGCTAGGAATGGTGAGAGTTGGAGTCCAAAACACCTGGAAGGTCCATGTTTGCCCATGCCAGCTTTCGACAGAGACCTCTTCCTCCCCCTTCCCCTTTGCCCCCTTTCTCCCCCCCTCCTGCCGAACACTTGCTTTTTCTTCTACACTGCCACTTCTGACACCATTTTGATCCGAGGGGGCAGCGTGAGTGTGTTCAGGAGGGGAAGGGGGAGAGAGGAAGTCATGACCCGTGTGTGCACTATTGCGCACACTCGCCCCAGAGCAAAGCGAGGCAAAGCGAGCAGAGCGAGGCTGGGAAGAAGGGAGCCCGAGTGGAGAAGAAAAGGTGTTTGGCAGGAGGGGAAAGAAAGGGTATTGGAGGTTCCAATTTCCCACGGCACACCTGATGATCGCTCACAGCACACTGGATGAGAAACACTGATCTAAGGCACTGCACCCCTCAGCTGAAAGTTGGTGAAATTTGGCAACTGTTGAAGGTTTATGAACGCCACACATTTACACACATCTGTTAGCAACAACAATGTACAGTCTTTACGGAGCCCTCTGCAGGGAGTTACCCTGAACCATGCTCTGACCTAGAAGAAGCAAAAAGAGGATGCTAGAAACAATATCATGCAAAAGCTTACTGGCACAACCTGGGAATCACAACCAGACACAGTGAAGATATCTGCCCTTGCACTCTGATACTCTGCTGCTGAGTATGCATACCCGGTGTGGCGCAGCAGGCTGGAAGTCGGCTGAATTAAGATCATTACTGACCGAAAGGTCATGAGTTCAAAGCCAGCCTAGGTTGGAGTGAGCTCCCAACCAAAATTGTGTAGCTTGTTCTTGACCTTTGCAGCCTGAAAGACAGTTGCATCTGTCAAGTAGGAAACTTAGGTACCACTTTGTGGGGAGGCTAATTTAACTGATTTATGAGGCCATAAAAATTTCCAGGAAGTATCCAAAGAATGACGAAGCGATAGCTCCCCTGGTGGCCAGAAGCTGGAATGTTAAATAGCCTCTGATTGTCTGTCTATATATGTTGTGTGTCTATGGCACTGAATGTTTATTTATTTATTTACTTTATTTATATTCCGCTCTTCTCACCCCGAAGGGGACTCAGAGCGGATTACAGATACACATACTTAGCAGACAATCCCTGCCGTTTCCACATACACACATATAGACGAACAGAGGCAAGCTCTGGCCACCAGGGGGAGCTGATTCACTCCTCATCTCTCAGCGTTCCCAGCGTCCCTTGTTGTTCCTTCTGCATTCCTCAGTGTTCCTGGAGTTCTTTAATGGTCTCATAATTCAGTCAAAATTTGCCTCCCCACTTAATGTGGTACTTTTATCTCCTACTTGACAGATGCAACTGTCTTTCGGGCTGCAAAGGTCGACAGCAGGCTACACTTAAAGGTCGAGCACCCACCTCGACCTGGGCAGGCCTCGAACTCATGACTTACTGGTCAGAGAGATCTTATGCAGCTGACACTTAGCCAGCTGCGCCACATTCCCATGTTTGCCATGTATATATACATTCTAATCCGTCCTGAGTCCCCTGTGGGGTGAGAAAGGTGGAATATAAACACTGTAAATAAATAAATAAACGTAAAAACAGTGGAAGCCTGGCTGCCCCAGGACTTGGAGAAGGAGAAAGAAGGAGAGTTTGTTGTCAGGCCAGACGCTGTCTGGTGGGCGGGGGAATTCGCCTTTTACCAGATGGCGCTTTACATGGCGACGTCCTTGGCCTACCAGGAGGACCACCCCTGTGTGCAAAGGACTCTGAAACCTCTCTTGAACATGTCTTCAATCCATCCTATAGGCCAGTGTTTTTCAACACTTTTTTGAGCCGCGGCACATTTTTTACATTTACAAAATCCTGGGGCACGCCACCAACCAAAATGACACTCTAACACAGTAATACATATAGTTGATATGTTTTTAAATGTATTTATACACCCATTGTGAAACCTGGGCCTGTTTCGATGAACACAACATAGATATCCTGGCAGGAATGGCAGAAAGACACATGCGAAGGTCTTGCTCAACAGCTGGGAGTTATAGTTCACCCGCAATCAAAGAGCATTCTGAATTCCACCAATGATAGAATGGAATCAAACTTCCCACACATAACTCCCATCACCAAGGGACAATACTATAAGAGTTTGGCGGGCATTGACCTTGAGTTTTGGAGTTGTAGTTCACCTATATCCAGAGAGCACTGTGGAGGGGAGGTAGGAAGACGTGGGGCGAGGCTGCGCAGTAGCGCCCGCACGGGGTCACGTCTTCCTCCCTCCCCCCTCCTGCAGAAGCTGCGGCATAAGCAAAGGGAGGCAAAGCAAGCAGAGTGAGGCTGGGAAGAAGGGAGCCCGAGTGGAGAAGAAAAAGTGTTCGGCAGGAGGGGGAAGAAAGGGTATTGGAGGTTCCAATTTCCCACGGCACACCTGATGTTAGCTCAAGGCACACTAGTGTGCCACGGTACAGTGGTTGGGAAACACTGCTATAGGCTGCTCAAAGCCTCATAATTCTAGTCTCATAACCCGAGACTTGAATTATGTGATTTTAATATTTATACTACGATGTTTTTAATGCTTTTTAAATGCTTAAATGCTGTTGATGTCTCATGTTTAATGGTTTCAATGATTCTAATTTATAGTTATATGTTAGTGTTTAGTTATTGTGACCTTCTTCTGTCTACATCAGTGGTTCCCAAAGTTTTTTGGCCTACCGCCCCTTTTCCAGAAATTTTTTTACTCACCACCCCCTAGAAATTATTTTTTTAAAATTTTAATAGCAATTGAACAGAAAGATATATGTATTAATGTTTCTACCTTTTTTTGTAAAATTAAATGCTTTAATGTGTTTTAATTTTGATTTAAATGTTATTTTAATTGCATGTTGTTTTTATGGTATTGAAAAAAGAAGGGGCTGAACAAACCTTTTGGGCCTACCGCCCCCTTTCCAGAAAAAAATTTACTCACGGCCCCCCTAGAAATTATTTTTTAAAATTTAATAGCAATTAAACAGATAGATATATGTATTAATGCAGTGGTTCTCAACCTTTCTAATGCCATGACGCCTAAATAAGGTTCCTCATGTTGTGGTGACCCCCAACCATATTTTCCTTGCTACTTCATAAATAATTCTGCTACTCTTACGAATTCTAATCCAAATATCTAATATGCAGGTCAAAGCGAAGAGGACGGGGCCAAAGAAGAGGGCCGCGCGACCCCTCCTAAATGGCCAATTGTTCACCGTCCCCTTAAAGGGGTTCACCGCCCCCCAAATTACCCTGAGCCTCCCACCGCCCCCTTGGATTGCCTCACCGCCCACCACTTTGAGAATCAGTGGTATAGATCTTTATAGGTCAAAACCAGCACTTTATGGAAAAGGAAGTGGTCAACATTTTCTAATGTTACACCCTTAAGCTGTATTTCTGGCATAGCAGAGGGATTTGCTGGTAACTGCTGGAAGAGCACTTTCATTTTCTCGATGTTCAATGAGAGGCCAAGCTTCTTGTATGCTTCTGCAAAGGTGTTTAAAATGCCTTGTAGGTCTTCTTCTGAATGCGCATTCTCCAGACCAGTGTTTCCCAACCAGTGTGCTGTGAGTGATCATCAGGTGTGCCGTGGGAAATTGGAACCTCCAATATCCTTTCTTCCCCCTCCTGCCCACAGTGCTCTCTGGGTGTAGGTGAACTACAACTTCCAAACTCAAGGTCAATTCCCAAGCAAACCCTTTCAGTACTTTTTGTTGGTAATGAGAGTTCAATATGCCAAGTTTGGTTCAATTCCATTGTTGCAAGAGTTCAGGATGCTCTTTGATTGTGTGTTAACAATAAATCCCAGAAATTGTAACTCCAAAATGTCAAGCTCTATTTTTCCCAAACTCCATCTGTGTTCACATTTGGGCATATTGAGTATTCATGCCAAGTTTGGTCCTGATCCAACATTGTTTCAGTCCGCAGTGCTCTCTGGATATAGGTGAACTACAACTCCAAAACTCAAGGTCAATGCCCACCAAACTCTTATAGCATTTTCTCTTGGTTATGGGAGTTCTGTGTGGGAAGTTTGTGTCTTTCTGCCATTCCTGCCAGGATATCTATGTTGTGTTCATCGAAACAGGCCCAGGTTTCACACTGAGTGTATAAATACATTTAAAAACGTATTAACTATATGTATTACTGTGTTAGAGTGTCATCTTGTGTCATTGTGGTTGGTGGTGTGCCCCAGGATTTTGTAAATGTAAAAAATGTGCCGCGGCTCAAATAAGGTTGAAAAACACTGCTCCAGACGATAAAACTCAGGCAAATAGGTTGGTGTCATGGCAGTTAAAGTGAAATACAGCCTGGTCTTTGTATAGTGCAACTAGGGTGTGAGTTGGCATCCTCCAGGGAACCGTGGGCATTGTGTGCATTATATCTGAAGGGCACCAGGCTGGGGAAGGATGGTACATAAGCGCTTCATCTTTGCAAAACAGAGCATGAGGCTAGTTTGGTTTTGGCGTGAAAATATTATCCCGACCGATGCACGAGAACAGAGAGAAGGCGCTTCCTTGCTTGTTGTTCTGTACTTTGCCACCCATCCTGCAGCTGTCAAATTGACGGTGCTGCTTTTCTGTAATAAAATGTCCATCAGCCGCCCTGGGGCCCGGCGTGCCAGTTTTAATCAACCCAAGCCCTTGATTTTCAAATAAGTTCCTGTGATTGTACACTGCGAGTGGTGCTTCCGTGTCTCGTAATGCGATGCTCAATTGGTGGAAGGGGAACGCAAGCCATTAATAAAAGATTAAAGGGGAGATGTGGGTTTGGGGGGAGGGGGGGCACAAGGGGGAAAGCTTTGAGATTTTAAAATTCCAAGCGTATTTCTGTAGACATGTCTTTATAAACGGCCGTTTCCTCGACAGGTGTTGAAATGCATTTCTCTCTACATGTTCAATTATACAATCAGACATGTGAATTTTCAGATTGCGGCGCTGAGCAAAACAGATGCGGGCTTTTTAGAGACGATTAAATTAAGGGAATTCAGAGTTTTTAAAGAATCGCAGCCCGCACTCGAGCACAGTTGGAAAACTACAACATGTTACTCCCCCAACCTCATTAAAGTGTCATAAACTATCTGCTGTATTTCTTTCCTCGGTTTTGCAGATTGCCAAGATATTTGGGATGCAAATTGCAACTTCTTTTCCTAACCGGACACCTCCGCCCCTTGCGACGGGGCCGTTGCTTTGCGACAACAAAGCTGTTTCCATAGGGACGGCGATTTATGATGTCATGAGTGATGGGACACACTCTTCTATAGGAGGAGAACATGAAGCACATAAGTTATCTGGGAATGGGGTTAAACTGCAAGAATGAAATTAGCCCAGTGATTTCACTGGAGCAGAACCGAAGATGGCTTGGTTTCGTCATTAAAAGAAAGGAGTTGGACTTGCAACACTGGGAACTTATTTTCATATTATTTATTTATTTATTATTATCTGTTTCTAGCATTTATACCCTGTCTCTTCTCAACCCCAAAAGGGGGACTCAGGACGGCTTACACAGGCAGCAATTCGATGCCATCATATAAACAGTTAAAACAATAATTCAAATGCAAAAATACATAAATTACAAACAACATTCATTAAAACAGTATAAACCTTAATTATCAATAAAAACTGAACCCTCATATACATCATCCTGCTTAATATCTATTAACCAAAGGCCTGGTCCCACAACCACAATTTTACTTTCTTCCTGAAAGCCAGGAGGGATGGGTTAAAGTTCATCTTTGTGAGTCATGTGCTCTTCCCTTCAGTTTTTTCTGTGGCGCCCCACCAGGGCCAAAAATTGGGACTTTAAAAGGATGGATGAACTATATGGCCCTGGGGGCCGGACTCAGGTCTCCATGGTTAGCAAAACGTCGTTTTTCCATCTACGACAGGCTAGGCGACTGGCACCCTACCTGTCCAGGGACGACCTGGCCACGGTGATCCAAGCGACGGTCATCTCGAGGCTGGACTACTGTAATGCCCTCTACGTCGGCCTTCCCTTTTCGACAATCCGGAAACTCAAGCTGGTACAGAATGCCGCTGCTCGCTTGCTGGTGGGAGCACCAGTGAGGGAGCACATCACTCCCATCCTCCGGCAACTACACTGGCTTCCTATTGAGTACCGAATTGCCTTTAAAGGTTTTAACCTTTAAGGCCTTGCACGGTCTAGGGCCTGCGTACCTGAGGGACCGCCTTACCCCGTATGTTCCCCCGAGATAACTACGTTCAGAAGAACAGAACCTGTTACTTGTGCCATCAATCCGCTCCTGCCACCTGTCCACAACCAGGCAGAGAGCCTTCTCCGTGGTGGCTCCGGTGTTATGGAACTCTCTTCCCGATGACACCCGAGCGATTTCGGAGCTTGCCCCCTTTCGTAGGGCTTGCAAGACTGCCCTCTTCAGACTGGCTTTTAATTAGCCCGGCCTGTCCGGCTTTTTCTGTGCCTGAGGTTTTAAGGAATTGTAACCCCTTTGAATGCTACTTCTGTAATCGTCTCGTGTTTTTATGTTTTTATTGTATGCTGCAAGTTGTGTCGCACGCAGCATGTTTTATCGTATTTGTGATCCGCCCCGAGCCTGCAGGGAGGAGCGGAATATAAGACCGAATAAATAAATAAATAAATAAATAAATTACAGCCTTCCCATAAAGGAAAAACCTGGAGAATCTTTAAGCAATGAGTCCAGGACTCCAGATGGGTGAACTCAAAACAGGTTTATTTATTACAACCAGTAAAAAAGCAACTGGTGGCCTAAAAAGCTTGAAGTGGGTTGCAAAAGTGTCCTAAAACAAAGGGGTTGCATTCACTTGCCTTAAGCAGCGTGAAGGTGTCTCTCTTAAGTCCAGATTTTCCTGTAGCTCCTCAAAAGGTCCTATGGTGCACGAAGTCCTTTGGTCCCCAAGGAAACAGCCTCTGATGAAGGGTTGGTCCTTCCTATTGCTGAATTTCTTGGTTTTGAGAGCGGTGGAAGGTTATACGTAAACCAAAGTGCCTTGTCTGAGCCTGGCTCCAGACTTCGGCCTGCTTCGTCCACGTACTTTTCTGGAAGTGAGGTCAGAAGGGACGTCCTGCCCTCAGGTAAGCTCCGGTAAAAGGTGGAGTTGAGGGCGGGTCAACAGGTAGGAGCCAGGATGCAGCCCCTTCCCTGTGGTGAGCACATGGCAGACAAAGGAGCACATTGCCAGGACAAAGGAACTATAGAACAAAGAGCCATGCAGGTGGATGGCAAACCATATACAGGTATAAACAGCCCCCTAGGGGGCGTCACACTCCCCCATTTTTATTAAGTTTTCCAAAAGATAAAATTTAAACCTCCTCCTCAAAACCTCCTCACCCCTGTAACCCTTAAAAATACAAATAAAATTGCAATAAAATAAAAGATACAATAAAGGATTAGGAGTCCCCAGTGACGCAGTGGGTTAAACCACTGAGCTGCTGAACTTGCTGACATTTTGAATCCGGGAAGCGGGGTAAGCTCTCGCTGTTAGCCTCAGCTTCTGCCAACCTAGCAGTGCGAAAACATGCAAATGTGAGTAGATCAATAAATACCGCTTCAGCAGGGAGGTAGCAGCGATCCATGCAGTCGTGCTGGCCACATGACCTTGGAGGTGCTATGGACAATGCCTGCTCTTCACCTTAGAAATGGAGATGAGCACCGTGGCGCCCCCACAGGGCTGGTTTTATATCTGTATTTTGTATTTTGTTGCCCTTTACCTGCATGGGCCTTTGTTTCACCTTTCTACCATGTGGACAAATGGGAGGGGCTGTGTCTTGGCCCCAAACCTGACTCTAACTCCTCCTCTTCCAGAGGTCACCTGAGAGGCAGGACTTCCTCTCTGGCCACATTCCAGAAGAGCACACGGACATAGCAAGGTGGAATCTAAGCCATTGCTGGGACAAAGCATCTTAGTCCACCTACTAAGCCTAACCTTCGCTCTCAACTGAAGCCTGCAGTACAAAGGAGGATCTGTCCTCAACATAGACTGTGGATTTTGGGTCTTTTAAAGGACTTCGTGGGCCTACAAGCCAGAGAGCAACAAGAACCTGGGATCAAAGAAAGGCACCATCACTCTGCAAAACAAAGAGACAAGTGATTGCTCCCTTTTTCAAGGACTTCTTTTTGCAACCAACTAAGTATTTTGGGCCACCAGCATTTTTACTGGTTGTTATTCAATAAATCTTGGGTTTGGTTCACTATTTTGAGACTAGCACTCATTATTAAAGGTATTCCAAGTCTCCCTGTATGTGGGATGGCTTTTCTCTACCTTCAGGGCCCATAGCTTGCAATGTCCATCCTTTTAAAGCACATTTTAAGGCCCTGAAGGCAGAAGAAGCACTAATCCCCAGAATCGGACATGGCTAGACTGAATGTCAAGGGGAGATCTTTACCTGTCAAACTAGCAGTTTGAAAACATGCAAACATGCTCTACTCATGAAAACATGGGTAGAGCAATAGGTTCCACTTCTGTGGGAAGGTAACGGCGCTCCATGCAGTCATGCTGGCCACATGACCTTGGAAGGGTCTACGGACAACACTGGCTCTTCGGCTTAGAAATGGAGATGAGCACCAGAGTCCCAGAATCAGACTCAACTAGACTTAATGTCAAGGGGAAATCTTTACCTTTAAAATAAAAGATAACAACAATACTTTATTTATATTCTCTCCTGAAGGGCACCCAGGGCAAATTACAACAAAATATGGCCAACATTCTGTGCCTGATCCGATACATAAATAGGCATTGAATGTTTTGCCATCTTTTGTTGTAATTCGCCCTGGCTGGTTCTTGCCTGGGGAAATCCTTTGTTGGGAGGTGTTCGCAGATGAACCAACCTGGGCACAGCATATGGTTTGAGAACACAGAAATGCTGGACCACTCTCACAACGACCATGTAAGACGGCACAGAGAAGCCATTAAAATCTACAAGCATGTGGACAATTTCGACAGAAAGGAGGAAACCATGAAAATGAACACAATCCAGCTATCAGTATTAAAATAACTCTAAAATCAGGACAGTAAACAAAGAGCAAGACTCAAAAAGCAGGGAAATTTCAGAGAAGAATCAAGCAGGGAAAACTAACACTTCCCAACAAAGGATTCCCCCATGCAGCAACCAGTCAGGCCTTGAAACTGGAAGCCATTACATTTATTTATTTATTTATTTACACTATTTATATTCTGCCCTTCTCACCATGAAGGGTACTCAGGGCGGATCACAATGCATACATACATGGTATGCATTTCTTTTAGGAAAAAGTTAAAGATGTGGCTATGGGACCAGGCATTTGGTTAGACATTGAGCAGCAGGAGGACAACAGATGATGATAGTGTTATAAAAATGGATTGTGGACTGGCTTCGGACAAACCTATGACCACAGAACTTGGACTATGTATATTTTTTAATTATTTAACTGGTTTGAAGCTGTTTCAATGTATTTTTATGATGTAATGTTGTTTTATTGATTGTATTTGTGGCATAACATTGTTGCCTTTTGTTAGCCACCCTGAGTCCCCCTTCGGGTGTAGAGAAGGGCAGGTTATAAATAATTGAAATAATAAATAAATAGATAGATAAATAAATAAATATACATGGTAAATGCTAATCCAGATGGCAAATTGCAATATTCACAGCAGATGAGATTTCTTTCCCCACCCTGGACATTCCACAGATATATAAACCTCACTTGCCTAGTGTCCAACAGACCTCATAACCTCTGAGGATGCCTGTCATAGATGTGGGCGAAACGTCAGGAGAGAATGCTTCTGGAACATGGCCAGACAGGCCGGAAAACTCACAGCAACCCTGATTGAAAAGTAGTTCAAAAACTCACCTGACAGTGGATTCATCTTGATGAATCAGGATTGTTGAAGCATGTGGGTTCTTGGGGTGAGTGATGCGTGGCTTCAAAATATTCTGCTACATCAGGGCTGCTCACAACGTCGATCGCGATCGACCAGTCGATTGCAGTCCCGGAGCTGGTAGATCGCAGCTGGATTTCTGAGAGGTGCTTCTGCCACGCGCATGGCGCATCTCCCTTGGGGCTTCCTCATGCTGCCCCTGAGGCGATACCCCCTCCTCCATCCTCAGTGTCATTGCAGTGTGGCCTGAGGAGGAGAGAGGGAGAAGAAGGAGGGCAGCTAGGGTTGCCATATGTCCCTTATTCTAAGGCAGTCTTTCTCAACCAGTGTGCCGTGGCACACTAGTGTGCCGTGACGGACCTCCTGCTGTGCCGCGAGAAAAGCTCTCTGCCCCCCCTTCTCCCCCCTCCTGCTGAACTCCTGCTGCTTGGGGGAGGAGGAAGGGTCAGGCAGTGGCGAAGAAAAAGAAGAAGGGACTGGGGTGCCACCTCCTTCAGCCGTTTCCCCAGCCAGCCTCCAATCCGCCATGACTCCCACCATGACTCTCGCCCCTCGCTCGCTGAAGCTGCGTGGAGGAGCCCCGCCCACTGAAGCCCGTCCACCGCTCATGCTCCTCCTCTGTAGGAGAGCTGAAGCTGGGGGGAGGGGGCGGGGCATGGTGCGGCCTGGCTCTGCCCCCTCCCCCGGCTTCGGCACTCCCAGCAGCTGCTCCAGCCTTGAGGGGACGGTGCCAAGCCAGCATTGTGCTGGCTCTGACACCGCTGGCTTGGCACTGCCCCTCAAGGCTGGAGCAGCTGCTGGGAGAGGTGAAGCCAGGGGTAGGGCGGGCCTGGCGCAGCTTCGGCACTCCCAGCAGCTGCTCCCAGCAGGCTACCAACTCCCAGCCGTTCTTTACTGTGTTACAGTGTCATTTTGGTTGGTGGTGTGCCCCCAGATTTTTTTAATGTTAAAAATGTGCCGCGGCTCTAAAAAGGTTGGGAAACACTGTTCTAAGGGACGTCCCTTATTTTGCCCCTAAAATTTGTGTCCCGTTTTTTCAGGCCCTGCCCGTTATTATTGACTAACAGGACAGGACTGGGTGGATCAGAGGAATGCACGCGCTGCAGTTTCCACGGCATTGCCTGCCCGGGGATTCCAACTTGCAGGGCAGGCTGACAGTCGCGCGCTTGCGAGTGTGTACCTGCCTGCGTCCCCGTTGGAAGGAAGAGGTGATATAGGACTTTTTCAAAGTACAGTAGACTCAATTAACCGTTACCCAAGGGGAATGTTAGATCATGTTGGATAAAGATAGTTTCTAGTTGCTTGAGAGTTATTCTTAAAATAGGCCTAGCTGTGTATCCCAATACTATACAGTGCTGTGTATCCCATACTATACTATACCATCAACTATTGACACAATAATAATGAAGATGTACTGTCTTATAACTTATTTTATTTTAATGTTTAGACAGTGCACTTTTAAAGTCAGCAAAGTCAAGTACTAAATACAGATGGAGAAAATAAGGTAGTTCTAATGTTTTTTCTGCATGACAAAGCATGCAGAAACATACCATGTACTGTTAAGAGGGTGTACGTCAGTTTTATAACTAACGTTTAAGTTTCAAGTTTTTAATGAAGTGCCCCTTATTTTTGTGAAAAATCTCGTAAATGTCCCTTATTTCTTATATCAAAAAGTGGCAACCCTAAAGGCAGCAGAGGGAGGGAGGGGGTGGGCTCCTGGCCCGCGCATGCACATTTGGAGCGTGCGGCGGTGTGCGAAGACGAGCCACGAGGGAGCACAACAGCAAGGAGGCTTTGGCTGCCATTTCCTGCCAAAGCCATCTGCAACTGCGAGGAGCTCATCTGCTTGGCCACATTGATCAGCATTGAATGGCCTTGCAGCTGAAAGGTCTGTGTGCTTTCATCTGTGGAATTATGTCAGGGTTGGAGAAGGAACTCTTGTCTGGATGCATTTTATGAAGTGTGCCTTATTTTTGCGAAAAATCACGTACATTTCCCTTATTTCTTCTATCAAAATATGGGTAGGTAGATCATTTTGACTTGGTTGTTTTATAAGTAGCTCGCATGCTGAAAAAGTGTGAGCACCCCTGTGCTACATCATTGTCATCACATCCAGGCACTACCAAACCCATCACCCTTTGCCCTAAGCACTTATGACAAAGATATTCCACTGGTCATACGCCACATTGGCACATGCCTCTTCTGCTTTGGTCCTGTCTGTTTCTGTTCATCTCCCCTCCGGTTTCCAAAGCCGTAACTCCTAACCGAAATGAATGTGTAGAGGGGAGAATGGAGCTGGCCTTTTGACTGCCACAATTCAGCCCAATGGCTGGATTTTATGGCGGGCTTTATAATGGCAATATTTACACAGTCAGACAGGTAGTGATTTGAGCGCAGTGTACGATCCTATATCAAAGCTGCTTTACTGTCAAGCTGTGTCACACAGACACGGAGGGAGTGATGCGCTTCACTTTTCCAGTTGTAAACACACGTAGTACCTTCGGTGCTTTTATTCCTGCCAAGAAAAAAACCCTGATTTGACAGGTTAAAGTCATTACAGGGGAAAGCAACCTGCCTCGTAATTGTTCAAATTAGAGTTGACATCGAATTTTCTAAGCCCTCAAAAGCATCATAATTTGTGCCGAGGAAAATGCGATACGTAGGCTGGCATTCAAAATGTCTGGATCGTCAGATGCTCAGATAAATAAAAGGAAGCGTGATTTGTAGCGGCACAGGGTTACGTGGGGGAATTTGTAGCGTGACTGCTGAGTAAGGATAATTGGAAGACATTCATTTTAAAATATTGGATTAATGTGAGTGGATATAGGTATGAAAACGGAAGCTGTATTCTCTGCAACACAGTCATTTTACACACAAGAGATGTTTGGATTATTTTTTTATTTTGGCATGCATCGTGTTCTGCAGTTGATGGTGGTTGGTGGCGGCAGGCCTAGCAGTTGGTAATGGAAGGGTTAATGTAAGTCTTAGTTCAAAAGGGATGAGTAATCTCTAAGTAAGAGTTCATGGGTGAAAGCAATTAAGGCTGGAGGCATGCAAGAGATAGGTTGCAGGTGGGTGTTTCTGGATATAAGGAGCTAGCCTTGGGACTGATCTTTAGGAGAAAAGTATTTGTGTTATCTTGAGGGTAGATGCTGCTGGTTTCCCCCCAGGGTTGTGGATTTTCGGTATCCTGACTTGTCTCCTAAACCAGTGTTTTTCAACCTTTTTTGAGCCGCGGCACATTTTTTTACATTTACAAAATCCTGGGGCACACCACCAACCAAAATGACACAAAATGACACTCTAACACAGTAATACATATAGTTAATATCTTTTTAAATGTATTTATACACTCAGTGTGAAACCTGGGCCTGTTTCGATGAACACAGCATAGATATCCTGGCAGGAATGGCAGAAAGACACAAACTTCCCACACAGAACTCCCATAACCAAGAGAAAATACTATAAGAGTTTGGTGGGCATTGACCTTGGGTTTTGGAGTTGTAGTTCACCTATATCCAGAGAGCACTGTGGACTGAAACAATGTTGGATCAGGACCAAACTTGGCATGAATACTCAACATGCCCAAATGTGAACACAGATGGAGTTTGGGGAAAATAGACCTTGACATTTGGGAGCTACAGTTTCTCGGATTTATAGTTAACACACAATCAAAGAGTATCCTGAACTCTTGCACCAATGGAATTGAACCAAACTTTGCCTATTGAACTCTCATTACCAACAGAAAGTACTGAAAGGGTTTGCTTGGAAATTGACCTTGAGTTTGGAAGTTGTTGTTCACCTACACCCAGAGAGCACTGTGGACTCAAACAATGTCATGTTATGTTATGTTATGTTGTTGTTTGTTTTCTATCCAGAATCATCAATGTTGGAAGGAGGCTCACCACTTTAAGGTCCCTAAAACAGGCATGGGAAAACTTTGGCCCTCTGGGTGCGTTGGACTTCAATTCCCACCATTCCTAACACCCTTTCCTGCTTAAGTGGCTGGGGGGGGGGGGGAGGAAAAGAGCCTGAGGCTGCTAGGAATGGTGGGAGTTGGAGTCCAAAACACTTGGAAGGTCCAAGTCTGCCCATGCCAGCTTTCAACAGAGACCTCTTCCTCCCCCTTCCCCTTTGTGCCCTTTCTTCCCCCTCCTGCCAAACACTTACTTTTTCTTCTACACTGCCGCTTCTGCTGCCATTTTTATCCGAGGGGGCAGCGTGAGCGTGTTCAGGAGGGGAGTGGGAGGGAGGAAGACGTGACCCATGTGGGCACTACTGTGCAGACTCGCCCCAGAGCAAAGCGAGGCAAAGCGAGCAGAGCGAGGCTGGGAAGAAGGGAGCCCGAGTGGAGAAGAAAAAGTGTTTGGTAGGAGGGGGAAGAAAGGGTATTGGAGGTTCCAATTTTCCACGGCACACCTGATGATCGCTCACGGCACACTGGTTGGGAAACACTGTCTTAAACCCTTGGAACCTTGAAATCTTTGGACTGGCTTCTGACTACAGTATAGACCAGTGGTTCTCAAACTTTTTTGACCTACCGCCCCCTTTCCAGAAAAAAAAATTTGCTCACCGCCTCCCTAGAAATTAATTTTTAAATTTTAATAGCAATTATTAAACAGAAAGATATATGGAAACAGATCACTATATGACGCAATATTTTGACCCAAGTAGTGGATGGGCTGAAACATTGATGAGTTTGATCTGTGTGGTGTCACTTTACTTGAGTGGGACCTTGCCAGTTGGAGTCATCAACTGCAATACTGGTGCCAATACATAGTAATGCGAGAATACTCCATATACAAAAGAAGACTCTTGGCAGCTCCAAGTAATGAGAGAGAATGGATGCTGTGAGTGTGTGTTCCTGCTAGTTGGAATACCCGGGCAGGCGATGCCTGGAAACTGCAGCACCCACCCCCTTGCTCTCCTCAACCCCGCCCATGGCAAAAGTAGGGTCAACAAATATAATAGGTTATCAACAATAACAATAATAATAGAACTTCATTTGTATCCCATTCTATCACCCCATGGGAACTCTGGCCAGCATCCAACACAACAGACAAACATCAAATGCCTATATAAACAATGCAGATATAGATCTATAATTATATATACTAAATTCACATATGCATCTCCCCTTGAAACATTTATAAACCTTCTCTCTCTATAGGTGCATTTTCCTCCTGTAATATTTGCAAGCCCTATACAGATATGTTTATATCTATCTAGATATCCCCCCCTCTCTCTCTATGTGTGTGTGTGTGTGTGTGCATTTCCTCTGCAATATTTGCAAGCCCATATAACTATGTTTATATCTATCTAGATATCTCTCTCTATATGTGTGCGCGCATGTGTGTGTACATTTCCCTTGCAATATTTGCAAGCCCTATAGATCTATATTCATCATTATCTAGACATGTGTGTGTATATGTGTGTGTATATATAGATATATATATACAGTATATATATATATATACACACAGTATATATATATATATATATATATAGTGTGTGCATTTCCTCCCTATGATATTATATATCTATGTTCATATCTATCTATCTAGATATCTCTCTATATATATAACTTATATCTATATAGGAGTAAACACGCACAGGTGATGTGGAATAGCATTGGATCATATCAGAAACAGGTTCATATCATATCCACTTATTGAATAAATATGGGCCCATTACAGAAATAGCTTGGTTTCAGAAGCAAATTGATTTGGCCATTCTTAGCAAGTGATACATTGCTGCATTTTGTGGCAGAATTTCCAATGTATGTGTGTGCGTATATTTGTGTGTGCAGCAAACCCTGTTTTCCCTATCTCCGCATTGTGTTTGCTTCCCAGGTCTGCTATCCAAGGCAAAGGAAATAGCACCCCGGCCTGTATACATGTAAAATATTTATGTGGTGCTGTCTTCTTACTATGATCACCGTGACGTTGTTGGAATTGTTCCATCCTATCAACCCTGCTATGTTTGTCAGCTCTGTTGTTTAGGTGTCAGTCATTGTTCTGATAATGAAACAGTTCGTGGCAGAGTTGCAGGAAAATATGTTGGCTGGCGATAGAATGAAAACCACCACCAGGACTTTCAATAAAGAGGTTTACATTTCGGCTCAGAACTAAGCAATTAGATTTTTCAATAATGCTCTCAGTGGAGTTAATAGATATTTGCTGAAGGCAACAGAAGCAGATATTTGTATTTAACTTGATAGAATCATAGGAGACCGAGTCGGAAGTAAGGGTATAATGCTTTCGTCAATCAATCCCTAGATGAATCTATTTAAAAATGTTTTAATTGATTTAAACAGTGACTATGATGGATCAAAGATAGAGATTTTTTTCGCCCAGTTTAAGTCTTAATGCATATAAATGAATATTACTTTTATCTCTCTCTCTAATATCAAATGTGTGTAATCATTGTAATGCACGGTTGGGCTTGGCCTCATGTAATAATAATAGTAATAATAATAATAACTGTATTTATACCCCACCCCATCTCCTCACTGGGGACTCGGGGCAGCTCACATGAGGCCAAGCCCAAACAACAAATTACAATAATACAAAAATCAAAACATCAACAATAAACACAATATAAATGCATACATATAAATAAAAGAACAATATACAAATAAATATCTAAAATCACAAATGACAAGGTGGGCACATCTGTCGTAGCACAGAGACCAAGGAAGCCAAGCCCAGATGTAAAAGGGGGTAACAAAAGTTTATTGAACAATCAAATGGAAAAGGGGATGAACAAAAAAGCAACCAACTCGACAAAAAATCCCAGGAAACCTAACAAAAACCCTGAAGCTCAATGCAAAACAAACGCAGGACGTCCATCTGCGACATCCGATGTGGGATGAGACAGAAGCGTAGTTGAAAGCCGGTCCAAAGGTACTGTCACAATGCACGGACTTGGCGGGCCCCTTAATCACACACACAGAGACGTACTGAAGGCTAACTACTTTATTGAATATAAAAACAGTTCCAAAGAATATAGTCCAATATGAAGTGAATGTACAAAAGGCTTGAAGCAAGAATGTCCAAGATAACGTAGCAAATAGGCAAAAGGCTTGGCAGGGCTCCGCAACCAATGCGGATCAGGAAGCAGGGCAAGTCTCCGCAAACCAATGCGAATCAGGAAACAAGGCAAGGCAAAACAAGGCAAGGCTTGATGACCACGGCTTAGCTTGTGGTCCTACTCCGCTTCACGCCTATTCAGGTAAGACGTGGCCGGAGAACTGAGGATTCGTTCCCACGGATCCTATACTTAATCCTTCGGCCGAGGTCCTTGGCGCTCTAGGCTTCTTCGTCTCCAATCCCTGCTGACGGACCTCGGCCGGTCTAGGCCCGGACCAATCCTCCTCCTAGACTCGATGTTCCGTCTCCTATCGAAAGTTCGTCCTTGTCTCTCGGCAGCGGTGTCGCGATCTCCCTGAGAGCTTTCCTCCCTATCCAGTTCCCATGCATCTTCTTCCATATCTTCCTCAAGGGGCTCCTGGGAAGATCTCCCTCCCGGGTGTTCATAACTCCCCGGATCACTATCAGACTGCACCTGGTACTCTGAATCATCCCTTGGACCAAAACACATTTCTTCCCATGCCAAGCTCTCTGTGGGCGAAAGAGGCCCAGCAGGGGAAAGCTGCCCTTCACCCCAGTCATCTAGCTCATCCTCTGAATCCAGTTCTGGCCCTGCTGGTTCTAATTCTAGTGGGACCCCAGGCCCTGGTCCCTGCCCCCCAGGCACAAACGAGAACTGCTGTGCTACAGGTCAAGGGCAGGAGAATGACGGATGAAAGGAGGAGATAGTCCAAGGTAATCAGGAGCTGAGTATACAGGAATAACACAAATCATAGTCTTCATAAAACACAGTGTCAGCCTCCCTCCATTTCATACAATACCAAACTCTGTAGCAGGAACTCATGGTAGACTCAGCGGAAAACAAGCCCCACCACAGGGATACATGGCAGCAACTAAACAGAAAAGCAGATCTTGAATCCCAAACCCCCTACCTTTTGCCAAACATCAGCTAGAGCTGCCACAGCAGCTCACCCCAAGAACAAGGTGGAGAAATAGCCCATAACTCACGAGTAACTGGAACCAGGAACAAGGCACACAATATCAGGATCACAGGAATGCCAGAGACAAGTACCAGACATCAACTCTTTGACCGTCGCAAATGCAGCCCTGTAAACCCATTTCTTATATAGCACTTAAACATCATTGTCGTCTGAAGACCCTCCTTGATCATGAGCACCATCTGCTTCATCTCCTGCAGCTGTTGTGCTCTGTACAGACCTCCAATCTTGCCAATGCTATTGGAAACTTAAAGTATCCCAATCTGTCCCTGAAGCCTCAGAAGGCCAGTCTAAATCGCTGTCGAAGCCGAGGAAGGTATCAGAATTAGACTCTTCATTACACACATACCTTACTTCCTGAACCAACGTTGATTCTAGATCCGTATCACTTTCCTCTGACCACATTTCTTCTTCCCCAGGAAAACCTTCAAAGGTTTCTGAATCAGAAGGAGCTCTAAGTATCTGCCGGATCTTTTTTCTGTGTTCCAACCCTTCAAGACTAGAATCACTAGCAGCCCTTTTCCTCCCAGCTGCAGAGTCTTGATTACACAGAGCCTCACCCCATTCCATACTACTGCTTGATGCTATTGACCCAGCATCTTCCTCAACACTACTAGTAGTAGAAGCTGAAGGCTCAATTACAACAACATGTACGAATATAAAATGTTAAAAACTGTAAGCCCCCCCCCCCAGTCCCCGTTGGGGAGATGGTAGCGGGGTATAAATAAAGTTGTTTATTATTATTGTTATTATTATTGTTATTATTATTATCGTCATCATCATTCCGAGATTAGGAAAGACAACAAACTTTGTATTGTTGAAGGCTTTCATGGCTGGAGTCACTGGGTTGTTGTGAGTTTTCTGGGCTGTATGGCCATGTTCCAGAAGCATTCTCTCCTGACCTTTTTTCTGCATCTATGGCAGGCATCCTCTGAGGTTTTGAGGTCTCTTGGAAACACTACATCAGAATCACAAACTTACTTTGGTGCTTGATTGCTTTTAGGCTCATCATGAAGACTGGAGTCCAAAGGGATCTCTGTGATACAGAGAACCTTATTCCATTTAACATTAGAATTATATGGTATGAAAACCATATAACAATGACTTTAAAGGTATTGCACTGACTGCTGCTACACTTCCAGTCTGAATTTAGCATGCTGGTGATGACAGATAAAGACCGAGAAGGCAAGGAAGTCCCAGGTTTTGTTCATATTCTTTCTGATTTTTTCTGGAATTCCAAAATTTGAAATACTCCAAAATTTTTAATTACCCTTGTGGGTGGCTGGGCTACTGACACATTTGCTTTCTGATGGTAGAGAAACTTTGCTTCATACATTAATTTTTTTTAAAAAAAAATCACACACACTCTCACACTAGCCATCCCCTGCCACGCATTGCTGTAGTCCAGACTGTGTATATGTGTGTTGTGTGTGTATATATATGTGTATATGTGTATATATATGTAGCTTTGCACATGTGTTTTAATGTATTTTTTTTATTTTTTGGCTTTTTAAATCTCTTCTGATATGATTTTTAGTGTTTTTATGAGTGATGGTCACTTGTTGGCCTGATAAGTGCATTGTGTCCAAATTTGGTGTCAATCTGTTCAGTGGTTTTTGAGTTATGTTAATCCCACAAATGAATATTACACACACACACACACAGTCAGAAGCAAGTTGAGAAACTTCAAATCCCTTCTGCTGTGAGAGAATTGGCCATCTGTAAAGACGTTGCCCAGATGTGTTACCATCCTGTGGGAGGCTTCACTCATGTCCCTGCATGGGAAGCTGGAGCTGACAGATGGGAGCTCACCCAGTCTCATTGATTCAAACCATCAACCTTCAGGTTAGCAGTTCAGCCAGCACAAGAGTTTAACCCATTTGTCACTGGGAGTCCTTAATGTATATAATAAAAGGTATGTATGTATGTGGGTGGCAGTGTATGCATGTTTTTGGTAGATTTCTTATTAGCTCTCAGTTCCACAGAGCCTTGTGAATCCCACTTGGTACTCAGATCACCATGACCAACAGAACGGACGAAGGGATTGAAGGAGGACTGACCTGCCATGATGGGAGTTCTAGTTCACACTTCAATGCTGGTGGCTTCTTCTAGCATGCTGACATTTGTCTGTCTGTCTTCCCAAAACATTTGCAGGATTTTTCGGAGGCAACGTTGATGGAATCATTCCAGGAGTTGAGTGTGATGTCTGTAGACAGTCCACGTTTCGCAGCCGTATAGCAGGATTGAGGACAATACCTTTATAAACAAGCATCTTGGTCTCCCTATGGATGTCAAACACTCTCTGCTTCTTTTAGAAGAATGCTGCCCTCTTTTAGAAGAATGGTAACCCTCAGCCCCACTCTAATATCAAACTCAAATTACTTCAATTAGAAAATAAATGGATTGTAAATCTCCAAAGTGAAACACCGACAGGATTAAACGATAGGCTAACTATCAATGAACTGTTAATTTAAGCTGCACAACTGTTTTCCACACTATAAAATCTGATCTCTATGTGAGCCCTTTGCTTTTAGCCTGGTATCCATGGATACCACTCGGATTTGCGGCGCTATTGTTTTCTTTATGAATGGTATGTATTTTGACCATCTTGTACCTATTGATATTATTTAGAATGCTTTATATGACCCTGGCTGTCCATACATGGGAGCCCTCTGCGCTGTGTTTTGAATTTTCATTGCTATGTTATATTATACTCCAGTGTGACTGAATTGGTTGCGAGACGCCTCTGAGTTCTGATGAAGCCTCTTGGCGAAATAATAGCGCGCCAAGATTAGTCCTGTTCGTTGACCAGAGGACGCCTACTTTTGGGACTTAATACGGATTTATTTGCGGACTACATTCATAAGTATTTTGAGACTTTTCATTTCTGCACCATATGGATTTATTCCCACTCCAGTAGTGCTCTTGGGACTGTGTCCTTGTGAGTATGTTCAGAGGGACTTTCCTCTTTGATTTTGCGTCTCTGCTTACTTGCATGTAAGCCATGATTCCTTGTGTTTAGGATAAGACATCATTGGTATTTACCTGTTTATATATATTTGTGCCTCATACAATTAATATAAATATGTACTAAGCCATATTTGGAGCTATCTTGTGACTATTGTATATTATTGATTAGGGAATTTGTTGGTTTCCCCCTCTCTGCTGTCTTTGTATACGTTGTACAGACCCCTTACTTGCTTTTGAGGTTAAATAGCTTGCCATGTGTCCAATAGATGATTTCCACTCTGGTGGGAAGTTTCTCATCAACAAGATGAAGTATAGCAATGAAGGTGGAAAATAAAGTTGGGACAATAACACATCCCTGTTTGGCACCTGATTCCACCTTAAATGGGTCACTTTGGGAGCCATTCCTTGTTGTCATCAAGGAAGAGCCACAGAATGTTCACAAACTTGTCAGGGCATCCGATTTTTTTGGAGGATGGTCCAGAGAGCGCTGCGATTCACGGTATTGAATGCCTTTGCAAGGTCAATGAATGCCATGTACAGAGGTTGATTTTTCCCCCTGCTGTTGTGCAGTAACACCATTAAGCCAGTATAAAATGACCAAACTGGAATTTTAGACTGGTATTTTACTAAGATTTTATTGCACAACCAAATGCACGTGTCTTATTTCAAACGTGTCCCCTTTGTTCCACAACGGGACCTGTGGAACTGCCATTTATTTCAATAGCGCTTGAGCAAGAAGCTTTCCTGAACTCCACTGGAAAAAAATGGCCTTTGGCAAGAAAGAATTGTGCTGTCACAAGATAGCTCCAATTTATTAGCATTTAAGGTGAAGAAAAGGTCCAAAATGTCTTTGCTGATACCACCTTATTCCTTCCTTTTAAAATACACTAAGTTTAAATATTTTTAAAAAGGAAACCATAAAAAAATTCCAGAGAACACGTGCCTATTATTTTTAGATTCTAATATTTAGTTATATACTCTTCAGGATGATGGTTCCCCCGATTTAGTTTGCATGGAATCCACCATAACGTTCTAGAAGGACATCTGTGTTTTAAAAAGCATTGGAAAGTCTTCAGATAATGATGTGTGTGTGTATGTGCATATGTGTGTACATTAAATACTCCAAAACTATAAATTGTGTTTGGGAAAGCAAGGAGAATGCTCCAAGCTCCGAGCCCCCCGTTCTCCCCTATTAAGATCCCCCCACTTGTAACTTGGCCTCCTTTAAACTCCCATCTCGTGAATACTCGCTTCTAATCTGATACCTCAGTGTACATATCTAAACATGATCAGTGACAGTTTTAGCTGCGGGGTGAGACTTTCTGTGACAAGGGCAGTGAGCTCTGATTGGAGACCATTCATTGCAAGTGACTTCAGCTGTCTCTTCAACTGACACTTGGCGACTTGAGGAACGCGGGATGACGAAAGCTCTTTGGACAGAAAACTTCCCCTGACAAGACCGTGACAGCTCCTTCCACAGCTGGCCTCTGATATGCCTTGCAAGGGGCCCACACACTTGCTAATTTAAGTTGGAGCCGGGCTGTGCAATCCTGGTGCAAACAACTTCTTGTAAATGTGTAGCTCATCTGTGAGGCATGGCAGAGGTCCTCCAAATGGGGCTCTTGCTGGTCCGTCGCCATCTCCGCGAACCATGTTTATTTAAAAAGCGATAAGTTGATCCTCTTGCAATTCCGAGGCCTCATTACATCTTCGTATGTAGCTGATGGGGCTGCATGTGGTTTATATCAAGCGATATTTTTCCCTGGGTCCAACTAGTCTAGTAATGGTATCCTTAACCTCCTGATATGACAGGAAGCAGATGGATTCGACTCAGAAGTAGGCTGGGGTTGGCTCTAAGAGCGGCCAAAAAGTTTTCCCCTGCAGTCTTTAGAGGAAAACTAACACCCAGAGACAACTAAGTTAGTAGTAAGTGGCCTTATAATTATAACACGAGAAAGAAAAGAAAGAGAAAGAAAGAGGGAGAGAAGGAAGGAGGGAGGTAGGGAGGACAGTAAAGGAAAGAGAGATTTCTGCGAAGGAAGGGTTTATTTTGAGCAACGAATCAATTGTTGGGTTATGTCAGGCCCAGATTACTGATAAGGCCATCCTAGGCCACGGCCTAGGGGCGCAAGCCGAGGGGGGCACAGAACGGACCAAAAAAAATGGCAATGACTCATCGGTAAGGCTTGGCCGCAACCAATGGCTGCTAGCCCTCATTTGCAAAAGAATACAATGTTACGTAAGGGTCAGGGAGACGCCAGCAGGCCGCTGGCGTCTCCCCGCCCCTTACATAACGCGGGAGCGCTCTGCTGTTGTGCAACAGGCAGCGCTTCTCTCCTCAGTTTGGGGAAACTTTCTCTCCTGGCTCCAGCGCTTCAGCCGCCTTGCACTCGGTCAGGGTGGCCTTCTGCCTCTCAAGGATCAAGGCCAGGGTCTGGCTCTCCTGCCTTCGGGAGCAGCCGAACAAAAGCCGCACAAACCCCAACCTGAATCCTCCCTCGGTCTGCGGGAGCGCACGCCAACAAGCGGACACCTCTCTCTCTCTCTCTCATGTGCACCTTTGCAGCGAGTTTGCACCCGCTTGGCTCTCCCCAAGCTTCCTGAGGAGACCTTCAGAGCACAGTGGAGCTTTCCAGCCGGTGGGAATGGGGACCTTGGAGGTGGCGGGATGGTGCCTACTCACCTTTCTCTTCTGCTCCAGAGGCACCATGGTGAAAGCCAGCCAAGTGTGGGTCTGAGTGGTGTGTGTGTGTGTGGGGGGGCAGTAGAGGTTAGCTTAAAGGGGGCGTAATTCCAAAGTGTGGCCTAGGGCGCAAAAAGGTGTTAATTCGGGCCTGGGTTATGTATTAACTGTTCCCCACTGTCTGAATTAATGGTTGCAAAGTAACACCCAGAGACAACTAAGTTAGCAGTAAGTGGTCTTAATAATTATAACACAAGAAAGAAAGGAAGAAAGAGCGAGATAAGGAGTGAGAGAGGAAAGGAAAGAAAAGAGAGATCTCTGCGTAAGGAAGGGTTTTATTTTGAGCGACGAATCAGTTGTTGGGTTATGTGTTTACAGTTCCCCACTGTCTGAATTAAAAGTGGCAAAGTAGCACCCAGAGAAAACTAAGTTAGCAGTAAGTGGTCTTAATATTTATAACACAAAAAAAGGAAAGGAAGGAAGGAAGAGAGAATGAGGGAGAAAAGGAGGGAATGAGGGAGGGAGGGAGGGAGGAAGAAAAGAAAACAGAAGAAAAGGAAAGAAAGAAAAGGAAGGATATCTGCATAAGGAAGGGTTTATTTTGAGCACAGAATCAGTTGTTGGGTTATGTGTTAACTCTCTTTCACTGCCTGAATTAAAGGTGGCAAAGTAACACACAGAGACAACTACGTTAGCAGTAAGTGGCTTTAATAATTATAACACAAAAAAGGAAGGAAGGAAGGAAAGAAGGAAGAAAGAATGAGGGAGAAAAGGAGGGAATGGGGGAAGGAGGGAGGAAGACAAGACAGAAGAAAAGGAAAGAAAGAAAAGGAAAGATATCTGCACAAGGAAGGGTTTATTTTGAGCACAGAATCGGTTGTTGAGTTGTGTATTAACTCTGTCCCACTGTCTGAATTAAAGTCGGCAAAGTAACACGCAGAGACAACTAAGTTAGTAGTAAAGTGACCTTAGTAATTATAATACAAGAAAGGAGGAAGGAAAGAAAGAAAAGAAAAGAAAAAGATATCTGTGTAAGGAAGGGTTTATTTTGAGCACAGAATCAGTTGTTGGGTTATGTGTTAACTCTCTTCCACTGCCTGAATTAAAGGTGGCAAAGTAACACACAGAGACAACTACGTTAGCAGTAAGTGGCCTTAATAATTATAACACAAAGAAAGAAAGGGAAAAAAAGAAAGACAGGGTGAGAATGGGGGAGAAAAGGAGGGGAGGGAGGAAGGAAGGAAGGAAAGGAAAGGAAAGGAAAGAATGATATCTGCGTAAGGAAGGGTTTATTTTGAGCACAGAATAAGTTGTTAACTCTCCCTCGCTGTCTGAATTACAGTCAGCAATGTAACACCCAGAGACAACTAAGTTAGCAAGTGGCCTTAATAAGTAGTATATCACAAGAAAAACAGAAAGAAAGAAAGAAAGAAAGGGAGAGAAGAAGGGATGGAGGGGGGGAAGGAAGAAAGGAAAAGAAAGGAAGATATCTGCATAAGGAAGGGTTTGTTTTGAACACAGAATAAGTTGTTGGGTTACGTGTTAACTCTCCCTCACTGTCTGAATTAAAGTCAACAGACTTAGGCTGATGATATGAAAAAGAAATCTTCAAGTTTCCCACTTATCAGCTGCCACTCTTTCAAATTCAGGGGATTATTATTATTATTATTATTTAAAACTCAACAAGATTAATACATAGCAAACAAAAACATTCCCAGTTACTGGGCGTATTCACCTTCCTTTTGTCCTACTGTCTTCCACTTTACTCAGGATCATTTTTAGGTGAGCCATGCCTTTTTGTGATTAGACCAAAGTATGGCCGTCTCGCTCATCTTCACGTCTCGGGAGAGTTCAAACTTGATTTGCTGGAGTTACACTTGTTCTGACTTACATACACATTCAACTTTATTTATTTATTTATGACATTTATATGCCGCCTTCTCACCCTGAAGGGGACTCAGAGCAACTTACAAGTAAAATGTAAATACAATATATTATATTATTGCCATAGCATAATATTATATATTACATCGTACTATAACATTATACTGTAATATTATTAGTAATATTACATGTAATATAAAATATATAATTATAATATCATATTATTAGTAGTATAATATTGTATTACATTATAAAATTATCAATACTATATGTATATACAATATTATATTATATTATATTCACAGTGCAGGAGGCAAGATGGAAATGCCTTCCTGGCCCTTCTCTTTACTTAAGGACAAACCTACATAATCTATCTTGTTTGTAACTTTGAGACTGCCTGTACAGGGCACGATTTATTCACTGTGTTCCCTCACTACATTGTAGTTCACTTATTGCGGACTCGCTATTTCGCGGGTTTCAAAAAATATTAATTTAAAATATATATCATGGTAATTTTTTTTCTGTTTTGCAGGGTTTTGCCGCCGCTCCCACTCCCCAAGGCTCTTTCCCTCCTCATTTCTCCCTCCCTCCAGCCTAGAAAGACATTTCATTCCTTTCCTTCACTTTATTTTAAATTTATAAAGACTTAAAATAGTTTAGAACTACTAAAACAATGTATAAATATTAAAATAAATAGAGTATCCCTTCATCGCGGTTTTCACTTATTGCAGGAGGTCCTGGAACCTAACCCCAGCAATAAGTGAGGGAACACAGTATATATAAAGAGTCTGAGCTTTGCAGGAGCTATCCAAGGTGCTGAACTTCTTTTAGTGGTAGGAGAGATCCCTTAAAGCAGTGTTTTTCAACCTTTTTTGAGCCGCGGCACATTTTTTACATTTACAAAATCCTGGGGCACACTACCAACCAAAATGACACAAAATGACACTCTAACACAGTAATACTTATAGTTAATATGTTTTAAATGTATTTATACACTCAGTGTGAAACCTGGGCCTGTTTTGATGAACACAACATAGATATCCTGGCAGGAATGGCAGAAAGACACAAACTTCCCACACAGAACTCCCATAACCAAGAGAAAATACTATAAGAGTTTGGTGGGCATTGACCTTGGGTTTTGGAGTTGTAGTTCACCTATATCCAGAGAGCACTGTGGACTGAAACAATGTTGGATCAGGACCAAACTTGGCATGAACACTCAATGTGAACACAGATGGAGTTTGGGGAAAAAAGTGTGAGTGTGTTCAGGAGGGGAGGTGGGAGGGAGGAAGACGTGACCCGTGCGGGCGCTACTGCGCAGACTCGCCCCAGAGCAAAGCGAGCAGAGCGAGGCTGGGAATAAGGGAGCCCGAGTGGAGAAGAAAAAGTGTTCGGCAGGAGGGGGAAGAAAGGGTATTGGAGGTTCCAATTTCCCACAACACACCTGATGATCGCTCACGGCACACTAGTGTGCCAAGGCACACTGGTTGGGAAACACTGCCTTAAAGCAGTGTTTTTCAACCTTTTTTGAGCCGCGACACATTTTTTACATTTACAAAATCCTGAGGCACACCACCAACCAAAATGACACAAGATGACACTCTAACACAGTAATACATATAGAATATGTTTTAAAATGTATTTATATACTATATATACCTATGTAGATAGAACACACACACATATATAGATACATAGATAGATAGAGATAGAGATATAGTGCTGTAATGTGTGTGTCCATTTTGCTTTGCTGCAATTGATAGATGCAACTACTTTCCAAAGATATCTGAATAAGCCATGTTCATTTCCAGAGGTACCAGCAAATCTGAAGCCATAAATATAATGGCTGGAAGTGCTCATTCATTTTCCAGATGGCTTATTCTCAACTTCACAGTGGCATCCAGTTAGATGATTTGCCCAAGAGGCAATTCTGGGTTCATTCCTCACCCTTGTTTTGCAACACACTGTTTACTTTCAGCAACAGAGCCAGAGAGAATGGGTCTCTTTTTACAAGCATATAAACCACAGTCGGAATTTCACACAATGGAAGAGCAACATGCTACCCAACGGAATATTACCAGATGACACAGATGACATGGCGACAAATGTTTATCAAAGAGGTAAGATGCAATGGATCCACATGGAAACACCGTTGGTCTCCTGTCCTGACTCTTCTGTAATGAGACAAAGGCTTATTTTCTTTTTATTTATTTATTTATTTATTTATTTATTTATTTCTTTATTCACGACATTTATATGTCGCCCTTCTCACCCTGAAGGGGACTCAGAGCAGCTTGCAAGTAAAATGTAAATACAATATATTATATTATTGCCATGGCAACTATAATTGTGCTACTGTTATGAATCATCATGTAAATATCTGATATGGAGGATTTATTTTTATTCACTGGACCAAATTTGGCTCAAATACCCGATTCACTCAAATATGAATATTGGTGGGGTTGGGGGGTTGATTTTGTCATTTGGGAGTTGTAGTTGCTGGGATTTATAGTTCAACTACAATCAAAAGCATTCCGAACTCCACCAACGATGGACAATACTGGAAGGGTTTGGAAGCCATTGACTTTGAGTTTTGTAGTTGTAGTTCACTTACATCCAAAGAGCACAATGTTGGATCTGGCCCAAACTTGGAACGAATACTAAATATGCCCAAATGTGAATACTGGTGGTGCTTGGGAAAATAGATCTTGACATTTGGGAGTTATAGTTTCTGGGATTTATAGTTCACCTACACTCAAAGAGCATTCTGAACCCCACCCAGGCCCGGATTAACACTTTTTTGCACCCTAGGCCACACTTTGGAATTACGCTCCCTTTCGCACACTGCCACACGCTCCAAGTGTGCATGCGCGGGCCGAGCGTCCGCCCCCTCTTTTGCCCCATTCACGCAGCGCAGCTGCCGCTGCCTCTGGGACAACTCGGTGTGGGCTCAGAAGGAGGGAGGGAGGAGTGCAGCCCGAGCGACGTCACTCCCCCCGGGGCGGGGCCCAAGTGATGTAGCTTGGGCCCCGCCCCCAGAGGGAGTGACGTCGCTCGGGCCCCACCCTTGGAGGGAGTGACGTCGCTCGGGCTGCACTCCTCCTCCCTCCCTCCTTCTGAGGCCACGCTGAGTGAGTTGTTCCAGAGGCAGCGGAAGGTGCGCAGCGTGAATGGGGCGCCGCGAAGGGGCGCCGCGCAGCTGCCGCTGCCTCTGGATCAACTCACTCAGCGTGGCCTCAGAAGGAGGGAGGGAGGAAAAGAGGACCGGCGGTAAGTCATCGCCATTTTATTTTTTTTGGCCATGATCTGGCGCCCCCCTCCACTTGCGCCCATAGGCCACGGCCTATGTTGGCCTAATGGATAATCTGGGCCTGACCCCACCAATGATAGAATTGGGCCAAACTTCCTACACAGACCAACAGACCCCCAGGTTGAGAAACACTGACTTAAAGTCTGAACTTGTCTTAGCTAAAGATAAGAGGCAAAATCCCTCCAGCTTTTACCTATATGTGCCTGCCAGGCTTAATGCTCTTGTAGAGCCTTTTTTTAAAAAAAGAAAAGAAAATGGATAGAGATTTATTTAGCTTTATACTTTTGTGATAGGAATTTGAAGCTATAATCTGCTTGGACTGTATCTGGAAAGGCACTGTCTACGTTGTGTTACACCTCACGAAAGCTAAGCTTGAACTAGGAAGACTATAGCAAATTCTCCCAGCTGCCAAAGGAAACATCTGGTTTGAGAAAGATTTTGGCTTTCCTCTTAAAGCACACGGATCAGTGCCTTGCCTTGTCTAATTTCATTAATGCGATCTGGTGTCCATCCCGTGGCAGTTTAATGGGTGTTATTTGTGGCCTCCATCAAATAAAGCCATAGCCATAAATCCCACATAGCCGGTAAATGAAGGTATAAATGCCAATCTGCATTACCAAATAATATTTACGATTTTAATTAAATGAAGCTCATTGTGACATTTATTGGATCACAAGTTACTTGTTAATGGCAACAAAATGACTTGGGCTGATAAGAGCAATTCTTAGAAATGCTCTTAATAATGATTGTGGGGAGTCAGTTCATAATGCCACGGGTAAGTAAGTAGTAGTGACTGTGTATATGTTGGTTTAAGGAAAGACAAACACTTTATATAAGCTATACAATTCTTTGTATCTGCAGAAGCAATAGGATCCATTCAAGAGAAGTTGTGGAACTCCAGATTATCAGAAGACCAACTTTGTCTAGCTGCATTTATTATTATTATTATTTTGTTGTTGTTGTTGATGATGATGATGGTGATGTTGGTATTGTGTGCCTTCAGGTTGTTGGAGCATGCAAGAAATCTGTTAGTGTGTGTGTGAACTGTAAAATAAGATGCAGGCCCGGATCAGGCCCTTTGGCGCCCTAGGCCAAAGGCTCTGCCCCGCCCCTGGCCCAGCTCCGCCCTGGCTCCGCCCGCCCCCAGCTCCGCCCACCCGGCTCCTCCCGCTCCACCCCACCCCACCCCCAGCTCCTCCCCACCCCCCCCCCCCTCCTCCTCCTCTGCCCCCGCCTCCTCGCCGGCTCCTCCCTCCCTCCCTCCCTCCTAAAGGGAGTGTTGGCCTAAGAAGCGGTTGAAATCACGGCTTTAGGAGGAAGGGAGGAGCCGTGGGGAGGCCCTGCATCGGCTCCGTGGGTGGGGCTTTCCTTCCTCCTTCTCGCGCCGGCGAGGAGGCTGGGGCGGAGCTGGGGGCGGGGGCAGAGCGAGGGGAGCAGAGCAAAGGAGGGGGTGGCTGTGGATGGCGCTTACGCCACCGCGCGCATGCGCCCCTTTATTGGATTTTTAAAATATTTTTTGGTGATTTTTTGGGAGTTTTTTTGATTTTTTTTACTTTAAAAAACTTGGGGGGGGGGGCGGACCTGCTGCACCCCCCCCCCCAAGGTGCCACCCTAGGCCATGGCCTAAGGTGGCCTTATGGGTAATCCGGGCCTGATATGATGCATGAAGCTGATTGGTCAGGCCACACTTCGGGAGCTGGCTGAGCCTGGGACTTTTGGGTATTGTTACATTTTTCAGGCTTGAGCTAAGCAGGTGCTTGCAGAGAAGCACAGAGTGAGAAGTAGAGAGAGATAGAGTTTGGAGTGTACTCTTGCTTCATGAGCTGCTGAAGGAGATTATCCACATGGACAAAGGAAGACCATTTTAAATCTCTCATTAAAGGATATTATGTGAGTCAATGCAACTGATCACATGATTGTAAACTACTTGCTCTTTATTCTTCATTTGCATGGCATATTTTCTTTCTCTGAAATGGCAGTGTGCGGACTGAGCAAACGTGAACTGCATGTGGTTTATTTTACCACACTGGCCACTTTTGACTTATGGTAACATGAAGGTGAAGCAATCTTAAGGGGATTGCTTGGAGAGATTTGTACAGAAGGGATTTGCCTTTGCTTTCCTCTCAGGTGAAGACAGTGTAGACCAGGGGTGTCCACACTTTTCCAGCATGCGAGCTACTTATATTAAAACCAAGTCAGAAAGATCTACCTACCTCCTCAAGGCTGGAGAGGGGAAGGGCGGGGCTTGGCCAGAGGGGGCGGAGCCAGGCCGTGCCAAGCCCCAGCTCCTCTTCTCTGGCTTTGGAGCTCCCAGCAACTTCTCTAGGCTTGAGGATGGCAATGCCAAGCCAGTGGTGACATAGGTAGCACAAGGCTGGCTTGGCATTACCATCCTCAAGCTTGGAGAAGCTGCTGGGAGTGCCGAAGCCAGGGAGGCGGTGGGGCTTGGTGCGGCCTGGCTCCATCCCCTCTGAGAAGCGCCCCATCCGGCTGGGATTGACCTCCTTTGGTCCCAGGATCGACTGGTCGATCGCGATCGACTTTCTGGGCAGCCCTGGTGTAGACTTTGCAGAGTCCTGCAAGGAATCAAGCCTTGAACTCTAGAGTCATATGACTTCATCACATTGAGATGAAAACGCATGGGTGACTGTCCTTTTGTGTTCATGGGTGATACACCTCCCACCTGATAACCAATAAGACACAGACACTCTTGGTTGGAATAAAATTAGCTCATTTATTGATAAGAGGAACAAGGGTTGGCAGCCCATGCATGGGTCCTGGATCCGGGTTCGGACAACCTGCTGTTGTCCGAAGACGCTTGCATGCGTGGGTGCCACCAGCCCACTACTGGTCCACGAAAACTCTGCACTCCAGAGGCCAGGGCGTTATCCCCCCTTTCACCAAGGAGCGATAAGCCAGCCAGATCCAGGGCCAATGCCACACGCCAAACACAGAGTTGTGACGATGAACACAAGTAACAAGATATGAACAATGAATGCATAGCATGAAAAGTAAAAGATGCAAACAATGAATACAAGCAGGGTGGGTGGGATGGACAAAAACAGGAACAGGCCCAGTGCCTGTTTAGGAGCCTCGGGCAGCCTTAAGTAGACTGCCCAGGCAGAAGGGAGGGCCGGCCCGCTGATGGGTCAGAGAGAGGCGGTGCCAGCCTCACCATTGGCCAACTGGCACTGTTGGCGGGAAACTCTCCCGCCACCCAGGGGGGCTTCTGGGCAGAAAAAGCACCCCCTCCAGACCAAGATGGCAGTGAGGACACCCTGCACCGTAACACGCTTGGCCCGGTGAGCCATTTAGCATAGAGAATCATAGAGTTGGAAGAGCCATCCAGACCAACCCCCTGCCAGGAAGCAGGAAAATCCCATTCAAAACACCCCCGACAGATGGCCATCCAGCCTCAGTTTCAAAGCCTCCAAAGAAGGAGCCTCGAACACAATCTGGGGAAGGAAGTTCCACTGCTGAATAGAATAGCTCTCACAGTTAGGAAGTTCTTCTTAAATGTTCAGGTGGAATCTCCTTTCCTATAGTATCACCCCTCTAAGTTGTCAGCTGTCCTGTTTCAAGTTCAAATGGTCCCTGGTCAAGTGGTCCCTGTGGGAAAAAAAGGTTGGGAACCACTGGAGCTGCACCTGTAGGCAAATCTTGGGCTTAAGCTGGGATCAGAATTTTCTTACATATTCACAACATTGTTATTCCCAGGCTTTGGCTGTATTCTGTGGAATCATAGGATTTACAGCACTCTGGGTGAGAGAATGCTAAATGGCCCCCCCTAAACTGCAAATCCCAGAATTTTATAGGACGGAAGCATGGCAGTTAAAGTGAAATCATATTGTCATAGTTGTGGTGGGGCATGGGTTAAGAGTGACCATTGTTTTCCTCTGATAGTATCCATATCCAAATCAATTCAAGTTAATTACCATATTTTTTTGGCGTATAAGACTACTTTTTAACCCAAGAACATCTTCTCAAAAGTCAGAGGTCATTTTATACACGGGGGTCGACTTATAGAGCGGATGCTGAAACTTCCAATCCGGGTTGGAGAATCTGTGGTTGCCGCATATGGTGGTGTCCCCCAAAATGGCAGTGGCCGTATTCCTTGGTATGCAGCGACTGTATGAAAGCATTAAGGGTGACGCTGTACAAAAGAAGCAAATCCATTCATGACGATTCGTGGACTTAATGGAGTCCCGATGGTGAGGTGAAGGGGTGCCTCACCGGGAAGGTGTAAGTGAAGGGCGGAGCAAGCTGCAGGCGTCCAGGGCGCACGGGGTATGGAAAAAAGAGATAGAGTGGCTCTGGGCCCAGAAAAAACACACCTCTTTTACCTGTCTGACCGCCCTTGAATCCTTTTTTTTTTTTATAGAAAATCTTTATTACATTTTCATTTAAAAACACAGAGCATTTTCAACACAACAGAGGTGAACTGGGTCCCGACCCCAACCTGGGCCTGGATACATCTCCTGTCTCGTTGTTTTCTTGTGTTGAACAAAGTCTCGATAGGGGGTGGGAAAGGGAAAGGAGAGGTGTGGTGGGTAAGAAGGGAAAAAGGGGAAAGGTAAGAAAAGGGGTGTATAGAATTGGGAATTTAAAAAAAAGAAGTGGTGGGGCAGAACTACAACAAAATTCTTCATTCCTCTCTATTGTTTCTCATTTTTCGAGGGTCTCTGAGGAGGTTCGGGCTAACAGGAAGTACCTTATATTTTATAACTCATTCTCCTTTTTTTCCTTCCCTCTTCTTTTCCAGTGGGCTATCTACATGCTATTTTACCGGTTTACTTATTACTTATACATTTAAATCAAAATCAAGATCATATTCCTTTTTACAATATTTTACAAAAATTTCATAGCTTTTCTTTTGTGACTCTTCTTTTTTGAAATTTTCTTTCAATCTGTCCGTCATTCTTTCCATTTGGATAGTATCCACTACCTTAAGAATCCACTCTTCTTTTGTAGGACCTTCCACAGATTTCCAATGCTTCGCGAAGATCATTTTCGCAGCTGTTGTGATCAAAATAAAAATATTTTTTTCTACTTTGTCCATTTTGGGGTCGACTATTCCTAAAAGAAAGTTTTCTGGCTTCTTACTTACATTTTTTCCCAACATTTTTATCATTTCCCTATGTATCATAGCCCAGAACTTTCTGGCTCTCTTACATAGCCACCACATATGGAAGTATGTTCCGCTTTTCCCCTTACAGTGCCAGCAATGTGGGTTGGGTGTCTTGTAAATTCTGGCGATCTTTTCCGGGGCTAGATGCCATCTGTATAATATTTTCACCCAGTTTTCTTTATAACTTTGGCTATATGATATATTTACATTTTTCCTCCATATTGCCTTCCATATCTCCGGTTTTATAATGTAGCCGATATTTCTAGACCATTTTATTACATGGTCTTTCCCTTGTGCCTGTTTCCCCTCCCATTCTTGGAGTATTTTATATATTTTACTTATTAATTTTTGCTTCTTATTTAATAATATTTCCTCTAAGCCATTGTATTGGTGGCTAAAGCCTGTTTTTATCTTCCTTGTATATATTATTTATCTGGAGGTATGGGAACCAGCTCAACTTTTTACTTTCTTCGTCTAGCTGTTGTCTAGATTTTAACACAAACTCGTTTCCATCCCAATAAAGTAGCTCCTTATAGGGTATCCATTGATTATCGTCAAGCTGTCTAATCCGAAATGCCTCAATTGGAGACGTCCACATTGGTATGTTGTCCTTTTTTCTTTTATAGTATTTTTCCCATACTTTTATAAGCGTACTTCTTATATAATGATCTTTAAAACTAGAGTCTATTTTGATTTTATTATAACAAAGGTATGCATGCAGTCCAAGCTTTAAATTAAACCCTTCTAAGTTCAATAGTCTATTATTATCCAGACAGAGCCATTCTTTTAGCCATAATAGACAATTCGCATAAAAATATAATTTTAAATTTGGGACTCCCAGTCCTCCATTTTCAGCTCTTTCTTGCATATATTTTAACCTGACTCTAGGTTTTTTCCCGGCCCATATAAATTTAGATATTATTCTGTTCCATATATCCAATTGTTTATCATTTTTAATTATAGGTAATGTATTAAACAGAAAATTTATCTTTGGGAGAATAGTCATTTTGACAGCCGCGATTTTTCCAAGTAAAGATAAATTCAATTTCTCCCATTTTAAAAGTATTTTGTATCTCGGCCCACTTAACTATGTAATTATTTTTGTATAATTGTGAATTTTTAGGGGTTAGATATATCCCTAAATATTTAACTTTATTTGTTATTGTAATACCCGAGGAATTTTGTAATTCCTGTTTGTCTTCTTCTTTCAAATTTTTGACTAATATTTGCGTTTTTTCCCTATTTATTTTAAAGCCTGAGCTTTTTCCAAAATTTTCTATTACTTTCAACCAATGCATTATCCTATTCTTTGGATCTTCTAAAATTTGAACTAAATCATCTGCGAATGCTTGGATTTTATACTTTCTTTTTTAATCTCTAACCCCTTAATCTCTTTATCTTGTCTTATCTCTTCTAACAATAATTCCAAAATCATAATAAATAATAGGGGAGACAGGGGACAACCTTGTCTCACCCCTTTTGAATAGTTATCTTCTCTGTTTTTATTATTTATTATAATTCTTGTATACTGTTCAGTGTATATAGCTGAAATAATATTCTTAAACTGGTGACCCATGTCCAGTTCCTCTAATAACGTGGAAAGAAAATACCAATTTACTCTGTCGAACGCCTTTTTCGTCGAGCGAAAATAAAGGCGACCTCCTATCTATGTTTTTGTCGTAGTATTCTATAGCATTTAATAATAGTCTTACGTTCGGTGTATAAATGTCTTCCCGGGAGAAACCATTCTCTGGTCTCTCTTGATCCATCCGCTTAAAAATAACTTTAATCTTTCTGATATAATTAACGTAAAAATTTTATAATCGATATTTAATAACGATATAGGTCTATAATTTGCGGGGTCTAGAGGATCCTTTCTGGGCTTTTGTATTAATACCGTATTGGAATCTTTCCATGATTCAGGGAGTATTGCTTTATTTAGAATATCATTGAATACCTTTTACCTGTCTGACCGCCCTTGTATCCTATTACCATACCTCCTCCTCTGTGTTGTGCCTCAGATCCAGAAATACCCCCCTAGATCACCGACACAAGCAATCTCTGTCAAATACTTTTTATTTAGAATAAGGATAGTCCAAAAGATAAAAAGTAAAGCAAAAAGCAAGTCCCAAGGTAACTCTGTTAAAAGCTCTCAAACGGAGTAAATCCCATGGAAATCAATCCGAAGCGTAGGCCGACAGCTCCTGCAGTCAAACATGAAACTTAGAGTCCAAGGCAACCGTGGCGACGGCCAAACAAGAAACGTGGAACAGCAGGGCAAAACCACCCCCTGGTAGACTTGATCTGGAACTCAGGAGCCAAGAAACACCTAGTCCAAACGTAGCTTTGGTTCTGTCGGAAACTTCCCACAGCCAGTCTTAAAAAGACTCTATTTTCTGTGGGACCACTGAATCCCCCTTAGCAGATTCCAATCTCTCCTCGAAGAACGGATAGAAGCTTTTCTATCAAATTCCTTCTCATTACCGGGCCCAGCTGGACTCTCTGTGAGACACAGTATCCTCCCCGCTTCCCTGGGCCCCAGCTGGCACGGGAGGCAAGTTCTTGTGGGACTCAAAGGTTATCAGAAGTCTCACTGGCCATTTCGAAACTGACTTCCATTGAATCATTGTTAACCTCTTCCTCCGGGTAATAACCATGCAGCCAGTCATTATCCCAAGACAAATCTGCATTTGCAGGAGCGTCCACCTCTGGCCACCCATCATCCTCATCTTGGGCCTGATCCCCTGGTACCACTGGTGCCTGTCTCTGCCCACTCGGTGGGGAGGCCGTTCTAGGCTTGGGGAAAACACTAGGCTGGAACACCACACTCTGCCTCTCAGATCTCGCTCCTGAAGAAGGCAGTGAAGCGGTGCAGGTGCGCAGGTGCGAGATCTGAGAGGCAGAGAAGGAGGTACAATAATAGGAAAATTACCATATTGAAATCAAATCTGATGCTTTTAAATTTTTTACTTGGTGTGCGTTGGAAGAGGGGTGGTCTTATACGGCGAGTATATCCCAAACTCTACATTTTAACTGGAAAAGTTGGGGTCGTCTTATACGACCAGTCGTCTTATATGCCGGAAAATACGGTAAAAACTTACCGGTCTCAATTAAGTCTGATTTTTCAAAATTTGAACTCTTTTAATCAGAGATTAAAAAAATATTTTTAACATTCCTAAAAGAAGAATTTGTATATCAGCTTGCATTAAACTACACAAACCACCTTGGTTCCCGCCTGGAATGAAAGTGTGATATACATTCCATAAATAAATAAAATTACAAAATTTCAAGCATGCCGGTGTGGAATTGCTTGAAGAGAGCATTAAAAGGCCAAATCATTCTCATGCAGATAAACGGGATTTTGTGGTAATGTCCTCCTGACCTTTTTATCGTGAAAATCTGACACTAATGTTGAAGGATCATATAGTCATGTCAGCTGTCGTTGCGAGTCCCGTAATGCGATTGGAAGGAAGTCTGGCCATTCCAAGACGATCCGTACCATTTTAACATGCTGTTACAAATGGAAGAGGAAGCTTCCCTATCTCTCGTGCTTCTTTATTATTATTTTTTTTAAAAACAACCTTTTTTTATACCAGCTTGACAGTTTTTCAAACATATTCACTGTTAGCCTTAACAACCTGTCAACAACTGCCATTATGTGGAAATTGCAGGAGCTGGTTTGAGCACCGTGAAAAGTGACACACATGCCACAAGGATAAAGTTCCTTGGAAAAATGGAAGGTGAAAACTTTTGAAAGGTGCTGTAGCTCTTCCAAGTTGAAATGAACAGTCATGTATCTTTAAAAAAAAAAGAATTATACATCCTATCTGATATCTATTTTTCCCTCACTCCCTGCTGCCTCAGATTAGGGTGCATGGGAAAGGCAGAACATAGATTTGGACAGCATGTGCTTGACTATAATTTTGTGGCATTTTGATTGGTCTTGGATTGAGTAATGATCTAAGACAGTGTTCCTCAACCTTCCCAATGCCGCGACCCCTTAATACAGTTCCTCATGTTGTGGTGACCCCCAACCATAACTTTATTTTCCGTGCGACTACAAAATTGTAATTTTGCTACTGTTATGGCTCGTCGTGTAAATATCTGATATGCAGGATGTATTTCCATTCACTGGACCAAATGTGGACACAAATACCCGATACGCTTAAATCTGAATACTGGTGAGGTTGGGGTGGATTGATTTTGTCATTTGGGAGTTGTAGTTGCTGGGATTTATAGTTAACCTACAATCAAAGAGCAGTCTGAACTCCACCAACGATGGAAATGAACTAAACTTGGCATGCAGAACTCCCATGACCAACAGAAAATATGAGAAGAGTTTGGTGAGCATTGACCTTGAGTTTTGGAGTTGTAGTTCACCTACAACCAGAGAGCACAACGGACTCAAACAATGAAGGATCTGGACCACACTTGGTATGAATACTCAATATAACCAAATGTGAACACTGGTGGAATTTTGGGAAAATAGACCATTTGGGAGTTGTAGTTGCTGGGATTTATAGTTCACCTACAATCAAAGAGCATCCTGAACCCCACCAATGATAGAATTGGGTCAAACTTTCCACACAGAACCCCCATGACTAACAGAAAATATTGTGCTTTCCGATGGTCTTTGGCGACCCCTCTGACACCGCTTCGCGACCCCTCCAGGGGTCCCGACCCCCAGGTTGAGAATCGCTGATCTAAGAGATCTTTTACACCACACAAACAATCCAGCATATTTTGCTATAGTTTGCTATTGAATTATTGAAGGCTTTCATGGCCGGAATCACTGAGTTATTGCAAGTTTTTCGGGTTGTGTGGCCATGTTCCAGAAGCATTCTCTCCTGATGTTTCACCTGCATCTAAGTACAAAAAAGAGCAAGGGTTGCGTAAACACTAAACTCATACACAGAGGCAATATATCAATATCAAAAATACATTTTCATTCAATATTCAGGCATATGAGAACAACACAATTCACATCAGAAAACCAAATGCACATAATGCGTCTGCATTAGACAAAATAAGACCGCATGACAAATTCAGTTCATAGTCCTTCAATTCCCGGATAATCCGGAGTAAGTAATAGATAATGCAAAAGTCATGTGGTATACGCTATCAAAAGGTCCCAGAGTGTTCCAAAGCAAGTGTCAAAATACACTAGTTCTCAATCGTAGTAGGCAGAATCCCAATATTGACAGGACAAAAGGAGGGTGTTAGTGTTAGCCAGGGGCCAACGGGCTGGCGGTTTGCCAGAGGATTTCGGGCCGCGTGATCTTCGTTTCGCTTCCTGACGGAGCTTTTTCAAGGCCTCTCTTATCTTATATTCCGTGTGTCCATATCAAATGGAGGGTATTCACAAGCCTAATCTCACTAAGGAAGCGGGGTGACCATAAAGGGGGGTGACCATATTGATATATCACCTGCATCTATGGCAGGCATCCTCAGAGGTTGTGAGGTCTGTTGGAAACTAGGAACATGGGGTTTATATATCTGTGGAAAGTCCAGGGTGGGAGAAAACACTTTTGCCTGTTGGAGGTAGGTGTGAATGTTTCAGTTGACCACCTTGATTAGCATTTGGTGGCCTAGCAGTTTCAAGGTGTGGCTTCTTGCGGACCTGGTGGTGCCTTGGTTATTTGAGAAAGGCATTGTTTGTCTGTGCTCCAAGCTTAGTCTAGATCCAATGTTGCGTGGGTTTAGTGGGTGTGGGTTAACTGCAATTCCCATATGCAAGTCCCATCATCCATGGTCCATCCTCCTCTAAACTGCACCAGAATGTAGAGTGTGACATGGGAGCTCTGTGTGCCAAGTGTCATCTTGATTAGTCATTGGTGTGGGTCGCAGTGCTCTCAGGAAGTGAGTGAAGGTACTGTAAGTCCCATCGTCCAGGGTCCATCTTCCTCCAAACCACACCAGCTCATTCTGAGGATGGAGGGCTGGCCAGAATCTGTACCCAATAATTTCCATCTGTGCCTTGAAGCCGTTACTGGATGGCTTGGTTGAAGGTGAATCTGGCGAAGACGGAGATCCTTTGACTGGGCCATCTGGGCAATAGGGAAATCCAACTGCCAACCCTGGATGGCAAGGCACTATGCCCGTCATCATCAGTAAAAAGCCTGGGTGTCCATTTGGACCCTCTGCTGTCAACGGAGACCCAAATCTCCAATGTCAGCAGAATCACATTATTCCATCTGCAACAGGCAAAGCATCTGGCTCCCTATCTCTCACGGAACGACCTAGCCACGATAATCCAGACCACGGTCATCTCAAGACTTGACTACTGTAATGCTCTCTACATTGGCCTACCCTTGAATGTGGTCCGTATAACACCCATACTGCAGAGTCTGTACTGGCTGCCAATTGAATACCGGATCACTTTCAAGGTATTAGTTCTTACTTTCAAGGCCTTGTATGGTCTGGGGCCAGTGTACCTGCGGGATCGCCTGATTCCATATAACCCACTGAGATCACTACTCTCAGAAGACCAGAATCTTCTAGACATTCCCAATGTGAAGTCTTTCCATCTGACCTCGACAAGGCGCAGGGCATTTTCAATCATTGCCCCGGTTCTGTGGAATATGTTACCACTGGAGACGCGGGCTCTGCGAAATCTCACCACCTTTCGCAGAGCCTGCAAGACACACTTATTCAGACAGGCTTTTGAATCCTAGTGATTTTAGCTGTTTTTATTTAGTGTTTTATTTACCACTTGTATTTTATGTTTTTTCCACTGCTTGTTTTCACTGAACTATGTTGTAAACCACCCCGAGCCTCTGGGAGTGGCGGTGTACAAGTCCAATAAATAAAGAAATAAATAAATAAATAAATAAATAAATAAATAAATAAATAAAGAGGGTCATGGGAGTTATGTGAGCCAGGTCCCTCATTCGTGTGGGTTGCAGTGGCCTGTGGAAGTGGGAGCCAATCAGAAAGCTGCCACATACCCACACCTCCACATACATACATACATACATACATATGTTGATTCTATCTATCATTAATAGAGAATTTAGCAATTAACATAAAAAGGTAAAATGGTAAGTATAAAGGATTAAATGGGTAGGGGCTAGGTCTAGGGTAAAAGGGGGTAGGGGTGGTGCTGGGTGTTTGGATTAAAATGGGCAAGGTAAAGGGTAAGGGATACCAAGGGAGAGAAGGAAGGATAAGTTCAGGGAAAGAATATGGTTTGGGGGGGGCTTAGGTTGACTTCTCATCTTCTACTTTGTGGGAACTGTTTTCCATTCCTCTATCTTCTTTTATATGTATCCTCTTTTTCTCTGTGTTTTAAGGGTTCTTATTGCCTGGGGGAATCTTTTGTTGAGCGGTGATTAGCTGTACCCGATTGTTTCTTGTCTGGAGTTCCCCTGTTTTTTAATACTGTTCTTCATTTACTGTTATTATTTTAGAGGTTTTTAAAAAATACTGCTAGCCAGATTTTGTTCATGTTCATGCTTTCTTCCTTTCTGGTGAAATTGTCCACATGCTTGTGGATTTCAGCAGCTTCTCTGTGTAGCCTCACATGATGGTTGTGAGAGTAGTCCAGCATTTCTGTGTTCTCAGATAAGGCCACCTTTCCCCAGTGCATACTGTGAGGAAGGAGTTTTGCCTCCCTCCCTCGAGCGAGGTGAAAGGGGGAGGTTCTGGATGGAGCCTCCCTGCAACTGGGGTGTGGCTTCATACACTAGAAGCCAGCCCCAGTTGCTCACTTAGTTCGGAGACGCCAACCCACTACTCCCGCCCATTAACAGTATCGGCCCGGTTGCCCGTTGGAGCCGGGGAGGAATTTTCCCCCCTCCGTTGAAAAAGGGTGAAGTCCATCATGTTAATACTCAACCAAAGTTCAAGTTGATCGGTGAAGTTCTGTTAAATGGCCTGGAATGGGAGGAGGCTGGTCTCAATATCTTGGGGACCAGACCTCGCTCTCCTTTCCCTTCATGGGTTGCCTTGGTCGGATGGCCAAGGAACCCAGGTGTTTCGCCTGCAAATTAACATCGAAACCGGGTAGGGTGGCTACCTGAATTGGATACACCAAATTCCTGACACCCCTTGAGTTAGGGTTAAGGACAGTTAAATAGGTAACAATTCAAATAAATGTTGCCCAATTTGAACCCAACCACTGTTGTCGTGTGTCTTATTTCGGGGGTGGGCAGGCAATATGCTGTGTCCAGGTTGGTTCATCAGGAACTCTGCTCTGGCTGACTTCTCTGGCTGAAGCGGTCTGCAGTGCCTTCCAGGTTCCTTGACTCATGTTCGCAGGGGCGGTCTTTGCCATTACGCGGCCTACGCGGCCGCGTAGAGCGCCATCTTGGACGCTGCGAGGGTGGGGCGCCATTGTGAGGCGCTGCCCTGCGGCGCCGCGGTGGCGCCCGCCTTGCTGCTGCGCTGCGTGGTTTTTCGGAGCATGCGCAGTGCCTACGGACCGCAAGAGAAAGTCCGTGAGCACTGCGCATGCACGCGTAATCTCCACGCGCATGCGCAGTGCCTACGGAGCTCTCTTGAGGTCCGTAGGCACTGCGCATGCGCCGAGGGGGACGGCGCACGCTGTCCCCTCGGAGCTCTCTTGAGCTCCGTGAGCACGCGCCCAGTGCGTCGCCCTCGCGTGCATGCGCAGTGCCTACGGACCTCAAGAGAGCTCCGTAGGCACAGCGCACGCGCGATCGCCCTCCGCGCGCATGCGCTGTCCCTATGGAGCTCTCTTGAGCTCCGTGGCACAGCGCATGCGCGCGGAGAAGAGCTGCTACAGTAGCGCTGTGCCTACGGAGCTCTCTTGAGGTCCGTAGGCACTGCGCATCGCCGCGGAGGGCAACGCGCGTGCGCTGTGCCTGGAGCTCAAGAGAGCTCCGTGGGATAGCGCTGCGCGCGTCTCCCCCCTCCCCGCGCGCATGCGCTGTGCCTACGGAGCTCCGTTGGCACAGCGCATGGCCGGGGCGGCGGCGCAGCAGCAGCACGGACGGGCGCGTCTCCCCTCCCGCATGCGCTGTGCCAACGGAGCCGTAGGCACAGCGCATGCGCGCTGGAGATAAGGCCTCTCCCAGCGCTTCCTGGTGCCCGCTGCCGGCCCCACGCACGGGGCGTTGCAGAGGGGCGGCGCATGGGAGGAACGCAAGGTAAGGCCCGGGGCCCAAAAGTTATGTTGGGGGGGCGCTGAAATAATTTTCGCCTACCATGCGAAATTATCTCAGACCGCCCCTGCATGTTCGGGCACTCATTGAGTCTCAATCAATTCAACATAGTTTGTGGCAGCCACAAAAACAAAGTTTCTGGAGGATAACAACTACTTTCCAAGCAAGTACCACACAATTAAACAAGAAATAACACTTTCAAACCAGGAACAGAACATTTTTCAAATTTTGTTACATAACGTTATTCACTGAGCTCTCTTTCCCTCATTCCCCACAGCAGGATTTTCCAAATCTCTCCCTGGAGCTCAAGGGATAGGCTTGGCTTTTCTGCCTTAACTAGTTGCACATTGACATTGAAGTGTACTTGATCTGGAGTTGGTAGTTGCTTCAAACATGCTTTACGGAAACGGATCTGGCACCAAGGAAACTGTGCCTGTGTGTGTGTGTGTATGAAAGTGCATGAACAATGATTCTACTTTGCTCTCTTCAAAATAGATCTATCATTGCTCTTCCTGCTGGCTGTTTTGAAGAGCCTTGGCTTTGAAGCCAAAGAGACATTTGTTCCCAGGTAACATTCACCGAAAGATGAGACTGATAGTCACAAAAGGATCAATGAGATTAGCCATTGACGAGCTCTGTGCCTTTAATGTCCGTCTTGCAAAAATAATGTTTCTGCCTTTTAACGCTGTACCTTTATGGGAAATCATACAGGATATTAGTTTTGATTGTCTGGTGCCACAGGCAACACAACCGATTATCTTGTAAACCACACATATTTTCTGCTCTTGCTTCTTTTGCCTTATTGCATGCCTTCAAACAGGGCATTCATGCTAATCTTTCACAATGTATTATAGTATGTCTCTCAATACCGGTGTTGTTGACCACTTTCCCCTTTCATTCAGTATTGTAGTCGGATACCTCGTTGTCTTTTGTCTAGAACCAGAATGCATGGTCAGGCTGATAATTCCTATCGAGAAAAGACAGACAGACAGACAGACAGACAAGCAGGTGAAAAGAATGAGAGCTAGCCTCCCTCTCTCTTTTAGTATCTATAAGATTAATATTTTAATAAAATAATAAATTTCTTGTAACGCAACAGACAGGTGTGCATCGTTATCTGGTCTACAGATGGGCTGTCTAAGAAACCCAAATAATTACCAAACTTGATATGGACAATGTCATTTTAGCCTGTCAGAACAGACCATGGAACAACAGACTGGTTCAAGATTGGAAAAGGAGTATGGCAGGGCTGTCTACTCTCACCCAAGGTATTCAACTTGCATTCAGAGGACATGCGACCTGCAGGGCTTGACAAATCCAAGGCTGGGGGAAAAATTGCTGGAAGAAACATTAACAACTTTAGATATGCAGATGATATCACTCTGATGGCTGAAAGTGAGGAGGAGCTGAGGAGCCTTCTAACCAAAGTGAAGGAAGAAAGTGCAAAAGCTGGGTTGCAGATATATTTATTTATTTATTTATTTATTATTTCGATTTACTAACCCGCCCTTCCCGAGGCTCAGGGCGGTTTCCAACATATAAAAACACATCAAGATTTAAAAACATCATAAAATACCATAAAACAATCCCAACCAATTACATTCACATAAAATCACACACACACACACACACAAAACAAGATTATGGCAACCAGACTGATTGATAACTGGCAAACAGAGGGAGAAAACGTGGAGGCAGCGACATACTCGAGCCCCCGGTGGCACAGTGGGTGAAACCCTTGTGCCGGTAGGACTGAAGATCGACATGTTGCTGGTCTGAATCCGGGGAGAGCACAGGTGAGTTCTCTCTGGCAGCTCCAGCTCCCCATGTGGAGACATGAGAGAAGCCTCCCAAAAATGATGGTAAAACATCAGAAACATCCAGGTATCCCCTGGGCAACATCCTTGCAGACAGCCAATTCTTTCATACCAGAAGTGACTTGCAGTTTCTCAAGTTGCTCCTGACATGGAAAAAAGCGACAGACATTGTATTTTCTAGGCATGAAGATTACTGCAGATGCAGACTGCAGCCAGGAAATCAGAAGACCTTTCCTTCTTGGGAGGAGAGCAATGACCAATTTCGACAAAATAGTGAAGAGTAGAGACATCATACTGGCAATGAAGGTCTGCATAGTTAAAGCAATAGTATTCCCTGTAGCAACGTACGGATGTGAAAGCTGGACCATAAGGAAGGCTGAGTGAAGAAAGATAGACACCTTTGAACTGGGGGGAAATTCTGAGAGTGTCTTGGACCACAAGAAGATCCAACCAGTCCATCCCCCAGGAAATAAAGCCTAGCTGCTCATTGGAGGGAAGGCTATTCGTGGCAACGATGAAATACTTTGGCCACATAATGGGAAGACAGGAAAGGTTGGAGAAAACAATGATGCTGGGGAAAATGGAAGGGAAAAGGAAGGGCAAGATGGATGGATGGTATCCTTGGAGTGACTGGCTTGATTTTGAAGAAGCTGGGGGTGGCCACGGCCAACAGAGAGCTTTGGCATGGGTTGGTCCATGAAGTCACAAAAAGTCGGAAGTGACTGAATTTATTTATTTATTTATTTACATCATTTATACCCTGCCCATATCAGCCCGAATGCGACTCAGGGCGGCAATCAATCTGCACAATTCAAAGCCATTTAAAACATACATCAATAGAATAAAAACAAATCGTTACAATATCTAAAAACATCAAAACATCAAAAACAATAACAATAAGTTTTTAAAAAAAATTATGTCATCATATTCAGTCTATTACCCATTCCGTTGTCGTTGTCATTCCTAGGTAATTTCTGAATGAATAAACAACAAAATTTTAGGCTGAAGGCGAGAAGTCATTCTATCCTCCTACATATCAAAAATTAGAAGACTAGGCAAGGTCCCTTTTCTTGTGCAAGACACATTTTGAAGAGAACCAATCACTCCTCTGATTGCTTCCTTCCACAAACAGCTTAGTGGTTACAGTCAAACAAGTGCTCTATCACAGGCATCTCCCAGTCTGGTCATACAGCCAAAAATTCCTGGGGAATTTTAATGGTAGCGCGGTCAAATGCTATGAAGAAGGGTTCAGGAAGTTGGATACATTTAGCTTAATGAAGGGAAAATAACAGAATCATGGATTTATTGAGTTGGAAGAGACTACAAGTGAAATTCAGACCAATCCCATTCTGCCATGGAGGAATACACAACAAAAGCAATCCAAACAGATGGTCATCCAGCCGCTGTATAAAAACTTCCAAAGAAGGAGACTCCACTGTATTCCTCTGTTGTTCAACTGTTCAGCTCTTAGCATCATGTTCTAATATTTACATGGGATCTCTTGCAATTTGACTCCATTGCTCCATATTCTAGACCAGTGTTTCCCAACCAGTGTGCCGTGGAACACTAGTGTGCCGTGAGCGATCATCAGGTGTGCTGTGGGAAATTGGAACCTCCAATACCCTTTCTTCCCCCTCTTGCCGAACACTTTTTCTTCTCCACTCGGGCTCCCTTCTTCCCAGCCTCACTCTGCTCACTTTGCCTTTCTTTACTCTGGGGCCAGTCTGCGCAGTAGCGCCCGCACGGGTCACGTCTTCGTCCCCCCTCCTCTCCTGAACACGCTCACGCTGCCCCCTTGGATCAAAATGGCGGCAGAAGCGGCAGTGTAGAAGAAAAAGTAAGTGTTCGGCAGGAGGGGGAAGAAAGGGTGCGAAGGGGAGGAAGAGGTCTCTGTTGAAAGCTGGCATGGGCAAACTTGGACCTTCCAGGTGTTTTGGACTCCAACTCCCACCATTCCTAGCAGCATCAGGCCCTTTTCCTTCCCCCCCCCCTCAGCCACTTAAGCAGGAAAGGGCCTCAGGCTGTTCGGAATGGTGGGAATTGAAGTCCAAAGCACCCAGAGGGCCGAAGTTTTCCCATGCCTGTTTTAGGGACCTTAAAGTGGTGAGCCTCCTTCCAACATTGTGATTCTGGATAGAAAACAAACAACAACATAATATAACATTGTTTGAGTCCACAGTGCTCTCTGGGTGTAAGTGAACTACAACTTCCAAACTCAAGGTCAATTCCCAAGCAAACCCTTTCAGTACTTTCTGTTGGTAATGAGAGTTCAATATACCAAGTTTGGTTCAATTCCATTGTTGCAAGAGTTCAGGATGCTCTTTGTTTGTGTGTTAACTATAAATCCCAGAAACTGTAACTCCCAAATGTCAAGGTCTATTTTCCCCAAACTCCATCTGTGTTCACATTTGGGCATATTGAGTATTCATGCCAAGTTTGGTCCTGATCCAACATTGTTTGAGTCCACAGCGCTCTCTGAATATAGGTGAACTACAACTCCAAAACCCAAGGTCAATGCCCACCAAACTCTTATAGTATTTTCTCTTGGTTATGGGAGTTCTGTGTGAGAAGTTTGTGTCTTTCTGCCATTCCTGCCAGGATATCTATGTTGTGTTCATCAAAACAGGCCCAGGTTTCACACTGAGTGTATAAATACATTTAAAACATATTAACTATAAGTATTATTGTGTTAGAGTGTCATTTTTATCATTTTGGTTGGTGGTGTGCCCCAGGATTTTGTAAATGTAAAAAATGGGCCGCGGCTCAAAAAAAGTTGGAAAACACTGTTCTAGACCACTGGTTCTCAACCTTCCTAATGTCACAACCTCTTAATTCAGTTCCTCGCGTTGTGGTGACCCCCAACCATAACATTATTTTTATTGCTACTTCATAACTGTAACTTTGCTACTGTTATGAATCATCATGTAAATATATGATATGCAGGATGTATTTTCATTCACTGGATTAAAATTGGCACAAATACCCGATATGTCCAAATTTGAATACTGGTGGGGTTGGGGGGGATTGATTTTGTCATTTGGGAGTTATAGTTGCTGGGATTTGTAGTTCACCTACAATCAAAAAGCAATCAAAAAGCATTCCGAACTCCACCAACCATGGAGTTGAACCAAACATGGCACACCAAAAGGTCACAGGTTCAAATCCAGGGAGCAGCATGCTTCCACTGTCAGCCCCAGCTTCAGCCAACCTAGCAGTTTGAAAACATGCAAATTTAAGTAGTTCAATAGGTACTGCTCCGGCGGGAAGGAAATGATGCTCCATGCAGTCATGTTGGCCACATGACATTGGAGGCATCTATGGACAATGCCGGCTCTTTGGCTTAGAAATGGAGATGAGCCCCAACCCCCAGAGTCAGACACGACTGGACTTGTGTCAGGGGAAAACCTTTACTTTTCCTTTTTGAAATATTCTAATTCTTTTGTGTGCATTTAATTCCTTGGAAACACTCTGTAGACTTTCCATGCGCAAATGTGTGATGCAAGATGCATATCTTCTTGCAACTAGTCTTGGGAAGTGTGAAAATGTTACACCCATGAAAAGACTCAAGTCCAGCAAAATTCTTCCCATCCCGAGATTATGTATAATTTACATTTCTACCATATTTGAATAAGGTAAAAAATATCCTGATTTGGAGAGGTGTCCTGTGCGTCTTGCTGAGCATGTTTGTTTTTAAATCATCCTCAATGGGGCTTAATTCTTCAGAAGTGGATTTTTGGACTGAAACTGAAAACATTAATATGTTTTTGACCCCTCCCTCCTTTTTCTTTTCTCTCCCTATAAATCCAAGAATCATTTCAGTTATATAAAAAGGGAAAGTTTAACTATGAAGAAAATAAATAGCTCTTGTTCTTCAGCACACAATAAAGTTAAGTGTTTTTGACTTCTTGAATAATATATTGAATCTTTTTAATACTTCCGAAAAGATCTAAATGGTATTTTCCAATGAACAAAGCATAGCATTAGCATTTTAATACACACTCATGCATTTTCCCCGTTCTTTTCAGGGCTATTTCTTATATAACTGAAGGCTAGTTCAGCCTTGTGATACAATTTCAAACAGAAAGAGGTACAATATGTTATTTGGATCTATTCTTATGTTAGATTTTCCCCTCCAGTGCCTTACTAGATCATTTAATAATTTGGTGTAGAAAAGGATAGCTTTTCCTCAAAATTTTGCCCTCATTGTTTTTTGGAATTGTACTTGAGGTCATATAAATGTGAGTAGATTAATAGGTACCGCTTCTGCGGGAAGATAATGGCACTCCTTGTAGTCATGCTGGCCACACGATCCTGGAAGTGTCTACAGACAATGCCGGTGTGGTGAAGTCATATTTCTTGATTACAGGTTTTAAATATGGTTGATATTTATATATGTGTATGTATGTTGAAGGGATAAAAACTTAGCAAACCCTAAAGGGTTAACAGAGATATTAGCGTGCCGAACCTCCAAGGACTTTCCGTTACCGTGGAAACAGGAGGCGGAGCCTGCAACTGGCCTTAGAGGCTTCGAATTCAAACTTTGGCAGTTGGCAGGAACTGTCGAATGAGAGAGGATGTGTGGAGAGTTTGAGAGTCCATTTTAGCCAGCTGTCAATGGATTTAAAAGGGACTCTGACTCTACTCTGTGAGAGAGTAGAAGAAAAGCTGTGTTTGAACTGCTAGGAGAGCAATTGAGTTTAAAAGGACCAGCAGTTAGAGTAAAGACTGATGAGTTAATGATTTTGGGAGTGCAGCTAAATAGTGTCTAGTTGTATCGCCATAGTTAGTGTATTGTAACCTTAAGATACGTGCCTCTAAGAAGATACTGTAACCACCTAAGCTTTGAACACTGAAACCTCCATGCTTGGAACACTTTTTGAATAAACTTTGCAGTTCTTTAACAAAGATATCTCCTCTCGTAATTCTTTCACACACAAGCCTCTAAAACCAATTCTTCCCAGTGGGTAGCCAAGTATAGTGACTGGTGGCAGCAAAAGTTAAGAAATAATATCCGTGGGAGTTTAGGTCCCTGCCCTGACATAGTTCTCCACAGTTAGAATGAAGAAAAAGATCCTCACCAAGTTGACACACGCTGAAAGCTGCGTCTTCCTCACAAATTGGTGGCAACAGTGGGATAGCTGACCCTGTCACAGTATTGAGTTCGAATCTCATTCTTCGCAAATTGGTGGCAGCTGTAATTTGCGTCCTCACAGCCGACACTTCGGCTTAGAAATGGAGATGAGCACCAACCCCCAGAGTCGGACATGTCAAGGGGACTTAATGTCAAGGGGAAACCTTCACTTTTACTTATACACTGACAATATAATGCAGTTTCAAACTGCATTTTACATATGGTGCTGTAGATGGGACCTTGGAGAACAGCGTGGTTTTTGAAGTTATTTTCATTACACAGATTACATCTGTGTCAAGTGATGGAAATGTGTTGTGCTCATAGCAGTATTTTGGCAAGATCAAAACCAAGTATTACTGAGTCTAATCTAAGCAAGTAACTGGATAAATCCGAGTATAGAATCCAACAACAATAAAGTACTTTTAAATTCTGATTGAAATAAGCACTTCAACTGAACTGAATCGGATGCTAGATTTCGAACCATTGTTAATATGCATACGAGGCTGCAATAACCTTGTATGGAGGAGCTGTAAACAAGATGTGTGTTTCTTTTACCTCTTTTGAAGCCCCCCTAGGATAATGGCAGTGAAACTCACAGGACCCAAGCCAGCCACTGGATAAAGTCAAACAGTATTTTAAATACCAGAACACGGCGCTTCTCAGGAAGAGATGACAGAAGCATATGTTAGGGGGTGCCCTGGGACTTCCATAAAACGTCGATGAACACCAGGTCTGAATATATTTTGTACTGCTCATTTTATTGACAGGCTGTCATAGCTGAGCAAGAGAAAAACATAAAACCATAAACCACAACAGCAAACCGAAATAAATTGCTGCCAGGCTACAAGGTCAATAGTCATCTCACAATGCTTAGCTAATATACACTCAGATCCAGTATGGACAGATTCAGAATGGCTCAGGGCAAATGGGGACTGAATCCTATGGGCAACAGAAACCAGTGCCCAGTGCCTGGAATGAGCTGAATGGGGGAGACACATAATAATAATAATGATAATAATAATAATATCAGCCTGAATCCTATAAATATCTGGGCATACTACAGTTGGACAATATCAAGCATGGGCATGTGAAAAAATGTGGTCAGCAAAGAATATGTCCAAAGAGTCAGAAAGGTTTTGAAGAGCAAATTAAATGGTGGAAATACAATCGAGGCTATCAACACCTGGGCCATCTTAATAATATCCTTATTATCGGTTGGGGGTGAGTTGATTGTGCTTTCCCTCCATGAAGGGAGAAGGGGGTTGGACTAGATCACTGATTCTCAAAGTGGGCGGTACCATCCCCCTGGTGGGCGGCGAGACAATCCAAGGGGGCAGTGGGAGGCTCAGGGGAATTTGGCGGGGGGGGGGGGCATGAACCCCTTTAAGGGGGCGGTGAACAATTGGCCATTTAGGAGGGGTCGCGTGGCCCCTGCTCCCTTTGCTTTGATCCCCACATGCAGTGCAGCGCAAAGGCTTCTGCGTCCTCCGGAGGAGCCTCCCCGCCACTGCAGAAGAAAGTGCAGCCTTCCCTGGCAGAGGCGGTAGCGGAGTGAGCAGGAGAGCCCGGGGCTTCCGCGGGGAGAGCAGGCCTCACTTCTTCGTCCCCTCAGGCCGCGGCTGCCCATCCCCTCAGAGCCCTTTCTGGTGGAAGTCAGAGCTGAATCAATGGAAGGTACTGCAAATCCCATCATCCGTTGTCCATACTCCCTAAACATATTGTTTTTGTGTTTAATCATTATGCTTTAATTATGTTCAAATTGTAATAATGAAAATACATCCTGCATATTAGATATTTGCATTAGAATTCATGGGAGTAGCAAAATTATTTATGAAGTAGCAACGAAAATATAGTTGGGGGTCACCACAACATGAGGAGCCTTATTTAGGGCCAAAAAATACAGGGAAAGAAATAAATGTCCTCACATCGATATTGGAAAACGGACGACTTCGTTTGCTCATACCACTCCAGTCGGAAGCTCGGATTATTACGTTGTTTGGAACTCCTTATTGCTGCTCTATCGGGAGCATTGGATCTTTACATTTCATTTTGGCATTGGCCACTTATTCTCATCAGAATCTCCAATCAGGAGCCTTGGAACTATACAAAACTATCTAATAATTGGTATGGAAAACTTTGAACTATCTCGGATTATATGATTAAGATCATGATTATTATTTCCTTATGGATGTGCTTATTAATGGATATTTCTGTTGTGAACAAATGAACTATATATAATTTACTTTGTGATTATAGTACCTACAATATAGAATAACTTCAACATTTATTTCTTTCCCTGTGTTTTTTGGCATTGCTCTAGCCTTCAGTCGTTACTATTAGTGAACCTTATTTAGGGGTCATGGCATTAGAAAGGTTGAGAACCACTGCATTAATATACATATCTTTCTGTTTAATTGCTATTAAATTTAAAAAAATTATAGGGGGGCGGTGAGTAATTTTTTTTCTGGAAAGGGGGCGGTAGGCCAAAAAAGTTTGGGAAAAACTGGACTAGATGGTTTTTAGAGGCCCCTTCCAGCACTATTATTACTATTCTTAATATTAATATTATCAATCTTAATAATATTGTTAATGCAAAGGGAGGGAAAGACATTGGCGTCCAAACTAGGTCTTTAAGTTTGGACCCAGGTGCCTTCCCCTTCCCACTTCCAGGGGAAGGAAGGGCGATGATCTCCTGGAGGAGGAGGGTAGTTTTCAGGGACTGGGGGGTTGCTTTTTGTTTGCTGGGGGATTAATAAAAACGATTAAATAGTGAAGCTGAAAGCAGGCTTGGAGCCGGGATCAGCTCCCGCTTGTTTTTGTGTCCAGCTGATTTTTGTAGCGAGAGGGCAGTTCCCGTTATGTGTTCCCAAAGTAACGAAAGAAACAAAAAAAACAAAGGAAATGAGAGAAATGAATTCTGCGCACAACTCTACTGTAGAGATAGGTAATTGATGCCACATAAACCCCAGATATAAATGATATGGGTGCAACTCATGCTGACTCTTCAAGCTTGCAGTCTCCATTCTGAAACTTCAGCCTAACCAGTGGTGTCATTAAAAATAATAACTAATTTAGTTCTCTTTGTCCTTCCCTCCAAATGAGTACATATTATCTCATAGAGTTCAGTTATTATATTATTCATTCTGGGAGAAAATTGTGAAGATTAATCCTTGCTGGCCGCAGAGGAGAGGGATCAAGGTTGGGTGCGATTTTTAAATTATGGGTTGTTCTTTGTAAAGCAAGACAGGTGATCACCTAGGAATAAGATCAAGGAAAGGGATTTTGCCTCAAGCAATAATCCTCATGCAATAATTGTGTTTCCTTGGTTAATCATTATCCAATTGAGTAATCTGATTGTATTGATACCTGGCTTATGAAGAAATCTATTCTATTTCCTCTCTTTCATGAACAATCCACACAGGTGGACTCTTGTTGTTCTATTGCTGGGCCAATCCAACACTGTGGAAAGATACCAAATTGACAAATTATGAGAGATCTTTGTACTTTGAAATCTTTTCATAAAGTATTAGTACTGATATCAGAGGTGACCCCCCCTTTTTTTCTTAGGCTCTGTAGAAGACAGTTTAAAACCAAGGGATTCATAGTTTTCCCAAGAACACCAGGCTGGAAGTGATCTCATAATCCCCTATCTCTCTCCCACATGGGACCCTAAGGTTCTTCCCATGGCCCCGTGGCCCCACATGATGATGCCTCTGTAACCCACACTTTATGAATACACCCAGTTATTTCCCTTTTGCATTACTCTTATGGACTTTTGCTCATTCCCAAAGACTTTTTCCTTTCTGTCTAGGACTCCTTGGGCTATCTTTTATGAATTTAATAAACTGTGTATCTTTCTGGTGGGTAGGCAGGGGTGATCAGGATGGTATATTTTCCCCCATAAACCCCAATGTATCTCCCCTCATGTTTTCCCCATGTATGTAATTTAAAAAATATGAAAGTACCACTGTTTACCTTTAGCCAGCTACTTTGGGCGAGGCTTGCCAGCTGCAAGCTTGTGATTCAATCACCCCTCCACTAGCCTCATTTGCATGAAAATAGCAGGAGCCAGCTCTTTCCAAAAGGGTCTTTCCCCTTGGGCCAAAACTGGTTTCTGCTAATCAATAGGCAAAGGCCTCTGAGTTTTCGTCTACCTTTGTGCCATTGATTAATAGGCAAAACTATTTCTATATTTCATAAACGGCCACCTCTATCAGCCTCGGAAACTGGTACATGGCTACAGCTTCTTCATTTGTTTACCATCCAAAGAACGGAGACCCTGCAGCAATATATTAATCTGTGTCTATCAAACAGAGAAAAACACAGATGAGGACATTTGATCATCAACCAAAAGACAATAGAATTGCTCAGCCTGAGAACAAGAGGGTGCTTGCTGAACACTTGGCCACTTGATCTACATATTTAATCCCATCAAAATGTTTTTCTGCCTTCATTGTTCTACTCATCTTTCACCTCTTCGCCCCCATTGGCTGGGAACTGAAAGAAGATGCAGCCAGCCAGCAAGATTCCATCCAATCAACACAAAGCTGGTCTGGGGGCGGGAAGTGGGAAATTTGAATCTGTAGCCTTATAAAATGGCATGTATTTTGAATGTAACCTTATGACTGCTTTGCGACAAGGATATTGCAGTTGTCATCCTCCTCAGCTGACAAGAATAAAAGCTTCAGTGGCATCTTCTTCCAGATTTCTTTGGTGAGATCATTTGGGCAAGGGATTTTTAATTTCTTTTAAAAACTCGCCAGAGGTTTTTGCTGAAATCCTCACTTTCGGGGTACTTCTGAGCCTCTGCCCCTTCTGGGCCAGGTTATTTCCAAATTGTTCACTAACAGTACAAGTGAAAGGATAATTGTACGTAGTCAGTCTCCAAAGGAAGCAGGAAATTGCATTCAAAGCACCCCCAACAGATGGCCATCCAGCCTCTGTTTAAAAGCCACCACCACACTCCGAGGCAGAGAGTTCCACTGCTGAACAACTCTCACAGTCAGGAAGTTCTTCCTTATGTTTAGATGGAATCTCCTTTCTTGTAGTTTGAAGCCATTGTTCCATTGCATCCTAGTCTCCACAGCAGAAGAAAACAAGCTTGCTCCCTCCTCCCTATGACTTCCTCTCACATATTTATACATGGCCCTCATCATGTCTTCTCTCAGCCTTCTCTTCTTCAGGCTAAACATTCCCAGCTCTTTAAGCTGCTCCTCATAGGGCTTGTTCTCCAGACCCTTGATCATTTTTATCTCCCTAAAAGCAATCAAACTCATCATAATGTTCCCCAAGCAACAGCAACAGTATCCCTCTGGGCAGCTAAACTATGGGAGTTCTGTGTGGGAAGTTTGGCCCAATTCTATCATTGGTAGGGTAATTGTGATGTACCGGCCTTGTACCATTAGTAATGTAAGCTGTCCAGAGTTTCCCTTCGGGGGTACAAATACCAGAAATAAATAAATCTATACATATAATAAAAGAGATTGTTTGTATGTATGTGGAGGTGTTTGTGGATATGTGCGTGCTTTCTGATTGGTTGCCACTGTGGGATTATTTGCATAATGCCTCTGATTGGCCAGCACCACCAACATTCCGACACTCTAAAGTGGCGGGGGGGGGGGGGAGGAAAAGGCCTGAGGCAGTCAGGCATGGTGGGAGTTTAAGGCCAACACACTTTGCGGCCCCCAACAATGACAGAACAAGACCAAATTTGGCACATAGAACCCCCAAGACCCACTCTACATCCTAGTGCAGTTTGAGGGAGGATGGACCATTGGTGACGGGACTTGCAGTACTTTAACTCAATCCTTAGAGCATTGTGGCCCACACCTATGATGGATCAGGACCAAACTTGGCACACAGAGGCCCAATGGCCCACTTTACAACCTGGTGTGGTTTAGGGCAGGATGGGATACAAATGATGGGATTTGCAGTACCTTCACCCGATTCACTTCCCACAGAAAACTGTAGCCCCTACAAATGACAGACCAGGCCCAAACTTGCCACACAGAGTACTCATGGCACACTCTACATCCTGGTGCAGTTGAGGGGGATGGACCATGAATGATGGGACTTGCAGTACCTTCAGTAATTTCATGACACCACCGCAACTCCCAATAATGATGGATCAAGGCCAAACTTGGCAGACAGAGCCTCCATGACCCACTCTACATCCTGGTGCTGTTTGAAGGAGGGTGAACCATGGACAATGGGACTCGCAGTGCCTTCACTAACTTCCTGACACCACTGCAAGCCACATAAATAACTTCTAAAGACCAACCAATACCTTTCTGAAATTACCCGGGCAGTGCCGGGTCACCAAGCTAGTAATAAATAAAGAACACTACCCACTGTTTTTCAAGGATGTGACAAAGTGGTTCATTAAAACCGAGAAGCAAAGCTCTCGTACTTTGCTCCAGTATATAGGTACGCCTTCCTTGAAGATGTGCAGAGTTTGGATCACCCCATAAAATATCTAAATACTTTGCCCATGCTGCTAAACATTCTTCACTGGAGAAGGCATCAAATCAGTTTTATTGCACAATACTCCAAACCCTGAAGAGCACCACATTATTTGTTGAGGAACACAATTGTGGGAATCTAGAGGCCTACTTAGGAAGATATGGACTTTGCCATATTTGAGAGAACAGTGGTACTCAACCTTTCTAATGCCACAACCCCTTAATAGAGTTCCTCATGTTGCGGTGACCCCCCAACCATAACATTATTTTTGTTGCTACTTCAGAACTGTAATTTTGCTACTGTTATGAATCATAATACAGTTAGAAATACAGTAAATAATAATAATAATATCTGATATGGAGGATGTATTTTCATTCACTGGACCAAATTTGGCACAAATACCTAATACGCCCAAATTGAATATTGGTGAGGTTGGGGGTGGGATTGATTTTGTCATTTGGGAGTTATAGTTGCTGGAATTCATAGTTAACATACAATCAAAGACCATTCTGAACTCCACCAGTGATGGAATTGAACTAAACTTGGCACACAGAACTCCTATGACCAACAGAAAATACTGGAAGGATTTGGTGGACATTGACCTTGAGTTATGGAGTTGTAGTTCCCCTACATCCAGAGAGCACAATGATGAATCTGGACCAAACTTGGCACAAATCCTAAATATGCCCAAATGTGGCAGTTAAAGCTTGTGTGCCAGCTGCGTCCGTACCTTGGGAAGTCTGACTTGGCCACGGTAGTCCATGCTCTGGTTACATCTCGAATAGACTACTGCAACGCTCTCTACGTGGGGTTGCCTCTGAAGACTGCTCGAAAACTGCAATTAGTCCAACGTTTGGCAGCCAGGTTACTAACAGGAGCGGGGTACAGGGAACATACAACTCCCTTGTTGCGTCAGCTCCACTGGCTGCTAATTAGTTTCCGAGCACAATTCAAAGTGCTGGTTTTAACCTACAAAACCTTATACAGTTCTGGCCCAGTTTACCTGTCTGAACGGATTCTCCCCTACGAACCATCAAGAACATTAAGATCCTCCGGAGAGGCCCTGCTCTCGGTCCCGCCAGCTTCGCAAGCGCATTTGGTGGGGTCGAGAGAGAGGGCCTTCTCTGTGGTCGCCCCTCGGCTGTGGGACTCCCTACCAAGTGATGCTAGGTCTGCCCCCTCCCTGTTGTCCTTTAGGAGGCTGGTGAAGACCTGGATGTGGAACCAGGCCTTCCCGGATTAGGTGAGATTGGCAATTATCTGAATGGAATGTTTTAGTGGAATCCAGTTTTATGCTGGATTTTTAAATGTATTTTAATATGTTGTTGTAGTTGTTGTTAAACTGTATAGCACTGAATTTTTGCTGTAATGCCGGTCTGAGTCCCTCGATAGAGGTGAGAAGGTTGGGGTACAAAAGTTTTAAATAAATAAATAAAATAAATAAACACTGGTAGAGTTTGGGGAAAATAGACCTTGACATTTGGGAGTTGTAGTTGCTGGGATTTATAGTTCACCTACAATCAAAGAGCATTCTGAACCTTACCAATGATAGAATTGGGCCAAACTTCCCACACAGAACCCCCATGGGCAACAGAAAATACTGTGTTTTCTGATGGACTTTGGTGACCCCTCTGACACCCCCTTGTGACCTCCTCAGCGTTACCGATCACCAGGTTGAGAAACGCTGATTTAGAATATTGTTCTCTACCATGGATAGAGATTGACAATTTGGATAGATGTCTTTTCTTCCTGTTATCTAAACAGTTTTGCCAAACTCTGCTCCGGGGCAAAAACAAATCTTTATGCCATACTTTAAATAAAACATATTATGTGTTCATACGAACATATGTATCATTGTCCCTCCAGCTGAAGTAGATATAATTTTTGACAACATGTTCTCTCGGCCTCATGCAGAATTGATGACCTGGCATTGCATAAGAATGAAGGAGTGTGCTTCAAAAAGAGGTTTCTGCCATGGCAAGTGAATGTATTGCTGTCCTAAAAATGGGGGAAATTCATTCTTGATTCTATGTCTGTTTGAGTGAAGTGAAGGTAGCCTCTCTCTCTCAAAAAAGCAGCAGATTGAGACTGAGAACCTTGTTCAACCAGGCCTCCCATCAAATTCAGTTGTATATTTCACTGCAAATCTAACAGGAATTTTCTCTCAGGCTACTGGCAGTCTCGTTCAATAAATATGTATCTTGAGTTATGGGTAGTCAAATGTCTCTCTCTAGGAAGAGGAAGAAGAGAAAGAGAGGAAGTATCCATATTAATGGCCCAGGGTCTGTCAACTCCAGTCGAATTACTTTGGGGAAAATAACTTTACAACAGGGTGCATTCTATACTGCCAATTCTATGTGTGGGTCACTTACTCTCTCAGGGTGCATCTACATCAGGGGTGGGCAATTATTTTTTCCATGGGGCCACACGAGAGCCAAAAAATATTATGGAGGGCCGCACCTAAAGGCTGAACTACATTCTAATCTACATAATTTATTTATTTGTTTATTTACTATATTTACTATATATTACACATAATTAATATTAACATATTAATATATGAAGAGATGGAAGGAGAATATAGGGAAAACTCTAGATAGAGATAGATGGGAGGAAATCTGGAAAAAGAAGTTAAGATACACATACGCCATAGATTTAAAGGAAAATTGGATCAAGACTGCATACAGGTGGTATATGACCCCCAAGAAACTAGGGAAAAGCTATAAAAACATGAACACCAATTGCTGGAAATGTGGGAGGATGGAAGGGTCTTATTACCACATGTGGTGGACATGTGGCAAAGCAAAAATCTACTGGCAAAAGATCCAAAGCATCTCACAAAAGATTCTGAAGGTTGACATCCCTCTAAAACCAGAGATATTCCTACTTGGCATGATGGAATCGAAATTAGAAGAAAACATTGATAAGCTACTCTTTCTGCTATGCACGCCGGCTAGAATCTTTTAAAAAATTAAAAATTAACATATTAATATATTGATAGATATTTATATATTATTAGTATTAATATCATAATTATTATATTATAGTATATATATATAGACATTATAATATATTGAAATTATAATACAATATAACATTATATTACATTATTTATTATATTATTATATTATTATAATAAAATTATTATAAAATAATAATAAAAACTACTAAAATTTAATTAAATTAAATTCAAGAAGACAAGGTGCGAACCAAGATGGAATGGCCCAATGGACCCAGCCCAGAGGATGGCAAAGCGGACCCAGCTGCCACCGCAGAAGAAGAGAGAAGAGCAGCAGGCGATCGGAGGCTGCAGGCCTCCGCCCGTTCTCGCCCCCAGCCGTTCCCCAGCTGATAGAGTGCCTGCCATCCCTGGAGGCAATCTGGGCCTGCAGGGGAAGCAATCGGCAATCTGAGGCGGTTGATCGCCCTGACGACACGGAAGACGATCAAGTCTTCCAGGTCGCCAGGGCAATCAGTCGCTGTAGGTTGCCGAATGCTTCCGCTGCAGGCCCGGATCGCCTCCAGGGATGGCAGGCACTCCACAGCTGCCGCTACTCCGCCCTGTCTGCTGACACAGGCCCCACAGAGCCCGTGATGGGATGGCGGCAGCGGCAGCCCTTCCTCTTGGCCATGCCCCCAACGCCCTTCTCCTCGGGCCGGACAGAATCGGCTGCCGGGCCGCATCTGGGCCGCGGGCCGTAGGTTGCCCACCCCTGATCTACATTGTAGAATTAATGCCTTCAACAAAGGACGCCAAAATGTGGCAGACATGCATCGGGCAGGTTGTCGTAGTGTCAGCGAACCGGAAGTGAATGCAGTTGCTGCACTCGTAGACAGTGATCGACGCCATACGATTCGTGAGCTGGCCTGAAACACAGGATTTGCGCATACGACTGTGCTCCACATTCTGAAGGAATGCCTGGGCATGAGAAAAATTGTTTCACGATGGGTTCCACATCATTTGACGGAAATGGCTACGATACTATGCTGCTCGTACCCACTTGGAACACTATGAGCATGAAGGAGAGGCTTCCTTACGCCGTATTGTTATGCTGGATGAGACTTGGGCCAGATCATACCAGCCAGAACTGAAATGCCAACAAAACGAATTGCATAATTACAGGTCACCATGAAATTTCATCAGAACCCCAGCAATGTGAAAGTTAAGGTGATTCTCAGGTACAACTGTGATGGTGTCATCCTAACGCATATTGTTTCCCCACATCAGACTGTCATCAGACTGTATTACTGCTCATTTTTGGAACACCATCACAGACTAGCTTTGAGAAAAAACGATGACACTTACTGCAGAATGCCCCTATCATTTTGCATGACAATGCTCAGTTACATGCAGCGCAAGCTGTGGCTGATTTGCTCGATCGATGGGGTTGGGAAGTGTTGTACCATTCACCATACTCCCCAGACTTAAGCCCTTGTGACTTTGACTTAATTCCTAAGATGAAGGAACCACTTTGTGGCATTCGCTTCAAAACTGTTCCAGAAATTCTTGCGGGAGTAAACCACTCCATTCGAACTATCAACAGAACAGGCGCTGCAACAGGTGCCCTACGACTTCCACATTGTTGGAAACGGGTTGTACACAATGCTGGCGACTATATTGAAAGACTGTAAAACTTGGTGGCATATATCACTTTTGTATTTTGTATTTGTATTGCCTATGGCAGTGTTTCCCAACCTTTCTTGAGCTGCGTCACACTTTTAACATAAAAACACCACCAACAAAAACGACACAAAATGACACTCTAACACAGTAAAGAATGGCTGGGGGATGGTGGCCTGCTGGGAGCAGCTGCGGGGAGGGCCAAAGCTGGGGGAGGGGGAGGAGCCAGGCCATGCCATGCCCCACCCCGGCTTCAGCTCTCCCACAGCTTCTCCAGCCTTGAGGCGGCAAAGCCAAGCCAGCGGTGGCAGAGCCAGCACAATGCTGGCTTGGCACTGTCCCCTCAAGGCTGGAGAAGCTGTGGGAGAGGGGGCAGAGCCAGACTGTGCCATGTCCCTCCCCCTTGCCCCGGCTTCCTCCTCCACACGGCTTCAGTGAGTGAGGGGCGAGAGTCATGGCGGGAGTCATGGCGGATTGGAGGATGGCTGGGGAAACGGCTGAAGGAGGCAGCGCCCGGCCCCTTCTTCTTTTTCTTCGCCGCCGCTCGGCCCTTCCTCCTCCTCCCCCAAGCAGCAAGAGTTCGACAGGAGGAGAGGGGAAGGAAGGGAGGCAGAGAGCTTTTCTCGCAGCACAGTAAGAGGTCCATCACGGCACACTACTGTGCCACGTCACAGCGGTTGGGAAACACTGGCCTATGGAATGCTATTCCAAGTGAAATACGATCGACCCCATCCCTCCTGGCGTTCAGGAAGAAATTAAAATCTTGATTTTAGGACCAGGCCTTTGCACAATAACATAAAGCAGGATTTTTGACTGGAATGGATTGGCAAGACGACAGGTACACCGCTATTATTCTACCAATTGGGTTTGTGGACCGAGTATTGTTTTAATTTAATTGATTGTTTGATTATCTGTTTTTAATTCATTGCTATTGTTTTTAAATTGTTTTTAATTCTGTATGTATTTATGGTTTTATATTGTGTATTGATTGTGGCATAGAACTGCTGCCTTTGTTAGCCGCTCTGAGTCGTCCACCCCCGGGGGGGGGGGGGGTGTCGAGAAGGGCGGGGTAAAAATGCTGTAAATAATTAATAAATAAATAATATTATATGTAAATAAGTAGTTGCCACTATTAAAGTTCCAACCCTATGTTGCCGGGCACTCTGGCATTTTTAGCCCACTTCAGTGTTCAAAATAAGGCAATCTGCTTCACTTACACATTTGTTTGTTATCTCAGAATTCCGTCCTTCACTTTTCCGATATCTTCTGTTCACTGGGCAGATTAGCGATAGGAGCTACTATGAGCTGTTCTCTGCTACAAAGAGATTTCGTCTCCATTTATGTAGAGGAGTGGCATATTTTATAATGCATAGATTATTGTCTCAAATGCTAGAGCTATAAGTTCACCAAGGACTGAGAAACATAGTCATATAGATGTTGGGGTTTGATCCCACACTAGGTGCACAGAAACATCTCGGTCTTTATCACACCACAGACAATGTTTTCTTAGAAATTGTGATGTATGTATCAGCAATAAATCAGCTAATGGTTTCATTGTAATGCAGGAAGAAAACATGCAATCAGGTGACCTAGCATTGAACTGTATTATGCAATGATTTTTTTCCCCTTTCCATTTTGATAACCAGTTGTTACAAGGCAGTCAGCTGCTAATGGAAACTACTGCAGGATGGGCCATCTTAGATCATTTTTAAACGGTCAAGATGTGTTCCAGAGAAAGCAAAACATGTTGCCTTTGGCCACTCACTCTTGGCCGGCATGATCTACATCTCAGAGTTGTTGGGAGAGTATACTAATGGGTGGAGAAAACCATGCATGCTAACTTGGAATGGAAAAAGGGCAAGATGCACATGTAAGAAATATCAGTGAATACTAAAGTTGTGCGCTGATCCGTTTTTCTTCGTTACATCCGTTCTTTCATTACTTTCGTTTCGGGAGCCCATAACGGGAAGCACCCTCCCAATATGAAAATCTGCTCAACACAAAAGCAAGTGTGAGCCAATCCTAGCTCCTCGCTTGCTTTTCATGAGCAACCCCTTTATTTATTTATTTATTTATTTACCTACTTACAGTATTTGTATACCGCCCTTCTCAACCCCGAAGGGGACTCAGGGCGGTTCACAGTGTTGGCAACAATTAAAAGCCATTGATAAAAACAGTATAAAACATTAGTTAAAAATGAAACTGATTGTAAAGAGCTCCAGAAAGATCTCTCGAAATTGAGTGAATGGGCAACAAAGTGGCAAATGCATTTTAACCTAAACAAGTGTAAAGTCATGCACATCGGGGCAAAGAACCCCAATTACACCTACCAATTGATGGGGTCAAAGCTTTCCGAGACAAACCAGGAAAGGGATCTTGGGGTTTTGGTGGACAGCTCAATGAAGATGTCAACCCAGTGCGCAGCAGCAGTAAAAAAAGCAAATTCTATGCTTGGCATGATCAGGAAGGGAATCGAAAATAGGTCGTCAAATGTTGTATTGCCTCTCTACAAATCTATGGTGAGGCCACATCTGGAGTACTGTGTACAATTCTGGTCACCGCACCTCAAGAAGGATATAACGGAACTGGAAAAGGTACAGAAAAGGGCAACAAGAATGATCCAAGGGATGGAGCGGCTCCCTTATGAAATCAGGTTGCAACGCCTTGGTCTTTTCAGCCTTGAAAGACGGCGTTTAAGAGGTGACTTGATCGAAGTGTATAAAATCATGCATGGGATAGAAAAGGTGAATAAAGAGAAAATATTTTCTCTGTCACACAACACTAGGACTAGGGGGCACTCCCTAAAGCTCCAAGGTAGGAAAGTTAGGACAAACAAAGGGAAATATTTCTTCACCCAGAGGGTCATTGGGTTATGGAACTCACTTCCAGAGGAGGTTGTGACAGCTGTCAGCCTGGACAGCTTCAAGGCAGGATTAGACAGATTCATGGATACCAAGGGAATCAGTAGCTACTGAAATGGACATCCAAGTGCCACCTCTGTGTTGATGGAGGCAGGCAGGATTTTCCCCGGGTACTGGTTGGGGGGGGGGGGGTCGGGAGCAGGTGAGGGTTTTGCCCTCCCTTCTGCTAGAGATCCCCGTGTACAACTGGTGGGCCACTGTGTGATACAGAATGCTGGACTAGATGGGCTGAGGCCCGATTCAGCATGGCTCTTCTTATGTTCTTATTAAAATTGACCCTCCCCTAATAAAACATTAAACATTATTAAACACATCACATAAAATAACATCAGCTATCACACACAGACGTAGCCATTGTTGTAAACAGTCCTGCGTAATTGTACTTTCAACTTTCACTTTAAATATTCCTATGATGAGCCAGATACTTGGTTCCACAGCCAGGTCTTTAGCTGTCTCCTAAAAGTCAGGAGGAGGGGGCTGACCTGGTCTCACTCAGGAGGGAATACCACAGAAGTGGGGCCACCACCGAGAAGGCCTGTTCCTCGTCCCCACCAACCACACCTGTGAAGCCGGTGGGGCCAAGAGCAAGACCTCCCCAGACGATCTTAATCTACGAACTGGTTCATAGAGGGAGATACGTTCAGACAGGTAAGTTGGACTGGAGCCGTTTAGGGCTTTATAGGCTAAAGCCAGAACTTTGAATCGTGCTCAGTAGCTAATAGGCAGCCAATGGAGTTGCCGCAACAGGGGAGTTGTATGCTCCTTACCTTGGAGTGCATGCGTGGCACGCAGGCCCAGAATGCACAAGCGCTTGCCTGCAGCTGAGCACATCCTCTGGAGTAAGAGAACTTACATTCTTGCCTTGGAAAGTGTGTGTGGCGTGCAGACCCAGAAAGCACATGTGCCTGCCTGCAGCTGAGCACCTCCACTAGAGTAATAAACAGGTTTAAAGTCTCCTTAAAGTGTGAGTCTGCCTACATCTGGGCACCTCTCTTCTAGAGCAGGCCAGGATAACCCATAAGGCCAACCTAGACCATGGCCTAGGGATGCAAGCCGAGGGGGGGCTCAGATCACGGACCAAAAAATATATAATAAAAATGTTGAACCAAATAAAAACGCAACGCGCATGGAGATGAGGAAGGAAGGAAACTGGAGAAACTTTTCGGTGTCGCCCCTGCCCCTTTCTGAATACCAGCTCCTGCCTCTGCTATTGTTGCGCAAACAGCGTATACGCAGGGGTTCTCGACACTGGCATCTACGTTAACAGGAGGAACAATTAACTCCCTCGATGCCCACAGCATCCACTTGCTGGCTCCTTCAGTGCAAGTACAGAAAACTCCATTGCGCAGTCTGCGCATGCCCTAACACCACGAAAGCTGGTATTCCTCCTCCAACACAAGGAGGAGGCTCCTCCTTACTGGAGAGAGAAGCGCAACTGCCAGCTGCGGCACATGCGCAAACCCCAGTACAGGAGAGAAGCCCAACGCGACAAGCCCTGGTATTGGGGAGAAGCATGGCCTCGGTACAGCTGCTGATTACAACGCATGCACAATCCCCGATACCGGGTAGGAGCCAAGTGCCTCAAGCCCCGGCATCGGGAAGGAGGGTCCTCCCTCCATGCCTGCATCCAAAGTGCCTGCCAAGAGGGAAACTCCTATGGCGGACCTAGTGGGGCCACACCAGGCGAGCTGGATGCGGGGCCCTAAGGGGGACGAGCGGATGAAAGGATGTGTGTGTGTGTGTATGGAGGGGGGGGGGTGAGGTAGAGGTTGTCTTAAAGGGGGCGTAGTTCCAAAGTGTGGCCTAGGGCAGTGTTTTTCAACCTTTTTTGAGCCGTGGCACGTTTTTTACATTTACAAAATCCTGGGGCACACCACCAACCAAAATGACACAAAATGACACTCTAACACAGTAATACATATAGTTAATATGTTTTTAAATGCATTTATACACTCAGTGTGAAACCTGGGCCTGTTTCGATGAATACAACATAGATATCCTGGCAGGAATGGCAGAAAGACACACACAAAGGTCTTGCTCAACAGCTTGGTGTTATAGTTCACCCGAAATCAAAGAGCATTCTGAACTCTACTAATGATGGAATTGAATCAAACTTCCCACACAGAACTACCATAACCAAGTGAAAACACTATAAGAGTTTGGTGGGCATTGACCTTGAGTTTTGGAGTTGTAGTTCCCTTATATCCAGAGAGCACTGTGGAGGGGAGGGAGGAAGACATGGAGCGAGTCTGCACAGTAGCGCTCGCACGGGTCACGTCTTCCTCCCTCCTTCCTCCCACAGAAGCGGCAGCGTGAGCAAAGCGAGGCAAAGCGAGCAGAGCGAGGCTGGGAAGAAGGGAGCCCGAGTGGGGAAGAAAAAGTGTTCGGCAGGAGGGGAAAGAAAGGGTACTGGAGGTTCCCATTTCCCACGACACACCTGATGATCACTCACGGCACACTGGTTGGGAAACACTGTCCTAGGGTGCAAAAAGGTGTTAATTCGGGCCTGTTCTAGAGTAGAGCTTAAATGCCTAAAATGATGGGAAGGGGAGCCTGGGAAGCCCCTCCCATAATGGGCCGATTGAAAATGGATCTTTTAGCACCCCAGATATCTGCCCTCCCGATTTCAGGATGCTCCCAAATAATGGATCGGGGTCCCCACCAAAAGCCGGGACAAATCTTAATTTGGGGCAGTTGTATTTGTGTGCAGCTAGCCATACATGCGCAATCTCAACAGGACCTCTTTTTTTTTTTTGCAACCCAGAAGGTCTAATTTGGCAACGGTGATACAGCTGGCTCTGTCCCTGTAACGCACACTCACGCAGCCTGCGCAGTATTTCATAATAAAGATGTCTCTTTTATTAGCATAACTGGCTCTTTGATTTGTTTCAGGTTTTATGATGTTTAGACAAACGGATTTGGACAGTTAAAATTCCACTTAGGGCTGATGCATTGTATCTGCCTGACACACAATAACATTGATTTATAAGACGTGATGAATCTCTAATTAGATTATGGCAAGTGTCGCAGTCAGAAAAGTTCCTGTAAGTGCTCCATGGGAAGGTGCAACAGGGGCCATCTTTTAATTAACCAATTCCCCTCCAAAGGGCTGTTAACATAGAGACCCTTTGGCCTCTGCCCTTTGACCTCTGGCATGGCAGCTTTCCTGAAACACAGACTTTCGCCACCGCATGATTAATGGGGCATGTTTAAAAAAGTGATCACCGCAAGCTGGTCTCTGCATGTGCGCTGGATCTCAGGCCTCAGCAATGCATCAACAAGCTTTAGAGTTGGTAAATGAAAGCTGTTGCGAAGACGTACTCAGCTCCGGGCTGAAAAATGAGTTTATGATTATACAGTCATCTTAAGTGTTCTGTAAATTTCGGCTTTTACGAGTGCCTTATTGTAAAAGTGGAATAACGGAGACTGTTAAACAAATAGAAAGAGCTTATTTTCAATCAAGTCTAAGTAAGTGAAATACTGGGAGAGTGAGTCAAACCGAAGATGCTAATCTTCTGCGATGATAAATTATACTCGGTGTTGCTGGGTGATCACAGGAAGAGATTGTCTCCATCTGGTTCACATATCAGGAACGTATGCGCCCAAAGGCAAGCACATCTGAGAGCAAGGTGACTGCAGTGGCCACAGCCAACAATGTGAACGGGCTTAGTGTTTGCCGTCATTTAATTTAATTCAGATTTGATGGTCCCAGAGGGGTGAAATGATTAACTACTGAGGGAATCCTGAGTAAAGTTGCCCTGAAGGAAAGTTTAACATTTTCAATTGGGCAAAGGAAGCTGTTTCACTATTCGCAAGTGATGGTTACAGGTGAGCATTACATCCAAAGAGATAGAATAATAATAATAATTATTTATTTCTGGCATCTAAGGCAAAACACCAAAATCAGTGTGTACAGAGCTATCGTACTGTCTATTCTCCTCTATTGGTCTGAAACATGGGTCACCTTGCGCCAACACCTACGACTCCTCGAACGCTTTCATCAGCGCTGTCTTCGCACAATCCTAAATATACACTGGACTGACTATGTGATGAACATTGCTGTCCTTGAGCAAGCAGGGATCACCAGCATTGAGGCCATGCTATTGAGAATACAGCTGTGCTGGGCAGGGCACAAGTCTAGGATGGAGGACCATCGCCTCCCAAAGATACTACTCTATACTGAAGTCGCCACAGGTCAGCGCAAGAGAGGCGCCCCCAAAAAGAGATATAAGGACTCCCTGAAACAACATCTCAGGCTCGGCCAGATTGATCACCAACAATGGTCCACCCTGGCCTCACATCGGGAGGCATGGAGACACACTATCCACAATGCTATGGCCTCTTTCGAGAAGACACACCAAATGGGTCTCGAAGAGAAGCGACAACGCAGAAAGAACTGCAACTTGGAAACATCACCCAAGGAGACTTTCTGCTGTGCTTTTTGCAACCGAACTTGCCTATCTCAGATTGGCCAGACAGGTCACAACTGAAGGGTCTGACAAAGAACATCAACAGGCAGGATGGGCTCTCGGGCCTTTTGGCAACCTTCCTAAGAGAAGGAAAACTCTGATTTCAAACCTGGGCAGATGGTGCTCATTTAACCCTGGAAGGTCAACCATATAGAGAAGGAAACTCGAACCAAACCTACGACCTGAGTACCTCGCTGCCACTGTCCGAGCTTGCTAGGCCCCGGCAGGTGAACCTTTGGTTTAAAGGGTGAGGCCAGTTCTGTGCACGCTGCGCTCCACCAGAAAAATACATTGCACGGGCTCGAAGGACACATCCAACTTCCAACACGCTTGTCAAAAGCATGGGATGAGTCTTTCCTAAGAATCTTCGTTCATGAAGTAATGCCAGAGATATATATATATATATATAATACAGAACAAAATACATCAGAAATAGTGTGTGTGTGTATGAGTGTGTGTGTGTGTATGAGTGTGTGTGTGTACACACACACACACACACACATTACACACACACAATAACAAATGAAATGATACAGAAAATTCACACACAAAAACCAAATAGGATGGGCAGACCAAGCGGGCATGATAAAATGATAAAAACCCTGGATGAGATAGGAGATAGCAAATGAGGGGGCCCAAGAAAATAAAGAAGTGGGGACAGGCTTACATTTTAGGATGGGGGAAAAGTGTGACATAGGGGAACACTATAGATGGAGCAACACAAATGTTGGCATTTGACTCCAGAAACCTCTGTGGATACCAATATCTCTTTATATAGAATGGCATAGTAAAGTAATATCCATTACAGAAAGTGGAAAAAATGCTTTTGGGTTTGTTTTTTTATATATAAAAAAAACAACTTTCAAGCTGTGGATGGTTGATTCTGTGCTTGCAGAACCCATGGATATGGAGAGCCAACTGTTTGTGTTTCATTGACTTAACAGATTTATTCCAATGGGGATTAACAATTGGATTTAAACTCTTCTGCGCTTTTGAACAACTCTCTGGGGTGAAGGGATGACAGTCTTCCACCAATGTAAAGATCAGGCAGTACGGAAGCCAAGGGACGAATACTCTCGGCTTGCAATTGCTTGAAAAGAAGCACAGGACAGCTGGCATTTGACTGAAGAAGTGCCCTGTGGGTGAAGCAGCTGTTTGTACTGCGGAAAGATGCTCTTGAAATAAATGCGGTATCTCCCAAAGTAGCAATGCTGAGCCCACTAAGACAGGGTTGAAAAGTCTGCTTGTGAAAGATGGTTAAGAGGATGCAATAAATCCAGGGAAATTCCAGATGCCCGGATGCCCTCACACGGTATCGACACCCAGGTGAAAGCACCTGGATGAAACAGACAGCAAGAAGGTTGTGCTGAATATCCATCAGTTTTGATTGGGGGGGTGTGTGCTTGAATCCATTTGTTTCCATCCTGGTCTAGTTGTTGGATTCGCCCAGAAGCATTTCTACATTCAGATGTTGCTTTTTGGGTCTTTACTGGTTTAATTTATCTACTCAATGGGTTGAGAAGCCTGGGCCAGTTTTTGCTTTCATAAAGTTATCCTTCAAGTCCAGCAAAAAACTATATTTGAGAGGCACAACGCAATATCTGTCACTTCCAATACTAGCTGATCTGATTTGCACATCCCAGAAATTTAGTTAGTTGCTAGTTGTAAATCAGGGCTGTCCAACTTCTACCGGCCCAGGGGCCTGAATTCCAGTCACTGGTGACCTGGGGGGCCGTAGGGTCTGCCCCCGCCCCCGGCTCTGCCCCCATCTTACTACTCATAAGAGGCATGCATACAGTCAAATATAATCTTTTACTGAGATAAAATGCAGGGTGGGAATTCAAAAGGGGCATCCATACAGTCAAATATAATATTTTACTAACATTAAATGCAGGGGGCATTCAAATACACAAGTACATAATAATAACATAAATTTTAGCCTGCCTTCCCAAACGCGCGGGATCCAGGAGCAGCCAGACCACGAGCAGAGGCGACGACCGACCGAGGCATCAGCCGGGAAGGTACAAATCATGTCTGCGTGGGCCGCAGGGATTAAGTAGCCGAGATTTCAGCAACAGGAGTATCGCGAGACTACGGAAGCCACATGGGATTTCACTCTCAACGCAGGCGAGATTTCGTGTTGAGAGCGAAATCCCGTGTGGCTTCCGTAGTCTCACAATACTTGCTCCGAAACCCGGAAGTGGGTAATTTTTAAAAATATTTTAATTTAATTTATTTTTTATTTTTATTTTTATTAAAAAGCTTAGGGGGCTGTAGGGAAGGGACTGGGGGGCCGTATATGGCCCCCGGGCTGCCAGTTGGACAGCTCTGTTGTAAATGGTTCCTAATAGGCGTTGTTTACACGTGATGCTCTATTTGCATTTATCTAACCTCCTTGTCTAGCAATCCTTGTTAGCTTTATTCTCCATGAATGTGTCTACTTCTTTTCAAACTGTCTATGGGTTCATCTACACCAGGCAGTTAAAGGGTTTCCCCTCACTATTTAGTCAAATCCGACTCTTGAGGGTGGTGCTCATGTCCATTTCTAAGCTGAAGAGCTGGCGTTGTCCATAGAAATCTCTTATTTTATTTATTAATTTATTATTAATTTATTATTTCGATTTGTATACTGTCCTTTCCATTTGGCTCAGGATGGTTTACAGCATACCAAACAATAAACAATGTACATAAAAACAGTAAAAGAAACAGTTTCCACAAAATCTGCCAACCAGGGATGGTTATAGATTGAATGTCTGCCGGAACAGTGCTGTTTCGCACGTTTTCCGGAAAGCCGGCAGCTCGCTAATTGCTCGCACTTCGGGTGGTAAGCTATTCCACAAGCATGGTGCTGCCACAGAGAAAGCTCTCTGACTGGTCGATGACAGACGAATCTGAAGGAGATTAAGGTCTTCTGAACGGAGCAATCTCTGGGGAACAAATGGGAGTAGACGGTCCCTTAGGTACACCGGCTCCAGACCATGCAAGGCCTTAAAGGTCAGAACCAACACTTTGAAGATGACCTGGTGCTCAATTGGTAACCAGTGCAGTCACTACAAGGTTGGAGTAATATGGGCCCTGGCCGGTACTCCAGCCAGGAGTCTCGCTGCAGCGTTCTGCACCAGTTTGAGCTTCCAGATGACCGCCAAGGGAAGACCAATGTAAAGGGCGTTACAGTAGTCTAGCCTCGCGATGACCGTTGCCTGGATTACCGTGGCTAGGTCGTTTCCGGAGAGGTAGGGCGCCAGCTGCCTAGCTTGCCGCAAGTGGTAAAAGGCAGATCTGCTGAAGGTGGAGACCTGAGCCTCCATCGTCAGCAGTGGGTCCAACTGGACACCCAAGCTTTTTACTAAAGACAACGGGCATAATGCCTCGCCGTCTAAAGCCGGCAGCCGGAGCTCACACCCACCCGGATGACCCAGCCAGAGGATCTCCATCTTCGACGGGTTCACTCTCAACCGACTGGCTCGTAGCCAAGTCACAGCTTCAAGGCATTGTTGGAAACAATCGGGTACAGAGTCCAGTCGACTGTCCACCCTCAGCACCAGCTGGGTGTCATCGGCATATTGATGACACTCTAAACCAAAGCTCTGTACCAATTTGGCAAGGGGTCGCATGTAGATGTTAAATAATAAAGGGGAGAGAATGGCTCCCTGAGGCACCCCACAACTTAGTGGGAGACTCTCAGAAACCACACCTTAGGTCATGTGGCCAGCATGACTGAATGGAGTGCTGTTACTGTTCTGCCGAAGCAGTATCTATTGATCTACCTATATTGTTACCGAACAATAGAAAGGGCCTTGCCCAGATGGGGCCAAGGACACCAAAACCCCCTAAAAACGGGGATTCCTAAATAGGATTTGGTGGATCCTTTTAAACGCTAGAAATCCCAAAATATCCCAAATCAATAGTCTCACCAAATCCTGGAAGCGTGCCCCACCGAGAGAAGGTTCTGACCAGCTGGAAAGGATGAAAGCCACAGTCCTGAGTGATCCGCAAGGCTAACATGTCTTTATTGTGAAGATACAGTCATATTTATGCCTTAAGATCCATACATATTCAAATGTTGCATCTCTTCTCTGGCGCCTTCAGTTCATGGAGCAACAGGAGACAAAGGAGAAAGAGTCATGGAGGAAGGCCAGTGTTCTGGCTTACTGCAAAGTCCTTGGTCCTTGAGGAGACTAGAAAGTTCATGTTGCAACAATGAGAGTCCATGAAAAGGGTGAGAGTCCATTAGCTGCCCCTTTTGAGTAGGGCCAGCACTGCAGGTAAGGTGTAAAACAAACGGCAAACAGTCCAGGGAATGAAAGAGTCCATATTTGAGTCCTTGGTACTTGGAAAACGGATGTTGCTTACAGGAAATGTGTGCTTACTGTTGTGGCAGTGGCTTCAATGAGTCAGGAGAAAATGGAGCATAGGCAGAGGCAGAGAGAAAGAGAAGGAAAGGGGCCATTTTCTGGTCTTTGTTCTTGAGCCACCCGGCCCAAGATGGAGGAAAAAGGAACTGTGGAACTCCCTGCGGTTGGATTCCATCATCACGGCATCAATATTTGCATGTTTTCAAAGTGCTAGATTGGCAGAAGCCGGGGCTAGCAACAGGAGCTCATCCCATCTCACAGATTCGAACTGCTCACCTTCCAATGAGCAAGTTCTGCAGCTTAGCGGTTTAACCCGCTGCACCATCGCGGCCCAAAGCAGGCAGTTAGCTCAGTGTAAACCATTTGAGGTGAACACAAGTTAAGGAGCTTGTGTAGACAAGTTCTATGTTGTTGGCTAACATGTTTGAAGGGAGAGGTTAAATGTCTTAGTTTAACATTTAAGTAGACTTTTATAGCGTCTCATTATTAGTGTGCAGGAGTAGTTTGCTCTTTCTTTTCTTTTCTTTTTTTACCACCCTTCAGCAACCCCACAAAGCGAAGAGATCTCAGAAGATTATTATTCCACTTATCCCAGCATCAAAAGCACAAAGGTTAATCAGGCACATTTGCTGCAATGGGCGCAAATCCTTTTAAAAACAAGAATCAACACAGTCGGCTTATGTGCAAAGCAAAGCTCACTTCACACTCGGAGCAAGGTTGGGTTGTGAGGTTTTTCCTCAAATAGGCAAGTGAGCAAAGAGGCGAAGGTAGTGCCAAAGACAATTTTAAACATGACACATGTGTTGATTTTGGGTCGTGGTGAAGTGGCAGCTTATTCTACAGCTGATGGTGTAATGGAATTGTTTGTTGCTTAGGAACATCTGTTGACCTGGTTTGACAGGACTCTCTTCCCCTCTGGCTTTGAGTATTGTTAGCTTCTCCCCTTAGGTGATTTTTGCCCCCTTCAAATTACAGTGGTCCCTCGCTACTTCGCGGTTCGCTTTTTGAGGACTCGCTGTTTCGTGGTTTTTCAGTATGGACTTAAGAGTGTTTGTCTGTATGGAGAGGTTGCCTCCGCGGATAAAGCCAGAGCCAACGATTATGTGAACAACACATTCAAGGAGTATTATGTAGTGTATAAGTGTCTGGGGAGGGTTTATAAAGACTTAAAGTAACGTATAAATAGTGTATAACTACTAAAATAGCAACCCTACTTTGCGGTTTTTCACTGTTAGGTGGTCCTGGAACCTAACATCAGCGATAAGTACAAGTAAGGAGAGATTTCATACAAACATTAGGAAGAATTCTCTGTTTTACTGTAAGAATTGCTCATTAGTGGAATAGGCAACCTCTCCATACAGACAAACGCTCTTAAGTCCATATTAAAAAAAAACCAAAACAGTGAGTCCACGAAAAGTGAACGGCGAAATAGCAAGGGACCACTGTAATTACAAGGATGGACTGAGAATCATAGAGTTGGGAGAGATCTCATGGGCCATCCAGTCCAACCTCCTGCCAAGAAGCAGGGAAATCCCATTCAAAGCACCCCTGACAGATGGCCACCCAACCTCTGTTTAAAAGCATCCAAAGAAGGAGCCTCCACCGCACTCCGGGATGGAGAGTTCCACTGCTGAACAGCTCTCACAGTCAGGAAGTTTTTCCTAATGTTCAGGTGGAATCTCCTTTCTTGTAGTTTGAAGCCATTGTTCTGCATCCTAGTCTCCAGGGCAGGAGAAAACAAGCTTGTTCCCTCCTCCCTATGACTTCCCCTCACATATTTATGTATGTCTCCTCTCAGCCTTCTCTTCTGAAGGCTAAACATGCCCAGCCCTTAAGCTGCTCATCATAGGGCTTGTACTCCAGACCCTTGATCATTTTGGTCCGCCTCCTCTGGACACATTCCAGCTTGTCAACATCTCTCTTAATATTGCGGTGCCCAGAATGGGAGTTTCCTGTACTTGCACAGAAGGAGCCAGCAAGTGGATGCTGTCGGCATCGAGGGAGTTAATTGTTCCTCCTATCAACGTCGACGCCAGTGTTCCTTCTATCGACGCATACGCCATTTGCGCAACAATAGCAGAGGCAGGAGCTGGTATTCAGGAAGGGGCAGGGGCACCGCCGAAAAGGAGGACCTCCGGTATCCTTCCTTCCTCATCTCCATGCGCGCTGCGTTTTTATTTGTTTCAACATTTTATTATTATTATTGGTCCGTGATCTGCACCCCCCCCCCCTCGGCTTGCACCCCTAGGCCATGGCCTAGGTTGCCCTTATGGGTAATCCTGGCCTGCTGCCATAGCATCCCATGGCGTTTGTTTTGGATGGCTTTTCATGGTCTTTTTTAAAAAATGATTTTTATTCATTTTGCAGTAATTGAATAGATAGAAAGACTTACATATTCACTAAAGAAATTGAAATTGAGATTACAAACTTTTAGATTAATGTACTGGGTGATGGGTAAGGGAAAAGGGGGTGATGAAATGGGGAAGGGTAGATAGAGTAATTAATAAAAGTATAGAAAGCCAAGAAGCATAAAGAAATAGGGGAAAATCGGGGGAAGGGAATATGGGAATTGGGTATCTGTGGGGGAAGATTTTTTACATTGTGACTTCCTTTTCTTCTTCTCGGTAGGGTATTTGTCAGTAGTCCTGATCTGTGAGATCCTTAAGATCTTATGTGTTACAATTCTTCATTTATAATTTAGATTTAGGCAATTGTCTATTCACGTCCATATTGTCTGTTGTCTTGGATTTGGGGTATTTCTCCTCAAGTGGAATGTCAGTGTGTCCATATTTTGGCTTTTCATGGTCTTGATATTATGTCCTTTCCATAAACTGAAATGATTTTGCAATGAATCGCAGAGGCATTCAAGCCCTTAGCATTTAGGTAGTGTCACACCTCAACGGCCTCAGGCATCACTTTTGCTTGGGCAGAGTTCTATCCAAGAGAATCAAGAAACACTTTCCAAGCCAGCTTGCATTGCTCCAGCCCTGTCCAGGGCCCCTTGTCTTTCCCGTGAGAAGGCAAGGGATGTAATCATAACAAAGGCCTCTCAAGGTTGTACCATCCTAACTCCCTGAAAGAGCAAGCGGGCTACAGAGGCCGAGAGATTGACTCCCTTTCGGCGCAGAAGTTCTTCATTAACGAGCACCGCATTCCAAGAGGACTGAGTTCACAAAACATACAGGAGGCCATCAATCTTTGCTTTTGACGTGCGACCCAACTCAGGAATACTATAACTGCCCTGTGGACCCTTTTGCCAGTGTCTTGTACCATTTGGGAGAGGACTTCACGGGTTAGGCCAGTCGGGCCTTCCATCAAGCCTTGCCAGTCAGCCGCTTCAGGCTGACTTGTTCCAGCATTGCCTTGTTCCTGTTCGTCGTCGAGACCCAGTGATTGATCCTGTAAAGACTCTTTTACTTTTGGACTATTTGCCTTTTAATCAGCGTGTCCCAGCCTCACTTGCTACGGCTGGGATTCCAAGAGACTCTTGCATCCGGCTTGTGTTCCCGTTGTTCCCGCTTGTGCTCCTTTTTACTGTGGAGCACTCACTCCCTTGCTGATTCCTGATTGCTGCTAGCTGGAGCCACTATAAGGATTGCCTCCAACCTTTTCCTATACTTACCTATAATCAATAAAGCTTGTTGTACCTCAGCTGCTGTGTGGTTTATCCAGGGGGGTCAGGTTGCCAAGGCCTCAGAGGGCGATAGGTAGCGTATTATAGCACAAACTTTGCACTTAGAGGGAAACTGAATGAGGACCCTCATCTCTAACCTTCACCTCAACCGCCAGTTGATGAGCTACTGATGACTGGCACTGCTCATTCGCTTCCTCTAGATTCCCATTACACTGCAGTGATACTAACTTCCCCCACAAAAATTCCCCATGCCTTGTAACTTTACTTTTTGGATAACCCTCGTAGAAAAGACAAACAAGTCACAAACAAAGTTTTGCACAGTCCTAGTGTCCAATACTAATTGAAATTACTGGGATTGGAAGTGGTGTGCAGAACAATTTCTATTCCATTTCATAGATTTGCACTTGGCAGCACTGTCAATGAATTTAGCCTATGTTATTAGCATGCCAAAAGTGATATTATGTTATTACAATTTCTTTGTACATTTTCATCTCCTTAAGTGACTATTTTGAAACTCGTTCACTCTTCTTTACCTTTTCCTGCCGTAGACAGCGCTCTCTTGAAGCCTGCAGTAATGTGCATGCAAATATGATAAAGGAGGCTTAATAAAAAATAAACCTGACTTCAATCATTAATTGGATTTGGATAGGCAGATTGCAGAAGTATTGTGCAGACTTTTGTTTTGCATCCCCCCCCCCCAAATAATTCTTGGCAGATATCTTTAGGGTTTCTTTTCTTTCAGGGAAATTTGAGACAAACAACTTAGAAAATGGTGTTGAAATGCCAAAGTAAATTGAGGTGCGTAAATCCAATCTGTTAATGAAAATAGCCCCCAAAATTCATCTTTATTGATTTTTACACACAATTAATCAAAAACAACACAAAATGAACGACTAGCATGGCACATTGAGGACACACATTAACATTACACTCTACGAGGACAAACAATACAACATTACAAGAGTACTTCCAACCCACAGGCCTACCTCCTGTAACACCCTATGCTGTGTTACCTATGCTGGCTTCTACATGACTAATCTATATATATATAAAGGAACAGTTGTCATGTGAAGACTACCTTAAACAGAGAAACCTTACAACGCAGAAACACAAAACTTGCCAACAGAAATAGGCCTCAAGCAAGGTACGTTTGTAGCAAAGAAACTTCCCCCCCAAAACCTAAAAGGCCCCCAAAACAATGAGTAAAAATAAAACTACATTTCCCAGCATCCTCCGGGGCTGCCAAAGACTCCCCCAGCCTCTACATTCTGACATGATTGGCTACCAATAAGGGCGGATTTGCATAACTGCTGTACTGGCCAGCCAACATGAACATTCCGACCCATAACAAACTGTCAGATGAGTGCCACAGCCTCCTCCAACACTTTCAAATCAGAAGACCATGATGGAGATCAACACCATTCAAGGGGAGCTCTTCTTCCTTTCCCAAAAGATCTCCAGTGGCTTAGAATTCCACATTAATAAGAGGACCATCCAGCAACAATGGGGTTTGCCAAGGAGGGTGCTCCAGCCCCTCTATATGCTGGCTCCAAGGGATGGAGGTCATCACCAAGTACCTTCTGATGCCCAGCGCTGGAAGAGCTCCCTCAGACGGCCTGTCCATGAGGAAAGCCTCATCGGACATCGACCAATGGGTGCAAAACACACATCTTGAAAAAGAGAGGAGCAGAAAGTTAACCTAGACATGAAGATCTTGAGAAAGGTGGCTAAAACGGATACGGAAAGGATTTTTAATAGTCCCCCAACAGACACTGGACGCACCTGTGAAGATAGAGATTTCCTGATAGGACAAGCCCTCCCCAAGCTGATCCGTCCTGGCCATGGTACAAGTCAAACCCGAAGGAGTGCAGGCAAAGAGCTGAGGCACAAACATAAAACACCCAATTCACTAACAACAATTCCAACCCTTACATACTCAGACTTTCTCGCATCTCCTAAATAGGGCACAGCAACGTGTGCCGGGTACAGCTAGTATTGTATAAAACTGGTGTACTATAACTAAGCATCCTTACATTCTAAAAAGAAACTTCATTAATTGTCATATAACTTGATTTCTACCCACACTTCATGGTTTTTTTGTTTTAAGAACGTTGGACCACCTTGGTCCAATCTGTTCTCTTATGGATATTTGCTTGTGATAGCTCCTGCGTTAGGATGTCCATTTTCATGATGTCAAAAAGTTTTGCTGACCAGTCTTCTAAGTTCGGGATATTGCCTTCTTTCCAAGTCCTTGCCAGGGTCAGCCTGGCTGCAGTGATACAAGACACAATTTTTTTTCTAAGTTTCTGTCAATATCAAAATCCAGTAAGCCCAGTAAAAAGTATTCAGGTTTTAGTTGATTCTTTAACTCTAACATATTTGTCATAACCTTATATAGTTTAAACCAAAAATTTCGTACTTTTCTTCCAAAATTCAAATGGGAGAAAGAATACTCAAATTGTTTATCTACCCCTGATCGTTTTGTATTGGAAATAGTCATGATCCTAATTTCCAACTTTGCCTTGAAGCTGTGACTGGTTGGCTATGAGCCAGTCGGTTGAGGGTGAACCCATCGAAGACGGAGATCCTTTGGTTGGATCACCCAGGTTGTGGGGGGGGGGGGAGATGTCGGCTGCCTATGCTGGATGGCGAGACACTACGTCCATCGCCCTTGGTTAAGAGCTTGGGGGTCCAATTGGACCTGTTACTGTCAATGGAGGCCCAGGACTCCACTGTCAGTAGATCTGCCTTTTTTCACCTACGGCAGGCTAGGCGGCTGGCCCCTTATCTCACTGAACGTGACTTAGCCACGGTAATCCAGGCAACGGTCATCTCAAGGCTAGACTACTGTAACGCCCTTTACATTGGTCTTCCTTTGTCGGTCATCCGGAGGCTTAAGTTGGTGCAGAACTCTCGGCGGGAGTACTGGCCAGGGCTCATATCACTCCAACTCTGCAGCAACCGCACTGGCTACCAATCGAGCACGGGATTATCTTCAAAGTGGTGGCCTTGACCTTTAAGGCCTTGTATGGTCTGGGGCCAGTGTACTTATTTATTTATTTATTTATTTATTTATTGTTTCGATTTCTTAGTCGCCTCTCCTGACTGGCTCGGGGCGACTCACAAATAATTAAAAAAACACAGTAAAAACACAATAAAACACAGTAGCACAATAACATTAAAACACAGCAGGATGCCAGGGACTTGAGGGACTGTCTACTCCCATATGTTCCCCAGAGATCGCTTCGATCAGAGGATCATAACCTCTTACAGTTTCCATCTCTTCGAAATACCCATCTGTTTTCACCAAGACAAAGAGCATTCTCTGTGGCCGCACCGAGTCTGTGGAATTCCTTGCCACCTGAAGTTCGGGCAATTACTGACTTACTCGCCTTTCGGAAAGCATGTAAAACAACCCTTTTCCATCAGGCATTTAACCAGTAATCACTCTGGTTGAGCTAATGCTACTAATCTGTTGTGAATTGTTATTGTGTACTTGGATTGCTTTTAACTGTTATTGGTTGATATGCTGTAAACTGTCCTGAGCCATTTTGGAAGGACGGTATACAAATCGAAACAATAAATAAATAAATAAATAAATAAATAAATAATGATTTATCCCCTGGGGGGTGAGGACCCTGGGGGTGGGGGGCGGGGGTGCATGGGTTTCCGAGGGATTGCCAAAGACCATCAGAAAACATGGATTTCTTACTTTCCTTTGTCCTTTAATATAGCTAGGTCTGTACCCCTTCATCTTCCTCAGTCCCCTTTCTAACCATTCTCTTTAGGAGATTCGAGGCTTTTACATCCATTTCCAGTTCGTCACATCTCCGATGACTAAAATACGTCTCTAGAGGGTAAAGACACCTTTTCTTTAGGTTTTTCTTTCCTTTTTGTTGGGCTGTTCTCATCCAGCTTCTCTTCCTATTGGGCTGCGTCCCTATCTTTTTGTCTTTGTTCTTATCTGCAACCAGGGTGGAACTTTTGGAAGGTGCAACATCTTCTTGGTTTCCCCCTCTCTTTTTGGGGGCAGAGATTTTGGAATCCTTCTTTTCGTTCTTGGCACTTCCAGTGGAACTTCCTCGCCTCTTTTGAAGTGGAGTTCACTGTCTTCTGATGTTTCTTGCGGTTTTAATCTCTTCCCCTCTCATCACTCCACCTTCACGTATTGTTACGTTTTTTCCTTGACCTGAGGCGCTTCTTTTCCATCTTCATAGATGGTCATCAGCTCCCTCTTTGTGGTAAGCGTTTCTCTGGTTGGTTCTATTCTGCATGTTGGGAGTGCTCCTGGATCGCTTTGATCTGCGTCTCTTGCCTCGTCGCTATAGAGTCGATCGTCTGCAGGAGTCCATCTTGGGCTTCCCAACCTTCGTAGTTCTGTGAGAATGTCCCCAAAGTGATCTCTTCCTCTTCTGGTCTCCTTCCCGCCTTCCCTTCCGCTCTTCCGCTTCTGGGGCCCATTCATGTAGCGCCGCCATCTTTTTGCTGTCAGTTGTGCTTTACTCTGTTTTGCTCTTGAAAGTATGTCTTTTTTCCCCCTTCCAAGATGGCGCTCCCGCCGAAAAGCTCTTCTTCCTCCCTGCTCCTGGGGCTATCAGAGCTCATCCGCCATTTTGGCACCCACCAGCTCTTTTCCTCCTTCACCCTCTTCCTTTGCCAGGAATGATTGGCTGCCCCTCTGTATGGCCTGGTGTGGGCCTCTTCCTTTTTCAAAATGGCGCCTCCAACCAAAAGTGCTTGTCTTCTTCTCCAATTTCTGAACTACAAGGGCTTGTCCTCCATTTTGGATCTTCTAGTGCCTGCTTCTTTCCCCTGCTCCCTCCTGCCTGGGGCAGGTAGCTGAACTCAGTGTGGCCTTCCTAAGGAGCTTGGGATTGGGAGAGCTTGCCCTCCAAACTAAATGGATCTCCCCCCCCCTTGTTGGCAAGAGGCCCCTTATGTTACTCACAGCCTCTCATATGGTTTTTTCATTCCCTTCTTCCTTCGGTGTTCCTTTGTTTGTGGGCTGGGCTGGCAGTAATGCGGGCTTTCGCCGCTTCCCACGTCCCGATCCGCCGCCAGTCGGGCCTGTTACCGGGCCCACTCAGCCTCCCTCTTGAGGAAGGGGGACTTTTGGGCCTGCGGCGTCGACCCTGGCTTCGCCGCCTTGGTGGGTTTTTCCCACCTGGAGAGGGGGCGCAAATCGCCCTCCGATCAGGGCAGCGGTTGGTGTTATGAGGAGCCTCAGAAACATGGATTTCTTATGGTGTTAGGAAACTCCTTTGGAGAGAAGGCTGAAGATCTCTCCGCCTGTCCTTCTCTTCCTTTTGTAGTCGAACCAGGAAGCCCCGAATCCAGAAGGTCAAACCGCAGAGAGTCCCCAGTATTCCTTTTGGCCCATGGCCTAAGTTGCACCAGTACCAGACCCCTTTTTCCCCCCTTCCCTTCTGCCTCACTCAGTTCCATACATCACACTGCACCAACTTCGTCCCTCCCAGTACACCCAGCCACCATTGCCTCCTATTGCCCCATCCACACAACATTTGCACAGCCAATAGAACCCATGCATTCAGTATCCACAAGTTGGAAGTTCCCGATTTGCCCGTTGTTGCCCCAAGGCACTCTGCCTCTTCCCCTATCTTGTCTCTGCTCTTTTCTTCTCTCCCCGTTCTCCCTCCCATGCCTGGGAAAGCCGAAAGAGGCCGCCGCAATCAGCGGCCTGGCTCCCAGCTGGGACCTGAAGTTCACCCAAGGACACTGGTCACGGACTCCTCTTGCTGCTATTCTCACTGCTTTGCACCCCAAGCCCCAAAGACTCTGCAGTTCCCAAGGACAGTAATTACATCAAGGAGAACTACAACTCCCAGAAGGAAGGCAGCACTGCGTTGCCTGGTTTAAAGATCATAACTCTGGGAGTAAGAACTGTATGGGAATGTACTGGGAAATTGCTGGGGATCTCTGTGTTGCATACTATGTTGCCCCATGCCTCCCTTGTTCCCTTGTAACCCTTCCCTCCTTCCCCTTTGCCCTCGTTGAGAAAAGACTGCCTTGAAAGTGTTTTGTTGTATTTGGCAAGAGGAAATGCGGCTGAGCCCTGTTCCCAAAACCTTTATGGATCACCATTATTCATATTGCATGCGTTGCCCGGTCAGAATCTTGTTATGGAAATTGAACTCTTGTTTCAACTCCACGTCTGACCGGATCCGGAGGCAGTTTCGCCGGTCTGAGTCGTCAAGCTTGACTTGCCTTTGGAAATTGGACAAAAGATGATTGAATTGCATAACGAATGACACATCTGGCCTCGGAACCCAGGTGTGCTTCACAATAGAACTTTTGCCACCCAGGATCCAAATGAATTATCTTCGTTGGATCTCTTCCTTTTTCTTCTCATTCTTCCTCATTCACACATGAGGGGAAGCACATAGACTCAGTAACGCATCATCAAAAACAATAGCAAAATCTGATTCTGTGTTGCCTTGGCTATCGCCTGGCCAAAGGCCTCTTTATCCTCTTTCATAATCCTTTCCTGATGACAGCTTCACCTAAGCCTTCCTTCCTGGAACTCCATATATGGCCACAGACCTCTGATTGGCCGAAGCCGGCAAATGGGAGCGAGCGCTGATAGGCTCCCTGGAACTGACCGGCCTCCCGCCCATCAGCTGGCCTCAAACGTTCCAACCAATCACCAGCAGAGCCGGCCCAGAAGAAGGCGGGCGGGAAGTTCAATTGTTTTGACAGTTCTGTAACCTTTAAAAGCCAATGTTTTCAATGTATAAGCATGCGTTCTTTGCGGGAATCAGGGTATTGCGGTTCGCATCCTCTCAGCTGAGCAGAATAAACAATTTCGTGGCATCTACCTTGCAGCATTGGTGAGCATAATTGGATCTACGGGAGGCGGGTAGGCTACGAGGACCTAGTCGCTCCGGGCTCGCCAGGTTAACTGAACCCTCGCGGTCTCTGTCCCGTGGTCGGTCCACGGGGCTTGCCCGGTTGTCAGACAGCCGGCCTGTGGGATTGGCGGCTGTTCAATAACACTTTTTGGAAACAGATGGGCAAATCCTTCCACCAAAAGCCCTCCTTTGCTGTGATTGGCCAAACTTTCAGCTGGCCTTTCAGCCAAGGGGAGGGCTGCTTCTGAGACTCCAAGTGGGGAGGGGAGAGCAGGCGTGCTCAGCGCATCGCAGGGCATTGTGCATGTGCAGGCGAGGGAGAGCGTGTGAGGCTGGAGGGAGGCTTGTGTCAGTGAGTCCTTTCAAGGCATGGGGGTTTTGTGTGGGAAGATTGCCCAATTCTATTGTTGGTGGGGTACAGAATGCTCTTTGATTGTAGGTCCATAATCGTCCACAATTGTAGATGAACTATAAATTTCAGCAACTACAACTCCCAAATGTCAAAGTCTATTTTCCCCAAACTCCACCAATGTTCACATTTGGGCACAATGAGTATTCAAGCCAAGTTTGGTCCAGATCTGTCATTGTTTGAGTCCACATTGCTCTCTGGATGCAGGTGAACTACAACTCCAAAACTCAAGGTCACTGCCCACAAAATCCTTCCAGTATTTTCTGTTGGTCATGGGAGTTCTGTGTGCCAAGTTTAGTTCAATTTCATCGTTGGTGGAATTCGAAATGCTCTTTGATTGTAGGTGAACTATAAATCTCAGCAACTACAACTCCCAAATGAGAAATCAATCACCCCCCCCCCCCCCCATCCCCACCAGTATTCAAATTTGGACATATTGGATATTTGTGCTCAATTTGGTCCAGTGAATAAAAATATGACCTGCATGTTAAATCTCTCGGCATTACTTCGCGAACGAAGATTCTTAGGAAGGACTCATCCCATGCTTTTTACAAGTGCGTTGATGACTAAAAAGGCCAATCTGAGATAGGCAAGTCTGGTTGCAGAAAGCACAGCAGAAAGTCTCCTTGGGTGATGTTGTTTCCCAGTTGCGGTTCTTTCTGCGTTGTCATTTCTCTTCGAGACCCGTTCGGCGTGTCTTCTCGAAAGAGGCCGCTGCATTGTGGATAGTGCTTCTCCATGCCTCCCGATGTGAGGCCAGGGTGGACCATTGTTGGTGATCAATCTGGCCGAGCCTGAGATGTTGTTTCAGGGAGTCCTTATATCTCTTTTTGGCGGCGCCTCTCTTGCGCTGACCCGTGGCGAGTTCACCATAGAGTAGTATCTTTGGGAGGTGTTGGTCCTCCAATCCTAGAGACGTGCCCTGTCCAGCGCAGCTGTTCCTCAATAGCATGGCCTCAACGCTGGTGATCCCTGCTTGCTCAAGGACAGCAACATTAGTCACATAGTCAGTCCAGTGTATATTTAGGATTGTGCGAAGACAGCGCTGATGAAAGCCTCCGAGGAGTCGTAGGTGTTGGCGATAGGTGACCCATGTTTCAGACCCATATAGGAGAATAGACAGTATGATAGCTCTGTACACAGTGATTTTTGTGCTTTGCCTCAGGTGCTTGTTTCTCCAGACTCTTGTGAAGCCTTCCAAATGCACTCCATGCCTTTGCTAATCTGTGATCTATCTCTTTATCAATCTTGGCGTCTGAAGAGATGATGCTTCCCAGGTAGGTGAACTGCTGAACGGACTTAAGCACAGATTCGCCTATGCTGCCGTAGGGATAATGGTGTTCTTCCTGTGGTGCGGGCTGGTAGAGGGCTTCCGTTTTTTTCAGGCTGACTTCCAGCCCAAACAGCTCTGCAGCTGCGGCAAAGTAGGATGTTAGGCACTGCAGTCACATATTTACATTACAATTCATAATAGTAGCAAAATTACAGTTATGAATAAACAACAAAAATAACGTTATGGTTGGGGGTAACCACAACATGAGGAACTGTATTAAAGGGTTGTGGCATTAGGAAGGTTGAGAAGCACCGTTTTAACAGAACTGAGATCTGATCCTGTGAACTTGATATTTTTGATACAATGTACACATGTACCTGTTTTGTTTTATTTTTCATTCCTTTCCCATTGTTTGCTTTCATCCCGTGTGAGTGTTTAATTTGATGCTGCTTTTATTGCCCATGCATTTTATTTATGTGTATGTATGTGTGAGGAACAATTGAGTTCTCTGAAATACGGGATGCTTTTTAAGCATTCAGAGAGCTTACAACACAATTGAAGCCAAATGTTTGGATCCCAGGAAACTGGCTTTGGATGATTATTTACAATGTCAAAATGCACGTAGTGAACGGAGTTTAATTTCATGAACTTCATTTGCCTCCTCCTCCATTTCCTAAGTTGTTTGGCATTTTAGCTTTACACAGAATCAGCCGAATCTGGTTGGCTCTATGCAACTGGGACATCTGCCCACTCGAGGACCTCTCTGTGGTCTATACAAAGTGTAGGTGGATATGTATTGCCAATGGCTTTCATGGCCGGAATCACTGGGTTCTTGTAGGTTTTTCGGGTTGTATGGCCATGTTCTAGAAGCATTCTCTCCTAGGTGGGTAGTTCAATAGTAGTAGTTTTCTTGAGTTCACAGTGTCTACTTACAGGACCGTTGGGAAAACTGAGAATATTGCTCTACCAAGTAAAGGCAAAGGTTTTCCCTTGACATAAAGTCTAGTTGAGTCCGACTTTGGGAGGAGGTGCTCATCTCTGTTTCTAAGTCAAAGAGCTGGCACTGTCTGTAGACACCTCCTAGGTCATGTGGCTGCCATGACTGCATGGAATGACTTTTCCTATTGGTCAACTCACATTTGAATGCTTTTGAACTTCTAGGTTGGCAGAAGCTGGGGCTAACAGTGGGAGTTCACTCAGCTCCCTGGATTTGAAATGCAACCTTTTGGTCTACAAGTTCAGCAGCTCAGCGGTTTAACCCGATGTGCCATATCTGATGGCTCCAGGTATTGTGATCTTAAATCACAATACCTGTGATCTTAAAGGGCCAGAGAGATAGCACAGCGGTAACAACAGCTGTGCTTGCAATCAGAAGGTTGCATGTTCAATTCCCAGACTGGTCTGGACACCCAGCTGTGAGCCCTGTGCACTGTTCACCCAACAGTTCAAAAACAGCCCAGCTGTGAATAGATAAAACTGGGAACCGCCAAGTGGGGAAGGATTTTTACAAAGAAAGGACTTTACAATGCTTGAATAAAGAAAGATCGGCTGTCGGAAGGTGGAATGCGGAAAACAGAGGCTCTCCGTCATGAGGATGAAGCAACAGCACCCCTTTGTGACGTATGACGCAATCGCACCCTGTGACGCAGCCAGAAGAAAAATCCTTCTAAAATTGTACATGTTGTATGTTGTATGTAATTGTATGTAAAACCAGCAGGGATTGTCTGCCGTATGTGTGATGTAATCCACTCTGAGTCCCCTTCGGGGTGAGAAGAGTGGAATATAAATTATTTTTATTAAAATGTTACAGGTTGTTCTTAGCACTTGGTCAAACTTACAACTGAAAATTGCACCCCGTTCAGTGGTTGATTTGAGGGAGAAGGAAATCATTTTCCACTCATTTTCATCTTTCGAGGGGAGAATTGTGAAGGTGGTGAGCCTCAACCGATTGGCATTTCCTATGTCTCACTGTAGATTTCTAGCCATAACTCCAATCTATGGAATCCTAGGGTTTGACATCCATAAAACCACAAATACCATAATTCCACCGCATTGGGCCATGACAGTTGATTCAGCGTCAAACACTAAGGCTGGTTGATTCAAAAAATATATCAAAGTTTCAAAACTCGTAGGGGGCGCTGGCACTTCGAATATGATTGACTTCCAAAAATTCGTGGAAAAATTTCAAAATTAATTTGTAAAAATTCCAAAATTTCGGAATGGCTTTGTTAATGGTGGACACGCATGTTTAACCCAGATTGGACACGGGATTTCTTCCCTCCGCATGAGAACTGGAGGAAACGCGGGTTTCCCCCAGTTCTCATGCGGAGGGATGTTATCCTGCATTCAATCTAGGTGTGTAACATCCCTCCGCATGAGAACTGAGGACAACATCCCTCCACATGAGAACAATTTGTATTGTTCTTGTTTCTATACTTATGTATTATGTATTTTAGATGTGCGGCACTTAGGAGTGCCTTTGTGAGCAGCTCCAAGTCCCTTCGGGGAGATGGTGGATTACCTGCTTTGATCATCAACCACATTATCTGCTTTGAAATGGATTATATGAGTCCACACCACCATATTCTCACCCCCAGTTCTCATGCGGAGGGATGTTATCCCGCGTCCAATCTGGGTTAAACATCCAAATTGGATGTGGGATAACCAGGGGCGGACCTACCTGTTCCCGGGGTGTACGTGAAAAAATTTTTTGCGCCCCCCCCAGTTGCTCCCGAGGGGAACCCAGTGCACATGCACCAATCTGTGCGCACGCGCACTGACTCCAGAGCGTACTTGCCGCTTTGAAGGCCAGTGCGCATGCGCGAAAGTGGGCGCATGCACACTGGCTCCAAAGCGGGAGGTGCGCTCTGGAGTCAGTGTGCATGCGCAGAGCTTTTGTGCATGCGCAGAAGCTCCTACAGGTGCTGTAGCGCCTGTAGAAGCTTCTGCGCATGATTGAGAGGCGCGACCCGCCTAAGAAAGGCCCGGCCAGCGCGGCAGTGCGGCACAGGCCGCGGAGCCGGCTGTGGAGGTCTGGCCGGCGCAACGGCGAGGCGGAGCAGCACGGCGCGGCTGGTGGAGCCGACGTGGCGGCGCCCCTCCCAGGTGGCAATGCCCCTCCCAGGTGACGTCGCCCTACGCGCCTGCGTAGTCCACCTAATGGACGAACCGGCCCTGGGGATAACATCCCTCCGCATGAGAACTGGGAGAAACCCACCTTTCCCCAGTTCTCATGTGGAGGGATATTATCCCGTGTCCAATCTGCAGCCAATGAGGGGAATCCAACTCTAGAAGGGCGGAAATCTGATCCGAGTCCTTTTCGAAAATGGCGGCTGGGTCTTCGAATTTGCAAAAACACTTCCGGGTTGCTTAAATCGCTTCAAAAACGCTTCAAAAGTAAATTAGATCCGAATTTATAACAACTTTCATAGCAATCCGAAAAACTTAACCAGGCCTATTAAACACCTATAATTCTGCAGTGTGGATGCAGCCCATATTTCCGATTGTCACCTCACCTTTCTCCCAGAATTCCCTGGATTCATACTATCAATTCGTATCATGGGGGACTTATTTGGAAGAAACCATATGGATTGAAAATGAGAGCTGCTAAATATTCCAACAGTGGTAGAGAAAAGATTGATTGCTTCACATCTTAATAGGAACGAATGCAGGCTCTTCAAGCCACACAGTTCTGAGCCAATACACACATTGAAACTCAGTTATCATCGGACATTTTCACATGTCCATGTTTTGTAAAGGAGCCACAAAAGAACATACACTATGGGAAGGTGCACACAAACATGCATACATTAGTCGCAAAGCATTATATGGCTTCCAAAATCGTGTATATTGGGCAACATTTAGGCACAAAAATGCATATATTAGAAGAGGAATGCACACAAATGAGTCTGTTTTCATGAGAACCTTTCAACAGATCCATCTGAGTTTTGGCTTTAACTAAATATAAGTTTGGAAAGAATCCTTAAAGATTGAGACAAACCACACTTGATGCTTGGGTGGGAAGATGGAAGCGGGTGGGATGGGGGAGAGGGAGGAAGGGCCAGGTCTTTGGATAGGACAGCGGAAAATACACAGGGAGAAGAAAGCTGGGGTGGGTAGGGAGAAAGGAGGCAGCAGTGAAAGGAGGATGGCAAGGTCAGTGGGAAGGGGCTTTGGTAGCTGGTCTTACCACAGCAACTTCAATTGGTTTGGACTTAAGTACTGTATATACAGGGGCGGTCTAAAGTAATTTTAAATGGTAAGCGAACATTTTTGCCCCCCAAAAAAACATTAAGTGAATGATGCCCCGGTGCTTACATCCCACTCCTGCCTGGACGCAGGCTTCCTCCGCCCGGCCTTGGGTGGCTTCCTGGCGGTCACCGCTGGGAAGTGGCTTCTCCTCCGCAGAGACATGGCACTCTGTTTCCGCAGAGCAAGAAAAAGGCGGGCTTGAAACTGCTGCTGCGCCACCCGGCTGCCAATCTCTAGAGGCCTGGCACACGTTGCCAGGGAAACCCCGCCTCGCAGAGGGGGCGAGGCTAAGGCTTGAAATGAGCATGCCCCGCCTCGCGGACGGAAGGAAGGAGAGGAGGGGCGGGAAGGTCTCGCGGGGAGACAGACGGGAGAGCGTGACGTTACCTTAGCAGCACACACATTTTTAGCCGCGTGACGCTGTGAGAAGGGGGGGGTGTTTGTAATGTGCAGCATTCATTAGGAGGGGAAAAACACCTTCTTCCTCCCCTCTTACTCGGTAATTAGGTAATACCGAGCCCTGGAGCCCTGTTGGGAAGAACACTGCATTCTGCAGACTGGCGAAGACAGCAAGCACAGACAGAGCCATATTTTCCATTGCACAAGGCCCAAAAGCGGGACATCGGCCGGACGCTGTCTGGCGGGTGGGGGAATGCGCCCTTCACCCAGATGGCACCCCACGCAACGCCATCCGTTGCCTACCAGTAGGACCGCCCCTGTGTATATACTCGAGTATAAGCCGATCCGAATATAAGCCGAGGAACCTAATTTTGCCACAAAAATCTGAGAAAATGTATTGACTCGAGTATAAGCCGAGGGTGTGAAATGCAGCAGCTATTTCAAAGTAAAAATAGATACCAATACAATGACATTAATTGAGGCATCAATAGGTTAAATGCTTTTGAATATTTATATCAAACTGTAATCTAAGATTAGAGTGCCCAACTCTGATTCAACCAATATTCTAACCTTCTTCAATGCAAATGTGCTTGTGTATCCTTCCAACAACAATAAAGAGAGCAAAATAATAAATGCAATAAAATAATAATAGAGTAAGATAATGGAAATGTAATAATAACAATAATAAATAGAGTAAAACAAACAATAAAGAGTAAAAAAGTGAAGCTCAGCAGGCCAGCAATTCTGGCTTTATGAGCAATTATACTATCCCCCCCCTTCCCTAATTTCGCCAATTTTCCATTTCAAGTGGAAACAATTAATTATTTGATCAGCCATTATCTGTATTCAGTAATATGGATCTTCCGGTAGTATAAAATTATGGGGACTTAACCATGTAAAAGTGTGTGTCTATACACACACACACACACACACACACACACACACAGAGCTTTTTTGGTTCCTGGAGTTCTGAACATTTAAACGCAGTGTTTAAATATACATAAAACTTCCATTTTTATGCTGCTGAATCATGTGTGTGTGTGTGTGTGTGTGTGTGTGTGTGAGTTTTAAGCCTTGATATTTTATTTATTTATTTATTTATTTTATTTATTTATTTATTTATTTCCAGCATTTGTATCCCGTCCTTCTCGACCACCGAGGAGGGACTCAGAATGCCTTCCAAAGAGGCAACAATTTAGTACCAAACATGATAGAAAACACACAATAAATACATTCATATACATTAAAATAGTTTTAAAATATACATTAAAACTAATTCACTTGATTAAAATCACCATATTAAAATTGTCATTCAAAACAGTCCAAATAGTCCAATAGAATCTTGCCTTCCCAGTAAAGAAACTATTCTGTGAACGCTTGATCCCATAACCAGGATGTAAGTTTCTTCCGGAAGGTCAGAAGGGAGGGGGAGGATCTAACTTCATTAGGGAGGGAGTTTAACAGCTGAGGGGCCACCACGGAGAAGGCCCTGTCTCTCATCCCCACCAAACGTGACTGCGATGGCGGTGGGACCGAGAGCAGGGCCTCCCCAGATGATCTTAAGGTCCTAGATGGAATTGTACTGATGGTAGCTTGTTCAACTTAAGCCGTCTGAGGGCTCGCACGAAGACTCTAAACTATCTAGTCTTTGAGCTGCTTTTTACTGACGGTGCTGCCCTTGTCTCCCACACAGAAGCAGCCCTGCAGCGCCTCACATCCTGCTTTGCAACAGCTGCAGAGCTGTTTGGGCTGGAAGTCAGCCTGAAGAAAACGGAAGGCCTCTACCAGCCCGCACCACAGGAAGAACACCATCATCCCCACGTCAGCATAGGCAAATCTGTGCTTAAGTCCGTTCAGCAGTTCACCTACCTCGGATGCATCATCTCTTCAGACGCCAAGATTGACAAAGAGATAGATCACAGATTAGCAAAGGCATATAGTGCATTTGGAAGGCTTCACAAAAGAGTCTGGAGCAACAAGCACCTGAGGCAAAGCACCAAAATGAGTGCGTACAGAGCTATCATTCTGTCTATTCTCCTATATGGGTCTGAAACATGGGTCACCTATCGCCAACACCTATGACTCCTCGAACGCCTTCATCAGCGCTGTCTTCACACAATCCTAAATATAGACTGGACCGAGTATGTGATGAATGTTGCTGTCCTTGAGCAAGCAGGGATCAGGGCATTGACCATCAAAGACAACACAGTTGCACTGGGCAGGCCACATCTCTAGGATGGAGGACCACCGCCTCCCAAAGATACTACTTTATGGTGAACTCGCCACGGGTCAGCGCAAGAGAGGCGCCCCAAAAAGAGATATAAGGACTCCTGAAACAACATCTCAGGCTCGGCCAGATTGATCACCAACAATGGTCCACCCTGGTCTCACATCGGGAGGCATGGGGACGCACTATCCACAATGCTGCGGCCTCTTTCGAGAAGACACGCCGAACGGGTCTCGAAGAGAAACGACAACACAGAAAGAGCCGCAACCTGGAAACAACATCACCCAAGGTGACTTTCTGCTGTGCTTTCTGCAACCGAACTTGCCTATCTCAGATTGGCCTTTTTAGTCATCAACGTGTTTGTAAAAAGTGTGGGATGAGTCCTTCCTAAGAATCTTCGTTTGCGAAGTAATGCCGAGAGAGACAAATAAAGATAGGGACCCGCTGCCCCTTATTTTGTGTGATACAACAAACTCTGTCTCTTTCCACACTCTTTGATTTGTTCAGGCCGAGAAAGGGGGGAGGGGGAGGGAAGGGAAGGAAGAAGAAAAAGCCCTCTAAAGAATTGGTGCTTAATTACAACTTAATTAGCATAATTATGCATGCTAATAGCATCTCAAATGAATAGCAGTTGTCAGGAGGTTGGGACCATCTGTAAGAGTGTTGGATTAATACATCATTTTTTATTTCTAACCACGCTGTAACCCTTTCCCTGAAAGTGATTTCCATTAATCAAGTTCATTTTTATTGTATAGGAAATTTGGCATTTTTCATTATGGGCCATTATCCTTTCCCCCATGTAGTCCTAATACAATACTAATGAGACCCCATGTGGCTACTCCAGGCTGACAATGGTAGTACAGGTGTATTATTATAATTGTTACAAACAGCAAGCTGTACCTCAAGCCGAAGTTGGGTTCTCCTCCCGAGGTGCCAGGGTTTCCGTTCGGCATAATCTCCAAGGCCCAGTAGACTTTCCAGGGCTGTATAGAAAAAAGTACATATTTGTGAACACAGGTGGGGAGATTTAAAGAGACCGAATTATGTTGGTTTTCAAGATGCCTCAATAGGAAGTTTGAATACAGAATGTTTCCCTTTCCCTGATTTGGTAGTCCACACTCTGGTTACATTCTGAATAGACTACTGCAACGTGCTCTATGTGGGGTTGCCTTTGAAGACTGTTCAGAAATTTCAAATGGTCCAATGGGTGGCAGCCAAATTGCTCACTGGAGTGGCATCCAGGGAGCATACAACCCCCTTGTTATTTCAGCTCCGCTGGCTGCCAGTCTGCTACCAAGCACAATTCAAAGTGCTGGGTTTAGGCTATAAAGCCCTAAATGGTTCTGGCCCAGCTTACCTGTCTGAACGGCTCTCTCCCTATGATACACCTTGGAGTTTAAGATCATCTGGAGAGGCCCTGCTCTTGGTCTTGCCTCCTTCACAGGCGCTACTCACAGAAATGAGAGACAGGGCCTTCTCAGTGGTGGCCCCTTGGCTGTGGAATTCCCTTCCTAGGGATATTAGATCAGCCCCCTCCCTCCTGACCTTTCAGCACACACAGCCCCCAGACAAGTGAAAACATGGCTTTTCCCAAGTCCGCTGCAACCCTCCTCCAATCACTGATCAAGCTTTCGCAGAACTTGTGCAATAGATAAATATGGAATTATGTGCAATGACTATTGGAACGGCCCGGACAATGATTGTGGATAGCGTGATTAATAGTGAAGGTATTGTTTTAAATGCTTCAATGTATTTTATAATTCTATTATAAAACTAGCCATACACACCAGATGTTGCTGTGGCCAACCTTCCCTCCCTCCCTCCCCCTCCCTCCCTCCCTCCCTCCCTCCCTCCCTCCCTCTGGGATTGGGATGCTCTCAAAATCTCCAAGGAAAAAAAACTTTGCATCTTGGAAACAGTACTTTTGGATCATCCTCCTCTCCTAAAGGGCCTGGTCTAGGGGATGCTGGGAGCTGTAGTCCAGAAGACAGTGCGGATATGCTATTGTGTGTTTTGTTTGCCGGGGTGTCGTTTTTGTGCATGCGTTGTAGCATCTTTTTGCTTTTTTGGCTTTTTTCTGCTGTGTTTTTCAGTGTTTTTATGAGTGATGGTCACTTGTTGATCTGTTAAGGGTATAGTGTCCAAATTTGGTGTCAATTCTTGCAGTGGTTTTTGAGTTATGTTAATCCCACAAATGAACATTACATTTTTCTTTATATAGACTAGCCATCCTCTGCTACGTGTTGCTGTTGCCCAGTCTGTGTATATGTGTTTTGTGTGTGTATTTATGTGTGTACATATATTTGTATATGTGTATATATGAGGTATTTCTTTACAGTATTTATATTCCGCTCTTCTCACTCCGCAGGGGACTCAGGGCAGATTACAATTTACACATACATGGCAAACATTCAATGCCATAGACACACAACACATATAGACAGACAGTCAGAGGCTATTTAACATTCAAACTTCTGGCCACCAGAGGAGCTGTCGCTTCACCGTCCATCTGCGAAACTGATGAAGTACTTTCCGCATTCCCCACATGCTTTTGCTGGAGATTTTTTTTGGCCTCGTAATTTTTTTGTTAAACTAGCCTCCCCACACATAGGTAGTACCTAAATTTCCGACTCGACAGATGCAACTGTCTTTTGGGTTGCAAAGGTCAACAACAAGCTACACAATTGGCCAGAAGCTCACTCCGACCCCGGCTGGCTTCGAACTCATGACCTTTCATTCAGTAGTGATCTTTAATGCAGCTGACACCCAGCCAACTGCGGCATATGTTAAAAAAATTTTTAAGGACTTTTAAAGTCCCTTCCGCTGTGTTTTCCAGTGTTTTATGAGTGACTGTCACTTACTGGCCTGATAAGTGTATTGTGTTCAAATTTGGTGTCAATTCGCCCCGTGGTTTTTGAGTTATGTTAATCCCACAAACGAACATTACATTTTTATTTATATAGATAGATGTTTCTTTTAATTGTATGTTGTTTATAAGGCATTAAATAGTTGTTTACATGTGAAGCCACCTTGAGTCTCCTCCAGGGTTGAGAATTGCGGGGTAGAAATCTCATAAGTAAGTAAGTAAATAAATAAATAAATTTGATTTATGACAAATTGTACATGTTCTCCCTTGGAAGTTTTTTTTAAGGAACAGGATGATGCAATGGAACAGATCTTCCAGCAACACCAGCATTTATTTAATGAGTACTTGGGAACAACTAATATAACATTACTCACTGCAACATGTCATCTTAAACGTAGGAAACACTGCGGTGGTAAGAGTGTCCCAAAGATGTGCGGCAAATGTATAATGACAGTATGATCTCAAAATCAAATGTGAATAAAATCTGTCATTTATTTGACAAAGTGTTGTTGAAAGGTTTGTGTGAGGTCTCACCCATTTTATGCTAGGCCCAGACCAGCATGGCAGTTTGGCATCCATGGAAAACAGGATAGCCAGGAAAAGGGGAGTGGCTTGGAGGGGAGAGAGAGAGAGAGAGAGAGAGCTGCCTGGGAGTGGCTCAGAGCAGAGGGGAGGAGTCAAGCTGCTTGATAGGGAAAGAAGTGTAGCTTATTCAGCAGTCGGTTGTCAGAGCTGTAAGAGAAAGCAGTCTCTTGACAGAGCTGAGAGTGAGCAGTCAGGAAAGACAGTGGTCTTGTAAACTGACAGGAAAAGTTCTGTGTGAGAGCTGACAGGTAGTCAGTCACAGGCTTTTGGAATCTCTAGGGTTAGAGAATTAGCTCACATCTCTGAAGAAGCAAGCTATAAGAAAAGAGTTAATAGCTAGGGTGCTTCTGGTAGACTGAGTGTTAGCTCAGGGAACTAACTAGGTTAGTTAGTTGAAGACTACTCACATCTAGTTTTGATATTAGAGTGAGAGGGAGTTTAGACAAGTTAGAGAGACAAGTTTTTGAACTGTCTAGTTTTGTAACGAAGTTCTAAGAAACCAATCTTAAGTAACCAATACGCTCTAGTACTGTTCTGCATAACCGTTACGCATTTGTGCCTCTCAAGATCTGTTTGTTAACTTAATAAACATCATTTTTGTTAACTTTACAAGAAAGCTTTCAGTGTGCCTCATTACCTCAGTGTGTGCCAGTTCCAGCCTTCCCACATTCCCAGTCAAAGGGGAAAGATTTTACCTCAGCAAACCTCTTCGTTTACCTTCAGTTTAGGATCCTAGCTTAGCTATTATTTTAAAAGAAATCCTAAAATATATTTTTAGGTTGGTGGCAGGTTCTAAGTGGTTAAAGTCTACAAGTTTTATAGCCCAGGTCGTCACATATTAATTGGTGGCAGCAGTGGGATCTAAAATAGAAAGGTCCACCCTGCCCAAGGTCTCAAAGCCTCCAAGTCGTCACAGTTTGCATGGCCAGAATCACTGGGTTGCTGTGAGTTTTCCGGGCTGTCTGGTCATGATCCAGAAGCATTCTCTCCTGACGTTTCACCCACATCTATGGCAGGCATCCTCAGAGATTGAAGGTTTGTTGGAAACTAGGCAAGTGAGGTTTATGCTGTATATCTGTGGAATAATGTCCAGAGTGGGAGGAAAAAGTCTTATTTGTTGGAGGCAAGTGTGAATGTTGCAATTAATCACCTTGATTAGCACCGAATGGCCTTGCAGCTTCAAAGCTTGGCTGCTTCTTGCCTGGGGAGTCCTTTGTTGGGAGGTGTCAGCTGGCCTGATGGTTTCATGTCAGGGATTTTGACAATTTTCAGGACAAAGATTGTTTACTAAATCTCCCTGCCTTTTGCAGGGCCACCTGAAATACGCAGTAAGACTTTTTTTTGGTGTGTGTGTGTCAGAAGTGACTGCAAGTTGCTTCTGGTGTGAGAGAATTGCCTGTCTGCAATGACATTGTCCAGGGGACGTCCGGATGTTTTACTATCGTGTGGGAGGCTTCTCTCATGTCCCCACATTGGAAGCGGAAGTTGGCAGACACGAGCTCACCCCATCTCGCAGATTCAAACCGCCGACCCTCAGGTCAGCAGTTCAGCTGGCACAAAGGTTTAATCTATTGTGGCACTGCGGGTCTGGCAGTAAGATTGAAAATGCGTGTTGGGGATGGGAAAAATATTCCAAAAATGTTTGAAATGGGGCCAGAGACAATGTGTCTTGAGTTTTAGGAAACACCGAGAAGAAGAATCCTGGATTGAAGGAAACATTTGGAGTCATAGACTCACCAACCTTTGGCAGTTAACTAGTTCTGTGGAAGATTCTTTCATTGTGTATATGTATGTGTCTATGCATACACTACATTTAGGACTTTATCACACTAGACTGGCAGGCCCGGATTAACAGCTTTTTGTGCCCTAGGCCACACTTTGGAATTACGCCCCCTTTAAGCCAACCTCAACCGCTGCTTTTTTCTTCGGCTACTTTCGCTGAGTTTTTGTAAAAAAAACAACATAAAAGCAAAAGCACCGGGGCCATGTTCCCCCCGAGGAAAAAGCACACAACCCAAACGCTTGCGGGCAAGGAATGGATGGATGGCTGCGAGAGGGAAGCCGCAGGGAAGGATGCCCGGCAGGTCGGCGCGCTCTGCCTTCTGAGGACCGCGGGGTTGGGGCTGGGCAAGGGGAAAGCAGGGGCGGGGAAAGAGCACCCCAACTTCAGAAGGGAGGGAAACTCCATGGGTCCGGGCATGGGGAAAGGGAGGGGTCTGGGGGCCCAAGAGAGGAAGGGAGGGGCAGGAGGGAGCACAACACGCAGGGAAGCGGCGCCTGATCCCCCTCCTCTCGCCCCAAGCTCAAATCACGACCGTTTCGCCTCGAAACCTCCACCTTGAGAGCCAAGAAACCGAGACTGAGCTCTCTTTAGCAGCCTCCCGCCCCTCCAGGCAACCCACCCTCAGGACACGCTTCTCTCCCCTTCCTTCCCTCCTGCCCAATCAGGCTCTGGCCTCCCCTTCCCCCTCCAGCGCCCCGACCCCGCCTTCCCCCTCCCTTCGCCTCGCGCCCTACGGGAGGGCCACAGTGTGAGTGAAGCCTTGTGTTGAGCCCACCCTCAGTCAACTGCAAATCCCAGGGTTCCGTAGGATCCTGCCTTCCCTGGTTCGAGGCCTCAAATGTAGCACCAACACAACACAGAGGTGGCAGGACCCTGGAGCCCTCGCTTCTCCCTCCCTTCCTCACCGCCAACACTAGCAGGCTCCTCAGAGGCTTGCTCGCTTACTTATCCTCATTGTCGGACATCTTGACGCAAAGAGGCAGCGCGCGTGCACCACGAACTCCTGCTTAAGCAAGCATCTTCCACGCGCGGGACTACTTCCGGCATAGGCCTTGACGTCAGTGGAAGCGAGCGAGGGAGATGGTTGTCATGGTGACGAGCCGCCAGCTCAGGTAAGCACGAGGGGGAAGTGGCGAGGAGGGCGCTCCTTAGGCAGAAAGGAGGCAGCAGGTGGTCCCCTCTCGAGATTTGAAAATAACAATAAACTCCCATAAGATTGGGACGGGGATTAGGCAGCGTTTTTATTTGTTTCAACATTTGGGGGGGTTCGTGATCTGCGCCCCCCGTCGCCTTGCGCCCCTAGGCCATGGCCTAGGTTGGCCTTATGGGTAATCTGGGCCTGTAGATCTTCGGCGTCGAGTATTTATGCCACAGCGGAATAGGCAACAGAAATATAGAAGGTCAATTCCCCATCGGCCCAAATACTCCAGTCTCTGTTCGTGTGAATAATGACACTCTCATTCAATTCACAAGGTAAAAATATAACTTTGTATTGAATTGTATTTAACAATAACAAGCTAAGCATGGAAAAACAACAGCCCTCACAGCTACCTCTCTATACATCCTTTCCTCACAAATATTATAAACCAACTGTCCTCTTCAACGGACAATTCCCAACTGTCAGATCCCAACTGTCATTTCTCAAGATTCCATTCATCAGTCTTGAGACAGCGCCATCTGGTGTCAAACATGTCACACTGCAGAAAATACATCTTGTGCTGACTCATGAATTGCCATTCAAAATGCAATAATCTGACAGTAGACTGGTAAACTGAAATCACCGCAAGTTAATCTTGTGTGTTCTTCATACTTACGTATGTGTAAATTGATGCCATTTCATTTTTTTACATTTTTATGCTACATGAAACTATTTAATGAAGATTTCTATAAAAAGTCAATTACAAATTTAACGGGAGCCCTTTGTTTGATGATTGACTTTGAATATCATCCTCAGCTTTGAAAAAAGTTTCCTCTTGCTTTTTGAAGAGCTCTTAGTTGAGTTAAAAGGGTTACTCAGACCTTTAATTGGACGATAATGACAAAAGCGATAGCAAGTTAGATTTCCGTCAACGTACTCACGAATTGCCATTATTTTAGCCATAAATTGCCAGCTAATAAACTTCTTATAGCTTGCTTTTGTAAATGTCAACATATAGTCTTAAACTCTCCTCGTTGAGTTAATTACACATTTTAGTGATTGTGTAATTTTGAATTAATTGCAGACCAAATGGATTTATAGTTTGTGTACTTAATAAACCTTGATAAGTATCCTTTTAACAGTCCATTGGCATTTAGGACCCGGAAGGGGGTCAAGATGCCCTCCCTCCTTGAAAAGTTATTTCTGATTTGATTTTTAATAGGCAAATGTATCCAGATTATAATGAACCAAGCTTTGCTTTAGTGTAAAGCATCCTTTTGTTTTTATAGATCCCTTAACTTAATTTTTTGCAATTTACTTCTTAGGAGGAGAGCAATGACCAATCTCAGTAAAATAGTAAAAAGTAGAGACATGACACTGGCAAGGAAGGTCCGCATAGTTAAAGTAATTGTATTCCCCGCAGATGGGCTCAAAACCAACCTTAAAACTGTGGCATAGACACCGAGAACTAGAGAATTATCCCAACCTCCAGTCCAAACCCCTGCGAAGAAGCAGAAAAATCACATTCAAATCACCCCCGACAGATGGCCATCCAGACTCTGTTTAAAAGCCTCCAAAGAAGGAGCCTCCACCACACTCCGGAGCAGAGAGTTCCACTGCTGAACAGCTCTCACAGTTAGGAAGTTCTTCCTCATCTTCAGGTGGAATCTCCTTTCTTGTAGTTTGAAGTCATTGTTCCACGTCCTAGTCTCCAGGGCAGCAGAAAACAAGCTTGCTCCCTCCCCCCTATGACTTCCTCGCACATATTTATCCATGGCCCTCATCATGTCTCCTCTCAGCCTTCTCTTCTTCAGGCTAAACATGCCCAGCTCGTTAAGCTGCTCCTCATAGGGCTTGTTCTCCAGACCCTTGATCATTTGAGTCGCCCTCCTCTGGACACATTCCAGCTTGTCAAGTTATTATATTATATATTACTAGCAGTCCCCTGCCATGCGTTGCTGTGGCCCAGTCTGTGTATATGTGTTTTTGTGTGTATATATTTGTATATGTGTGTATATATTTGTGTATATGTATATATATATGTGTGTGTGTGTGTATGTGTGCGTGCGTGTGGTTTTGTGCATGGGTTGTAATGTATATTTTTGTTTTTTGTTTTGCTTTTTATGTCTCTTCTGCGGTGTTTTTCAGTGTTTTTATTAGTGATGGTCACTCGTTGGCCTGATAGGTGTATTGGGTCCAAATTTGGTGTAAATTCATCCAGTGGGTTTTGAGTTATGTTAATCCCACAAACAAACATTACATTTTTATTTATATAGATACTAGCCATCCCTTGCCACGCATTGTTGTGGCCCAGTCTGTTTATATGTGTTTTGTGTGTGTATATATGTGTATATATCTGTTTGTGTATATATGTGGTTTTGCGCATGCGTTGTAATGTATTTTTTATTTTAATTTCCTTCTGCTGTGTTTTTCAGTGTTTTTATGAGTGATGGTCATTTGTTGGCCTGATAGGTGCGCCCGTAACTTGGGAAGTCAGACTTGGCCACGGTGGTCCACGCTCTGGTTACATCCCGTATAGACTACTGCAACACTCTCTACGTGGGGTTGCCTATGAAGACTGCCCGGAAGCTGCAATTAGTCCAGTGCGCAGCAGCCAGACTACTAATGGGAGCGGGGTACAGGGGGCGCACAACTCCCCTGTTGCGCCAGCTCCACTGGCTGCCAATTAGCTTCTGAGCACAATTCAAAGTGCTGGTGTTGACCTGCAAAACCCTGTACGGTTCCGGCCCAGTTTACCTGTCCAAACATATTCTCCCCTATGAACCGTCAAGAGTGCTAAAATCGTCTGGAGAGGCCCTGCTCTCGGTCCTACCACCTTCGCAGGTGCGTCTGGTGGGGACGAGGGACAGGGCCTTTTCTGTGGTGTCCCCCCGGCTGTGGAATTCCCCCCCAAATGACAATAGACCCCCCTCCTGACTTTTAGGAAGCGGGTGAAAACGTGGCTGTGCAATGAGGCCTTCGCAGAATGAAGGAGGAGATCGCGAATATATGGATTAAGTTGGACTTGATTTTACTTTGACGAAAGGCTTTTAAACTGTATTTATTGTATTGTATTTTATTGTAAATTTTATTGTAAATTTATGATGTTTTTAGATTTTAAATGTTAGCATTGAATACTTGCTGTTTGCTGGTCTGTCCCCCACTTCGGAGGTGAGGAGGCCGGGGTATAAAAGTTTTAAATAAAAATAATAGGTGTGTTGTGATAGTAACCCATTGGCCTAATACCTATATTGTGTCCAAATTTCGTGTCAATTCGTCCAGTGGTTTTTGAGTTATGTTAATCCCACAAACAAACATTACATTTTTATTTATATACTGTAGATATATTATATTATTTCACCTGGATTTTCTGCAACAAAATATTATAAAAATAGTAAGATGGCTTATCAAGGGCAATGGGGAATGACCTCAACACAAAATCTATCTCCCATGAATTTTTTCAATGCAGACTGAGATATTGAAAATAACTTCACCTAGATTATTTATTATCCTCACCTTCCCACAATAATAATAATAATAAAAATAAATAATGCCTGCTTCTTTCTTTGGATGCATAAGTTGTATTTCTCTAATTTTAATTGAAATCTTAAGCTACTACAATTCTAGGAATTTGATTGCAGAAGGAAAAATACTTTGGGGGGGGGGGGGAGGCAGAATTCCTATTTGAAAGACAGCTCCCTTGGTTTGCCTCTCCACAACTACACTCCTGCAATTTTGCAGAAATTACACCCTACGAAAAACCAAGTGTGATGAATCTTCGGAACACTCCTTCCCAAAACCATGCCCTCCTCCCTTCTGTGACCTTTTCAAAAAATCCTTTTGGCTTCACAGAAGCATCGTTTCTAAGCGTTGACTCTGAATTGGGAGCCCTGTCCCCTGTAGAATCTACAGAGAGCATATGTAATATGTATGTATCAAAGACCAAGCAATAATGCATTTCAGGCTGAAAATGACTGTCAAATTGCAGTAGCAGCAGAATATCTTTTGTGCGGGAAATACACTCTCAACTTGGAATAGCAAGCCGGTGCCCTCTGTACAAGACGATAAAAGCGGCACGGCTGGGGAATACAAAGGTAGGTCAGGGTGAAGGGAAAAGGGCAACAGTAAAATGAAAAAATAGTTCCTTAGGGTCTGAAATGAAGTCCTACACAAAACAGAACTGCATATGTTTCCCCAGCGCTGCCAGAGACTCATATAAGTTGCTCTACTGTCTGATTTCCCTTGTTGTCAAGAGGTCGAGAAGGTACATTTGCAAACCCCACATAACAGATGTTGGACTGCTACTAAAGATGTTTCCTTTTTTTGTGGGGTTTTCGTATAGGCTGTTCATTTTACATTTCTAAATGGGATGAGTGGCAAAGCATTGCAACGGGAAAAGAACGGCAGGCACTCTTCTTATGTTAACCACTATAATGAAGCGGCAGCTTTAATGTTTCCTGTGTATTTCAGGGCTGGTTAAGTGATGACGGAAGGACAAGAAAGTACAATGGACCAAAAAGCAAATGGTCACATCCATGTTATTAAGTAGTAGCAATGCGCATATTACTATTTAGACAGTACTAGCTGTCCCCTGCCATGAATTGCTGTGGCCCTGACTGTGTATATGTGTTGTTTGTGTGTATATATTTGTGTATATGTGTGTTTATGTCTATATATGTGGTTTTCTGCAAGCGTTGTAATGCATTAATTTTTTTTATTTTTTAGGCTTTTTAAACCTTCTCCACTGTGTTTTTCAGTGTTTGTATGAGTGATGGTAACCCATTGGCCTAATACCTATATTGTGTCCAAATTTTGTGTCAATTCGTCCAGTGGTTTTTGAGTTGTGTTAATCCCACAAACTAATATTACATGTTTATTTATATAGATATTAGCGATACCTGCCACACATTGTTGTGGCCCAGTCTGTGTATATGTGTTTTGTGTGTATATATATGTGTATATGTGTGTTTGTGTATATATGTGGTTTTGCGCATGCTGTGACTAATCTTCCCTCTCTCTTTCTCTCCTTTCTTTCTCTCCTTCCTTCCCTCTCTCTTTTTCTTTCCCTTCTTCTTTCCCTTCTTCTTTCTTCCTTCTCTACCTGTTTCTTTCCTTGCTTCATTTGCTCTTTGGTTCCATTCTTCCTTGTCTCTTTCCTTCCTTCCCTCTCTCTTTCCTTCCTTCTTTCACTTTTTAATTTCCTTCTCTCTTTCCTTCTCTATCTTTCTTTTCTTCCTTCTCTATCTTTCTTTCCTCCCTTCTCTCCTTCTTTCCCTCTTCCTCTCTCTCTTCCTCTCCTTCCTTCCTTCCTTCCCCCATTCTGTGTGTGTATATGCTTTTTGTGTGCATATATGCATACAGTATATGTGCGTGTATATTTGTGTATATGTGTATATATGTGTGTTTGTGTATATATGTGGTTTTGCACATGCGTTGTAATGTATTTTTCAGTGTTTTTATAAGTGATGGTCACTTGTTGGCCTGATAGGTGTAATGTGTCCAAATATGGTGTCAATTTTTCTAGTGGTTTTTGAGTTATGTTAATCCCACAAATGCACATTACTTTTTTTTATTTATATAGAGAAACAGAATGATTTGTAATTGGCCAGGGGCTCAGGCAAGGCTGCATTTTGTTATATCTGATTAACTTCCATGTCACATATATCATATGCAAAGCTGTTGATGTTTCTTCTTCCAATTGCCACATCTCCTTTCTCAGTCTCATCCAGCTTTGCATATGATATATTTGAAATGGAAGTGACCATTTGCTGTTTGTTTCATTCGTAAGGCCCCGTTTTCATTTTTGAGCGCTTCTCCCAAAAATGGGTGCCTTTCTGAATGAGCTTTTTCATCCCAGGTCTGAAAAAAGAAAAATAATAATATTTTCATCCCATTGGCAGCAATGGGCTGGCTTCCCACACTTCCCTTTCCCCTCAGTTTTAGGCACTGGCTGGCATGGGTGCTTTCTGGGCCTGCATGCCACATACACACTCTCTTTCCAAAGGGAGTACATGTGGGTCTTGCAGGCCCAAAGCATCCGCACCTGCTACAGCCTGCAGTCAAGCGCCAAAAATCAGGTGATTGAGCAGTTACTGTTCCCACTTTCCTTTTGTTTCATTGATATTTTCTTACCGGGGTGGGTGTGGGTGTACTGTTTCATGCCATCCGAATTAAACAAACAGTACGAATTAAACCGCTAAAACGGTTACCAGGCCCATGACTACTAAATAGTATAATTTCTCCAGCAGTGTTGGGCATAGACATCCTGTGATAATGTGGCATGTCTCATTAGGAGCCACAGCAAGTGTTTTAACATGGTGAGATGTATTCCATACTGGGCATGTGTACTCAGTCACAGAGTAGCAAAGTGCAAGGGCAGATATGTCTTCATGTATCTGGTTGCGATCCCCGACTTGCAGTATGTAATCACTATGGTTCAATACTATGGAATCCTTGGAGTTGTAGTTTTACTGGGTTATAGTTGGATGACTCATCCAACTATAACTTCTAGGACTCATTTAGAATTGAACCATGAAAGTTAAAGTGGTGTCAAACTGCATTAATTCTACAATGCAGATGAGCTCCAGATTATGGGGAAGACTCATCATTTTGAGCTTAGACTCCATGACCCAGGTTTTAGTCTGATTCCTCAGGGTGATCTATGATATGACACTTTTTAGGGGTACTTAATTGTGGATACAGGCAGGAAGATTGGCTAAATAGTAGGTTTGTTTGATCAAAAAAAATTGGTTCAAAACTTGTTTCGGATGTAGGGGGCGCTGATGGTTCGGATCTAAAGTCAATTCTGATTTTTGCAGAAAAAAAGTTCAGAACTTTTCACAACTTCTGAGACTTCAGAATCCTCCATTAATGGTTTCAAAGTGTTTTTTCCTGTTTCATTGGGTGGTCTTTACTTTGAAAGTAGTTGTTTTATTCCAAGAACGGGGAGAAGCAAAGGGAAGAAATCCATCCAAACTGGGTTAAACTGCTTCTCTCGCCCAGGACTGATGCAGGAGAGAAAAGAAACCAAAGGAAATCCATCCAAACTGGGTTAAACTGCTTCTCTCGCCCAGGACTGACACGGGAGAGACAAGAAACCGAAGGAAATCCATCCAAATGGGGTTAAACTGCTTCTCTTGCCCAGGACTGACGTGGGAGAGACAAGAAACTGAAGGAAAACCATCCAAACGGGGTTAAACTGCTTCTCTTGCCCAGGACTGACGCAGGAGAGACAAGAAACTGAAGGAAATCCATCCAAACGGGGTTAAACTGCTTCTCTTGCCCAGGACTGACGTGGGAGAGACAAGAAACCGAAGGAAAGCCATCCAAACAGGGTTAAACTGCTTCTCTCGCCCAGGACTGACGCGGGAGGGGGGAAAAAACCAAAGGAAATCCATCCAAACTAGGTTAAACTGCTTCTCTCGCCAGGACTGACACGGGAGGGGAAAGAAATCGAAGGAAAGCCATCCAAACTGGGTTAAACTGCTTCTCTCGCCCAGGACTGACGCGGGAGAGACAAGAAACCAAAGGAAAGCCATCCAAACTGGGTTAAACTGCTTCTCTCGCCTAGGACTGACACAGGAGGGGAAAGAAACCGAAGGAAAGCCATCCAAACTGGGTTAAACTGCTTCTCTCGCCCAGGACTGACGCGGGAGAGAAAAGAAACCGAAGGAAAGCCATCAAAACTGGGTTAAACTGCTTCTCTAGCCCAGGACTGATGCGGGAGAGAAAAGAAACTGAAGGAAAGCCATCCAAACCGGGTTAAACTGCTTCTCTCGCCCAGGACTGACGCAGGAGAGACAAGAAACCGAAGGAAATCCATCCAAACGGGGTTAAACTGCTTCTCTCGCCCAGGACTGACGTGGGAGAGACAAGAAACTGAAGGAAAGCCATCCAAACAGGGTTAAACTGCTTCTCTCGCCCAGGACTGACGCAGGAGGAAAAAGAAACCAAAGGAAATCCATCCAAACTGGGTTAAACTGCTTCTCTCGCCCAGGACTGACGCGGGAGAGACAAGAAACCAAAGGAAAGCCATCCAAACAGGGCTAAACTGCTTCTCTCGCCCAGGACTGACGCGGGAGGGAAAAGAAACTGAAGGAAATCCATCCAAACGGGGTTAAACTGCTTCTCTCGCCCAGGACTGACGTGGGAGAGACAAGAAACTGAAGGAAAGCCATCCAAACAGGGCTAAACTGCTTCTCTCACCCAGGACTGACACGGGAGGGAAAAGAAACCGAAGGAAATCCATCCAAATGGGGTTAAACTGCTTCTCTCGCCCAGGACTGACGTGGGAGAGACAAGAAACTGAAGGAAAGCCATCCAAACTGGGTTAAACTGCTTCTCTCGCCCAGGACTCACGCGGGAGGGAAAAGAAACCAAAGGAAATCCATCCAAACTGGGTTAAACTGCTTCTCTCGCCCAGGACTGACACGGGAGGGGAAAGAAACTGAAGGAAAGCCATCCTAACTGGGTTAAACTGCTTCTCTCGCCCAGGACTGACGCGGGAGGGAAAAGAAACCGAAGGAAAGCCATCCAAACTGGGTTAAACTGCTTCTCTCGCCCAGGACTGACGCGGGAGAGAAAAGAAACCGAAGGAAAGCCATCCAAACTGGGTTAAACTGCTTCTCTCGCCCAGGACTGATGCGGGAGAGAAAAGAAACTGAAGGAAAGCCATCCAAACGGGGTTAAACTGCTTCTCTCGCCCAGGACTGACGCAGGAGAGACAAGAAACCGAAGGAAATCCATCCAAACGGGGTTAAACTGCTTCTCTCGCCCAGGACTGACGCGGGAGGGAAAAGAAACCGAAGGAAAGCCATCCAAACTGGGTTAAACTGCTTCTCTTGCCCAGGACTGATGCGGGAGAGAAAAGAAACTGAAGAAAGCCATCAAAACTGGGTTAAACTGCTTCTCTCGCCCAGGACTGATGCGGGAGAGAAAAGAAACCAAAGGAAAGCCATCCAAACTGGGTTAAACAGCGGCTCTTGCCCAGGACTGACACGAGAGAGAAAGGGAACCGAAGGAAATCCATCCACACTGGTTTGAAAAGCTGAATAATTTCCGACTCACTTACTGATACGTAAGAGAAATGGCGGAAAATGCTTCGAAATGGCAAGGATACTTCCAGGTTCCCAAATCGCTGCGAAATTGCTACAAAAAATAATTTGATCTAAATTTATTCTGAATTACGAAGATTTCGATCGAACCTAACCATGCCTAGTAAATAGCCCTTCCAACTTCCTGATCCTAGCTAAGCCAATGACAGCAAGAAAATCAGGTCCATGAGAGAATGTAGAATTCAAGAAGGATACTGCAAGAAAATAAAGAAAAAGAGGGTGTGTTTAATAAAGAAAAACCACAGCCTAGGCTGAGGATGTCCTCAATTTTAATCTTGCATGGCCAGAAGATTATGTCATGGTTCAAATTCCCAGTCTCTGACTCTACATCTGGATTTTAGGCTTTCCAGATCTGGTTCTTCTTGGATTATGGGTTGGCGCACATGAAGTATGGGAGCATTTCAAAGCACACACAGATCTATATTAATAGTACCGAGACCTACATTGCTTGAAACGTTTGAAATCTGATAATGCTTTTACGGCACCTATGGACTTTGGAGAGCTTCCTCCTTTCTCTTCTATTATCCTAATGCGCCTAATAAATTTATAACTCTAAGGACACTTGGATGCCAAACCAACCATTATTTCCAAATTTCAGTTCTTCTCTTCATTTACTTTGCCGCCTATCAGACTAGTTGTGGTCAGAAAGTACTTTCAGCTCCACACCACAGCACGTTTCCCTCCATCATATTAAATGCTGGGTCTCTCATTATTCTCATATCTTTCCTAAGCTGCTAATTCATATTTAGCAACCAACGAGAGGGTAAGACTGGGGGGAAAATTGTGATATAATATCCTGTCTTCGCCTCTATGTGGATTTGTCTGCGTCTGTGGCTTCCCTGGTTTGGAGCATCTACAATTTAGGCAGTAATGGTATGGCACATCTTTGTGCTGAATTCCAGTCTGAATGACAACTTGCTGCTTTGGGTGGTGTGGAGGAGCCACAGCACACAGAAGAACAGACAATGGAGAGCATTTGCTTCAAATTGAAGGCAGCATACATTCCAGTCACTAAATTGGTCTTATGAGGGTCCTTCGTAACAGGCCCTAAAATGCGGAGGAAACCAGAATAAAAGTGTGTGTGGCTAAATGACGCTTGCCTAAAATGCACGTTGGATCGCATTAACAGCTGAAAGACATATGTTAAAAAGGAGCACTTAAAATCCAATTTAGAACTAAAAATTGTCACGATGCACGGACTTGACCGGCCCCTTAATCACACACACAGAGACGGACTGAAGGCTAACTACTTTATTAGATGAATTAACAGTTCAAAGGAAGTATTGTCCATAAGAATAGCAAAAGCAATCCAAAAGCTGCAGCAATGAAGAGTCCAAAAGCAACTTGGTAAAGTAATCCAAAAAGCTTGGCAAGGCTCCGCAAGCAATGCGGATTCAGAAAAAAAACACGGTACAAAGTTCAAGGCAGGGCTCCGCAAGCAATGCGGATTCAGGAACAAAACAAGATACAAGATGCAAGGCAAGGCTTGGTTCCGAGAACCCACTTCGCTACACGTCTACTCAGAAGAGACGTGGCCGAAGCACTGGGGATTGGTTCCCACGGACCCTATACTTAATCTTTCGGCCAAGGTCCCCGACGATCTAGGCTTCGTCGTCTCCAATCTCTGTTGTCGTACCTCGGCCTGTCTAGGCTGTGATACCACCCCCTTCTGCTGGACTCGATGCTTTGTCTCCTATCAAAGGTTCGACCTTGTCTCCCAGCACCTGGGTCTCTATCTCCATGAGAGCTCTCCTCCCTAGAATCTTCCCAGCCGCTCTCTTCCATGTTTTCGCTCACAGGATCCTGCGAGCCTCTCCCCCAGGCCGTTCATAACTTTCACTATCAGAACTTTCCATTTGCACCTGGTTATCTATGTCTTCATAGGGTTCTGGCCAACCTTCATCCCATGCCAAACTTTCGGTGGGAGAAAGAGGCCCAGTGATGGGAAACTCTCCTTCAGCTAACCCTTCCAAATCCTCTTCCGAATCTATCTCTGCTGGTGCAGGCCCTAATGCTAATGGAACCCCCGGTCCTGATCCCTGGCACAAACGAGAACTGCTGTGCTACAAAAATGTGCATATTTGCTTCAATGTATATTCATGCTCTCAAATATTTATTTCTTTACTTCATTTATACCCCGCCATTCTCACCCCCAAGGGGACTCGTGAGTGGCTTTACAAACTACGACAAAAATTCAATGCCACATTGTGTGCATAACATAAACATACCAAATTTATTATAAAACAACTAAAATATAGACAGTTAAAACATATAAAACAGCAAGCACCGGGAAGTGGCGCAGCTGGATAAGTGTCAGCTGCATAAGATCTCTCTGACCAGTAGGTCATGAGTTCGAGGCCTGCCCGGGTCGAGGTGGGTGCTCGACCTTTAAGTGTAGCCTGCTGTTGACCTTTGCAGCCTGAAAGACAGTTGCATCTGTCAAGTAGGAGAAAAAGGTACCACATTAAGTGGGGAGGCAAATTTTGACTGAATTATGAGGCCATTCAAGAACTCCAGGGATGCTGGAAAACTCTGAGAGAGATGAGGAGTGCGTCAGCTCCCCTGGTAGTCAGAAGTTTACCAGAAGTTTGCCTCTGTTCAGCTATGTTCGTCTATATATGTCTAAATATGTCTATATATGTTGAACTGCAGGGATTGTCTGCAAGTATGTGTACTGTAATCCGCTCTGAGTCCCCTTCGGGGTGTGAAGAGTGGAATATAAATAAATAAATAAATAAATAAATAAATAAATAAAAACAGTAAAAGAGATTAAAGCATATAAAGTGCTGAGTCATGATTTCCAAGCTTCAGGTTTTCCATGGACATTATCCGAACTGCAAGGTTAATGTCAAATTCTACATTTCCCTATTCTCCGAACGCTCAAGGAAAGCACATGACTTCATTCCTATATGTTGGTGTGGACTGCTCCAGTGCATGCCCACATTCTTAAATCCTGAAGTAGTTGATAAGAGGTGTAAAGAGATGAAGCCGCAGACACACAGGTGGCTAAATGGAAGCACAATTGGAAAGCAATTCCCATTAGAACTCTCTACAACCATTCCTTTGTTTATGAAATGTTTGTGAAATTAAACAGAGCTTGAATTTATCTCTTCTTCAGGAGAGATAAAGCGGGATATCAATAAATATAATAATAATAATGGAATTTACAGAATGGGCACCAGCATGGCAGACGGCATGGCAGACAGGGTTCAAGAGGGAAAAAGTAAAGGCAACAGGAAGGTTAGAAGAAATAATAACAAGAAATCTGCTTATTTGGGGAGCTGATTCAGAAAATTGCATTAGATAGACCACGTCAGCTCTAGTTTCTAATACAGAACATATGCCACCCAGTAGTCACCATTGGCTTGCCAACAGAAAACCATATTTAATAATCTAGAGCAGGGGTGCTCATTAGGTAGATCGCGATCTACTGGTAGCTCACGTAGGGCGTCCTGGTAGATCGCAGGCAGGACAGGAGGAAGTCTCAGTCCCACCCTGCAGGCTCCCAACGCCGCCCAGGTGCAGAAGGAGGTTGGACTGGATGGCCCTTGGAGGTCTCCTCCTACTCTAGGAACCTGTTGTTGTTGTTACTATTATTATTATTATTACTATTATTATAAATAGTAGCAGAGGTTGAATGAATATTACCATCATTAATATTATGAATAAATTCAGGGAGCAAATATTTGGCTTTTATGGCTCTTTGAGTAGTGGGTAGGTAGATCATTTTGACTTGGTTGTTTTATAAGTAGGTGTGAGCAACCCTGCTCTAGAGCCATGGACCTTATTTTAGGTGTCGTGGCCCACCAGTGGTCCGTGGCTCACAGGTTGGGAAGCACGGGTCTAAAGTGGATCACACTAGGGTATGAGATCGGTCTCTTCTCTGACTCTGCTTGAAAATTGATGCTTATTTGGTACGCCAGTTCCAACGCATTCAGTGAGTACATTTTCAAATAACTGTCCATCAGTCTCAGGCCCGGATTAACACCTTTTTGCGCCCTAGGCCACACTTTGGAATTACGCCCCCAAGCTAACCTCTACCTTGAGCCAAGGGGAGGAGTGGAGAGGGGCAAGCAGGACAAGCCAGAAGGGGGAAGGAACGGACATAGAGAGAGAGGGAGGGAGGGAGACAGAGAGAGAGGGGAACAGCCTCCTTCCTTCCCTCTTTTCCTTCTTTCCACTGCCCGCGCTTTGCCCCCCAAAAGGAAAAAGGGGCAAGGAGAATCCTGGCCTAATTCCAACCCTGCTTCTCCTTTTTCCCCGCAGGCGCCGAGCCCTTCTTCCTGCGCTCACCTCTCTCTGTGAAGGCTGCTGCGGGGCGGCAACTGCGTCGGGATTCAAGCCGCCTCTGCTTCCTCTGGCTCCGCCGTGTTCCTGGGGTGCCGCGCATGTCCGGCAGCGGCCCCGGGGGCTTCCCTCTGCCTCCTCCCGCCCTCCTTCCTTGACAAGGGGGCAGGGGCGAGGGGGGTGCCATTTCCTCCTCCCCCACCCCCTCGCAGCGCTCCCCCCGCCCTCCCTCGAGAGAGAGCAAGCAGCGCGTTGCGTTTTTGTTTCAACATTTTTTTTGGTCCGTGAACTGCACCCCCCTCGGCTTACGCCCCTAGGCCATGGCCTAGGTTGGCCTTATGGGTAATCCGGGCCTGATCAGTCTAAGGATGCTAAAAAGGTTCTGGAAAATGCTGGATTTCCTCTGAAGATTCATATTCTTACCCTATAAATATATAGCCATTCAGCTTCCTTACAGCCTATATCAGTTGTTTACAAGCACAATAGACTTCATGTTTTGTTTTGTGATTTTCTGTTTAATAATGCCCCACAATGCATACCTCAGTGTATTGTCATGCCACAGAAGAGGGGTTTTTTTTGGATACACCAAGAGTGCTAAGGGGAAAAAACCGTTCTCTCTATTTAGATGTCACAACAGCTTTCCTTCCCTTCTGAAATCTGTAGTGTCACATACAACTGTTACCTTTCCCCTGGATTATTTTGTACAAAGCTAATAGGTTTGGAATGGATGCAGATATTTTAATGCAATGCTATGGTTATGGTTTACAGGGGGAGAAAGGATAAATTTTCCAAGGAAGGCTTCAAAGAGAGAGACTGCCCAAAGTTATAAATGGCTCAGGCCCTTAATTCTATCATAATCCTATTTGATATATAGTTCTCAGTGCTGCTGAATCCTTTTAGGGCTCTTTGATCAAGCCAGTGCTTTCAAACATGATGCCTCCTGTCATCTCGACTCCTAAAAATAACACAAATTGCCATTTAATTTCTGGAACCATCTATTTCCCCGCCATGTTTATTTGTCCAAGGAAACGGAACGCCAAGGTGCTGCACCCATTCATCACAGCCAATGCCACCCCTGAAACTATTAAAGGAATTATCCAAAGCCCTGGGACATTTAGAGAACCTTGGATGGCACCCATAAGATGTCATGTCATGATTTGATTTGATTTGCCCTGCCTTTTCACCAAGAATAAAGAAGCTCCTGGTGGGTCTCAGAATGTGCAGCAGACACCAAATGTGTCTATGTACATGCTGAAATTACAAAATTGCTTAGAATTGGCATGCCTGTTTTCCATTGTCCCAAAAAAACTCTCTCTCGGCATTACTTCGCGAACGAAGATTCTTAGGAAGGACTCATCCCACACTTTTTACAAGCGCGTTGTTGACTAAAAAGGCCAATCTGAGATAGGCAAGTTCGGCTGCAGAAAGCACAACAGAAAGTCTCCTTGGGTGATGTTGTTTACCAAGTTGCGGTTCTTTCTGCGTTGTCGTTTCTCTTCGAGACCCGTTCGGCGTGTCTTCTCGAAAGAGGCCGCAGCATTGTGGATAGTGCGTCTCCATGCCTCCTGATGTGAGGCCAGGGTGGACCATTTTTTGGTGATCAATCCGGCCGAGCCTGAGATGTTGTTTCAGGGAGACCTTATATCTCTTTTTGGGGGCGCCTCTCTTGCGCTGACCCATGGCAAGTTCACCGTAGAGTAGTATCTTTGGGAGGCGGTGGTCCTCCATCCTAGAGATGTGCCCTGCTCAATAGCATGGCCTCAACGCTGGTGATCCCTACTTGCTCAAGGACAGCAATATTCGTCACATAGTTGGTCCAGTGTATATTTAGGATTGTGCGAAGACAGCGCTGATGAAAGTGTTGGAGGAGTTGTAGTGCTGCCGATAGGTGACCCACGTTTCAGACCCATAGAGGAGAATAGACAGTATGATAGCTCTGTACACACTGATTTTGGTGCTTTGTCTCAGGTGTTTGTTACTCCAGACTCTTTTGTAAAGCCTTGCGAATGCACTCTATGCCTTTGCTAATCTGTGATCTATCTCTTTATCAATCTTGGCATCTGAAGAGATTATGCTTCCCAGGTAGGTGAACTGCTGAACAGACTTAAGCACAGATTTGCCTATGCTGACATGGGGATGATGGTGTTTTTCCTGTGGTGCAGGCTGGTAGAGAACTTCAGTTTTCTTCAGGCTGACTTCCAGCCCAAATGGCTCTGCAGTTGCTGCAAAGCAGGATGTTAGGCGCTGCAGGGCTGCTTCTGAATGGGCGACAAGGATGGCATCGTCAGCAAAAAGCAGCTCACCAACTAGATAGTTTATAGTCTTAGTGCGAGCCCTCAGACGGCTTAAGTTGAACAAGCTACTATCAGTACGATAGCATATATATATGCTGTCAAAACTATATATTTTTGTCATAGTTCAAAATTATATATTTTTCTTCACTCAGCTTTCCTTATGGTCCAGCTCTCGCATCCATTGGTTACTACAGGGAATACCATTGCTTTAACTATGCAGATCTTCGTTGCCAGCGTGATGTCTCTACTCTTCACTATTTTATCGAGATTGGTCATTGCTCTCCTCCCAAGAAAGAAACGTCTTCCAATTTCTTGGCTGCAGTCTGCGTCTGCAGACATTTTCACGCCTAGAAAAACAACGTCTGTCACGGCCTCTATGTTTTCTCCCTTTTTTGCCAGTTATCAATCGTTTTGGTTTATGAAAGATCAAGATATGCAGATCTATTGAATGCTTCCAATTTAGTGGTCCTTGAAATGTGACAATGTAACAGACAAATAACTGGAAAGCCATAGATTTCAGATGAGAATAGAAACAAACGACCTCATCACAAAGTCCGCTGGAATCACCACACATCATGGCAATTCAGGCGGTGCATATTGGCGGGTGTGGTAAACCTGGCGCCCCAGACCCTGCATTGCCCAACTCACCCAATTCACCATTCCATTGAGGCAATCATGGATTCCCTGGATTCCCCTATTGTTCCTGGTGGGACACAGGAAGCCTCCCATGTTGCTACCATAGCTGTATGCTCTACTTCAGTCTTTCTCAACCAGTGTGCCGTGGCACACTAGTGTGCCGTGACAGACCTCCTGCTGTGCCACGAGAAAAGCTCTCTGCCCCCCTTCCTCCCCCCTCCTGCCGAACTCCTGCTGCTTGGGGGAGGAAGAAGGGCCGGGCAGTGGCGAAGAAAAAGAAGAAGGGACCGGGGCGGCGCCTCCTTTGGCCGTTTCCCCAGCCATCCTCCAATCTGCCATGACTCTCACCATGACTCTCGCCCCTTGCTCGCTGAAGCCACGTGGAGGAGCCCCACCCACTGAAACCTCTCCACCGCTCATGCTCCTCCTCTGTAGGAGAGCTGAAGCTGGGGGGAGGGGGAGGGGCATGGCGCAGCCTGTAGGAGAGCTAAAGCTGGGGGAAGGGGCGGGGATCTGCCCCCTCCCCCGACTTCAGCACTCCCAGAAGCTGCTCTAGCCTTGAGGGGACAGTGCCAAGCCAGCATTGTGCTGGCTCTGGCACCGCTGGCTTGGCACTGCCCCCTCAAGGCTGGAGAAGCTGCTGGGAGAGGTGAAGCCAGGGGGAGGGGGCGGGGCATGGTGCAGCCTGGCCCCGCCCCCTCCCCGGCTTCAGCACTCCCAGCTGCTGCTCCCAGCAGGCCACCATCCCAGCCCTTCTTTACGGTGTTAGAGTGTCATTTGGTGTCATTTTGGTTGGTGGTGTGCCCCCGGATTTTTTTAATGTTAAAAGTGTGCCGTGGCTCAAAAAAGGTTGGGAAACACTGCTCTACTTTGCCTTCCCTTTAAACACGACACCCTACTGGAAGCAGTTTTGTGGTGTGTAATGGGGGCCAGCGGGCTCCGTGTTTAAAAGAAAGGCAAAGTGGAGCCTGCCGCCAAATTTACCCCCCATCTGATGATGTTGACAGTGTACGCCCCCCCCCCAACAAAAACTCTGGAAATTCCAAAGGTCCATCTGATCCAACACCTCCAGGAAGCTGGCCGGGCCCCGGCTTTGTGTTCTTACATAGTGTATTTACTCTCACTAGTGTCCTCGCCTCTGTTCTTGTTATTCGGTGGATTCACTCTGCCTTGCGTCCTGTTCCTGCTGAATCCCTGTTTAAGTAGGTGGCCCAAATTTAATTCTGGAACTGGAGTAAAGAAGTGCAAACTGATGCAGAAGAAAGGGCCTGATTGCTTTATTTATTTTTAGTACGTCTCATTTCTGCCTTGGCTTGTAGTTTTGATGTTATTTATGATGGAACCAACCTTTGGCAGTAGATGTTTGGATTGGATTCAGATCTAAATTTGATTAGTTAATTTATCAGTAAAGGATTGAGTGGGATCTGGAAAATTCCAACAAGCCCTAGAATAAATTAATATTAAGAGCCCCTGGCCAGGAAGAATGCAGGGTGACTCTTTAGAGGTTCGATCAGCCAGCTTTCCTAACCCACAAACCGACTTGTTGAAAGATGCATACCTAAAAAGAAATGACATAGTTAGTATTGCATCTTTACTAACAAGGTTCCGCCTGATGGTTACAACACGCAATGGAGCCAGCTCCTTTTATGTAGGTTCAGATGAGCTATGAATTGTTCTGAAGGTGAATGCTCATCAGCCCTTGAGAAGGTTCAAACTTCACATGACAGATTTCTCAGCAACATGACAAGACTTGTTCATGAGCCAATGGAGCAAAGATTGTGCAGATTGTTGCCTATGCCCAGGGGCGGTCCTACAGGTAGGCCAAATAAGCGGCCGTATAGGGCGCCATCTGGGAAGGGGGCGCCATCCTGGCCGCATGGGGCGCCATCCTGGCCCTGCCAATTAGGCATGGTTTAGAATCCTAAAATGGCGATTCTTATATCAAATTGGGGGATTTTTTTTTATTAGTAAAAGAAAGACTTACAAAAAATTTCCAAAAATTTCGGAAATGTAACTTAAGTACTAACAAAATTCGTTAGTAATTCGTATGCCAGAGCATGCGCATTCCAGATGGTTTTGGCCTACAACTCCCAGAAATCCTAACAGCTGGTAAATTGGCTGGGATTTCTGGGAGTTGTAAACAAACTTGAATAAACCACACTGAATTCTAGATGGGACTCTCCAAATAGGAAGGAGGGAGGGAAGGAGGGAGGGAGGGAGTGGGGATTCGATTCTGGGAAGCAGCCAACAAAAGGAGGAGGAGCCCCCCTCGCTCCTCGCTGCCTCTCTCTCACCCCGATCCTGAGGGAGCGAGGGCCCAAGTTTGCCCAGGCTGAGAGGAAAGGAAGAGGCCTGAGGCTGTGAGGAATGGTGGGAGTTGAAGTCCAAAACACGTACCTGGAGGGCTGAAGCTGGCCCCTGCGATGGGGCATGGCAGAGCAACGGGAAGAGAAGCATCTGAGAGTGCGGAGGGAGAGAGAGGAGGAGGAAGCGCGCGTGTGTGTGTGTGTGTGAGTGAAGCAGGCCCCTGCGATGGGGCATGGCAGCAGAGCAACGGGGAAGAGAAGGAGGGGGGGAACCCTGGAGAGAGGAGGGGAGAAGAAGCGCACGCGTGTGTGTGTGTGAAGCAGGCCCCTGCGATGGGGCATGGCAGCAGAGCAACGGGGAAGAGAAGGGGGAAAGCCTGGAGAGAGGAGGAGAAGCGCGCACATGTGTGTGTGTGTGTGAAGCAGGCCCCTGCGATGGGGCATGGCAGCAGAGCAACGGGGAAGAGAGGGGGAAGCCTGGAGGACTACACTTTCCAGAATGCATTGCCTAGCCTACCTAGCAGCAGCGCCACTTCCAGTTCCTCATAGAAATGGGGGGAAAAGAAGAAGCTGAATGAAGGCGGGAAGGAAATGAGGGGAGAAGACAGGGAGAAGTGAGTAGTACAATAATTAATTAATTACTTAAGAATTTCTTACGATCATAACGCAAATTGTTGGCCTCAAGGACTGTAAAAGGAAGTCTACTTCCGGGATCGCGGCAGCGATACGTAAAACCTCAAAAGTCCCATTACATACGAATCTCTTACGAATCCTTTTAATTTCCGTTTCATTTTTCTCATGCCTACTGCCGATGTTCCTCAGGCAGTGTGGCAGCTGCCTGCTTTTGGGCCCCGGCCTTGTGTGCTCCGATGCCGCTTCTGGGCATGCACGGAGGTTTTCGCGCAGGCGCAGTTGCTCCGGAGCTGAAGTTGAGCGCAGGAGCAACTACACATGCGCAAAAACCTCCACGCATGCCCAGTAGCTCCCTTGCGCAGAAGCCTGTAAGCAAAGCACTCCCTATCGGGCAGGCAGGGAGTGCTTCCCCTCTCCCTTTGTCTCCGCCGTGCGCGCGTTTGCAGGGAAGGAGAAAAGAATCAGTGAAGGAAGTGTAAGTGAAGGAATGAATGAAGGGCTTTCCTCCTCCTCCTCCTCCTCTGTGACCTCTTCTCTCCCTCCTTCCTTTCTTCGGCTCTATTTCTGTCTAGACCTGAGGGGCCTGAGGCTATGAGGAGTTGTGGGAGTTGGAGTCCAAAACACCTAGAGGAGGGAGGGCCCAAGTTTGCCCAGGCCGCGCTGCCTGTATTCGACCTCATTTGAACATTTTGGCTGTTTTTCTATTTACATTTACATTGGGATCCTAATTTTGGACTTATGGGAGACTCCTATGAATTATGAGACGGGTGGTAGGTAATATATTCTGATTTTGATGCATTTACATTGTATTTCTTGTTGATTATTATACAGTTCTGCTTAATATTGTCATACAATATAATAAAAATACAATATAACAATAGAATAATGATATATTTTATATTACATGTAATATTACAAACAATATTGCAGTATAGTGGTATTGTACAAAATAGTAATATATAATATTTTATTTTACTTTATTTTGGGTTATTTGAGTTTTATAGGAGTAATGAAAATATTTAGTAGAGGATAATTTTATTTAAATAAATAATTGTATTTATTATGTTATTATAATAATAATATAAGAGAATGTTACATTATATTATAATGTCAATATATTATAATATAATTATATTGTAATGTAGTATAATATAATTATGATATAATATAGTATGAGGATGGTATAACATATTGTATATACATTGATACAATATAATACTACTAATGGTATTGTGATATTATAATTGTATATTTGTTTTACATGGAGGGGGCAAAATAATGTGTTTTTTTAGAGGGGGATAATGTTCACTTACCATTTAAAATTACCTTAGACCGCCCCTGCCTATGCCCTTTCCAAAGGAGAGGTCTTCATGAAAGTTGAAAATTGCGGTCAAAGTTTTGTCCCCCTATCAGGAGGAATCTGGAGTTTTGCTACAAACTATAATGATGCTGAGCCTGATAGGGAAAATGTGAAAGATGTATACCAGTGTTTCTCAATCTTCCTAATGCTGTGACCCTTCAATACAGTTCTTCATGTTGTGGTGACCCCCAACCAGAAAATTATTTTAGTTGCTACTTCATATCTGTAATCTTGCTACTGTTATGAATTGTAATGTAAATATGCAGGATGTATTTTCATTTATTCAACTAAATTTGGCACAAATATCCAATACACACAAATCTGAATACTAGTGGGGTTGGGGGTGTGTGTGATTTTGTCATTTGGGAGTTGTAGTTGCAGATATTTATTGTGCACCTACAATCAAAGAGCATTCTGAACTTCGCCAATGATGAAATTGAACCAAACTTGGTACACAGAACTCCCATGACCAACAGAAAATACTGGAAGGATTTGGTGGGTATTGACCTTGAGTTTTGGAGTTGTAGTTCACCTACATCCAGAGAGCACTGTGGACTTAAACAGTGATGGATCTGGACCAAACTGGCATGGATACTCAATATGCTGAAATGTGAACACTGGTGGAGTTTGTGGAAAATAGACTTTGACATTTGGGAGTTGTGGTTGCTGGGATATATAGTTCACAAACAATCAAAGAGCATTCTGAACCCCACCAATGATAGAATTAGGCCAAACTTCCTACACAGAATCTCCATGCCTTGAAGGGACTCACTGGCGCTATGTGCCGAGCATGTCTACTCTCCCATCCCCATTTGGGAGTTGTAGTTACTGAGATTTATAGTTCACTTACAATCACAACAGTCTTTGGCGACATTTCTGAAACCCCCTCATGACCCCCCAAGGGTCCCGATCCCCAGGCTGGGAAACACTGGTCTATATAAATTCCATAGGGAATTCTTAGACAAGGAATCCTCCGAGGTGGTTTTGTCAGTTCCTTCATCTGCAATATAGCTACAGAATCGTATAGCTATATTGCAGATGGTGTTCCCTCCAAATGCGATCCAGGACTGTCGTTTCTTAGCTCCCAAACTCAGATGACACAAAGAAACAGACTTGATGGCAAATTCTACTTTAGCCAGAAACAGAAAGCCAAGTGTTGGGGTTTTGAAGGTGCCTCTCATTGTGGCATCCTCACTACAGTAGTTACTTTGGGACAATGGAAAACTGGCATGCCAATTCCAGTTTGGGATGGAAGCAGGGCCGTAGCCAGACTTTTGATTCGGGGCTGAGTTTGGTTCGGGGGGCGGCTGAGACTGGGTGGAAGAGGGTTTACCCTAGCAAACCTTTTGTATTGTTATCCCAATAACCCCATGAATGTGGGATATAATGAGCATGGTGATCAGATCATGATATGAATAAACATAACAGTTCAAATAATGTACCAGTAAGGCCTTCTCGCGGACCACCCTGAGAATTTCAGGGGGGCTGAGGCCCCCTTAGCCCCCCCCCCGGCTACATGCCTGGATGGAAGTCAGCCTGAAGAAAACGGAAGTCCTCTACCAGCCTGCACCACAGGAAGAACACCATCATCCCCACGTCAGCATAGGCAAATCTGTGCTTAAGTCCGTTCAGCAGTTCGCCTACCTGGGAAGCATCATCTCTTCAGACACTAAGATTGACAAAGAGATAGATCACAGATTATCAAAGGCATATAGTGCTTTTGGAAGGCTTCACAAAAGAGTCTGGAGCAACAAGCATCTGAGGCAAAACACCAAAATCAGTGTGTACAGAGCTATTGTACTGTCCATTCTCCTCTATGGGTCTGGAGACTTTCTGCTCAGATTGGCATTTTAGTCATCAACGCGCTTGTAAAAAGTAATGCCGAGAGAGAGATTCCCTGTAATAACCAATGGATGCAAGAGCTGGACCATAAGGAAGGCTGAGCAAAGAAAAATATATAGTTTTGAACTGTGATGTTGGAGGAAAATTCTGAGAGTGCCTTGGACCGCAAGAAGATCAAACCAGTCCATCCTCCAGGAAAGAAAGCCCGGCTGCTCACTGGAGGGAAGGATATTAGAGGCAAAGATGAAGTACTTTGGCCACATAATGAGAAGACAGGGAAGCTTGGAGAAGGGAATGATGCTGGGGGGAAAGGAAGGAAAAAGGAAGAGGGGCCAGTCAAGAGTAGCCAACATGGAGCTTTGGAGTGGGCTGGTCCATGAGGTCATGAAGAGTCAGAAGTCGGATTTTGATGGATCAATTTCAATTGGTGAAACCCGAGGATGTGGACAAGATACTTGGAGGACTGAGAGCGACCACATGCATCGTAGACCCCTGCCCATTCTGGCTTCTAAAGGAGGCCAGAGGGGGATTGGCCGAGTGGGTAAAGGTGGTGGTCAATGCCTCCCTTCGGGAAGGCAACATTCCAGCGAGCTTAAAGCAAGCTGTTGTAAAACCGCTGTTGAAGAAACCATCACTGGACCCCATTGAATTCGTCAACTATCGGCCTGTTTCCAATCTTCCCTTTTTGGGCAAAGTCCTGGAATGTGTGGTGGCCTCACAACTCCAGGTATTCTTGGAAGACACGGATTATCTGGATTCGGCGCAGTCTGGTTTTAGGCCGGGACATGGTACCGAGACAGCCTTGGTCGCCTTAGTGAATGATCTACGCTGGGAGCTTGACTGGGGGAGTGTGTCCCTGTTGGTTCTACTGGACCTCTCAGCGGCCTTCGATACCGTTGACCACGGTATCCTTCTGGGACGCCTTGCAGAGATGGGGCTTGGAGGTACTGTCTTGCAGTGGCTCCGGTCCTTTCTGGAGGGCCGATCTCAGAAGGTGTTATTGGGAGACACCTGTTCAACCCCACAACCATTGTCTTGTGGGGTTCCTCAGGGTTCAATATTATCTCCCATGTTGTTTAACATCTACATGAAGCCGCTGGGGGAGGTCATCCGGAGTTTCGGAGTGCGGTGTCATCTGTACGCAGATGATGTCCAACTCTGTCAGTCCTTCCCACCTGCTACTAAGGAGGCTGTTCAGGTCCTGAATGGGTGCTTGGCCGCTGTGTCGGACTGGATGAGGGCGAACAAATTGAAATTGAATCCAGACAAGACAGAGGCACTCCTGGTCAGTCGAAAGGCCGAACAGGGCATAGGGTTACAGCCTGTGTTAGACGGGGTTACACTCCCCCTGAAGACGCAGGTTCAAAATCTGGGTGTGATCCTGGACTCATCGCTGAGCCTGAAACCCCAGGTTTCGGCGGTGACCAGGGGAGCATTTGCACAGTTAAAACTTGTGCGCCAGCTGCGCCCGTACCTTGAGAAGTCTGACTTGGCCACGGTGGTCCATGCTCTGGTTACATCCCGTATAGATTACTGCAATGCTCTCTACGTGGGGTTGCCTTTGAAGACTGTTCGGAAGCTGCAACTAGTCCAACGGACAGCAGCCAGGTTGATAACAGGAGTGCCATTTAGAGAGCGTACAACTCCTCTGTTGTGCCAGCTCCACCGGCTGCCAGTTTGCTACCGGGCACAATTCAGAGTGCTGGCGTTAGCCTTTAAAGCCCTAAACGGTTCGGGTCCAACTTACCTGTCCGAACGCATCTCTCCCTATGAACCATCGAGGTGTTTAAGATCATCTGGAGAGGCCCTGCTCTCGGTCCCGCCTTCTTCGCAGGCGCGACTGGCGGGGACGAGAGACAGGGCCTTTTCAGTGGTGGCTCCTCGGCTTTGGAACGCCCTCCCTAAAGACATCAGATCGGCCCCCTCCCTCCTGACGTTTCGCAAGAAAGTCAAGACCTGGTTATTTGAGCAAGCATTTGTTGATGAAATATAAGGCTTAATTGGATATAAGGAATGACGACGATGTGATGGAAACTGATTTCAACATGACGCTGAGGCTGCAATTGTATGTTTTTAATTGTTAAATTATTATTATATGTTTTTGGGGGGGGTTGACTTGTTGCTGTGTTGTATTGAGGGCAGAGACTGCCTGTGTAAACCGTCCCGAGTCGCCTTCGGGCTGAGAGGGGCGGTATAGAAACGTGACAAATAAATAAATAAGTGATTGAACAAATAAACAACAAAATCTTTATTTAGTTTTGGAAAGTTCTTCAGCATTATGCATTTGATCAGAAAATTTATCCAGCTTATTTTGTATAAGATTTCTTCAGAAAGTGATAGGAAGAACTTGATCCTCTAAAAAAAGAATGGGAGAGAAAGCAAATCCAAGAGATTCTTCCATTGTTACTTATAACTACTCCATCAAGCTTTGTACAGTCAAAATGCCCAGATTGAAGGATTTGTAATACCTGGCCTTTGCTTACACACAGTGAGAAGCTATGGGGTTCCTTCTTCAGAGGAGCACGTGAAAGCTGGCCGTCCCGAGTCAGATGTTTGCCGGCTCCTCAGAACCAACCCCTCGCAAACCCCTCATTCTCCCTTTTGATCAAAGAACCGAGTGGCTTAAGCTGGATAAAGTCACTGTTTGGTGACAGGCTTCATAGCTAGGGCCAGCTTGTACATTTCTTTTCACTTATCCGGGGCTTTGGGGGATTTCGGTTTAATTCTTTGGGTCTTAAACATAAGCACAACGTTCTTACCGGTAATCATTCATTTTAATTTTAATTACAGAGGCTGAAAGTTTATTCAAAAGCACAACAGGTACCACCTCCACCTCAATACAGCTGAGCTTGACTGGTGAGTTTTGTGAAATAGGCCATCAAAATGTTGATTTTTTTTTGTGGGATGAAAACAGATAGTTCACATTTTGAAGAAGTTGTTTCTTTCCTTCCTTTCCTCCCTCCCTCTTATCAAGAATGCTTTCACACTGTACTGTTCTACTGCTGTGATTCCACTTTAACCAACATGGTTCCATCCTCCAGGCTTCTGGGATTTGTAGTTCAGAAAAAAAGCATTTCAAATTCCCATTTGAAATTGCCACCTTCCTTCCCCAAACCCCATAGGATTCCATAGGATCAAGCTCAGATACATCTAAAGTAGAATTATAGTGCTATGTAATGTGAAAGAGCTTAACATCTTCTTGAGTAACAAAGTATACTAACTTTATTAATGACTTAGTGAATTAATAATAATAATTAATGAATAATAATAATAATTTTGTTGATATCCTGACACCATCTCCCACTCAAGGCGTGACATGCAAAATACAACAAGTGCAAAACAAAACATAGGAGTACGCAATAAACAATCAACACAACATCATAAATTCACAATACCCTCTGGTACTGTGGGTTAGAACAGTGTTTCCCAACTAGTGTGCCGTGAGCGATCAGCAGGTGTGCCGTGGAAAATTGGCACCCTTCCCTCTCCTAGCAGCTCTTTCTCACTCTTTCCCTCCCCAACGATCCTCCCCGAGGCAAAGGAAGGGCTCCGCCGAATGCCGGAAGCTCCACGTCAGTGAATTGGGCAGTGAGCGAACCTGGGAGCATCGGGAGGCTGAAGCATTCACAGGTTTCCAAGAAACAAATTGAGCCTCTCCGCTTGGAAATGTTTATTTTTTAACTATTTTACTGGATTTTTTGAGAGTTGCCTCCCCCTCCAAGGAACTGTTTATAACAGCTTCATGACATCCATAGTTATCCAGAAGCAAGTTTCACTCAGGGTGAAATTTCACAAAGGTCTGGAGAACAAGCCCTATGAGGAGCGGCTTGAAGAGCTGGGCATGTTTAGCCTGAAGAAGAGAAGGCTGAGAGAAGACATGATAGCCATGTATAAGTATGTGAGAGGAAGTCATATCTATGTTGTGTTCATCGAAACAGGCCCAGGTTTCACACTGAGTGTATAAATACATTTAAAAACAAATATATGTATTACTGTGTTAGAGTGTCTTTTTGTGTCATTTTGGTAGGTGGTGTGCCCCAGGATTTTGTAAATGTAAAAAATGTGCCGCGGCTCAAAAAAAGGTTGAAAAACACTGGGTTAGAAGGCACAAAGGCATGATCATCAAGCTTGCAGACGACACCAAATTGGGAGGGAGAGCTAATACTCCAGAAGACTGGAGCAGAATTCAAAATGATCTTAACAGTTCGTTTTGAATTCTGTTAGTTTTGGCCAAAACTAACAAAATAAAGTTCAACAGGGAAAAATGCAAGATACTCCACTTAGGCAAAAAAAAAGGAAATGGAAAGATACAGAATGGGGGGCGATGCCTGGCTTGCTAGTAGTATGTGTGAAAAAGATCTTGGAGTCCTTGTGGACAACAAATTAAACATGAGCCAACAATGTCATCTGGCAGCTTAAAAAGCCAATTGGATTTTAGTCTGCATAAATAGGAGTCTAGTGCCTAGAGATCCAGGGAAGTCATGCTACCCCTCCCTGCTGCTAGCCTGCTGCATGCAGGAGCTTTGAGCAATGTTGACAAGTTGGAATGTGTCCAAAGGCATGCCCTGGAGAACTGCCCTATGAGGAATAGCTGAAGGTCAGCTCCGGAGGTTCTGGGCATGGACGAAAATGGCCTGGGGTTCGCTCAGCCTTCCCATAGCAAGAGACCTGGAGGCAGCAATGAGTTCAGGACCAGGGGTGGTCTAAGGTTAGGTGCAAACATTATTTGGCGGCGCCCCTCTCCCTTTGTCTCCTCCCCTGCCTACTCTCTGCAGCAGCTTCTGAGCATGCTGCATGCAGGATTTTCTGCGCATGCCCAGAACTTTTCGCCGGAGCTGAAAGTTCAGCTCCGGAGGTTCTGGGCATGCACGAAAATGTCCGTGCATGCTCAGAAGCTGCTGCAGGCAGCAGCAGGGATCGGCTGCAGGCAGCAGCAGGGATCGGCTGCAGGCAGCAGCAGGGATCGGCTGCAGGCAGCAGCAGGGAGGTTTGCTACAGTGGCGCGGCCGGCGCCGAACCCTGCTGCTGCCTTTGCAGTGGCGCGGCCGGCGCCGAGCTTGCCTGCAGCAGCTTCTGATGCGCGCGGACATTTTCACGCATGCCCAGAACTGCCAGAGCTGAAGTTCAGCTCCAGAGGTTCTGGGCATGCGCGATAATGTCAGTGCATGCTAAGAAGCTGCTGCAGACAGCAGCAGGGAGGTTTGCTACGGCGGCGTGGCCGGCGTGGCGGCGCCCATCCAACATGGCGCCCCACGCGGCCGCGTAGTTTGCTTACATGGACGGACCGCCCCTGTTCAGGACTCAAGAAGGGTGAACTCAAAACAAGTTTATTTAACAACAACCAGTAAAAATGCTGGTGGCCCAAAAGCTTGAAGTAGGTTGCAAAAAGGGTCCTTTGAAAAAAGGGATTGTGTTCATTTGCCTCTTTGTTTGCAGAGTGAAGGTGCCTCTCTTAAGTTCCAGGTTCCTCTGTTGCTCCTCAAATGGTCCGCTGGCACACGAAGTCCGTGGGTCCCCAGAGATTACAGTCTTTGGGTGAAGGGCTGGCCTTCCTATCACTGCAATTCTGGCTTGATAGCGTTGAATAGGCTGTACGTGAACGAAGGTGCTCTGTCTGAGCCTTGGCTCCAGACCTCCGCCTGCTTTGTCCATGTTCTATGCTTGGAATGAGGCCAGAAAGGAAGTCCAGCCTCCCAGATAAACTCAGGAAGGGGAGGAGTTCAGGGTGGTGATTCCAGGTACAACTCCGCCCAGCACAATCCACATAGCAGAATAAAAGGCCATGCAGGTAAAGGGCAAGCAAATACAAATACAGATATAATACCAGCTCCGTGGGGGCACCACATTTAGCTTGCAGAATAGAAGGCTGAGTGGAAACATGCTGAGGGCCATGTATAAAGATGTGAGGGGAAGTTCTAGGGAGGAGGGAGCAAGCTTGATTTCTGCTGCCCTGGAGACTAGGACGCGGAACAATGGCTTCAAACTACAAGAAAGGAGATTCCACCTGAAGATGAGGAAGAACTTCCTAACAGTGAGAGCAGTTCAGCAGTGGAACTCTCTGCCCTGAAGTGTGGTGAAGGTTCCTTCTGTGGAGGCTTTTAAACAAACACTGGATGGCCATCTATTGGGGGTGCTTTGAATGCAATTTTCTTGCTTCTTGGAAGAATGGGGTTGGACTGGATGGCTCACAAGGTCTCTTCCAACTGTATGATTCTATGTCTCTATGATTACTGTATATACTCACGTAAAATTTTACTCAAAAATTTGACCCACCAAAAAATTAAATTGACTTATTAATGGGTGTACTGTACTGTAGTTTAATTTTTATTATATGAAAATCCATCATGGTGGCCCCCAAACCTACTGTTGACTTATACATGAGGTCGACTTATAATCACTTGGAGATGCACCTCTTTTGGGCTTCTATGGAATCAACTATAATGTAGAACAGGGGTGGGCAACCTACGGCCCGCGGCCCGAATCCGGCTTGGCAGCCGATTCTGTCCAGCCCGGGAGAAGGGCGTCGGGGGCAGGGCCAAAAGGAAGGGGTGCCGCTGCCGCCATCCCATTGCGGGCTCTGTGGGGCCTGTGTCGGCTGACAGGCTGGAGGAGTGGCGGCTTTGGAGTACCTGCCATCCCTGGAGGCGATCCGGGCCTGCATCGGGAGCACTCGGCGACCTGCAGGGGCTGATCGCCGTGGCAACCCGGAAGACCACGGTGATCAGCCGCCTCTGGCCTGTCTGTCAACACAGGCCCCACAGAGCCCGCAATGGGATGGCGGCAGCAGCACCCCTTCCTCTTGGCCCCGCAGGGCGATCAGCTGGGGAACGGCTGGGGGCGAGAGCGGGCGGAGGCCTGCAGCCTCCGATCATCTGCTGCTCTGCTCTGCTCTCCTCTGCTGCGGCGGCGGCTGGGTCCGCTTTGCCATCCTCTAGACTGGGTCCATTGGGCCATTCCATCTTGGGATCTTTCCTCTCTTGAGGATGTTAGCCTTCATCTTGGTTAGCACCTTATCTTCTTGAATTTAATGTAACTTCATTTTATAATAATTTTATAATAATAATATAATAAATAATATAATATAACGTTAGACTATATTATAATTTCAATGTATTATAATGTCTATATATATACTATAATATAATAATTATGTTATTAATACTAATAATATATGAATATTTCTTGATATATTAATATGTTAATAGCAATGATGTGTAATATATAGTAAATATAGTAAATAAATAAATAAATAATGTAGATTAGAATGTAGTTCCGCCCTTTAGGTGCGGCCCTCCATAATATTTTTTGGCTCTCGTGTGGCCCCTTGGAACAAATAATAGCCCACCTCGATGTAGAATGTTAAATATAGATGCTGGGTGGGGACTACACCGCATCAAAATAGAAAAAAAAAGCAAAATTGTTTCCGTATTTGTTTCATTTTCCACCCTCTTCTTTTTATAGGCAGATTTGGGGAGAAATGCCAATCGAATTTGTCCTTCGTGTCTCTGCCATTCCAGGAGATCAATGGCTTGATGGATCGCATTCAGATGCATTTGGCATCTCAGGGAGCAGGTGGCAAAAGAACAACCAAACCACTTTGTGCCTGTCTATCTATATCTTTGTTGTACCACAGCCTTTGTGATACAAGCCTTGGCTTGCCAAATGAAACATGTCTCTCCAAGGTCATGGGAACACAGAAAACGTCCATTATCAAGATACAGACATTTTGGCAAAAGAACAATCAGGGGTTGAATGCCGTCTCTTTCAAATAGTCCGGTGCTAACGTTGGGATTTATGTGGTTGTCCATCTTTGTGGCAATTGGCACCGATGGAACCGGTCGACTTCATAAATCCCCTTGGCTCTGGTGTTAAAAGGCAAACCCGTCGATTGGGTATGCAACTTTAATTTGTAATTAGAGAAAGATTAAAACAACGATTCAACCAAGTTCAAAGGAGAGAGTTGTTAAAAACACATTTCAGTGGGAATTGAACCAATCGTGGCACTGATCACATGTTGGGCTGAGTGTCAGGGCCATTGTTTCCAGAATCAAGAGGACACAGGCAGGAAAAAAAAGGATCAGGACATGATTGCATCATCTACACCAGTGGCTCTCAATCTTTCTAATGCCGTGACCCCTAAATAAGATTCCTCATGTTGTGGTGACTCCCATCCATATTTTCGTTGCTACTTCATAAATAATTTTGCCGTTTCCCCTACCATCCCCACCAGCTGCAGAGTCAGCAAAAGGCCAAAAGCGGTGAAAAAAACGACGGGTGGAGGTGGCTCTCCCAAAGTGGCACGGATAGCAACGCGCATGGGGAGAGTGAAGGTCTCTTTGCCACTTCCCCTCTCTCCCCTCGCACTGCCTTTTTGCGCCTCTGCCTCCCTCGGGAGCAAGGCCATGGTGTGAAGGCCATACAGCACTGCTGTGGAAGCAGGCCTAGGCCTTCATGACGTGGCCATCCCGCAGGAGACAAGGACGAAGCTGGCGGAGGTGAGAGACGAGCAGAGAAGGTCCTCCCGGATGACTTTGGCCATGCGGGAAACCGTGCATTCGCCCCTTGCCCCCTCCGAGGCCGGCGGGGACGACGAGAGTGCAGGCCAAGGATTTGAGGCACTGCACCCAGTGTGCCAATCACCACTGGGACCCCCTTGACTGGCTTGTGCCAGAGTCTTTGCAGTTCGATCTCTAAATCCTCATATCATGTCAGCATTTCCAGTTGTTTCTTGTTAATTCTGCTATCACCTGGGATTGCAACCACGACAATCCATACTTAGTCCCCCCCCCCCCCCCCCCCCCACCACCAGCATGAGGCCAGGAATATTGTGCTCCATACTTAGGTTTTTTTCTCAACCATAAGGTCAGGAATATTGTGCTCTAATACTCTGTCAGACTGAATTTGGAAGTCCCAGAGTAGTTTGATGTGTTCATTTTGTGTAACTTTTTCAGACTTGTGATCCCACCAACTTTTTGTTGCAGGCAGATGGTATTTGTGGCACAAGTTCCAGTGGATCATCGGAGCAACAGGATTATGCCTCTGCTTATAGTTTGTCTGTGCGATCTTCTTGCAGAAGCTGAGTATGTGATCTCTCGTTTTGTCTGCTTCCTTGCAGAGTCTCAGTCTACACTTGGAATATTATTATTATTATTATTGGGAAAGTTAATAAACTTTCAACTGGTGTGCCAGCTATGGCCTTACCCAGACAGAAAGAACCTCGTCAGAGTAGTATGTGCATTGATAACCTCCCAGTTAGGCTACTGCAATGCACTCTGTGTGGGGCTGCCCTTGAAATACACCCTGAAGCTGCCGCTAATGCAAAACTCTTTAAATCCTTTGAACCTGAAGCTAGATATGCTTTTAGTTTAATTTCTTTATAGTTTTAATTTTGCAAATTGTTTTAATGCTTTTGATAAGCTGCCTTGAGATGTTTTGATAAGGGGAAGGGTATAAATATTTGAATAAATAAATAAGAAATACACTGTTAGGGGCTGCAAGCACACAAATGTACTGGACGTCTGATCAGGGAGCAGGACATCAATGGAAAAATGTATGAATGGGGAAAGAATCAAACTTTTTATTTATCAATGGAATAAAAACGTGTACACATTCAACTTACATATCTAAAGCAAGCATATAGGACAAAACACATGAGAATTCCCATCTGAGAAGAGGAAAATGCACAATCAGATACAAAGCAAAGTAGGAATCACAGTTAAGGTGGAAAACCAAACCACTCATGGTCCGTCTCAGTTGTTTATGGAAAGGACATGAGCTTTCAATGCAATGCCCACCTCCCTCCTATTTGCAGATCAATTCCTGCTCCTTTAGAGCAGCATCTGCTAACCAATCTCACTGCTACATTTCAAATGTGCATCCTTGTGCAACATTAGCATGCAAGTGGATTAAATCCATGCTGATGGCTTGCATTTTAACAGCTTCATTGCTCATGTTTATGAGTTGCGGGGATTTTTTTTATTATTATTATTAATTTATACTGACTTTCAGGGCAGCCGGGGGGGGGGGGCAGCACTGGGGATAATTTATTCTATAGCCAAGCAAGTAGATGTGCAGAGTTTCTCTTCAGTCCAGGGTTCCTCTCATCAAGTTACCCAAAATGTGAAACTATTTTAAACTATTTCCCAAATTTTCGTGCATCCATTGGACTAGTTGAAAGGGCATACGTTCGTATGAATGCATCTATCAGTGTCTGCTTGCAAAACCACAGTTGGAGCAAAAATCTCTGTTCTTCAGCAAAGACCACCCACTGAACAATAGCTTCTAATTCTCTCCATGGATCAAGGACAAGGGTTTTTGAATTTGAAGCTGGGATTTACTGTATTGGATTAAGATGCTCAAATATAGATTAGGTTGCTTAACATTATGCCCCCAATGTGTGTGTGTGTGTGTGTGTGTGTGTGTGTGTAGAACACAATGTAGAAGCACAAGGTATTTTGTTTTGAGAAATAATGCCAAGATTTAAGACAATACTGCACTGTTCCAAAATAAGGCACAGTGAACAAACACAACAGGACTTTTTTCTGGAGTTGTAGCTGGATTATTAGACTAAACATGGAAGTTCTCTACCAGCCCGCACCACAGGAAGAACACCATCACCCCCACGTCAGCATAGGCGAATCTGTGCTTAAGTCCATTCAGCAGTTCACCTACCTGGGAAGCATCATCTCTTCAGATGCCAAGATTGACAAAGAGATAGATCACAGATTATCAAAGGCATATAGTGCATTCAGAAGGATTCACAAAAGAGTCTGGAGCAACAAGCACCTGAGGCAAAACACCACAATCAGTGTGTACAGAGCTATCGCACTGTCTATTCTCTTCTATGGGTCTGAAACATGGGTCACCTCAGGGGTGGTCTAAGGTAATTTGAAATGGTAGGCGAACATTATTTTGGTGCCTCCCCAAAAAACATTATTTTGCCCCCCATGTAAAACAAATATACAATTATAATATCACAATACCATTAGTAGTATTATATTGTATCAATGTATATACAATATATTATACCATACTCATACTATATTATATCATAATTATATTATACTACATTACAATATAATTATATTATAATATATTGACATTATAATACAATATAACATTCTATTATATTATTATTATAAAATAATAAATAAAATTATTTATTTCAATAAAATTATCATCTACTAAATATTTTCATGACTCCTATAAAACTCAAATAACCCAAAATAAAGTAAAATAAAATATTATATATTACTATTTTGTACAATACCACTATACTGCAATATTGTTTGTAATATTGCATGTAATATAAAATATATCATTATTCTATTGTTATATTGTATTTGTATTATATTGTATGACAATATTAAGCAGAACTGTATAATAATCAACAAGAAATGCAATGTAAATGCATCAAAATCAGAATATATTACCTACCACCCGTCTCATAATTCATAGGAGTCTCCCATAAGTCCAAAATTAGGATCCCAATGTAAATGTAAATAGAAAAACAGCCAAAATGTTCAAATGAGGTCGAATACAGGCAGCGCGGCCTGGGCAAACTTGGGCCCTCCCTCCCTCCTTCTAAGTGTTTTGCCCTCCAACTCCCACAACTCCTCATAGCCTCAGGCCCCTCAGGTCTAGACAGAAATAGAGCCGAAGAAAGGAAGGAGGGAGAGAAGAGGTCACAGAGGAGGAGGAGGAGGAAAGCCCTTCATTCATTCCTTCACTTACACTTCCTTCACTGATTCTTTTCTCCTTCCCTGCAAACGCGCACGCGGTGGAGACAAAAGGAGAGGGGAAGCACTCCCTACCTGCCCGATAGGGAGTGCTTTGCTTACAGGCTTCTGCGCAAGGGAGCTACTGGGCATGCGGGGAGGTTTTCGTGGATGTGCAGTTGCTCCTGCGCTCAACTTCAGCTCTGGAGCAACTGCGCCTGCGCAAAAACCTCCGCGCATGCCCAGAAGCGGCGTCGGAGCGCACAAGGCCAGAGTCCAAAAGCAAGCAGCTGCGGCGCTGTCTGAGGAACATCAGCAGGGCCAGGATGGTGCCCCATGCGGCCAGGATGGCGCCCCCTTCCCAGATGGCACCCTAGGCGGCCGCCTACTTGGCCTACCTTGTAGGACCGCCCCTGGGTCACCTATCACCAACACCTATGACTCCTTGAACGCTTTTATCAGCGCTGTCTTCGCACAATCCTAAATATACACTGGACCGACTATGTGACGAATGTTGCTGTCCTTGAGCAAGCAGGGATCACCAACATTGAGGCCATGCTATTGAGAGCACAGCTGCGCTGGGCAGGGCATGTCTCTAGGATGGAGGACCACCGCCTCCCAAAGATACTACTCTATGGTGAACTCGCCACGGGTCAGTGCAAGAGAGGCGCCCCCCAAAAGAGATATAAGGACTCCCTGAAACAACATCTCAGGCTTGGCCAGATTGATCACCAAGAATGGTCCACCCTGGCCTCACATCGGGAGGCATGGAGATACACTATCCACAATGCTGCAGCCTCTTTCGAGAAGACACGCCAAATGGGTCTCGAAGAGAAACGACAACACAGAAAGAACCGCAACTTGGAAACAACATCACCCAAGGAGACTTCCTGCTGTGCTTTCTGCAACCGAACTTGCCTATCTCAGATTGGTCTTTTTAGTCATCAACGTGCTTGTAAAAAGCGTGGCATGTGTCCTGCCTGAATCTTTGTTTGCGAAGTAATGCCGAGACAGACTAAACATGTACAACCTAGGTGACACGTCCTTATCCTTGTAATAGATCTACAGGGGAAAAGAGAGTGCAAGACTTGATAGTACCCAGAACAATTGGAGCCCCGTTAGGTCTCCAGGGCATCGTTGAGGGCAAAGTTATCCATGGCTGAGGACTAGTGATTCCCAACCATTTTTGATCCTGCCTCACTTAAGCATCTCTAAAATCCTGATTTTCCCCCTGATGACATATAATTCTTATTATTCAAAAAGTAAATTGCCTTTTAACATGGATGACTAGGACGTAGAACAATGGCTTCAAACTACTGTATATATTCAAGTATAAGCCTAGTTTTTCAGCCCCTTCTTTAGGCTGAAAAAGTCCTCTTCACCTTATAATAATAATAATAATAATAATAATGCACTTTATTTATATTCCACCTTTCTCACCCCGAAGGGGACTCGGAGCAGATTACATCACACATACGGCAGACAATCCCTGCCAGTTTTACATACAATTACATACAACAAGTACATACAAAAAGTACAATTTAGAAGGATTTTTTTCTTCTGGCTGCGTCACAGGGTGCGATTGCATCATCACGTCACAAGGGATGCTGTTGCTTCATTCTCATGACGGAGAGCCTCTGTTTTCCACATTCCACTTTCCGACAGCTGATCTTTTTTCCCCCCAGGCATTGTAAAGTCCTTTCTTGGGGGTTCCCAGTTTATCTATTCACAGCTGGGCTGTTTTTGAACTGTTGGGTGAACGGTGGACAGGGCTCACAGCTGGGTGTCCAGACCAGCCCGGGAATCGAACATGCAACCTTCTTATTGCAAGCATAGCTGTTGTTACCGCTGTGCTTATCTCTCGTGCTATACTCAAGTCAAGGCTATTTATTATTTTACTCTGTTGTTGTTATTGTTATTATTATTATTACATATATTATTTTACTCTATTTATTATTATTACATTCATCATTTTACTCTATTTATTATTACATTTATTATTTTATTCTATTATTACAGTTATGATTACATTTTCATTATTTTACTCATTATTATTATCTATTTTTATTACATTTTTTATTTTACTATGTTGTTGTTATTATTATTACATGTATTATTTTACTCTATTTATTATTATTACATTTATCATTTCACTCTAGTCCAATCTTATATTACAGTTTTATGTAAATATTCAAAAACATTGAACCTACTGATAATGTAATTTTCTCAAATAATGTAATTTTATTGGTATCTATTTTTATTTTGAAATTGACCAGTAGCTGCTGCATTTCCCACCCTCGGCTTATACTCGAGTCAATGTGTTTTCCCATTTTCGTGTGGCAAAATTAGGTGCCTTGGCTTATATTCGGATCAGCTTATACTTGAGTATATACGGTAATTTAATTTTTTTAAATGATCTTTATTTGCAAAGTTTTTAATGTACATACAAAAAAACAAAAACACACACAAAAAACACATCTGAGTGGAAGTCCTAGGGAGGAGGGACCAAGCTTGTTCTGGAGACCAGGACACAATGGAACAATGGCTTCAAACTACAGGAAAGAAGATACCACATGAAAATGAGGAAGAACTTCCTGACTGTGAGAGCTGTTTAGCAGTGGAACTCTCTGTCGCGGAGTGTGGTGGAGGCTCCTTCTTTGGAGGCTTTTAAGCAGAGGCTGGATGGCCATCTGTCGGGGGTGCTTTGAATGCAAGTTTCCTGCTTCTTGGTAGGGGGTTGAACTGAATGACCCATGAGGTTTCTTCCAATTCTAGGATTCTATGATTCTATCTCCATCCCATCAGTGTGTGTGTGTGTGTGTGTGTGTAGGATCATTCTTTCCAAACCTTCTGCCCTCCCATCCCTGTGTTTTTCATTCTGACATGCTGACTCCCAAGGCTAATATAGCCCAGTGTGTTCTCTGATGGGCCCCCACTTCCTCCGACACTTAACAGCCACAACACCATTTTGTACCACTGTGTTTTCCTTTATGACAAGTGCTTGCTGTTGTCTAAACATTTGCGATTATGCCGTACCCTGCAAAGTTCATAATTATTTATAAACTTAATACTTGTAATGAAATGTCTGCCCTTTGATGTCTCAGTGTGTTTTTTTTAAGCCTGGCTGACCTATATTACAGAGGTATTATGTATACTAGGTGATGCGTGGATAGGCTGGGGAATTACCCATGTTTAATGAACACTAAAATTAGAATTTGACTGAAATCCACATAAATGGCTCGACAGCAAGTTTGAGCTGCCCCTGGGGAGCTGTGGGCAGCTCAAATTTACCCACAGGCATTTTTTGAGATGTGTGTGTGTCTGTGCGAATATATATATATTCGGCATAGCTTGCTTTTCCTCTGTCATATTAGGATAGAAAATCCTATAGCTCAGAGACCTAGGATATATTTGGGAATTGGTTATTAATTTATCCGAGATAGCCATCGTATAATAGAGAGCAGTGTTTCTCAAACTTCCTAATGCCGCGACCCCTTAATACAGTTCCTCATGTTGTGCTGACCCCAGCCAGAAAATTATTTTTGTTGCTACTTCGTAACTTTAATTTTGTTACTGTTAATGTAGCACTGAGCTGCTGAACTTCCAGATGGAAAGGTCGCAGGTTTGAATCTGGGGAGCGGCTTGAGTTCCCACTGTTAGCCCCAGCTTCTACCCCAGCTTTTGCATGTTTGAAAACATGCAAATGTGAGTAGATCCAGGGCCGGACCTAGGTAATTTTAAATGGTAAGTGAACAGTATTTTGGCGCCCCCCAACCAATCACTGATATATATAGATAGATAGATAGATAGATATGGATTGGGTGCATAGACAAATTTGGGCCCTCCAGGTATTTTGGACTTCCTACTGGCTGTTTGGAATTGTGGGAGTTGAAGTCTAAAACACATGGAGGGCTGAAGTTGGCCCATGCCATATATATATATATATATATATATATATATATATATAAATAAAGGAAGAGCCGTCATGTGAAGACTACCTCAAACAGAGAAACCTTACAACGCAGAAACACAAAACTTGCCAACAGAAATAGGCCTCAAGCAAGGTACGTTTGTAGCAGATAAACTTTCCCCCCAAAACCTAAAAGGCCCCCAAAACAACGAGTAAAAATAAAACTACATTTCCCAGCATCCTCCAGGGCTGCCAAAGACTCTCCCAGCCTCTACATTCTGACAACATGATTGGCTGCCAATAAGGGCGGATTTGCATAACTGGCCAGCCAACATGAACATCCCGACCCATAAAAAACTGTCAGAGGAGTGCCACAGCCTCCTCCAACACTTTCAAATCAGAAGACCATGATAGAGATCAACACCGTTCAAGGGGAGCTCTTCTTCCTTTCCCAAAAGATCTCCAGTGGCTTGGAATTCCACATTAATAAGAGGACCATCCAGCAACAATGGGGTTTGCCAAGCAGGGTGCTCCAGCCCCTCTATATGCTGGCTCCAAGGGATGGAGGTCATCACCAAGTACCTTCTGATGCCCAGCGCTGGAAGAGCTCCCTCAGATGGCCTGTCCATGAGGAAAGCCTCATCGGACATCGACCAATGGGTGCAAAAGACACAGAGCAGGACATCTTGAAAACGAGAGGAGCAGAAAGTAAGCTAGACATGAAGATCTTGAGAAAGATGGCTAAAAAGGATACGGAAAGGATTTTTAACAGTCCCCCAACAGACACTGGACACACCTGTGAAGATAGAGATCCCCTGACAGGACAAGCCCTCCCCAAGCTGATCCGTACTGGCCATGGTACAAGTCAAACCCAAAGGACTGCAGGCAAAGAGCTGAGGCACAAACATAACACACCCAATTCACTTCAACACCATAACTAACAACAATTCCAACCCTTACATACTCAGACTTTCTCGCATCTCCTAAATAGGGCACAGCAACGCGTGCCGGGTACAGCTAGTATATATACATACACAGTGTGTGTATGTGTGTGTGTGTGTGTGTGTGTATATATATATTAGGCATGCTAAAATTGAAACGGAAATCTAATTGATTCGTTAGAAATTCGTAATTAATGGGACTTTTGTTGTTTTACGGCTCGCTGTCGTGAACCCGGAAGTAGACTTCCTTTACGGCACTTCGCGCGCCATTTTTGTATCTGGGCCGTAAAGCATTCGTATGGCTTCATTGCCCTTTTAAGCGTGTTTTGTCATTGGCTGAGGAGAAAGGCCTCGCGCCTCTCTGCCTCTCTCTAGCCTCGATCCAGGCTAGAGAGGCGGAGAGGCGCACGGGGCGCCTTCCAGCTAAAATATAAGCCGACCCAGGCTTGGGTCGGCTTATATTTTAGCTGGAAAGCGCTCACACCCCTCTGCTTCTCTCTAGCCTGGATCCAGGCTAGAGAGAGGCAGAGAGGCGCGCGGCGCCTTCCAGCTAAAATATAAGCCGACCCAGGCTTGGGTCGGCTTATATTTAGCTGGAAGCTCCAAGCCCCCTCTGCTTCTCTCTAGCCTGGATCCAGGCTAGAGAGAGGCGGAGAGGCACGTGGGGCGCCTTTCCAGCTAAAATATAAGCCGACCCAGGCTTGGGTCGCTTATATTTAGCTGGAAAAGGGCCTCGCGCGCCCCTCTGCTTCTCTCTAGCCTCGATCCATGCTAGAGAGAAGCAGAGGCGCACAGGGCCCCTTCCAGCTAAAATATAAGCCGACCCAGGCCTCCTCCTCTCTCGCCCTGCACGAGCCTTCCTCCCACCCTGCCGGCACCCCTGGGGGCGGGGTGCCCGGCCCTGGATGCGCCCTTTGGTCACGTGGCGCCCTGAGGCGGCCGCTTAATTTGCCTCCACTAAGATCCGCCCCTGAGTAGATCAATAGGTACCGCTCCAATGGGAAGGTAACGGTGCTCCATGCAGTCATGCAGGACATATGACCTTAGAGGTGTCAATGGACAACGCTGGCTTAGAAATTGATATGAGCACCAACCCCCTGAGTTGGACACAACTGGACTTAATGTCAGGGGAAAACCTTTACCTAATGTAAATATTTGATATGCAGGATGTATTTTCATTCACTGGACCAAATTTGGCACAAATGCTTGATAGACACAAATTTGAATACTGGTGAGGTGGGGGAGGGGAGGTTACTGATTTGAATACTGATGGAGTTTGGGGAAAATAGACCTTGACATTTGGGAGTTGTAGTTGATGGGATTTATAGTTCACCTGCAATCAAAATGCATTCAGAACCCCACCAATCTGGTTCAATTGGGTTAAACTTCCCACAAAGAACCCTCATGACCAACAGAAAACAATGTTTTCTGATGGTCTGCGGGCGACCCCTCTGACACCCCTCTCATTACCCCCACAGGGATCCCGACCCCCAGGTTGAGAAACACTGATCTATGATATTAAGAGCATTTCTATCCTGTCCTTCTCGCCTCCGAAGAGGGACTCAGGACAGTTACCAGGAGGCACCATTTGGTGCCAAACAATATACAACATAATACAGTGATTTACAACCAGTGTGCTGTGGAACACTAGTGTGCCGTGAGAGATCATCAGGTGTGCCGTGGTAAATTATTTTCGCCGACTGCTCCCGCTGCAGGCCCGGATCGCCTCCCGGGATGGCAGGCCCTCCAAAGCTGGGATGGCAGGCACTCCATGGCAGGGCGATCAGCTGGGGAACGGCTGGGGGCAAGAGCGGGCGGAGGCCTGCAGCCTCTGATCATCTGCTGAGTGCTCTGCTCTGCTGCGGCGGCGGCTGGGTCTGCTTTGTCATCCTCTGGGCTGGGTCCATTGGGCCATTCCATCTTGGGATCCTTCCTCTCTCATTTCATTTTATTTTCGTGGTTTTTATTATTATTTTATAATAATAATATAATAATATAATATATAATATTATATAATGTTATATTATATTATAACTTCAATATATTATAATGTCTCTATATATATACTATAATATAATAATTGTGATATTAATACTAATAATATATGAATATTTCTTGATATATTAATGTTAATATTAATGATGTGTAATATATAGTAAATATAGTAAATAAAAAAATAATGTAGATTAGAATGTGGTTCAGCCTTTTTTTTAAAAAAAAAATTTTTTATTAAAGTTTCGATACATATAACAAAACAACAAGACAAGGACATCAGTCAATCTACCTCCCCTCCCAACCCCCCATTCATACCCATTCATCCGCACTTGACTTCCCCCCTCCCATTCCCTCCCCTCTCTGAAACACATTAGGTCCTGGCTTATAGTTATTTATAACCGTACAAAGTAAATCCTCTTCTTATAACCGACAGATCTAAATCATAAGTAAAGATTCTCATTCATGTCCGTCTTCTTTTGTTCCTTCAAGAAGTCTAGTAGTGGTGACCAATCAGTAGCCTCCATATTTTGTGTCAATGCTCTTGAAAGGCAGTCCATATTTGCTATGTCCAATACCCTAAGTATCCAATTATCTTCCTTGGGTAGGGTTTTTCCCTTCCAGCGTTTTGCCATGACCAGTCTCGCTGCAGTAATACAATAAATAAACAATTTTTCTTTATTCTTCTCTAAAGTAAAGTCTAATAAACCTAACAGCATATATTCTGCTTTAAAGGAAAACTCAATGTTAAGCGCAGCTTTCATTATCTTACAGATTTTTTTCCAAAATTTTTTCACCCGCTTACATCTCCACCACATGTGCAGAACTTTCCCCTCGGTTACCCCGCATTTCCAACATTTGTTACTGTAGGCGGGACTATATTTGGCAATCTTATCAGGCGTCAGGTACCATCTATAGAACATTTTAATACCGTTCTCTCTGAGGTCGTAGGCATATGTATATTTAAACTGTTTTCTCCACATTCTTTCCCAGCGCCTCAGGGGGATCTCATGTCCTAAGTCCTGTGCCCATCTGACCATACAGATTTTCACTGCCTCCTCCTCTGTGCTCCACTCTAGGAGCTTTTTATAGAGGGCCGAAATCCTGCCTTTTCTTTTAGTGGTCACCTCGTCCCAGAATTGGTTAGCCTCATCGTACCCCAAAACTTTATCTTTCTGATATATGTTGAAGATTTGCCTATGCTGGAACCAGTCTAGACTAGTGGTTCAGCCTTTAGGTGCGGCCCTCCATAATATTTTTTGGCTCTCGCGTGGCCCCTTGGAAAAAATAATTGCCCACCTCTGTCATAGAGGAAGATACCTTTGGACAAGTAAGTTAGGCCAGGCCTGGATTACCCATAAAGCCACCCAAGGCCATGGCTTAGGGGCGCAAAGCCAAGGGGGGCACAGTTCAAGGACCAAAAACAAAATTGAAACAAAACCGCAACGCGTGGCATGGAGATGACTCTCTCCCCCCCTCTCTCTCTCGGGGGAGAGCGGGGGGAGCGCTGCGAGGGGGCAGGGGAGGAGGGAATGCCCCCCCTCACCATCGCCCCCTCCCCCTTGTCAAGGAAGGAGAGTGAGAGGAGGCGGAGCGATGCCCCCGGGGCTGCTGCCGGGCATGTGTGCGCAGCACCAAGGAATATGGCGGAGAAGGCAGAGGAGCTTGCGCCCTCCTGCCGTGCATGCCCGGCAGCAGCCCCAGGGGCTTCCCTTCCTTTCTCTCCTCCTCGCACCCTCCTTCCTTGAGTCAAGGAAGGAGGACGCGAGCGAGGAGGAGGAAGAAGGAAAGGAAGCCCCTGGGGCCGCTGCCGCGCATGCCCGGCAGAGGTCCTGGGGGCGGGGCTTCCCTCCACCTCCTCCCTCCTTCCTTGAGTCAAGGAAGGAAGGGAAGCCCCCGGGGCCGCTGCCACGCAGTGGAAAGAAGGAATGTGGGGGGGTGCGGTAGAGGTTGGTTTGGGGCGTAATTCCAAAGTGTGGTCTAGGGCACCAAAAGGGGTTAATCTGGGCCTGATATGATGATTGATGGAAACAAAGCCAAAAAGTGCCTTTTTTCTCACACTCGCTCGCTATTCGACTCTAACTTCATCCTCCTCTTGTCTTTTTTTTTCCAGTAAGAGGTCACTTGTGCCAGACAGTTGAACCGAGCTGTTGCAGAATGTTTGTGCATATCATTATATCATTGATGCTGCTGACCCAACTTTTGTTATCAGAGGGGTTTTTTTTATTTTAAAAAAAGCAAATGCATATATACGGACAGATGTTGGAATAGCATCCTATATCACCAAGCTAATTTTCCAAGTGGGTCTGTTTGGTGCATCCATCTCCATTCTCCAAGAGAGCTGTAATCGATTCCCCTCATTGGCTTTCCCAAGAGGCAGTTACCTCCCCTTCCCTAATGCTAGGGCTGGCTTTGGGTTACTGAACCCTAGATTGAAAGACAATCCCTGTTTTCAATTATTTCAGAGTCTTCCTCTCGCTCTTCTTCCTTTTGTCTTTTTTTTGTGTGCCTCACAATAGTTGGAAGATGGTTCTTCCTATGTGTATGAGTCTTTCTGTTCTTTTTCACTCCCTGGCGAACCTTGATGTGGAATTTACATAATCAATGAGGTAACCCTGTCACCCCAAACATGGAGTCTTAAAGCGAATAGGGTTATGCAAATGAGATATTGAAGCTGTAATGATTAATTGGCCTCGGGCCTTTGTTAATATGCAATCGTTGTTGTGCAACTTGCATTTGTAATTATTTTAGTGGTGGTGATGGTGTGGGGGGAATGTGTTTGAACAACTAATGGGCACTTAATTGCTTACAGGGCTGAAGTGATGTAATGTCGGAGAGTAGAAAAGATGAAGCAATAGGCCTTGAACAAGTTTCACATTTGCATGGGTCAAGGGTCAGATCATCTACCAAAGTAAATTTTCCAAATTAAACCAGAATTCAGAAAGAAGCCATGACATCAAAGGACTGGATTGGAATAAATCTGTACTTTAGTTCCTGAGGTTGGAGTCATTGGCCAAGATGTGTCGTGTGCTTTCTTGTCTGGGACTGTGGGACAGCTGGCTGGGAGTCAGCTGCGTTAAGATCACTACTGACTGAAAGGTCATGAGTTCGAAGCCAGCCCGGGTCAGAGTGAGCTCCCGACCAAAATTGTGTAGCTTGTTGTCGACATTTGTAATAATAATAATAATAATAATACACTTTATTTATATATCTTTTTACACTTTATTTATATTCCGCACTTCTCACCCCGAAGGGGACTCAGTGCGGATCACAGAACACATACAGCAGACAATCCTTGCCATTTGACGTACAAGCCATAACAACATATAGCAGGAGGATCTTCTGGAATTGAGCCTTGTTCTTTCCTCACTTCCAACCGGGTGCTGTTGTTATATTCGTCACTGGGTGCTGCTGCTCCATTTCGTTTCAGGGGTGCGCTGTTGTTCCATCCTCCTTGCTACCTCCTCCTCCTTTTTGACGAAGAGCCTGCCAGCCAGCCAGCCAAATCCTCTTCCGGTCTTCAATAGTTATTGAAGTTAAAAAGTCCTCTACGATACCTCCTCTGCTTATGCAGTACCTAATTTTTCTACTTGCAGCTAGCTGCTTTCGACTGCTTAGGTCAAAAGGGGCAGGGCTTACAGCTGACTTACCCAAGTCAGCTCGGGATTCGAACTTGCCACATTCGGATCTTACAGCTCACAGCTTGCAGCTACAGCTGCTGTTTTAACCGCTGTGCTAAACTCTTCTCATCCCGAAGGGGACTCAGAGCGGATTACATTACACATACAGCAGACAATCCCTGCCGGAAGACATACAAATTACAATACACAGTACACAGTGCAATTTTAGAAGGATTTTTTATTCAACTGGCTGCGTCATAGGGTGCGGTTGCTCCATTACGTCAATTACGTCATTACGTCACAAGGGGGTGCTGTTGTTCCATCCTCATGATGAGAGCCTCTGTTTTTCCGCATTCCACCTTCCGACAGCCACACTTTTCAGGCGTTGTATATCCTTCTGTAAAAATCCTTCCCCGCTTCGCGATTCCCAGTTCATCTATTCACAGCTGGGCTGTTTTCGAGCTGTTGGGTGAACAGTGGACAGGGCTCACAGCTGGTTGTCCAGACCAGCCCGGAATCGAACATTTAACCTTCAGATTGCAAGCACAGCGGTGTTACCGCTGTGCTATCTCTCCGGCTCTGTAGCCCGAAAGACAGTTGCAGCTGTCAAGTAGGAAATTTAGGTACCACTTTGTGGAGAGGCTAATTTAACTGATTTACGAGGCCATAAAAACCTCCAGGAAGTATGCAAAGAATGAGGAAGCAACAACTCCCCTGGTGGGCAGAAGCTGGAATGTTAAATAGCCTCTGAGTGTCTGTCTATATATGTTGTGTGTCTACGGCATTGAATGTTTGCCATGTATATGTACATTGTAATCCGCCCTGAGTCTCCTGCGGGGTGAGAAGGGTGGAATATAAATACCGGAAATTAAATAAATAAATAAATTGTCTCATGCCCACCAGTTCTCCAGATCTGGCAAGGGCTGTCCTAATATTATTTAATCCTTTGCATTCCCAATTTTTGTTTGCTTTTTACATTTCCCAGTTGAGCTTTCCTCCTCCACCTTTCCCCAATGTCTTCAGCTTACTCCAGTTGCTGCAAACCGAGTTCAAAAAATAGTTTGCACTCAAGTAACTCAGCAGGGTGGGAGAAGAGAAGAGAAAAGAGGGCAGAATCTTGCCTTTCCAAATAGGCTCAATAGACTCAAAAGCAATTTTCTTCTAACTTGCTAAGCTTATCTATTCTTCATTTATTACTTTTACCATATTGCTCATTCCCTGATATTGTCACTAAGGGGGTACTGTTGATGCAGGCTATACTGGGTAATATCCAGAAAGGGGGTGGACAGAAAAATGGCTACTCTATATATTTTGTGCAGATTTTTTAAATTAAAAACACTCTTTTACTTTGACATAACCACAAAAACATTCTTTTTAAGACTAGCTTAAACGTATGGTACCCATTAGAGTTGTGCACTGATCCATTTTCCTTTGTTATATCCATCCTTTTGTTACGTTCGTTACCTTTGGGAGCACATAACGGGAAGCCCCCCCCCCCTCCCAGCTCCTCTTCTGCTTTTCAGCATCATGGTTTAATGTTTTTTTTATTAATCCTACAACAAACTCAAAGCCAAAACGGTATTCTAAACCATGAGATAAGATATAATATCAATATTTATGAGTATGATAATATATAGGAGTTAACTTCACAGGAGTAAGAGTCTAGGACAAGGAGTTCAACACAGAGCGTTCTACACAATATATGGTCTACACAAATTCTTCATTCAACACAGATAGTACAACACAATAGCAGCTTCACAAAAGTCCTTTGTTCAACACAGATAGTACAATACAGTAGTAGCTTCACAAAAGTTCTCCACAAGGTGTATAGTACTCACGGTCCCCGTACATCGATAAAGTCCCGCATAGGAAGTTCAAACGGACAGGGTTAGTCCTCCAATGAGGCACTTGTAAATCCAACTGCGGGCTGTTGCTAGTGCAACAGAAAACTGAGTAAGGGTATTGATATTATCCAAGGCGCCAAACTGCGGAGTCCAAGCAGCGGTGCAGGAAAACTTTTGTGACAGTGGAGCGTTTTTGCAAAATGAGCCAAATGAAGATGTTGGCGGTGGAGCCGTACAGTGCAGACTGCCTACACCCAAATAGGGTATGTAGTGCAAAGGCACTGTGGCCTCTATGTGGTATCGATAACGCCAGATGTTCTCCGCACTTGGTGAACATCAGCTAGGCACAAGGAGAAGGCTAGGAACCGCCTACGGGGAAAGAATAGATGGACCCAGTCCCGTTTCGTGCAACACTTCGTCAGGGCGGAAGGCAATTTCAAAGCTTCTCAAATAGGTAATCCATACAATCACATCTAAAATATAACACAATATATGAGGATATTTACAGGCAAAAAACACAAGGATAGAGCATAGGGAGAAATAGGGTAGCAACTTACCAAATAGAATTCAACTAAGGACATCACAGGGAAGTATAGACCGAGTATTAATCCCCCAGCAAACAAAAAGAAAACCCTAATTCCCTGAAAACTACTATCCTTCCAAGAAGTCATCGCTTTTCCTTACCTGGAAGTGGGAAGCCTCATTTAAATGCCTCAGAAAGAGTGCTGCAACTGAGTGCCTCTCCTCTAGGGTAGAAAGAGGTATGAAGCCTCCTTAAAGCACGCACTTGCCTGCAGCTGAGCACCTCTCCTCTATAGTAGAAACAGCTTAAATGCCTAAAATGGGAGCCTGGGACTGACCCTCCCCCACCCCTCCATAATGGGCCAATAGAAAATAGATTTTTTTGGCACTACAGAGGTAAAATAGATATCTGCCCTCCCGATTTCAGGAGACTCCCAAAAATGGATCAGGGCCGGTACCGAAACACAAGACAGTAAACTGGTCAAGGTTTACCTGGATTGCACAAGTCTAGTAGCCATGTATCTCCAATGCGTGTTAGAGAGAGCTCAGCAAGTCATTCCCTATCCTGAAACCACAAGCTAAGTGCTTGGCTTAATATAAATACAAAATAGTCCTACGGATTATGGGCCCTGAACATGTCTGAAACACCACTCTGAATAATATAGATACCAAATATCTCCATGAGCATTACCGCTAAAGGTGGGTTTTGTTCCTTACTTTGATTTATTCTGTCTGCTCCATACACAGATCAGAAAAGTCATGGTTTTTGTACCGAAGCACCCAGAATCCCCCAGCTTAGATGGCTCTGTTTTGGTTCTACATTCTTTCATTCCCCCCTAGATTCAAGGTGGTTTCATTCCTACATTGCTTCACTGAGCAGTTAATAAAATTATCTGATGTTATAGGGAGCAGCCAACCCCCCTGTTTAAGGATCTCCATTGGCTGCCGTTTATTTTCCAGTCCCAATTCAAGGTGCAGGTCATCTATAAATATTTTTTTAACGGCCGTGCAATGTCGTATATAGACAACAAGACTATGGCTCGCAGAACCACCAAACTCGACAATCGAATGAACCATTCCACAAGGTACATACAGCGCCAAAAAAATGGACCTCGGTACCTCCCAACACCCCAAAAAACCATCCCCAAAAAACTGGCAACGGACCTCCCACCCCAGCCTCTCCTCTGCCAGCGCGAACGTTTAGAACGTTCGCGCATGGCAGCCAACACTCACCCTCGCCTCCTCCTCCTCAGCAACAGCGGTGGGGGCGCAGGGGAGGGAGGGGCCCGGGCAGGGAGGCGGAGCTGCCTCCCTTCCTCCTCCCCGGCGCCCCATCACCGCCTTCCGGATCATGGTGATGGGGCGCCCGGGGAGGGAGGGGCCCGGGCAGAGCTGCCTCCCTTCCTCCTGCCCGGCGCCCCATCGCCGCGATCTGGAATGGCGGGGGGGGGGACGGGGGGGACGGGGAGGGAGGGAGGAAGAGAGAGAGAGAGAGAGAGAGAGAGACAGAGTGATAGAGAGACAGAGTGAGTGAGAGGGAGAAATAGAGAGAGAGAGAAATAGAGAGAGAGAGAGACAGAGTGAGAGAGATAGAGAAATAGAGAGAAAGACAGAGAGAGAGACAGAGAAAGACAGAGCAATAGAGAGAGAGAGACAGGGAGTGAGAGAGAGATAGAGAGAGAGATAGAGATACAGAGTGAGAGACAGAGAGAGAGAGAGAGAGAGAGAGAGAGAGAGAGATGGCACAGCAACGCATGCACGGGTACAGCTAGTCACCTATAAAGCCTTTAAAGGTTTGGGACCCGCCTACCTTCTTGACTGTATCTCTCTCCATGAACCTGCCCGATCCCTCTGATCCTCGGGGGAAGCTCCCCTTTCACCTGTACCATTATCTCAGTCCCGCCTTGTGGGAACAAGGGTGAGAGCCTTTTCCTCGATGGCTCCCCGTTTATGGAATACATTGTCTGGTGAGATTAGGCGTGCCCCCACCTTAGGAAGTTTTAAGAAGAATCTCAAAACCTGACTTTTCCACTGTGCTTTTGGAGATTAAACATATAAATTCATATTGCCATTAACCCTCAATAGTTGTGTTTAGTGCACCCCCGTATGAAGGTCCCTTCTTTCAACTCCATCTTGGAAGAGTTCTTCCCTTCTAAATAATCCGCTCCACAGCTATCTCACCCCCCCTGTTTTTATCTCTACTATTTTAATCTGTACGTGCAGCCTGCTCATGGTTCTGTTTTTAGGAATGTTTTTAATGTAATTTTTATTGGTTGTTGTATTCTTATAGTTTAGGTTTTTTTGTAATTGATTTTGTTGTTGTTTCTGTTTTGTTTTCATTTATTGTGTTGCGTTGCTGGGCTTGGCCTCATGTAAGCTGCATCGAGTCCCCATTGGGGAGATGGTGGTAGGGTATAAATAAAGATTATTATTATCACTATTATTATTATTTTACTGTGTTAGTTTAGGCCAATTATCTCTCTAATCTGTTAAGATCGTTTTGAGTTCTGCTCCTGTCTTCTAGAGTTTTGGCTCTCCCTCCCTATTTGGTGTCATCTGCAAACTTGATGATCATGCCTTCTAACCCTTCATCTAATTCCGTGGTTCTCAAAGTGGGTGGTACCGTCCCCTAGTGGGTGGTGAGGCAATCCAAGGGGGCGGTGGGAGGCTTAGGAGAATTTGGGGGGCACTGAAGCCCTGAAAGGGTGCGGTGACGGGATTCCAACCCGCAAGCGTGTGAGGGTGCGCCTGCCAGTTGGAATCCGCAGCACGCGCCCCCTTCCTCTCTTCAACTCTACCCATGGCGCAGTCCTGTATCACCCCTTCCAATCCAATGAGACCCTTGGAAGAAAGGGGCAATACGAGACTGCGGCGTGGGTGGAGTTGAGAAGAGGAAGGGTGCGTGCGCTGTGGTTTCCAAGCAACACCTGCCCAGGGATTCCAACTGGCAGGCTGAGATAGTTGCGTGCTTGCCAATTGGTCCAGCGAAAAAGGAGAGCCTCTGCATCTGCAAACGCCCCCTGAGTCGCTGTGGCATTTGCAGGCACCTCCTGGGAGATGGCTATGACACGAAGGAAATGTAAGCAGCTCCCAATTTCCAAGGTCCAGTATTCTCTATTGCTCAAGTTTAGTTCAATTCCATTGCTGTTGGGAGTTCAAAATGCTCTTTGATTATGGGTGAACTATAAATCCCATCAGCTACAACTCCCAAATGACAAAATCAATCCCCCCCCCCCCAACCCCACCAGTATTCAAATTTGGGCATATTGAATATTTGTGCCAAATTTGGTCCAGATCCAGGGTTGTTTGGGTTCAGAGTGCTCTCCAAATGTAAGTGAACTACATCTCCCCTAAATCATTCCTCCTGAACCCCTCCAGTATTTTTTGTTTGTCATGGGGGTGCTGTGTGCCAGGTTTGGTCCAGGTCTGTAATTCATGGGGTCTCAGCTGTGTGAGTCAGAGCTGAATTGGTCAAAGGTACTGCAAATCCCATCATCCGTTGTCCATACTCAGCCAAACATACTGTTTTTGTGATTAATCACTATGCTTTAATTAAGTTCAATTTGTAACAATGAAAATACATCCTGCATATTAGATATTTGCATTAGAATTCGTAGGAGTAGCAAAATTATTTATGAAGTAGCAACGAAAATATGGTTGGGGTCACCACAACATCAGGAAACTTATTTAGGGCTCACGGCATTAGAAAGGTTGAGAACTACTGCATTAATACATATATCTTTCTGTTTAATTGCTATTACATTTTTTTAAAAATAATTTCTAGGGGGGCGGTGAGTAATTTTTTTCCTGGAAAGAGAGCAGTTTGGGAACCATTGGTGCCAAAAACGTTTGGGAACCACTGGTGTACATCTTGGGTACCATAGGAAAGGCCTGGGCACTTCAAATATATATTTTGGCTCTCTAGCTTCTCCTGCTTGGTTTTTTTACTATTATTCAAGAGGCAGGAGCTTTGCGAAATGAGATATTTGGTCTGTGACCTTACCTTTCCACATGGGTGATTTATCAAATAATTGTGTGTATTATATGTAGCATACATGCTGATTTTATTGCAAAGTACCATATGGAGTGCAAAATGAAAACTTGGAATGATCTTGTGCTGTAAACACTGCAGGATCCTGTATTGTACCCTGTGAACGTGGCCAAAGATTCAGCGGAAAAGAAAGAAAGAAAGACGACGTCAAAAGAGATTTCAGTCCAAACACAACTTGGAAGGCTATTACATTAATGGCACACTGAATAAAGGCTGATCTCTCAATACTAAGAAATAGGCTTACGTACATCTTGGTGCTTTGAACAATTAATACAGAATACTGAGAGAAATATTGGTCTGGACAAAGGAAAATAACATAAAATAAAATATTATAACTGTTTATTTATTTATTTATTTGTTTATTTTGATTTATTCGTCTCCACTCCCGTCAGGCTCGGGGCGACTTACAAGTGTTAAAAAGACCATAAAATACAGATAAAAACACAAGATTAAAACTATACAATTAAAATTATACAATAGTGCACGGGCACCGGAAATTACTCCCATGGCCTACGGCTACATGGTAAAGGCCTGGGGTTATTTACTGACCGAATGCCTGTACAAACAGAAAGGTCTTACAAGCCTTCCGGAAGGCTAGTAAGTCAGACAACATGCAAATTACGGGAGGAAGATTGTTCCAAAGTACTGGACGGATGACACTGAAGGCTCTCCTCCGCGTTGAGGTCAGGTGAAGGGTTTTTACAGCTTGGCACCGCAAGAAGGTTCAGGGACTCTGATCGCAGTGGTCTTACGGGACAATAAAGGGTACAAATAAATAGTCTGGGGCCCTTAGGTACACTGGCCCCAGACTATTCAAGGCCTTAAAGGTTAAAACCAGCACTTTGAAGGTGATCCGGTGCTCGATTGGAAGCCAGTGCAGTTCATGCAGAACGGGCGTAATGTGGCAGCAAGATGGTAAGCCTGCCAACAGCCGAGCTGCAGCGTTCTGCACCAGCTTAAGCTTCCGGATCACAGACAAAGGAAGGCCAATGTAGAGAGCATTACAGTAGTCCAATCTTGAGATGACCGTGGCTGTTCACATGCTATTTGGACAAAAGGCTTATATGGGCTTTAGATTCATATGATTGTTTGCTATTCTTGTACGTTGTTGCTCTTGTGTCTTGACATTTTAATTTAATCTAAAGTGCAGTTTTTATGAACCTGTGATTGTTTTAAAATCTTAACAGAACTAACAATCCAAGTGGCAGTAGATCTGGTTTTATCTTCTAAAAACCCTCCTATGATACCCATTCTACCTCTGTTGCACCCAGTGTTATTTTTAAAATTTTAATAATTTACATCTGGCCCAGCCATAATGCTTTTAAACTGTGTTGTTGTTTATTGCTGATTAAGTTATATATGTATTGTTTTATTTGCTGTTGTGTTATTTTACTATGTGTTGTTGGGCTTGGCCTCATGTAAGCTGCCCCGAGACTCTTCTGGGAGATGGGGAGGGATATAAATAAAGTTTAATAATAATGATAATAATAATACCTCATAACATTTCGACCTGGCTGTCCGAGCAGGCGTTTGCAGATGAAATATAGATGTTTAACTGTGATCACGGAATGGTGACAATGCGATGGATAATGATTTCAACAATGAGACGCTCGTAACTGTACTTTAAAAAAATTTTTAATTGCTAATTGTTGCTTTTTATCTGGTTACTGGAGAATTGTTTTTAATTGTATTTTATATTATGGGCATTGACTGCCATGTGTAAACTGCCTCAAATCGCCTTCAGGCTAGGAGGGGCAGTATCGAAATATAGTAAATAAATAAATAAACAATTTTTGTTGCAATATTGTAAGGGAAAGAATACTTTGGGAAGTCTGATCTGGCTACGGTCATCCACACTCTGGTCACATCCCGAATAGATTACTGCAACGTGCTCTGTGTGGGGCTGCCTTTGAAGACAGTTCGGAAATTGCAACTAGTCCAACGGGCGGCAGCCAGATTACTAACCGGAGCAACATACAGGGAGCATACTACCCCCCTGTTGTGTCAGCTCCACTGGCTGCCTGTCCACTTCCGAGCTCAATTCAAAGTGCTGGTTTTGACCTTTAAAGCTCTATACGGTTCTGGCCCAGCTTACTTGTCCGAACGCATCAGCCCCTACGTCCCACCTCGTAATCTAAGATCATCCGGGGAGGCCCTGCTCTCGCTCCCGTTTACTTCTCAAACGCGGTTTGGGGGGGGGGGCGAAGGATAGGGCCTTCTCGGTGGTGGCTCCCCGTCTGTGGAACGGGCTTCCAAGCGATATATGATGAACCCCATCCCTCCTGGCATTCAGGAAAAAAGTGAAATCTTGGCTGTGGGACCAGGCGTTTGCACATTAGCACAATGCAGCACTTTGGATTGGAATTGTAATGGCAAGTTGATGGATATGGCTCAATGCTCTTGTTTTGGACGGAACACTGTTTTTTACTTAAGTGAATGTGTATGATGTGTTAAAATACATTTTAATGTATTTTAATGCTGAATGTTTTTGGTTTTATATTGTATTTATATTGTGTTGGCATCGAATTGTTGCCTTTTGTTAGGCCCTCGGGGGTAGAGTAGAAATGTTGGAAATAAATAAATAAAAAATAAATACTGTGTTTCCACTGGCTTTTTGGGACTCTATAAGATTGGCACATCTTGCTGCCCTGGCTGATTTTTCAATGCTCTTCCTTCTGGTGCAGTTCTGGCAAAGATCTTTTGCTCTGTTGCTGTTCCTCTCTTGTTCCTTTCTCCTCCTCCTCCTCCTCAGATTTGGAGCGCTTGCTTGAGCTGTCAAGGAAGCTAAAGGAAACTGCTGGGAGCAACAGACTGCAATTAGATTTTCCCAACTTGTCACTTTAGATTCTTAATTTTTTTTTCTTTTCGTCTTCCTCCTCTGGCTCTTTGTTTGAATGCAGCAGTAAAAAAAAATATTCCCAGAGTCCCATTTTTCAAATTATGCACTTGCAAATCTCCCCAAAGCAGCTGGGGATTTAAACAAAAAGTCTTTAAGAGCACTGATTTGCTTTTTTCCTAGGCTTCTTTTCATTTTCGCTTCAAGCTTCCTCCCCGCACCCCCAGGTATCGGGAAAATGTATTTTAGTTGTTGCATTGTTAGTTTGAAAGCATGATTCGCAGAGTCAGTTTGCATCACAGACCTGAACTGTAGACTGGGTGGGCCAATGTTGCAGACAGCCTTGTGTTGGAGCAAATATGGTTCATCTTGTTCCAGTTATTGTTAAGGTAAGCACTGAGCAGGCACTGGTAGTGACCTTGCCCTCAACATGTTTTGGCTTCATGGTCAAAATGAAGGCAACTCTGAATGAGGTTGATCTTTTTACATTCAGTTGGGATATTTTATGAATAACTAGTAACTGTCTTTGAACAATCCTAAATGTACACTGTACCAACTATGTGAACGACCTGGCCACGGTGATCCAGGCGACAGTCATCTCGAGACTGGATTACTGTAACGCCCTTTACATCGGCCTACCCTTGGGGATGATTCGGAAGCTCAAGTTAGTGCAGAATGCCGCGGCATGCCTTCTCGCCGGGGCACCGGCGAGATGCCATATTACACCAATATTGCGGCAACTGCACTGGCTTGTGGGAGTTGGAGTCCAAAACACCTAGAGGGAGGAGGGCCCAAGTTTGCCCAGGCCGCGCTGCCTGTATTCGACCTCATTTGAACATTTTGGCTGTTTTTCTATTTACATTTACATTGGGATCCTAATTTTGAACTTATGGGAGACTCCTATGAATTATGAGACGGGTGGTAGGTAATATATTCTGATTTTGATGCATTTACATTGCATTTCTTGTTGATTATTACAGTGTTTCCCAACCTTTTTTGAGCCGTGGCACACTTTTAACATTAAAAAAATCCGGGGGCACACCACCAACCAAAATGACACAAAATGACACTCTAACACAGTAAATAACAGCTGGGGGTGGTGACCTGCTGGGAGTGCCGAAGTCGGGGAGGGGGAGGAGCCAGGCCACGCCATGCCCACCCCTCCCCCGGCTTCAGCTCTCCCATAACCGCCAGCCTTGAGGGGGCAGTGCCAAGCCAGCATTGTGCTGGCTCTGCCACCGCTGGCTTGGCACTGCCCCCCTCAAGGCTGGCAAAGCTGTGGGAGCGCTGAAGCTGGGGGAGGGGGCGGAGCCAGGCCGCACCATGCCCTGAACCCTCCCTCCGGCTTCAGTTCTCCCACAGCTTCGCCAGCTTTGAGAGGGCAGTGCCAAGCCAGCATTGTGCTGTCTCTGCCACCGCTGGCTGGGCACTGCCCCCTGAAGGCTGGCAAAGCTGTGGGAGTGCTGAAGCCGGGGGGAAGGGGCGGAGCCAGGCTGTGTCATGCCTCCCCCCCCCGGCTTCAGCTCTCCCACAGAGGAGGAGCATGAGCGGTGGACGGGCTTCAGTAGGCAGGGCTCCTCCGCGCGGCTTCAACAAGCAAGGGGCGAGAGTCATGGCGGATTGGAGGCTGGTTGGGGAAACGGCCGAAGGAGGCAGCGCCCCGGTCCCTTCTTTTTCTTCGTCGCCACCCGGCCCTTCCTCCTCCTCTCCCAAACAGCAGGAGTTTGGCAGGAGGAGGGGGAAGGAAGGGGGGCAGAGAGCTTTTCTCGTGGCACACCTGATGATCGCTCACGGCACACTAGTGTGCCACGGCACACTGGTTGAGAAACACTGGATTATTATACAGTTCTGCTTAATATTGTCATACAATATAATAAAAATACAATATAACAATAGAATAATGATATATTTTATATTACATGTAATATTACAAACAATATTGCAGTATAGTGGTATTGTACAAAATAGTAATATATATAAAGTAAAATATTTTATTTCACTTTATTTTGGGTTATTTGAGTTTTATAGGAGTAATGAAAATATTTAGTAGAGGATAATTTTATTTAAATAAATAATTTTATTTATTATTTTATAATAATAATAATATAATAGAATGTTATATTATATTATAATGTCAATATATTATAATATAATTATATTGTAATGTAGTATAATATAATTATGATATAATAAAGTATGAGTATGGTATAATATATTGTATATACATTGATACAATATAATACTACTAATGGTATTGTGATATTATAATTGTATATATTTTTTTTACATGGGGGGCAGGAAAAATAATTTTTTTTTGGGGGGGGCCAAAATAATGTTCGCTTACCATTTAAAATTACCTTAGACCGCCCCTGAGCACCGGATCTCCTTCAAGGTATTGGTGTTAACCTTTAAGGCCTTGTATGGTCTTGGGCCAGTGTACTTGAGGGACCGCCTTTCACCATATTGTCCCCAGAGATCCCTATGCTCCGGTGTACAAAATCTTCTCAACGTCCCCTCCATCCGGCAACTCCACCTGTCCTCAACAAGACAAAGAGCATTCTCGGTGGTGGCACCAACCTTATGGAATGCCCTACCTGAGGAAGTCAGAGGTATCAGGGAACTGTCCTCTTTTCGCCGAGCCTGCAAGACGGCTCTTTTTCGCCTGGCTTTTCCAGTTGAGAAACTGTTATGCTTTCTATGTAGTTTAACTTACTTTCAGAATTATTTTAGTGCTAGTAATGTTTTAGATTAAATCATTGCTTATCTGCTTTTACACCGTTGTTCTATAATGTCAGTTCTACGCCTGTTTTTTACCTGTTGTAAACCGCTCTGAGCTTCTAGAGGGAGCGGTCTAGAAGCCGAAAGAATAAATAAAAGAATAAATAAATAATGTTGCTGTCCTTGAGCAAGCAGGTATCACCAGCACTGAGGCCATGCTCAGGCCCGGATCAACAGCTTTTTGCGCCCTAGGCCACACTTTGGAATTACGCCCCCTTTAAACCAACCTCTACCGCACCCCCCACCTCTCCCCCCCTCCGCCTCGCGCTGCTGCATCCTTCCCGTCCTGTGCCAATGGGGCTGAGGGGAAAGGTGTGTGCGTGCTGTCACTGAAGAGAAGGGAACAGGCCCCTTCGTGTGGTGGGGAGTGAGTTCGTTACCCCTCGGGAAGGAGGCAGAGGAGGGCGAGAGACTGGCGCAGAGCTGATGCCCATAGGGACGGGAAAAGCCGGGCTGGGTCCAGAGCATGCTCTTTTTCCGGGGCAGCGGCTTCAGAGGCGGCCCCATGTGCGGCTCATGACCCAGTGGCTGCAGAGGGTCAGGGCCTTCCTCCGCCTCAGGCTCCCCTCCGGGCCTCCATGCCGCACGCTGCCCTTCTTTCCCACTGCCTCCTCTTCCCTCAGCAGCCTGCAAAGGAAGCCGCTCCGAGCCAGGCCAGGCCAGGTGCCCCCTCCTCTCAGGCGCAGAAGCACTGGCTGAGAAGCAGCGGCGTAGATGGATGGGCTGAGGCTGACGCGGCGAGCACGAGTGCCTTTGGGTACCAGGTGGCAGGAGCCAATCGCGGTGCAATTTTTAATTATTTTATAACATTTTTCTTTTTCTTTTTTGGTCCGTGATCTGCGCCCCCCTTGGCTTGCGCCCCTTGGCCATGGCCTAAGTTGGCCCTCTGGGTAATCTGGGCCTGGCCATGCTATTGAGAACACAGCTGCGCTGGGCAGGGCATGTCTCTAGAATGGAGGACCACCGCCTCCCAAAGACACTACTCTATGGTGAACTCACCACGGGTCAGCGCAAGAGAGGCGCCCCCAAAAAGAGATATAAGGACTCCATGAAACAACATCTCAGGCTCGGCCAGATTGATCACCAACAATGGTCCATCCTGGCCTCACATCAGGAGGCATGGAGACGCACTATCCACAATGCTGCAGCCTCTTTCGAGAAGACACGCCGAATGGGTCTCAAAGAGAAACGACAATGCAGAAAGAACCGCAACTTGGAAACAACATCGCCCAAGGAGACTTTCTGCTGTGCTTTCTGCAACCAAACTTGCCTATCTCAGATTGGCCTTTTTACTCATCAACATGCTTGTACAAAGCGTGGGATGAGTCCTTCCTAAGAATCTTCGTTCGCGAAGTAATGCCGAGAGTAAGGATGGGCAATTTGGCTAAACCAAATATTGTTTTCTGTGTCCAGATTTCAGTGGCCCACCTGATTTGTTTTTTGGGAGTCTCCCAAATTTTTTCAGGAACTGAAAGACACATTTTGCTCTGACCCATTGGCGGCAATGGGGGGACTTCTGAGGCTCCCCTTTCCATCATTTTTAGGGCATCAGTCTTTTAATAATGTTAATTGATTTTAATATTATCATTTGTTGTTATTGATTGTTTTTATTGTGTCTGCTTCATTTGTAATCCTTGGGCTTGTCCCTTTGTAAGCCGCCCTGAGTCCCTTCAGGGAGATGGAGGTGGGGTATAAAAATAAATTTGTTATTGTTGTTGTTATTATTATTATTATTATTATTAAGAAATCACTTTTCTCATAGCCTTCAATAGGACCTGGGTTAAGGCATCAGACTTAAGAAACCACCCTTTCTGGGATTGTTTCCCCTTATATAGCAACGGGAATGTGGCGCAGCTGGCTAAGTGTCAGCTGCTGTCAGACCTCAAGGCCCACAAGCCTCGGCATTGCATGAGCAAGACTATCGCCATGTTGGCTGTGCAAAGGATGCTAAGTTAGCCTGTGCTTCTTCAGTCATCCCCTCCAGGGCCCCTGGCCTTTCCCCTGAGAAGCTAGCACCAAAAACGCAGGCTAGAGAGTCCAAGGTTATTCAAGCAGGCCTCCCTTATAACAAGAGCGCCTCGGAGATGCCTCAGCTCCAGCTCCCATCTCCAGATGTGCGGTGCTAACGAGGTGGACATTCCAGAGAGGGTGAGATAGCCAAACATACAGGCCATCATCAATCATGGGACTTTGACACTCGACACACTTAGATCAAAGCAGTTGGACAGTATATCTATATGGAAAGACCCAATGAAGGTATCTCATACCAACTTTGCTTTCAAGGATCCTTCTGAGAGAGAGAGGCCGCTTCCAGGCCTTCTAGAAGCCCGTACTGGCCCGCCGTGGCTGCCTTGTCCCTGCCTGCCTTGTTCCAGTCTGCTTGACTCCTGTGCTACGTTCTGCCTTGCTCCTGAAAGCCTTTCAGCTACTGAACTGTGTTAGCTTCCAAGAGGACTCATTTGCCAATTTAACCCGGCTTGGATTTAAAGAGACTTCCCTTTTGCATCCGGCTTGATTCCTGATTTCCTCCGCTTGGATCTTGTGACACCGGATTATATAGACACTGCTATTCCTTGAGTTTTGCTGCTATTTGGAGTCACTATACTTTGCCTCCAAACTCTTTCCTATACCATTTATTCACAATAAACCTGTAGTACCTCATTGCTGTGTGGTTTATCCAGGGAGGTCACGACCAAGGGATTAGAAGGTGACAGCTGCATAAGATCTCTCTGACCTGTAGATCATGAGTTCGAGGCCTGCCCGGGTCAAGGTGGGTGCTCAACCTTTAATTTAGCCTGCTGTCGACCTTTGCAGCCCAAAAGACAGTTGCATCTGTCAAGTAGGAGATAAAGGTTTCACATTAAGTGGGAAGGCAAATTTTGACTGATTTATGAGGCCAATAAAGAACTCCAGGAATGCTGAGGAATGCGGAAGGAACAACAAGGGACGCTGGGAATGCTGAGATATGAGGAGTGGGTCAGCTCCCCCTGGTGGCCAGAGTTTGCCTCTGTTTGTCTATATGTTTTGTATGTGGAAACGGCAGGGATTGTCTGCTAAGTATGTGTATCTGTAATCTGCTCTGAGTCCCCTTTGGGGTGAGAAGAGCAGAATATAAATAAAGTGTATTATATTATATCCTTCAACAAGGCCTGAGTTAAGGCATCAGATTTAAGAAATCACTCTTTCTGAAATCATTTCTTCTCATATCCTTCAGTAACACCTAGGTTAAGGTATCAGAAATAAGAAATCACCCTTTCTGGGTTTTGTTTGCCCTCAGCGCCCATTCAATGAAGCTAAGTTAAGGCACCCTTTTTAAACATTTATTTCATTGGGAATCACACCATCTGAGGGAGAATTAGCCATTCTTTTTTAAATGATATAAATTAGCCCCTCATTTTATGGTGGCTTTAGAAATGGCAAGATACCTCTACCCCATATTTGAAGTTTGCCTCGGTGAAGGGCACCATTGATGGCAGTTTCTTAAGTGTGTAAAAAGTACGGTATTTTTCGGCATATAAGACGATTGGGCATATAAGACAACCCCCAACTTTTGCAGTTAAAATATCGAGTTTGGGATATACTCGCCGTATAAGACTAGCCCTCTTCCAACACACACCAAATAAAAATTTAAAAAGCATCAGATTTGATTTCAATATGGTAATTTTCCTATGACTGAACCTCCTTCTCTGCCTCTCAGATCTCGCACATGCGCACCTGCACCGCTTCACTGCAGTCCCCAGGAGCGAGATCTGAGAAGCAGAGGAGGATACAAGGGCAGGGCAGACAGGTAAAGCATGTGTGTTTTTCTGGGCCCTGAGCCTCTCTGTCTTTTTTCCATACCCCGGGCGACCCGGACGCCTACAGCTTGCTCTGCCCTTCACTTACACCTTCCCGGTGAGGCTCCCTTTCACCTCACCATCAGGACCATATTAAGTCCATGAATCCTGATGAATGGATTTTCTTCTACCGTACTTGTACAGCGTCACCCTTAATGCTTTCATACAGTCGCTGCATACGGCAGGGACGCGGCCACTGCCATTTTTGAGCTCCCCCCACCATATGCGGCAACCACAGATTCTCCAATCCGGATTGGAAGTTTCAGCACCCGCTCTATAAGACGACTCCCGGTGTATAAGACGACTTCCCGTGTATAAGATGACCCCTGACTTTTGAGAAGATTTTCTTGGGTTAAGGTCTGTGATGCAAACTGATTCTGTGAATCATGCTTTCAAACTAACAAGAAAATACGCCAGGAAATACGGTAAATGCTTATTTGTTGTTATTTGAGTCATAAAGCAAGGTAAGCAATGCAGAGCTGTGAGTGGGACTGAGAATGTATATCACCAGCTGACTGGAGCATGATCTGTCTCCGCCCGTACCTTGGGAAGTCTGACTTGGCCATAGTAGTCCATGCTCTGGTTATATCCTGTATAGATTACTGCAACGCCCTCTACATGGGACTGCCTTTAAAGACTGTTTGGAAGCTTCAACTGGTCCAACGGACAGCAGCCAGTTTGATAACAGGAGTGTCACTCAGGGAGCGTACAACTCCTCTGTTGCGCCAGCTCCACTTGCTACCAGTTTGCTACCAGGAACAATTCAAAGTGCTGGCTTTAGCCTTTAAAGCCCTTAATGGTTCTGATCCAACTTACATGTCTGAACGCATCTCCCCCTATGAACCATCAAGATGTTTAAGATCATCCAGAGAGGCCCTGCTCTTGGTCCCACCTGCATCGCAGGCGCGATTGGTGGGGACGAGAGACAGGGCCTTTTCAGTGGTGGCTCCTCGGCTTTGGAATGCCCTTCCTAGTGACATCAGATCGGCCCCCTCCCTCCTGACATTTCGCAAGAAGGTCAAGACATGGCTGTTTGACTGGGCATTTGCAGATGTAGAATGATTATTAATTGAGACCTAAGGAACAACATCGCCACAATTGGAAATCGATTTAATAATGGGACGCTGATATTGTGTTTAATTTTAATTGCTAATTTGTATATGATATGATTGTGTTGGTAACTGTTGATGTGTTTATCTTGGGCTGTCCTTGCCATATGTACACCGCCTCAAGTCGCCTTCAGGCTGAGAGGGGCGGTATAGAAGCAAAGGAAATAAATAATAAATAAATCTGTCTCATTTAGAAGCCTGCTCGCAACAGAAAAATGGAGGTCCAGCTTGGCTAAATGTGCCATGGCCTTTTTCTGTCCTGATTGGCTCAACAGGCAGGGCTCCCAGGGAAACACATGAGTCTGGACACTCAGGGCTGCCTTTCCGTGCTCCATGTGTAGCCAAATGAAACCAAACTAGCTGTGGTCAGTAGCTGCATGGTCTGCTGCAGCCAAAAAAAATTGGCAGCTGCACCCATGCAGGCATGTAGCCAGGGGGGCTAAGGGCTTCAGCCCCCAAAAATTCTCAGGGTGGTCCGCGAAAAGGCCTTACTGGTACATTATTTAAACTGTTATGTTTATTCATATCATGATCTGATCACCATGCTCATTATATCCCACATTAATGAGGTTATTGGGATAACAATACAAAGGTTTGCTAGGGTAGACCCTCTTCCATCCAATCTCAGCCCCCCCCGAACCAAACTCAGCCCCCCCCCCCGAATCAAAATCTTGGCTACGGCCCTGCACCCATGCCATTATGACAGGCCAAAAGAGTTGAAAGAGCTGAACTAGCCGGAGTCCATGTTGAAAAACGGATCCGTACACAGCCCTATTAACTAGCAAACTAGTATATTTGTTGCTTTTTCTGTTGCAGAAGAGGAAGACAGGTACTCTTTGATGTTGTTAACAGCTTTCAGATTCCTATAGGAGATACCTAACCAAAGAAAGACACCCACACAGTACATGACTGGACTGCCTTAGAGAAATGCAGCTTGTATGTTGCCAAGTGTGTGGCTTGAAAGGTACCTGTGGTTTGTTGAGTGCCACAGATTTCTTGCAAAACCAGCGCTTGAAAATCAAATCAGCCCATGGCTTCCTATCCTCATTTGTAGCTAATCCTTAGTAAAGGTGAAGAGTCACCGTTAAATGTTTTGTTTGCATCTGTACCTGGAACGCTTCTCTGCCATTCGTGAAATTACTTTAGACAAGTAAGCTCTGCGAACAAGATAATACTGTTTAGTTTACCAAGCATGTTCCCAAAAGCAATTTATCATGAATGAAAATGCAGAGATAAAAACAGTCCAGACAAAATGGAAAGTCATAACAATTAAGCTTAGAAAAACAAATATGACAACAATTTCCCCAGTGGCCCTTGCTTAAGATGTATAACTATGTCTATGCCAGAAGTTCTGGAAAGAAGAACATGTACCAAGAAGATCACTTGGAGGCAGAATTCCACAATTCGGGAGCCATCTCTGAAAAGACTCTGCTCCAGGGGTGGGCAATTATTTTTTCCAAGGGGCCACACGAGAGCCAAAAAATATTATGGAGGGCCGCACCTAAAGGCTGAACTACATTCTAATCTATTTATTTATTTAATATATTTACTATATATTACACATCATTAATATTAACAGATTAATATATCAAGAAATATTCATTTATTATTAGTATTAATATCATAATTATTATATTATAGTATATATAGACATTATAATATATTGAAATTATAATATAATATATATTATATTATTTATTATATTATTATATTATTGTTATAAAATTATTATAAAATAATAATAAAACCACTAAAATAAAATAAAATGAAATTCAAGAAGGCAAGGTGTGAACCAAGATAGAGGCTGACATCCTCAAGAGAGGAAGGATCCCAAGATGGACCCAGCCCAGAGGATGACAAAGCGGACCCAGCCGCCGCCACAACAGAGCAGAGCAGTAGACGATCAGAGGCTGCAGGCCTCTGCCCGCTTTCAACCCCAGCCGTTCCCCAGCTGATCGCCCTGCCATGGAGTGCCTGCCATCCCGGCTTTGGAGTGCCAGCCATCCCAGGAGGCGATCTGGGCCTGCAGCGGGAGCAGTCGGCGACTTGAGGCAGCTGATCTCCCTGGCGACCTGGAAGACGATCAAGTCTTCCAGGTCGCCAGGGCAATCAGCTGCCGCAGGTCGCTAACTGCTCCCGCTGCAGGCCTGGATCACCTCCCAGGATGGCAGGCACTCCAAAGCCGCCGCTCCTCCAATTGTTCTCTGGAGCGGCAGGCTGTCTGCCGACGCAGGCCCCATGGCCCGTGATGGGATGGCAGCAGCGGCACCCCTTCCTCTTGGCCCTGCCCCCACCGCCCTTCTCCCCAGGCCAGACAGAATCGGCTGCTGGGCTGCATCCGGCCCGCAGGGTGTAGGTTGCTCAGGTCTGCCCCTACTCCTTGCCGATGAGAGGTTTACCTCCATAAAGGCAAGACTATAGGATTTGAGGACCATTCGGATCCCTAGATACAACACCCTGGTAGGAAGCTGGTATATTCAAAATTATGTAAAAATCAACATGATCCAAACTGCCAAACAAGCTTGATTTACAAGGTTTTTTTTACATCTTTAGGTATACAACTTACAGAAGGATTGCCTTAAAAGAAATTGTACTGTTTTCTCTGGTTTTATCAGTGAGTCACCATGAGTTCCACTTCAGAAGAAAGTAAATAAATAAATCATCGAAGGCTTTCATGGCCAGAAATCACTGGGTTATTGTGAGTTGTGGCCATACAGCCTGGAAAACTCACAACAATCTAAATAAATAAATCCTTTCCCTTAGTCATTTTGTTTGAATTTGCTCTTTGCAGTCAGGGCGTAGTTTGACAAATGAAATCACAGTTTCTCTGTATCTGATCTGGTAATAAAGTATGGTTGCCACAGCTATGGTTAATGATTTCCTATACCTTTGTGTTGCAAAATTCAACTACAATCTAATATCGTTTGACTTTGTGCTGGAACCCCACATGGTGCAATGGGTTAAACTCTTGTGTCGGCAGGACTGCTGACAAGATTGTGGTTTGAATCTGGCAGGAGTGGTTGATCCATAAAAAAATTCATTCTAAACTCGTTGGGGGTGGGTGGTTTCCTTTGCTGGGTTGTTAAAGAAATTATTCTGAAAATTTTTAAGTAAATTTCATAATTGAAACGTAATTAATAACGAATTTTTGTTATTATTCGTTACGCCAGCTGGGAGGGAAGAATCGAGGGCAAGCCCTGCACTCTTCCCTCCCTCCCCTCAGAAGCATTGCAGATTAAATTTAACCCGGGATGCCTCTGAGGTGGCGGGGAAAGGAAGGGAGGTGTGGAAGCAAGGCCCTTTAAGGAAATGACGATCACGGGCATCGATTTTGAAATGTCACTTCCGGGTTGGATGCCGAGGGTTGATATAGGGTCAAAATAATTTTAGATACGAAAAATTAATGGATATCAAAGTATTACGGCCGGAGATATCCACGCCTAGAATCTAGGGAGCTGGGTGAGCTTCTGTCTGTCTTTTTTTTTTTTAAATGAATATTTTTATTGATTTATTTACATACAGAATAAAAACCACATCCAAACAACAAAACATAACAAAACAGAACAGTGCACTGTGAAAGTGCCCCTTCCACCCTCACTAACATCCACACCCTCTCCACCCTTCTGAGGGTTTCATCGCCATTCTTCTTCCCTTCAAACTTCCAAGCCTTTGGACAGTTTACGTTACAAATTAAACAGTAGATCCAACTTATTCCTCGTATCTTGATCTCGAGTTTTCCAGATAATATATTGTCTTACCGGTCCCATCGCCCCAACAGTTCCTGCAGTTTATTCTCCTCCATCTCATTAACCCTAATCTCCATAATTTCAAATTGAATGTGCTCTACCAGGTACCGCAGCCAATTCTTAATTGTCCATTTGGAGGAGTCCTTCCAACCCAGAACTATAACCGATTGTGCGCTTTCAATCATAGCTTCCCTTAATTCCTCCATATTCCCCAAGTCACTCTTTCTCACCAATATCGCCATTTCCTTTGTAATTACCCAATTTATGTTCAGTGCCTTATTAATTTCCCTTGTACCTCTTTCCAAAATCTCTGCACTACTGCACATTCCCAAATCAGGTGCATGTATACCCTTTCACTTGGCACCCGTGCCAACACTGACTACTCACATTTTGAGAGAAGTATGCCAATTGGGCCGGGTCCGATACCACTTATGCAGGAGTTTCCTTCTCATTTCCCTCACTCTTGTGTTTTTAATTTTTGCGATATTTCCCCTTATCCTTTCCAGCTCTAATTCTGATATTTGTACTTCCTCTCCCCCACAATTTGGTTAATTCTGCTTGTACAGGGCTTTCCCCTGACCCTACTAACAACTTGTATATCTTTCCCACCTGAGTCCTTTTCCCTTCCTTCCATTCCCTACCATCCTCTCAAAAGCAGTGTCCTCTCTTTGCATTGCCTCTCTAACCTCCCTCTGCATAAGGAATTCACATATTGCCCGAATTTGCAGCCACCACCTTGTCCCAACCAATTCTCTAGTTTATCTCTCCTAATTCTGCCCCTTCATCCACTAATTGCTCCAATCTTGTAACCCCCTTCCCTTTCAATTCCTTATTATTCTGCTTAAATTTTCCTCCTTTTTAGGGTTCATTACCTGTAACGAGGCTACCTTCAAACTCCCCCGGTGCCATCCTCCCTTGCCACCTTCTCCACACCTCCAAAGTGGCTCTCATAGGCCCTATCAATTTCTCCACCTCACCTTTTTCCCCATCTCCTAAAAATAAGTTCCTCCAATCCAATTGCATTCACTTCTCTCTCCACTTTTAAGTATTTTTTGTCTTCCACCTGTAGCTCTATCAGTCTTTCTATCTGAAACGCATCTCTATATAGCTCTAGGCTTGGGATTCCCCATCCTCCTTCCTTCTCACTCGCTATCAACCATTTTTTTCCTTATCCGTGGTTTCTTATCTCCTTCCACCCACTGGTTCACTTTTCTGTCCCATTCTTTTATCTTGACTCCTGAAAGAACTCCTGGTAAAGCCTGGGCTAAATACAGAAATTTAGGCAATATCATCATTTTCAGCGCTCTTATTTTTGCCATTCTCCTCAAGCTTTTGTGTTTCCAACTTTAATTTGTTTCAGGAGTTTTTTCCAAATCTGTCCATAGTTTCCATCTACTATTTTCCCCACATTCTTATAAATCCACACTCCCAGATATTTCATTCTTTTTTATTCCTAATTCTAACCCTGTCTCTTTCCTTACCTCAATCTGTTCCCTTGGGCCTGTATTTATAAACATTATCTCCGACTTTTCCATATTCACCCTGAGCCCTGACTGCCTCTCGAACTCTCTCAGCGTTCCCTTCATTGCCTTGACCATCTCCAAAGGGGACTGGGTTAATATAATTGCATCATCCGCAAATAAGTTTAGTTTCGTCTCTATCCCCTATCCTATATCCTTTCCACGTTATCTTTTCTTATCTTATTCGCTAATATTTCTATTGCCAATACAAATAACATTGGAGATAATGGGCAACCTTGTTTAGTTCCATTCAATATCCTAATCTTTTCCGTCCTGTTTCCATTAACTCTTATATACGCCTCACTCCCTATATATAAACTCCTAATCACCTCACAGAAGCTATTCCCCAAATTTAGTTCTTTGCACACCTCATACAAATAAGCATGATTCACCTTATCTTTTTTTTTTATAAAATAATTCTTTATTGGTTTTTCAAACATATAAAAGGTTTTGAAACAGAATGCACAGAGTGTGCATGAATAAAACAAACATAGATGCTGTGGTCCATCTCGGGACGATCACAGCAGTGTACAGAAAAGAGACAGCTTGAGGTACAGCGGTGCAATGAAATTGTTTGATCCGTGAGGCGTATTATAGTCAGTTTGGTTGGACCATTCTATACATATTATCCCAACTCTTGCTTTTCTTATTTCACTCTCTACGTCGACTTAGTGCCCGTGGTACTATTTGGTTACCTGTAATTTAAGAGAGATCGTAAGTCTATGTCTAAATATTCACTATTACATAGTTCATTAACCCCTAATACCAGTTGAGTGTCAGATCTAAATTGTGTTCTTCCTACAATATTCTTGGACCAACAGCCAGTCTCCCTTTTCCTCCCGGGCTTTATCTTCTTTCTTTTCTTTTAAGGCTTCCGTGAGCCATTCCATCTCGATAGTGTCCATAACCTTTGTAATCCATTCTCCCCTGGTCGGGAGCTCTCCTGCTTTCCAATATTTGGCATATACCAATTTGGCTGCCGTTGTTAATAATATGAAAATCTTTCTCTCATTGGAGCTTAATTCTAATTCTTGATCCACGATACCCAAAAGAAAAAGGTCTGGTTTCCTTTCAATTTGTTTTTTAAAGATTTTCTCTAATTCTTTTTCAATCATTGTCCAAAATTGCTTTGCTTTTACACGTCCACCAGAGATGGAAGAATGTTCCATGCTTTTCGTTGCAGTTCCAACAGTTTGTTTTAGAGTTTTTGTACATTTTTGCGATCTTGTCCGGTGATATGTGCCATCTATGTATGACCTTAAACCAGTTTTCTCTGTAGTTATAACTTGTTAAAATATTTGCATTCTTTTTCCATATATTATTCCAAACCTCTGGCTTAATTTTATAGCCCACATTTCTCGACCACTCCTTCATATACCCTTTGGTTTGGTTTTCCTCTGTATCCAATTTTAGTAGAATTTTATATAAATTTCCTACCAGTATTTTTTTACCTGCCGAGTAATATTCTTTCCATCTCTGATTGGTCGTCTCTGAAGCCTATGATTTTGTCTTCCTTAAATTTTTGATTAATTTGATAATATGGAAACCAGTCCGTTTTCTTTGTCCTCACTTTTCAGTTGGTTTATGGATTTCAGGGTGTATCCAACCCCGTCCCAATAGGTTAAATCTTTGTATGTCCACCATTTTTATCTTCCATTTGTCTGATTCTGTATGCTTCCACCCGGGAAAGCCAGAGCGGATATTCCTGGAAGATTTTTGTTGTGATATTTTAGCCAGGTTTTTAATAAAACCCCTCTTATGTAGTGATTTTTAAAATTTGAGTCGACCTTTATCCTATTGTACCATAGATACCCGTGAAATCCGTATTTTAGATCATGTCCCTCCAAATTAAGCAGCTTATTATTCTCAAGTATACACCAGTCCCTGACCCAGGCCAGACAGTTTGCTTCGAAGTATAACCTTAAGTTGGGTACCCCCAACCCTCCTCTATCTTTCAAGTCATACAATTGTTTTAATCTGACCCTGGGTTTCTTTCCTCCCCATATGAATTTGGAGGTCCCGCATCCAATAAGTAAATTGTGTGTCTTTCTTGATTATTGGGAGGGCTGCAAATAAGAAATTTATTTTTGGTAGGGACATCATCTTTTTACTGTGGCTATTCTGCCAAAAAGAGAGATTTAGCTTAGACCATTTTTCCAGATCTCTGGTTACCTCTTTCCAGTTATGTTCATAATTATTTTTATACAGTTGTGAGTTTTTGGTGGTGAGATGTATCCCAAGGTATTTCACCTTCTTAGTGGAACGGAGTCCCGAATTTTTCTCCAACGCCAACTTGTCTTTTTCAGTCATATTCATTGTTAACATCTGGGTTTTTTCTTTATTAATTTTTAATCCTGCTACCTTACCGAATTGTTCTATTTTTTCTAGCCATAGCGGGAGGAGTTCCTTAGGATTTTCTATTATTAGAACTAGGTCGTCCGCATAAGCTAATACTTTAAACTCATCTTTCTTGATTTTGAGTCCCTTCAGTTTAGGGTCTTCTCTTATATCATCTAGTAATATTTCTAAAGACTGGATAAAGAGAAGGACAGGGCATCCCTGTCTTACTCCCTTCTCTACCTTAATGTTCTTGGTTTTATGTTGATTCACTATAATTTTGTTTTTTGTTGTCCGTATATTGCATTAATTATATTGTTAAAGTTGTATCCTGTGTCCGATTCCTTGTTTAGGGTTTTGACAAAGCTCCAGTTCACCTTGTCGAACGCTTTCTCAGCATCGAGGAATATCAGAGCGACTGTGTTGTTGATGTTTTTATTATAATATTCAATAATATCAATTATAGTTCTTATGTTTGTTTTAAGCTGCCTTCCGGAGAAATCCGTTCTGATCTTTGTTAATTTTCTTGTTAAGATATTGCTTCAGTCGCTCTGATATTACCGATCACGAAGATCTTATAATCTGCGTTCAGAAGTGCTATTGGTCTGTAACTGGCCGGGTTGGTGGAGTCTTTGTCTGGTTTTCCAATTAGTGTTATATACGAGTCCTTCCATGATTCTGGGATTGTACCTGTTTCATTACCTTATTAAAGAGCTTCTCTAGTATATCTATTATTTCCTCCTCGAAATCCTTATAGTATTCTGAGGTGAACCCATCTGACCAGCCGATTTACCCCATTTTATGCGTTCCTTATTGCTGATTTGATTTCTTCCCTGGTTATTTTTGATTCAATTTTTCCCTTTCTCATCCTCCATTTTTGAATTTTTCTAGCTCCGATATAGTCTTCTACGTCCTCGTTATTTATGTTATCTCTTTCGTATAAATCGGAGTAGAATAATTCAAAGGTTTTTCTTATTTCCTCCTCAGTGACTATCTCCCTTTGATTTATCACCAATTTAGATATTGTATTTTTTTCCTTTTTTTCCTTTAGCTGCCAGGCTAGGAGTTTCCCCGCTTTGTTAGCTTGTTCAAAATGCTTTTGTTTGACATATTTTAGATTATTGCGGATTTTTTCCAATTTGAAAAAATCCATTTGCTTTCTTAATTTGTTCAGTTCATTTCTAGACCTGGTATCCTCAGGAGTATTTTTTTTAGCTTTTTTTCTGCAAGGCGGTTTTTATCCAGGATTTCGGTTATGTCTGTCTGGCGCTGTTTTTTTTTTTTTTAGTGAGCTTGAAATTTCATGCATATCCCCTCATAAACGCTTTGCTGGTGTCCCATATTAAGCTCCAGTTGGTGTTATTTCTGCTATTTATTTCGAGGAATTCCTTAAATATTTTTTTGGATTTCAGTTTCAAATTTTTGTCTTGCATTACGTAGTATGGGTATTTCCATCTAAATTCCACTCTGCTCCCGTGGAACACCATCTCTATTGCATTGTGGTCAGAAATATATCGAGGAGTATTTTGATTTTTTTACCCTCGGCAGTATATTCTCTGATGCAAATATATAGTCTATTCGGGACCACGATAGGTGCCTGTTGGAGAAAAAGGTGAAATCTTTTTCCTTTGGATACATCTCCCGCCAAATGTCTTTTACGCCCAGCCCCTCCTGTAGGTCAAAAACTTTTCGGTAACCTCCCATTTTGGGTTTTAGCCCCTCCCTCCTGGGTTCTTGTCAATCTTGGGGTCTACTACCCCGTTAAAGTCGCCAAAATTATGCAGCTATCGTATGTTTGTTCATTGATATTATTTTGTAGTTCTGCAAAGAATTTTGCTTTCGCATCATTTGGCGCGTAGATATTGCATATTAATATACTTTCCTTTTCCACTGTTATTAGGATAACTACATATCTTCCCTCGCTATCTTGAAGTATCAATTTTGGGCTGAAGGCTTTATCAACATATATCGCTACCCCTCTCTTCTTTTTTTTGGCAGAGGCCACAAAAACTTCCCCCAATTTCTCATTTTTTAGGTAGTGGATCTCAGAACTCTTTATATGAGTTTCTTGCAATGCAGCTATACTAACATTTCGTTTTTTACAGTAAGAGAATACCCGTTTCCGTTTCCCGGCATTGTTCATCCCATTAACATTCCAGCTTAAATATTTTAACAACATTTACTTTACTTCGGGCGTTGGTTCTTCCTCTAGGTTTTTTCCCACGCCCAGCTCCTCGTTAGGGTCCTTCTCCGATGTTATCTCCTCGTCCTCATCCCCGTCCAACTCCCCTCTTCATCCTCCTCTTCCGCATTTGGTTCATCTAGAGGTACTGGAGACTTCCCTGGTGTCTTTTGTCAGGCTTATTTTCTGGCTCGTTAATGTCTTCCTCGTTTAGAGTCTCTCCATATCTTTTCAGGAACTCAGTTGCTTTATCGACGGATGTTAACCAGTATTTTTTTCCCTTTAAAGGTCGCCATTATTCCTTCTACCTTCTCCCATCTATATCGGATGTTATTTTTTTGAGAATGTCTGTGACGAAGTAGTAATTTTTCTTCTTTCCATAACCTCGATGGGAATTTCTTTCAAGATGACCACCTTCTTTCCTTTAAATGTTCCGTGTCCTTGTCGTCTGTATTGCCATTTCAGAATTTCATCCTGACCGTTTTTAATGAATAATTCGCTATCACATCACGTGGTAATTCATTCCGTTTAGTATATCTTGAGTTGATTCTATATACGCGGTCCACGTTGCTTTCCATCCATACTTCTTGCTTGCCAAGGATTTTCGCTGAAATGGCTATTATTATGTCACGTATTCTCTCGGCATCCTCCTCCACGATTCCGCAAAAACGTAGTTGATGCTCTCTTTTTGGCTATTTCACTGCGTATTTGTCTTTCCTCCATGGTCTGGTTTTTGTCTTCTAATTCTTTGATTCTTTCCTGGTTTCTTTTCATTTTGGTCTTAATGTCATCATTTTCCTTTTTTAATTCAGAAACTTCCTCTTTTTAGCTCACCGATCCCTCTGTTCATCGTGATCATTTCTTTCTTTACCTCCTTTAACTCTCCTTTCAGTTCTCCTTTGAGCTCTTTTAAATCATCCCTCAAATCACCTTTCATGCCCTTTAGATCCTCTTTCATTTTTTCTGTCTTCGTCACCTCTTTCTATCATCTTCCTGATATCCTGCATCTCAGCCAGGAGCTCTCTGAATCCAAATTCCCGCCCGAGCCTCTCCTCATTGCCTCCCTTTTTTTCCTTTTCTTTGTCCTGACGTCTTGTGGGCATCATTTTCCGGAGACCAATGCTGGGTGCTGTTAGTTATTCTTTCCCTTTTCACTCCCTTAGGTTTGCTCCCTTTCCTTCTCTTCTCTATGTCCCTTGCAGTCACAAGTAGGTTTCTTAGAGGGCTCTGTTTTTTTCTCCCCCTTCTGGTACTTCCGTATATAGTTCTCTGGTCACAGTTTTGGAATGTGGCTTCGGTTACTCACCATCTGTCTTTTCAGTCTGTATAGTGCACTCTTTCTTTTCCTTGCTCTAAGTTGCTCTAAGTTGCTCTAAGTTGGCTGAGTGGCACCGCCCTCTCTTTCCCGTCACGTCACTTCCTTCTTCTGCCTCCTCGGCCCTTGTCTTTCCTTATCTTTCCAATCAGGTCTTCAACAGCCCAAGGTCGCGGGCGCCATCTTCCCTCCCCTCTCTCTCACCTCCCGGCCTCTCCCCGGCTCCCCAGCCTTCCCCGGTAACGTGAAAGTGACTCCCTTTTCTACTGGCTCCCAGTCTTTCTTTCTTTCTTTTCCGCCCTCTGTATCACTCTATTTCTTGGGGTTTGCTTACTTTTACTTACTTTTGCTTACTTCTGGGGGCCAGGTTGTTTGGGTTGATCGGGTAGTTCAGGGAGATCAGGCTGTTGGGTAATTTAGGTAAATTGAGTAAATTGAGTAGATTACCTTCAAGGATTTTAGTTTAGAGGTTTCGTAGCTTCGTGTTGCCTCGGTTCTGCACCACGTCTCCCTTCCGACAGGCCTGGCGGGCGTCTTTTTTTTCTCCCCCTTTCAGTTGTTGAGCTTTGGGTCATTAAGATTCCTTTCTTGTCAGCCTCCGATCAGTGCAATAAAAGTGGTCTGGCTGCAGGGAAGAGGCTCGATCTCTCTTTAGGAGACCCTGCTTGGGGGGGATCCCTTCAGTCTCTCTTCTGCCTGGCCGATTCTTCCCGGTCCCTTGAGGGGATCGGGACTTGATCGACCAAGGCTATTTTTTGAGACCTGGACCCTTCAGTCCTCTATCCCGGACCTGGGTGGGCTTTTCTTTTCCTGCCCGATCACCTCCCCCGCTTCGTTTCTGAGGAGCTCCTCAGAACGCGTCCCTCTCCTCCATTTGCCAGACCGGAAGTCATTCATGATTCACCTTATCAAATGCCTTATGCACATCCAATTTTAATATTCCTAATTTCCTCTTGGTTGCGGTAGCGTGTTGTAGCACATTCATTACATTCCTAATTGGTTCACTTATCCGTCTTTTTTTTAACAAACCCATATTGATCCCCCCCCCCAATAATTTTAGGTAATATTTTCTCCAACCTGTTTGCCAATACCTTTGCAAATATTTTGTAATCTTGATTCGCTAAACTTATGGGGCGGTAGGACTCCGGGCAGGTCTCGTCTCGACCAGCCTTTGGGATTGTCACAATCTCCGATATCTTCCAGGACTGTGGAATAACCTGGTTTAACAATACTTCATTAAAAGTTCCGTCCAATATGGTAACAATTCATTCATATATGTTTTATAAAATTCACCCGAATACCCGTCGGGCCTGGCGCCCTTGACATTTTTAACCCTTGATAACCTTTTTCCACCTCCCCTGACTGATTTCTGCATTTAAGTAAATTTTGTCCCCTTCACTTACTTTCTGTCCAACTTCTATTGGTGTCCTACTAACCTCTCCTTGTTTGTACAGTTTTTCGTAAAAATCTTTCATAATCTTCTCTATCTCCTCCTTACCCTCCTGTATCACTCCACTGGTATCCTTTAATGCTCTTATACACGACTTCTCCTTTTTCTTTTTCAGATATCTCGCCAATTGTTTAACTGACTTTGTCCCCCAAGAGCTGATTTTTTGCCTCATTGCCATTCTCATCTTATTCCAATGCATTTCATCAAATTGTACCAATTCTTTTCTTTTCTGTTTTAGCAGCCTATGCCACTCCCTTTTTACCTGGGCCTTCCCTGTTCTATCCATTAATACATAGTCAATACAGCTGAATACATTGTGCCTTGCTGAGTAGTAAGTACTTCTGTTCCCTACCCCACTATGCAGATCTACCATATCAAGTTTACTTAAATGCAGAGACCTTCTATTGTTACCTCCTACTGATGACATTTGCATATTAAAATCTCTCCCGCCAAGATTGTCGTCCCCTCCTTAAAGTTATCCAACTTCCTTTTCATGTTCATGATGAATTGTTTCTGCCCCCACATTTGGCGCATAAATAGCTGCCACTGTCATCTTCTGTCGATTTATTATACCTTTAATAAAAACCCATCTGCCTTGTCTGTCCTTCTGCCACTCCACGCTTTCCCACGGGACCCTTTCTTGAATCAGAATTGCAGTTCCCCTCGCCCTGCAAACCATTATGTCGACCTTATTATCCTTTGCCAATTTGCTTACCCGGTACCTCTTAAAATTCGAGTTCAAGCCATTCGGATTTAAAGCTAATATTGTTAGATCACCCATTTCCCTTTATCTTTTCATTCTCTAGAACTGTCCTATCATGCTTGCTTTCCTCCTTTCTCACCCCTTCCACCCTCAGACACCCGTGCCTCTCTCGTGACCCCACCTGAACCAAGTGGGATGGCGAGCTCCTCGCTTGCCCTTGAGTAGAGGCCCTCATTCTGTGAGTGCGTTCCCACCTCCCGGCTCCCCTTACTCATATTTAGGTTTCCCCCTAAACCCCCCCTCCCCTCCCCCTCTTTCTTCCCTTTCGGCTGCATTACTACTTAAACTATATCTAACCCATAGTGGCCATAAAGCTTCTGTCTGTCAGCTCAAACTTCCCATGCATGGACATGAGAAAAAGCCTCCCACAAAGATGGTACCACTGCCTTTGGGCAGCAGACGTAATGTGCACTTTTTTGGACATTGACTGGAATGACGTTGCGGCAGATGATACTGTGCTTTGTCTTATGGTTTTAACTAATGCTCTATTTATTGGTTTTAATGACTATGCAATCGTTTTTAATGTTTTTATATATGAATTTGAATTTATTGTTGTATTTTGATTATATTGTATTGTGGTGTAGCGGCCTTGTACCGTTGCAAATGTAAGCCGTCCTGAGTCCCCCTGTGGGGGTGGAGAAGTGATGGGATACAAATGCTAGAAATAAATAAATATTAAAAATATCAAAACATCCAGGCATCCCTGGGCAACGTCCTTGCAGACAGCTAATTCTCTCACACTAGAAGTGACTTGCAGTTTCTCAAGTCACTCCTGACACACACACACACACACAAACACATTGAGCTCAGTCTCATCTTCTATATGTCTAAAAGAAGTGGATTGTGGCCATATTTTTATTCCAACCCAACAAACCTACTGTGAAATATAATTCTCTTCCCGCACCCCAACCCCAGCTTCGTAAATGTATTTTACTTGAGAACACAATGTGAGCGAGATAAACAAAACATTTGCATGATAAAGTAGAACTGAAAAGCAAAAAGAGTCTGGTCTCTTTGGTAAATAGAAATTTAAGCAGGTATTGTTATGCATTTTATGCCAATATACATTCAAAAGTCATACATTATTTACCCGTGAGTGATTATGAAAAATTTAAGCCTCATAAACTGCTTTACTTGATACTCTTCTCATTTAAATGGGTTGAAAGTTGTTTGTTGTTTGTTTGGGGAAAAAAGGCACTCTTGTTTGCGTCTTTGCTTGAGTTGAAGTAATGTTTTTATAGATAACTTGTAGAATAAAATCCAAGTTTTGTCCCTCTTTCTTCTTCTAAAGTGGAAGAAGCAAGGCTTTTTCTTAATTGTGTCAGAAATGACTTGAGAATATATTACAAGTCGCTTCTGGTGTGAGAGAATTGGCCATCTGTAAGGACGTTGCCCAGGGGATGCCCAGATGTGTTACCATCCTGTGGGAGGCTTCTCTCATGTTACCGCATGGGAAGCTGGAACTGACAGATGGGAGCTCACTCCATCTCGTGGTCTTCAGGTCAGCCATTCAGCCGGCAAAAGGATTTAACCCAGGCATGGGCAAACTTTGGCCCTCCAGGTGTTTTGGAATTCTACTCCCACAATTCCTAACAGCTGGTAGGAAGGCAATCATACTCGGCCATGAGTGATTTCTTTTTTCATGTCAGGAGCAACTTGAGAAACTACAAGTTGCTTCTGGTGTGAGAAAATTGGCCATCTGCAAGGATGTTGCCCAAGGGATGCCCGGATGTTTTGATGTTTTACCATCCTTGTGGGAGGCTTCTCTCATGTTCCTGCATGCGGAGGTGGAGCTGAAAGAGGGAGCTCATCCACACTCTCCTCAGATTTGACCCTCTGACCTGTTGATCTTCAGTCCTGCTGGCACAAGGGTTTAACCCATTGCACCACCAGGAGCTCCAGGACATGGGGTAAAGGTAGGTAAAGGTTGTCCCCTGACAGTAAGCCCAGTCGTGTCCTACTGGGGGTTGGTGCTCATCTCAATTTCTAAGCTGAAGAGCTAGCGTTGTCCATGGACACCTCCAAGGTCATATGGCTGGCATGACTGCATGGAGCACTGTTACCTTCCCATCAGAGCGGTACCTATTGATCTACTCACATTTGCATGTTTTCGAATTGCTAGGTTGGCAGAAGCTGGGGCTGACAGCAGAAGCGCATGCCGCTCCCCGGATTTGGACCTTCAAGCTTTCACTCAACTGAAGACCTGTCGATCTTCAGTCTTGCCGGCACAAGGGTTTAACCCATTGTACCACCATGAGCTCCAGGACATGGGGTAAAGGTAGGTAAAGGTTGTCCCCTGACATTTAGTCCAGTCGTATCTGACTCTGGGGGTTGGTGCTCATCTCAATTTCTAAGCTGAAGACCTAGCGTTGTCCATAGACACCTCCAAGGTCATATGGCCGGCATGACTGCATGTATCGCCGTTACCTTCCCATCAGAGTGGTACCTATTGATCTACTCACATTTGCATGTTTTTGAACTGCTAGGTTGGCAGAAGCTGGGGCTGACAGCAGAAGCGCATGCCACTCTCCAGATATGAACCTTCAAGCTTTCGCTCAACAAGCACAGCAGCTCAGCGATTTAACCCACTGCTCCACCGAGGGCTCTAGGCCATGAGTGATAGCCTATGATGATGACCCACAGGATGTTTACTCTAGGTGCCCCACCCTGAAACGCAATTCACTGGAGAGTAGGAGGACAGATTGAAGAACAGTCTTCCGCTGAGATCTATTAGTGTCACAGTAGATCAGGGGTGCCCACACTTTTTCAGCATGTGAGCTACTTATAATAAAACCAAGTCAGAAAGATCTACCTCCTCTAGGCTGGAGAGGGGAGGAGCGGCGCGGGGCTTGGTGCAGTCTGGCTCCACCCCCTCTGGCTTCGGCTCTACCAGCTGCTTCTCCAGGCTTGAGGATGGCAGTGCCAAGCCAGCCTTGTGCTAGCTATGCCACCACTGGCTTGGCATTGCCATCCTCAAGCTTGGAGAAGCTGCTGGTAGAGCTGAAGCCAGAGGGGGGCGGGGCCAGGGTGCACCAAGCCCCACCCCCTCCCCTTTGGGTTTGGAGCTCCCAGCAGCTTCTCCAGGCTTGAGGATGGCAATGCCAAGCCAGTGGTGACATAGCTAGCACAAGGCTGGCTTGGCACTGCCATCCTCAAGCCTGGAGAAGCTGCTGGTAGAGTGGAAGCCAGAGGGGGTGGAGCCAGGCTGCTCCAAGCCACGCCCCCTCCCCCTCTGGGTTTGGAGCTCCCAGCAGCTTCTCCAGGCTTGAGGAGGGCAGTGTCAAGCCAGTGGTGGCATAGCTAGTACAAGGCTGGCTTGCCACTGCCATCCGCAAGGCTGGAGCAGCTGCTGGGAGTGCCGAAGCCGGGGGGAGGGGTAGGGCTTGGCATGGCCTGTCTCCGCCCCCCTCTGAGAAGCACCCCATCCAGCTGGGATCGACTTCCTTCGGTTCCGGGATCGACTGGTCGATCGCAATCGACTTCCTGGGCAGCCCTGTGAGTAGATGATGTGAAATGGCAATAGTAGCAGAGACTCAATTAGCTTAGCATTAGGGGGAGAAGAGGTGGGAGTTGCCTCTTGCCCTTCCCAGTAAATGCAGCAAAAAGCAAACTGCTGCAGCCTGTCCTGGCTCATGTGTTCTTGAGAACCTGCTGATGTTTCCTGGCCACATGCACTCCAGTTTTCAACAATGTACCTTTCGTACTGCCCTCCTGTTATCAGCGGGGCTTGCACCCAGGTGATTATATACACCAGCAAGCTGCGAGGGAGGCATGTGAGCTAAGTGACAGCAGGTTGGTTTCCTTGTAAAATCCCACTCTGCTTAAAGGCACCTCGAGTGAAACTATATGGCTATTAAAGTAAAACATAACATTCTGTCAGCGAAAAGTAGTGACAACATGAACCAGAACCTCAGAACTGTCAGTAGGAATGGGTTGCTCCCCCCGCTCTCCGTTGCCCCAACATTTATGCAGCTCATATTCCTGAGTGAAGGTGCTCAGATTGATAGAGACAAAGACAGGACTGAGACGGGCGCACCGTGTCAGTTAAAATTCCAGAGGTGGAATCGGTGCCTCCGAAATCAGGCCCTGACGTTAGTGCAGAGATGTCGTTGTTTTTAGGGAATGGATATGACACACATTAAGAAGTTAAATGGACCCACCAAGCAGCATCTTTTGGTATGCCATGGGAACTTTCTCTCCTTTGACTGGGAAGAGGGGTGGGGAAGGGGAAAACAATGCCTATTATATTACATGTCAATGTTGCTGTCATTAAGCAGTTGGAAAGATTTCGAGCAGATAAACTCCCCGTTGGGATGGGAAGCTGCCTTGGCAGCCAAAAATCTAGGCCTTGTTTTGATTGATAAACCCACTGTGACAAGGAGAGATAAAAAAGCAGCCCCTTGTTTGGTTCGCGTAAATAGGAAATTAACTCGCAAAGTTGTCAGAGATAATTAACTCTTAGATGCAGTGTGTCTATTCACCCCGACGTCCCGAAATTATGGAGAAATGCACATGTCAACATGCTGACAGAATTTGGTGTTGATCAGATAATCGGGTTTTGAGGTGCCTGATTGTTTGAGCCTTTTTTTTTAGAGAGAGAAAAGAAAATGAAAAAAAGATATAAGGGCTCAGCTTGGATGCTTTTTATCATTATGCATTCCCTTTAGCTGCCGCAGCAAGAATCAAACAGCAGCGCTGCGCTTTAATGTGGGAGATTCAGGGATCAAGAGATAAAGTCAAGGGCTGTGCTTCAGAATAACACTTTCCCCCTTCATTGTTGTTGTTGTGCCTCGAACCCTTTAGGGTTTTGGGGGGACAAGAGGGGGAGGAACTAATGATAATGATGAAAAAAATTCCTGGAAGGTGAACTGATCAACATTTCCCAGGAACAATGGTAATGCTATGAGATTTTTTTGAAAAAAGAATGAGCAACTTCAGAACTTACTACTTCCAGAAACACAAAGGAAAAGGAAATGACCTGGGTGCTTGTTGTTGTTGAGCTTGTTGTTGTTGTTTATTCATTCATTCACTTCCAACTCTTTGTAATCTCCTGGACCAGTCCACACCAGAGCTTCCTGTTGGCCGTCACCACCTCCAGTTCCTTAAAAGTCCCTTTACATTGGCCTGCCCTTGTCAGTGATCCGGAAACTTAAGCTCTTCCAGAATGCCGCTGTGCGACTTCTCACTGGGGCCCCAGTGATATGCCACATAACACCTATCCTCCAGCAGCTCCATTGGCTCTCAGTCGAGCACTGGATCACCTTCAAGGTGATGGTGTTAACTTTCAAGGCCTTGCATGGTCTGGGGCCGCTGTATCTGAGGGTCCGTCTCCTCCCCTACCAACCCCAGAGGTCACTTCATTCTGAACAAATGAACCTCCTTGAAGTACCGACCTTCAAAGCAATCCGTCTCATATCGACCCAGCGCACAGCCTTTTCTGTAGTGGCGCCGTCAATATGGAACACTCTTCCAAGTGATGTATGGGCCATGCAGGACCTACTCTCCTTCTGCAAGGCCTGCAAAACTAATATTTTCCGGCTAGCCTTTTATTGCTAGGCTAGAAATCTTTCTTTAAACTAGTTTGCGTGTGCAAGGGTGACACACCTCGTGCCAAGAACAATAACACAGACACAAGTGGTTAGATGAAAATGGCCACAACTCATTTATTGAAAACAGGAACAAAGGGTTGGCAGCCACGCTTGGGTCCTGGATCAGGGTAGAACAGCCCCCACGAATGTCCAAAGGTGTTAGCAAGCCTGGGGTGCGAGCAGCCCAATGCCTGTCCACGGAAACTCAGCACCCCAGGGGGCCTGGGCGTTATCCCCCTAACAACCAAGCCAACCTGATCCAGGGGCCAAGCCACACGCCAAACATGCAAGTTGTGACAAATGGCATAATAATGCATAACCAAGGACAATGCAACAATGACATGGAGAAAGAACAAAATGGACACCAACAAGCAATGCAATAAGTAGGGAGGGTGGGAGGAAAAACAGAGCTGCCCCCCACGTGCAGCCTGGGCAGCCACGGGCGGCCTTAAATAGACTGCCCAGGCGGAAGTGCAGGCCAGCCGGCAAAAAGAGGGGGCACGGCGGGGCCAGCCCCCTCATTGGCCGGCCGGCGTTGGTGGCTGGAACTTTCCCGCCACTGCAGGGGCTTCTGGGAAGAAGAAGCCCCTTCTCTCTCCCCAAGATGGCAGCGAGGGCAACCCCCCCCCTTCCGCAAACCGCTTGGCCGGTAAGTCGGCCAAGCCCACTAATATGTTTGCTTTTACCTCTGTGTATTTTTACTTGACTGTAAGCCGATCCGAGCCCTCGGGGAGTGGCGGTGTACAAATCCAAATAATAAATAAATAAATAAAAATCAAGCCAGTTACTTCAAGGATACTATCCATCCATCTTGCCCTTGGTCGGCTCCTCTTCTTTTTTCCTTCCATTTTCCCCAGCATCATTATTTTCTCCAAGCTTTCCTGTCTTCTCATTATCTGGCCAAAGTACCTCATCTTTGCCTGTAACATCCTTCCCTCCAGTGAGCAGCCAGGCATTATTTCCTGGAGTATGGACTAGTTGGATGTTCTCGCAGTCCAAGGCACTCTCAGAATTTTCCTACAGCACCACAGTTCAAAAGCGTCTCTCTTCCTTCGCTCAGCCTTCCTTATGGTCCAGCTCTCGCATCCATATGTTACTATGGGGAATACCATTGCTTTAACTTTGTGGATATTTGTTGTCAGTGTGATGTCTCTACCCTTCACTATTTTATCAAGATTGGTCCTTGCTCTCCTCCCAAGAAGGAAACGTCTTCTAATTTCCTTGCTGCAGTCTTTGTCTGCAGTAATCTTTGCACCTTGCTGAGCTTACGCAGGACCTAATGTAAATGTAAGCAAAATTAAGGGATGTGTGGTTATGATGAAAAACAAAAACTTCATACCGTAGTACCAAATACATTTTGTTGCATAAAGCACGAAAGAAGATGGTGCTCACAAGCTGTCGGACCAGGGAATAGGCTCCTCCAGAAGGAGAAAGGAAAGGAATTGAAATGTTCTAAAAGTCTTGTTAACAAATAATAATAATACTAATAATACACTTTATTTATATTCCGCTCTTCTCACCCCGAAGGGGACTCAGAGCGGATTACATTACACATATGGCAGACAATCCCTGCTGGTTTACATACAATTACATACAACAAGTACAATTTAGAAGGATTTTTTCTTCTTCTGGCTGCGTCACAGGGTGTGATTGCTCCATTACGTCAATACGTCATTACGTCACAAGGGGGCGCTGTTGCTTCATTCTCATGACGGAGAGCCTCTGTTTCTGCATTCCACCATCCGACAGCCGATCTTTCTTTTTATCCAGGCATTGTAAAGTCCTTTCTTGTAAAAATCCTTCCCCGCTTGGTGGTTCCCAGTTCATCTATTCACAGTTGGGCTGTTTTCAAACTGTTGGGTGAACAGTGGGCTCACAGCTGGGTGTCCAGACCAGCCCGGGAATCAAACATGCAACCTTCTGATTGCAAGCACAGCTGTTGTTACCGCTGTGCTATCTCTCCGACCCTGTCCCATTTCATGTCCTAATAACTAGTAGTAATTGCAAGAATTGCAATTATTGTGGTGTGAACAGTATTTATTCCTCTTCTGAAAGTCATTAGTAACTTGCAAACTCACCAAAAGCAATGCATCTGCCACACTTATTACTGTGGAACTAGGATGGGATATAATTTGCATGCGAGAAACAGTAATATCCAATATTTAGTAGGTTTTGCCTCCTTTGTGTTTAATTTTTTTTTACAGAGCTCCATTTATTGTACTGATATATTAAAGCTGCAGGTGTTTGTTAAACAGTCAGTCTTATGTATTCCTTCAACTACTGTACATGCACCAAAAAAGCATATTTGGATAAAGGGAAAATTGCAGGAAGAATTCATCCTACGCATGGAAAAGAATGAATTTGGCTGAACACAATCAGATGGCTGCCAACTATTATTTGGGCAGTTATGTTGGTACTCCCTTGAATGTCTGTCTATCATTTTTATTTCATAGAAAAAGTCAACTAGTAAGAGACAGTGGATTTGGAACTGACTCGCTCTTGGGATGCCATAGAATAAACAAATAGCTTCTTGAAGGAAGCAATTAATAAGTTTAGCGATTTTCTTCCTTCTGTGAGAAAGCATTTGAAAACTGTGATTTTCCAAAGCAATTCACAGTTCAGGACTTATCCTGCACAAGATTTTCCTGCGGTTGTTTTGCAGAGAAAATGGCATTATTTATTTATTTATTTACTTCATTTATATTCGGCTCTTCTCACCCCGAAGGGGACTCAGAGCAGATTACAGTACATATACTTGCAGACAATCACTGCAGTTCAACATATACATATATTGACGAACATAGACAAACAAAGACGAACAAAGAGGCAATTTTCTGGCAAACTTCTGACAAACTTCTGGCCACCAGGGGGAGCTAACGCACTCCTCATCTCTCTGAGCATTTTCCAGCTTCCCTTGTTGTTCTTCCGCATTCCTTTCAGCGATTGCTGGAGTTCTTTATGGCCTCATAAATCAGTCAAAATTTGCCTCCCCACTTAATGTGGTACCTTTATCTCCTACTTGACAAATGAACTGTCTTTCAGGCTGCAAAGGTCAGCAGCAGGCTACACTTAAGGTCGGGCACCCACCCCGACCCGGGCAGGTCTCGAACTCATGACCTACAGGTCAGAGAGGTCTTATGCAGCTGACACTTAGCCAGCTGCGCCACTTCCCGGTGCATTATCTGCAATAAACTGGATTTTCTGCACAAAAATTTAATATTCCTCTGTAGAAATATTATGGTATTTTCTGTGCAGAAAATTCCGCTTTCTGTGCCGTGATTGTTGTTTTCCCATGCAAATCATGCCCATGTGGACTTTCACAGAATATTTCCAATTGCAGCATTTTGGAAACAATATTTATTTGTACGAATATCATTTTTTGCACATAAAATGCCATTTTCTGTACAAATAACATGTTTTCTGTGCAAAACAACCATATGCAATCTTTCCACAAAATAGGTCCCAAACTATGAAGATTTGTGTCACTCCAGCATTTTTTCCAGACAGGATTTCTCAATACTTGAAAAATATAGATTTTAAAAATAATTTCAAATAATTTTTTCCATTCCAATTTGTAAGTAGAATCGTGAATATTTCTAACAAACCATGCTCGGTACATTTTCAGAAGCCTTGATAGACTCGACCTCTAAAGTTCTATACCTTATTTCCTGAGTAGATAAGTCTTTCTTACTTCTCTTGGGTGGCATATGGGGAGGAGTTTCTCTGCACCTCTCCATGTCAGGAGTAGCAGTGCATATTTTAATTCAGTGCTACCAGTGAAGAACTTTCTTTCAGTTTCACACGAATGATAGCAAAATACAGGCCATGGAAAACTTCTGGTTTGAAAGTAGGAGAAAGTGGAAAGGATACATTTCCTGATTCCTTAAATGAGGCAAAGTTGACAATTTTGGAACCTCAATCCAAAATATTACCTTTCTGATCTCTGTGTGAATTTGAAAAGACCCCGAACTGGAATTTCAAGAGCTAAGTACTCACAGCTTCTGCTGGATAGGTGTTATATCTTTATTTTGCAATGAACCAAGTATCTAATCTTTTCATTACTCCAGAGCAAGAATGCAACTTTTCAACAATCTTACCTGAAGGTAGAAACATTTGGAGATTTTCCACCCTCTGCACATTGACTTTCGTGACTCTTCAAAGCTTTCCCCATCATCCCCCAATGAGTCATAAGAAGAATGAAGGGAGAACAGGGGGTTTCATAACCAATATCCCAGTCCCACCTTTTCCCCAGAGATCAAAGAACATTTGGTTTTCCCAATTGGATGGGAACCATGGATTCAAGTACTTTTTTGGCAGGCTCTTGGAAACCAGATAAATATGTTAAATACAACTTCATTTCCAACTTAATAACTCTTCACAGTGTGATTCTCTGGGCCTGTGCCCAAGGGTATAGCCTTATATTTGCACCCTGTTTGAGAATTAATTGTCCCACCACAGAGGTAGATGTAGGGTGTAGAAGATACCAATGTGCTCTATTACACCTGGACTGGAATCTTACTAATGACATACACAGGAATAGGCCTCACTATGCATGCAGGGTGAAATTATTCTCCACAGTGCAGCAGACCCCAACAGAAATTGTGCCTACTTCAGTGTCTGCATTGCAGTTGCACATTTTGTTTGTGCATTGAGTAATTTGCATTGCAGTTGTATATTGTGCATTGGTATCCAGCTCATGGCATGAGTTACAGGTTGTTATTCTATAAGGCAAGGGTGCTCACACTTTTTCAGCATGCGAGCTACTCTTAAAGCAACCAAGTCCAAAAGATCTACCTGTCCCCGCCGCCGTATGCTCCCGCACGCTCCTGCCACCGCACACTCCCGCCACCACACGTGCTCCTGATGCTGCTTCCCGCCCGCGCAGCGCTTCTTCCACCTGTGGGGCATTGCAGAAAGGAGAAAGCATGAGGTGGGGCATCCAAAGGGAACGCTCTGCCCTGCCTGTCTCCCTCCAGAGGCCCCGCCTCATGCTTGCTCCTTCCGACAATGCCCCGCAGGCGAAAGAAGCACCTCAAGAGCGGAAGCCAGCAGCAGGAGCGCGCATGCATGCAGGGTGTGCACGCGCATGGCAGGTGCGCCCCATCCGGCTTCTGAGGCCCGAAGATCACCTGGAAGAGGGCCGAAGATCTACTAGTAGCTCTGGAGCTACCTAATGAGCACCCCAGCTATAAGGGGTTTATATTCTCCTGGCGTAGTGTATTTCCACATACAGTCCTTATACTATGTGGAAAGGATATTGGATTGCAACCATGTTTTCATGGTGTGACTAAATAATAGGAATGATGGCTATGAAGAATGGAATTGACTGTGAACAATGAAAATGTTTGCGATTATGCCTTTACTTTACTTTTTGTTTGCTGGGTGATGAATAAAAAGGATTAAACTGTGCTGAAAAGCAGGCCAGGAACTGGTACTACTCCCACTTGCTTTCGTGTTGATTTTTGTACTGGGAGGGGCCTTCCCGTTCCGCGCTCCCGAAGTAACAAAAGAAATTAATGAAATGGGAGAAATGAGTTCCGTGCAGAACTCTAATTTATATCTTGCTTCCTCTCTCCCAAAGATTGGAATGGTTGTTGTTGTTGTTGTTATTATTATCATCATTACTTATAGCTAACATTTTTTAATTGTTAGTACTGGTTTTTACTGCCATTGAATTTTTGCCAGAATTGTAAGCTGCCTTGAGTTCCTTCGGGTGAGAAACGTGGGATAGAAATGAAGTAAATAAATAAGTAAATAATATGCTTCTGTCTCTTCCAAAGGAAACTCAAAGTGTCAAAAGGAGACTCACTGTGATGGTAACAGATCTCAGCTGTTGGATTCAAGAATCAAAGGAATGTGATTATATAATATTATCTAAAGCAGTGTTTCCCAACCAGTGTGCCGTGGCACACTAGTGTGCCGTGAGCGATCATCAGGTGTGCCGTGGGAAATTGGAACCTCCAATACCCTTTCTTCCCCCTCCTGCCGAACACCCTTTCTTCTCCATTCGGGCTCCCTTCTTCCCAGCCTTGCTCTGCTCGCTTTGCCTCGCTTTGCTCTGGGGCGAGTCTGCGCAGTAGCACCCTCATGGGTCACATCTTCCTCCCTCCCCCCTCCCCTCCTGAATACGCTCACCCTGCCCGCACGGATCAAAATGGCGACAGAAGCGGCAGTGTAGAAGAAAAAGTAAGTGTTCAGCAGGAGGGGGAAGAAAGGGCGTGAAAGGGAAGGGGGAGAAAAAGGTCTCTGTCGGAAGCTGGCATGGGCAAACTTGGACCTTCCAGTGTTTTGGACTCCAACTCCCACCATTCCTAGCAGCCTCAGGCCCTTTTCCTTTTCCCCCCTCAGCCACTTAAGCAGGAAAGGGCCTCAGGCTGTTAGGAATGGTGGGAGTTGAAGTCCAAAGCACCCAGTGAGCCGAAGCTTTCCCATGCCTGTATTAGGGATCTTAAAGTGGTGAGCCTCCTTCCAACATTGTGATTCTGGATAGAAAACAAACAACAACATAACATTACATTGTTTGAGTCCACTGTGCTCCGGGTGTAGGTGAACTACAACTTCCAAACTCAAGATCAATTCCAAAGCAAACCCTTTCAGTACTTTCTGTTGGTAATGAAAGTTCAATATGCCAAGTTTACCAAGTTTGGTTCAATTCCATTGTTGCAAGAGTTCAGGATGCTCTTTGATTGTGTGTTAACTATAAATCCCAGAAACTGTAACTCCCAAATGTTAAGGTGTATTTTCCCCAAACTCCATCTGTGTTCACATTTGGGCATATTGAGTATTCATGCCAAGTTTGGTCCTGATCCAACATTGTTTCAGTCCACAGTGCTCTCTGTATATATGTGAACTACAACTCCAAAACCCAAGGTCAATGCCCACCAAACTCTTATAGTATTTTCTCTTGGTTATGGGAGTTCTGTGTGGGAAGTTTGTGTCTTTCTGCCATTCCTGCCAGGATATCTATGTTGTGTTCATCGAAACAGGCCCAGATTTCACACTGAGTGTATAAATACATTTAAAAACATATTAACTATATGTATTACTGTGTTAGAGTGTCATTTTATGTCATTTGGGTTGGTGGTGTGCCCCGGGATTTTGTAAATGTAAAAAATGTGCCACGGCCCAAAAAAGGTTGAAAAACACTCATCCAAAGGGAGCAGGATAATAAGGGATTAAAATCAATAATGAGTGTGAAGTTCATAGAGTAGTTTTAGTAGTTATGTGTCTAGTATGTGTTTATCAGTGCTGTTTTGTCTTAGGGTCGTGTGTTTTAGATTTGGTTTTGTTAGATATAATTTCAGTGTTATATGTTATGAAAATCTGCTTTTTTGTTTTGCCTTTGTTTTTCCTATTTTTATTTACTTCTGAATAAAAATTAATTTTCAAAATCAGACTTTTTTGTTACAGCCTTAATTGTTTATCCCTGCCTATTTATTTTTTTTTAAAAAAAACTCTGCTAGAATGTCTGCTATAACAAACAGAGCTTCTTTTGTAGCTATAAATATAGCTGTCTACTGGATTGTGCCCAAGGGGTTGTGCATCATAGTTTGCTAAATTTTAATCATGCTAATGTTTGCATTTGTGTGGAGTTCGCATGTCCCCCAAAGCTCTTAATCCCCGGCTTGCTGTCCCAGGCAAAATGCCCAGTCTCACTTGGGGCTTTGCTAGCAAACAGTTCTGATTCCATTGACTTCTCATCACCAACTTCTGTAATACATTTATAGATCTGATAAGAGCTTTTACTCAAGATCTAGACTTCTTTGAGCAAGGTTGGGAGCTCTTGTCAATGATATTGGATTCCCTCTGTGCCCCCTTTCCCCAATTCAACATAAAATATCCTGACAAAAATCAAATTCATCCCTCTCTCTCTCTCTGGAAGGCACACATCAAAGCCATAAAAGCCACTTTCCACTAGACAACTCGAACGTTTTCTTAGGGCAACTGTAGGAGACACAAATATTGTTTCCAGAATTTTGAAATGATCTGTTATCTCCTTTTGATGAAGAGCTCTGAAGATAACCATAAAGATGCCTCAAGCTTTCAAAGGGAACAATACCAATCTATTTTATGGATAGGAAGAATATTTTTTAATGTTTTTAAAATTTCAAAAAGCATGCTTTTCAAGAAATTCAGATGAGAGTAGTTCTGTACCAACGAGACTCCACAGACTCATTCTGCGCAAAATTCATAATTTGGTTGATTTGCACAGAAAAAATGTTGTTTACAAAAAATTCAAAAATTCCCCAAAAATCGGTGGATAAGTGAAACGTTTTTAAATTTGTTGAGCTAACAGTGGTAAATGTTTTCTATCATTATAGCAAGTTTCACTCCAATAGCTTTAAAAATGAGGGAGAAAGGAGCCCCTGAAGTTTCATCAATTATATTAATTTAATTATTCACATGCGCAATTACTGTAATGAAATAGTAACAAAATTCTGTTACTCATGTTATAGTAATGAATTTTTCACTAAGTATACTTTAGAAACACTTTAGAAACAAAATGCCAGCACCCCCCAGTTTTGTAAATACTTTTGAACCATTTTAATGGATTGCATGTCCTATCTATTATCTATCTAGTATCTATCTATCTAGTATCTATTAGGGCTGTTTGATTTTAAAAAATCCCCGCTTCTAAACTCGCTTCGGCTCTAGGGGGCGTTGGCGCTTCGTATCTGATAGACTTCCGAATATTTCCATTAAAATTTCAAAATTTATTTGGATAAATTCTGAAATTTCGGAATGACTTTTTAAATGGCGGACATGCATCGCTTTAACTCAGTTAGGACTGGGGGATGGGGAGGGAAGAAATTGGTGCTGAGCAAGAGGAGGTGGCAAGATCTGGAGGAGCATTGGTGATCAGGAGGAAATCTTGGCCCCTGGCGTCCAAAGCATGCTTTGGAAGCCAGGGGCAGAGATTAGGAGGCGATTTCCTCCTGTTTCCCAAGGCTGTCTCTCCGCTTGGGAGGGATAGCCTTGGGGAATAGGAGGAAATCTCGGCCCTTGGCTTCCAAAGCCGAGATTAGGAGGCGATTTCCTCCTGATCGCCAAGGCCGTCCCACCCAAGCCGAGGGAGAGCCATGGCAATTGGGAGGAAATCTCGGCCCCTGGCTTCCAAAGCATGATAGCTCATTGGCTGGAGGAAATCTGGTGGCTGCTTGCAAACCACCTGAATGCAACCAGCCAATGATGGAAGGCTCCAGGAAAGTGGAAATGACATCCGACGCCCTTTTCGATAATGGCAGACGGAGCTTTGGTATGGTGATGCCACTTCCGGGTAACTTTAATTTTTCGAAAACAGTAAAAAAAATGACTTTTCTTCCAACACATTCCGATTTCTTTAGATTCCGACAAACCTACTCAGCCCTAGTATCTATCATATATCATTTTTGAATGTATGATAAAGCTAAACGAACTTTTGCACACATTCAAAAGTGATTCAAGGAAGGTCTGCTCTTTCCATAGGCTAAACATGGGACTGAGCATGCATATGCAAGTAGTCCTAAGCAAGACTCATAGGTGAGAAGAACCAACAAGAACAGATGCAAAAAAAAAAAACTAAGTGAAAATACTGCTGGTGTGTTACTTCCTATATAATGATGAAAACATAGCTTCTATATGATCTGATAGAAAAGGAGAAAGAGAAGAAGTGACAGCAGCAAGTGCTCTGAAAAGAGCTATTGTGCCTGGTTTGTTGGTAGTTAAAAACAAAGCATAAAGCCTAGGAGAAAAATATTTATTAAACCACCAAATGCAAGGCTGAGCCTCTGATTTCCCTAAATCCTTAAGAGGATTGACATATCGCTTATGGAAGCTTCTTAGTGGCTGGGTGCTCAGCCCTGTATTAGAGGTGTCATGTTTGCCCGTACTTCGGCTCCATTTGGTAGGGGAGATGTACCTTTGACTACGTGCATTGCTAATTACTCACCTAAGATTAGGGTGGCACATAACAGGTTTTCTCTTTCTAAATTGGAGTATAAGATTTAGGGCATTACAAGCCTAGTTTTTCCAATCTTTTCCCATTTAAGTGCAAAGTTGCATTTTAATGCTCCCAGAATTCACATTGTTTTTTGTGAATGCCTGATATTGTAAAAATATTTATTCCATCTTTTCAAGTGATATTATTTTTTAACGTATTACATTTCAAAGTATTTATGTATTTATTGTGTCAGAAGCCAGTTGAGGGTACAGTTATAACATATTTAAAAACACAAACAAAGTTACAAATTTGGCATTATACTAAATGTCCTTTGACCAAAAGCTGGACACTTGGAGTGCCTCTGGTGTGGCTGTAAAGAGGTTCTCCATTGTGCATGTGGCTGCTCAGGCTGCATTGTAGTAAGTGGTCTATGATTGCTCTTCTCCACACTAGCACATCACAGACTCCACTTTGTGGCCCCATTTCTTAAGGTTGGCTCTGCATCTCGTGGTGCCAGAGTGCAGTCTCTTCAGCACCTTCCAAGTTCCCCAATCTTCTGTGTGTCCAGGAGGGAGTCTCTCATCCGGTATCAGTCATGGATTGAGGTTCTGGATTTTTAGCCTGCCACTTTTGGACTCTTGATTGCTGAGGTGTTCCTGTGAGTATGTCTGTAGATCTTAGGAAGCTATTTGTTGATTTAAGGCATTGGTGTGTTGGTTGATATCCAAACAGAGGATGGGCTGGAAATGTCACCACCAAAATTCTTCATTATTGGCTGCTAGTTGATGATGGATATCAGGTGGTGCAATATTTCAACGTGAAATATATTCATTACTTTCTGTCACTTGCTCTGCGTTTCTACTGTATACGAGCCAGTAAAAATTGGCACATATAAACATAGCTATTGTTTTCAGATCACAGATTCAGCAGAAGTCAAGAGAGGGGAACAAAATGACTACTGTAGTATTGCTATCCAATTGATTATAACTCTTGGGGAAAAAATCCCAATGGAGATGGGCGAAAATCGGTTTCTGTAATATTGCATGAGACTGCATGTGATGTCCCTAAATAAGAGTTTGCCCCTTCATGGAATTTTTGTTCAGTCTCCAGATTCCTAGAATTGCAGGAATTGCAGATTTCAGTTGAACATTATTTTAAGGTTCTGATAGGTGTAAGCTTGTAGAATTTTGAGAATACAGTTAATTTCTCACCTATCAACAGAGGCTGTATTTCCCATAATCTCCTTGCAGATTTTAACTGAATGTCTTGCAATGTGGGTTTTCAAACATAGGATGGAGAACTCTATATAATTTCAAATCCCTTGATTTTATGAAAGTTTGATCAGAGTTATAATATCCCCTTGATTACTGTGACTGGGATCAAACTCATGCTTTATAGTGTACAATTGGATTTAACAATACTTTCTCCTGAGTAAAACTACTGTATATTCCAGGGTACTAGGTGACTGGGGTTATAAGATGACCCCCCAACTTATCATCTCAAAATAATGAGTTAGGGATATACTCGCCATTTAAGACAACTCCACCTCGAAGCAGGGGCTACCTTGGCTGGAGGGTGCGCCCATCGCTGGTGCACGGAAGCCCTCCATTAGGAAGGCAGAAGGAAGGAGGAGGCGGGGCCAGCGCCAAGCTCTCCGCTTCTTCCTCCCATGCCGGCATGGAGGCGTCAGGACAGACGCCAACATGGGAGAGTCTTCTTTGGATGGTCTTCTTTGGATGCAGGCGAGGAAGGAAGGAGGGAGTGTCTGGCAATGCTGGCAAGGCTTGCCAGCAGCAGCTTTTGAGCCAAGCGAGGCAGAGGAGGGGCAGAGCCGTGTTCGCCCCCCTTCACCTCAAATCAGCTGTGCGTGGCAGGGCTCGCCAGCAGCAGCTTCTGAGTTGAGCAAGACGGAGTAGGGGCAGAGCCACGTTCACCCTCCTTCGCCTCAAATCAGCTGTGTGCACATCTGTCCTGACGCCTCCATGCTGGCATGGGAGGAAGAGGCGGAGAGCTTGGCAGTGGCCCCGCCTCCACCTTTCCTCTTTTTCCTGCTGGAAGGAAGGACGCATGCACCCTACCTCCAGCCAAGATGGCAACGGTGCTTCGAGGCACGGCTATGGCGCTGAAGGGAGTCAGGAAACTACCGAATCGCTCCTCCTCCCCATGCCCTTCCTCCTCCTCCTCCCTCCCTCCTAAGGTATGGTAGTTGTATTTTATGTTTTTTCTCTTAAGTATTATTATTTTAATTTTATACGCAGCGTTCTAGACAACCCCCAACTTTTCTTAAGATTTTCCAGGGCTAAAAAGTCGTATAGTATGCCGAAATATACGGTATTTAGAATTGGTTTTTTCCCATTCTTGAAAAAATAGCAGACTATTTTTTTCTTATTTTGCAGGATACATTTAAAACCCAAGCACTGAATGGAAAATGAAGTTGGTTTATCATTAAATTGGTTAGAATACTTTTCCTGTTATGCAGGAAGGCTTACTGCTGGTGAATCGCAAAGGAATCTTGTGGGTTTTGGCTAGCTCAAGGAAACCCAGAAGGATTGGCTTCTTTATGGCATGATGGATGGCCTTGAAAACATATACGAGGCACAGATCATCTGATACAGAATAGCCGCAATCAAAGTTTTGAAAATACAGATCTTCTTCGGATCATGGCAAGGGGGAAATGGTCAAGAAGACACAGATGGGAGCATGTGTTATGAAAGAGGTCAATTGTTATTAGAAATCCAAAACCTGTTGGTTTTGTACTGGGGAAAACAAGTTGTTTCGATCATGTAAACAAGGGCTTCTCAAACCTATTCAGCCAGAGCTCTTTTTGAAGCAAAAGTTTCTTGTGGTGCCCCAATAAATGTTTATATTATATTATATCTATATATCTATATATCTATATATCTATATATCTATATATCTATATATCTATATATCTATATATAATCGGCATTACTTCGCGAATGAAGATTCTTAGGAAGGACTCATCCCATGCTTTTACAAGCACGTTGATGACTAAAAAGACCAATCTGAGATAGGCAAGTTCAGTTGCAGAAAGCACAGCAGATAGTCTCCTTGGGTGATGTTGTTTCCAAGTTGTGATTCTGTCTGCGTTGTCGTTTCTCTTTGAGACCCATTCGGCGTGTCTTCTCAAAAGAGGCCGCAGCATTGTGGATAGTGCATCTCCATGCCTCCCGATGTGAGGCCAGGGTGGACCATTGTTGGTGATCAATCTGGCCGAGCCTGAGGTGTTGTTTCAGGGAGTCCTTATCTCTCTTTTTGGAGGCGTCTCTCTTGCGCTGACCCGTGGCGAGTTCACCATAGAGTAGTATCTTTGGGAGGCGGTGGTCCTCCATCCTAGAGACACGCTCTGCCCAATGCAGTTGTGTTTTCAATAGCATGGCCTCAATGCTGGTGATCCCTGCTTGCTCAAGGACAGCAACATTAGTCACATATTTGTTCCAGTGTATATTTAGGATTGTGTGAAGACAGCGCTGATGAAAGCGTTCGAGGAGTCATAGGTGTTGGTGATAGGTGACCCATGTTTCAGACCAATGCCTGTTTCGGCAGGCCTTTGGGGTCTAAAACTGCAGTTTCTTGACTACCCATACCCGTGCTGGATGCAACCCTTATGAATTGTGCTTTGCTGTATATTTTATTGTGCTTTTGCTATGTTTTTATTGTGTAATATTGTGTTTTTAAACTGTGCTTCCACTGTTGTAAGTTGCCCCGAGCCACACCGAGAGTGGCGACTAACAAGTGTGAATAATAAATAAATAAATCAAATAAATATTATATCTATATCTATACACATAATAAAAGTGAAAATGTGTATTTGTGTATGTGGCATGGGTGTCCACTTACACAGAGTCCCACCTCTCCGAACAGCTATAGTTTCCATTAAGCAGGAGACACTCATGTCCCCCCTGAAGGACATTGCAGGTTATAGAGAGTGCCATGAATATGTCCTAGACCCCTGCCAATATCCTCCACTAATGCCATACTGAAGCAAAGGCTTTCATACGGGGACAATTTCCTCCTGTATCTTCTGTTTTTCCTCCACCAAAGATACCTCCCAAGGTTCCTTTCTCTCTCCATTGGTGTGGAATTTGCATGACCCCTACCCACTGACTTTCCCCTAACCATTTCCTATGGCACATAGCAAACAGAGGAACTGATCAGAAACTGAACATTTTGGAGGGCAGGCACGGGCAAACGTTCTAACTTGGCTGCCTGGCAGCCAAACTTGGCACAGAGAAGCCTCACGACCAACTGAACATACTGCAAGGTTTGTGAGAAGTGGTCTTGATTTTGGGAGCTGTGGTTCGCCCTCATCCAGAGAGCACTGAGCCCAGGCAACGTCAGATCTGGACCACACTTGGCACACAGACCCAACTTGGCCAACTGTTCATACAGACCTGGTTTGGGGAGGATTGACCCACGATTCTGAGAATTGCAGTTCACCCATATCGTTATGTATTTTCTGATGGGGGCATTCATAAAAAATGAAATCAAAGACTGGATTTTTCCTAATAAATGCCGTTACTAATTAACTAATGATATCAACTAACACCCAAAACAAACAATCCCTTTTTCAAATAACCTGGGCACTGCTGGGTACCCAAGTTAGTATTACACGTAATGTATATACAACAGTAATAGGAGCAACCCCCAAGGGCCATCCAATCCAATCTCCTTCTGCCCTGCAAGAAAAGCACAATCAAAGCACCCCAACAGATGGCCATCCAGCCTTAGTAATAATAGTAGTAATACTAATAATAATACATTTTATTTATATTCTGCCTTTCTCCCCAGGGGACATAGAGTAGATTACAGCATTTCTATGTACAATCATATACAAATGAGACACACAAACACAAACAAAGGCAGAAACTTCTCCTTTTCATTTCCGGCTTTCTGGAAGCGGTGCTTCATCTCTAGCTCTGGGGAGGTGCTCTCGTCCATTTTAACACATGAAACCAATACAATTGTGGTCTCTCGCACTTCACTTGGGAGAGTATTCCAGATTGAAGGCGCTACCACAGAAAAGGCTCTGCGCCGGGTCGATGTAAGACGAATAGCGTTGAAGCTCGGCACTTCAAGGAGGTTTAGTTGTTCGGAGCGAAGTGATCTCAGGGGTTGATAGGGGATCAGACGGTCCCTCAGATACAGCGGCCCCAGACCATGTAAGGCCGTGAAAGTTAACACCATCACCTTGAAGGTGATCCGGTGCTCGACTGGGAGCCAATGGAGCTGCTGAAGAATAGGTGTTATGTGACATCTCACTGGACCGTGGCTTGGAGCACCGTGGCCAGGTCATCCCTGGATAGGTAGGGGGCCAGACGACTAGCTTGCCACAGATGGAAAAAAGCAGTTTTGCTGACGGTGGAGACCTGGGCTTCCATCGACAGCAACGGGTCTAAGACAACCCCAACTCCCTTTACTGAGGATGTCGGGCATAATGCCTCGCCATCCAAGCTACGCAGTCGGACCTCCCCACCCACCAGGCGTCCCAGCCACAATATCTCCGTCTTTGCTGGATTCACCCTCTGGCACGCAGCCATCCAGAACGGCTTCAAGGTACTGTTGGAAACAAGAGGGTACGGAGTCCGGTTGGCCTTCCATTTTCGGAACGAGCTGTTTAAAAACAAACCAACAAACACCAACCCCTTTTACCAATGCAGAAATGAGCAGTGCAGCCTATGGAGCAGATGATTATGGAGGAAGACCTGGCTGTTTGGCTGAAAACCTGAACAGGAGTCGTACATGGTACAACGTTTTGCTGCAGGTCCCTCTTGTATTCTAATAAGTTTTCTGGGAATTATATGACTTCCCCCTTATTAAAAGAGTTTAATTGCTTGTCTTTGATCTAATGAGTCATCCAGCTTGGAACTATTGGGATCCCTCCTGCTGTTTCTCAATCGGTCTCACCACTTATTGAATAATTGAAAGATGCTATCTTGGTAACTGGATTGAAGGGGCCAATTCGGCTCTTGTTAAGAGTCAAAACAATTGAGTTCTACCGTAGGAGGTGTCTCTTTTTCAAGTCCAGTCTTGATCTCACTGTCTTGATAAATGGTTTCAGTGAATAGATCTGGGAGAACGTTCTCATCCCATTTACAAGTGCTATAAACTGGGTGGGGATCATGATATGTTCAAGAGGAATGGGATTAACTGGAAGATAACCAATCCATGATTAAATCTGGTCTATGAGTATGTTAGGAAAAATAAGATTCAGGGGATTTGTAGCAGAAGAGAAACTAAACATGAAAAACCATCTGAGGCAGTAGATCTAGGGTGCATCTGTGCTGTGCAATTAATGTGGTTTGACTGCCATGGATAAATTCTATGGAGTTCTGGAAGTTACAGTTTGGTGAGACACCAGCCCTCTTTGACAGAAAATACTTGTAAAACTGCAAACTATCTCAGGTTGACTAACTTCCTGGTACTGTGATGAGAGATTTAGGTGCCGTGGAGAGCCATATACACCTTAACCCAGTGGTTCCCAACCTTTGAGTCTCCAGGTGTTTTGGATTTTAGCTTCCACCATTTCTAACAGCTGATAAGATGGATGGGAATTCTGGGAGTTGAAGTCCAAAACACTTGGAGGGCCAAAGGTTGGGAACCACTGCTGAACCCCAGTGGAAGAAAAGCCAGTTGTCCATCTGTGTGAGCAGATTCTGCATCCATATAATTCAGCATCCATGGCTTGAAAAAAATGTCTAAAATACAACCCTGATTTTGCCATCTTGTAGAACAGTCACGGCACATTTTTTACATTTACAAAATCCTGGGGCAAACCACCAACCAAAATGACACAAAATGACACTCTAACACAGTGATACATATAGGTAATATGTTTTTAAATGTATTTATACACTCAGTGTGAAACCTGGGCCTGTTTCAATGAACACAACATAGATATCCTGGCAGGAATGGCAGAAAGACACAAACTTCCCACACAGAACTCCCATAACCAAGAGAAAATACTATAAGAGTTCGTTGTAGGATTTTTGTTGTTGTTTTTTGCCTGTTTAAATTTCTGCAGATAACCCAAAACCTTGGGTTTTGGAGTTGTAGTTCACCTATATCCAGAGAGCACTGTGGACTCAAACAATGTTGGATCAGGATCAAACTTGGCATGAATACTCAATATGCCCAAATGTGAACACAGATGGAGTTTGGGGAAAATAGACCTTGACATTTGGGAGTTACAGCTTCTGGGATTTATAGTTAAGACACAATCAAAGAGCATCCTGAACTCTTGCAACAATTGAATTGAACCAAACTTGGCATATTGAACTCTCATTACGAACAGAAAGTACTGAAAGGGTTTGCTTGGGAATTGACCTTGAGTTTGGAAGTTGTAGTTCACCTACACCCAGAGAGCACTGTGGACTCAAACAATGTTATGTGATGTTGTTGTTTGTTTTCTATCCAGAATCACAATGTTGGAAGGAGGCTCACCACTTTAAGGTCTCTAAAACAGGCATGGGAAAACTTCGGCCCTCTGGGTGCTTTGGACTTCAATTCCCACCATTCCTAATAGCCTGAGGCCCTTTCCTGCTTAAATGGCTGAGGGGAAAAAAGGAAAAGGGCCCGAGGCTACTAGGAATGGTGGGAGTTGGAGTCCAAAACACCTGGAAGGTCCAAGTTTGCCCATGGGGGAAGAAAGGGTATTGGAGGTTCCAATTTTCCACGGCACACCTGATGATCGCTCACGGCACACTGGTTGGGAAACACTGTTGTAGAAGACAATAGACCCTTTGGCCACATTCTAGTTATGATAGACATGGCCACCATAATTAGTCCACTCAGGAGCTCCATCTAGCTGGCCATGATAGACTTCATAACTTTTGGAGATAGAATAATAGCAATCGGTTACATCACGTAGAAGAACCATGACCTGCCTTTGAGGACACAGCTGGAGGAAAGGCCATAGTCTTCCAGAACGTTGGCTTGACTAGATGTTGCGCAAGTGCGTAATGAGTATGCTGATTAATGAGCTGCGTGCCCATGCTCCTGGTGTTGTTTTAACAAGTTCACTTCTTTTAAAATAGTCTTATGAGCCAAATAAGTTCTGGTGCCAGCTTATTGAAGACGCAGAGAGACACACCTGATTTTACAGCACCTAAATCATTTCAATGGCTCTACCTCTTATTCATTTCCTTTGCGTCTTGTGGATTTTCAGATCTCAGTCCAGAAAAAGAGACAAGAGTAGAGAGATGGAAGCATCTGGCGGATTTAAAAAGAGCTTCAGTGTATACAACTTGGGAAGGATTTCTTTCAATTGATGATACATCACAGAGTTTCAATAGAAATACAGTCCCACTGCAGGACAATAAAAATGGATGACTGGGCTTGTCTATTATACTACTCGTTGGCAATATAGGAAAGGGGATATACCACACAATGAACTTCAGTCCTCATGCTGGACAAGTGGTGAGGACACGGTCAACTGAAAAATGACACAACCGTTGACCCATGTCCTGTTCAAATCTTCCCTTCTTCTTTGGGTGGCCAGGGAAAGTTATTGTCCCATTTATTGTAGTCCCTACTCAGAGCTTGGAAAAGGTATTCTTTGGAATGCCAACTGTAAAGATTCGAGGTCTGCTGACCACTTGACCACAGTGCAGGGTAGATCTTCCTTTAGAATCCCACCGCTGCCACTAATTGTGGAGACGCAGCTTACAGTGTGCATCCACTTTGTGAGGATCACTCTAATTTTCACTTACTGCCACCATTCACTACACTTGGCTACCCACTGGGAAGAATTGGTTTTAGAGGCTTGTGTGTGAAGGAATCACGAGAGATGTCTTTCTTAAAGAACTGTAACGTTTATTCGATGTACTGAGCTTGGTTGGTTACAATCTACTTAGAGGTAGAACTATCACGGCTTAACATTGACATCGCTGCTCTTAGTGAAGTTCGTCTCCATGAGGAAGGCAGCCTTAAAGAACACGGTGCCGGCTACACACTCTACTGGTCTGGCAAACCCAAAACTGAGAAACATCTTTCAGGAGTAGGCTTTATGATTAAAAACTCCATCGCCTCTAAACTCGAGACGTTGCCGACAGGTCACTCTGATCGCATTATCTCCTTACGCCTCCCACATGCTGTTCTCTTCAGTATATATGCCCCAACTATGCAAGCTGACCCTGTGGAGAAAGACAAATTCTACTCAGACCTCGCCACCTCATACAAAAGGTCCTGCAGAAGATAAAATCATTATCCTTGGTGATTTCAATGCCAGAGTAGGAAAAACTTTGAAGCCTGGAAAGGTGTATTAGGCAAGCACGGTGTTGGAAACTGTAATGATAATGGGCGCCTTCTGCTAGAGTTTTGTGCAGAACAGCAGCTGACTATTACAAACACCATCTTTCAGCAGAAAGATAGCTTGAAGACCACCTGGATGCATCCCGATCCAAGCAGTGGCACCTCATTGACTATGTTTTAGTGCGCCAGAGAAACATTCGTGATGTCCGTCATACTCGAGTGATGCCCAGTGCAGAATGTCAAACAGACCATCGCCTTGTAAGATGTAAACTAAATCTACACCTTAAGCTCAAACCTAAGAGGGTGGCATCTTAAAGAGGAGACTCCAAGTCAACAGTCTTCAACAGGCTGTTGTGAGAGACAACTTCCAGGCAAATCTGCAAGCAAAACTTGAAGTCCACCCTACAGATTCTTCTCCTACAGCGCTCTGGCAACACATCAAAAACAGTATCCTGCAGTCTGCTGAAGAATCCTAGGATTCTCCCTTAAGAAAAACCAAGACTGGTTTGATGAAAACAACCAAGAGATCCAGGAGCTGTTGGCAAAGAAGAGAACCACTCACCAGGCATTCCTCGCCCAGCCATCTTGCCATGTAAGAAAAGCAGCCTTTCGTCTCGCATGTAGTAAACTCAACAAAAACTCAGAGACATCCAGAACAAGTGGTGGACTGATTTATCAGAAAAGACACAACGCTGTGCAGATCTCGGTGATCACAGAGGTTTTTATGAAGCTCTCAAAGCAGTGTTTGGACCTACTTATCAGGTCCAAAGCCCCTTATACAGTACAGATGGTCAAACACTAATTACTGATAAAACCTCCATCCTGAACCGATGGGCTGAACATTTTCAGGGTCTCTTTAATGCCAGCCGAGTAGTCCAAGGTTCAGCTATCCAACACATGATACAACAACCAATGAAAAATGAACTGGACACAGCTCCCACTCTGGAAGAGACCATTGAGCCCATACAGCAGTTGAAAAATGGCAAGGCAGCCGGGATCGATGGAATCCCACCTGAAGCTTGGAAACAGGGAGGTCATGTACTGCATGCTAAATTCCACGAGCTCCTTGTGAGTTGCTGGGAAAAAGGTGAACTGCCATCAGATCTCCGAGATGCAGTTATCATCACCCTGTATAAGAAAAAGGGAACAAAATCCGATTGCTCAAACTATCAAGGTATAACACTGCTCTCCATTGCTGGAAAAATCCTTGCAAGGATACTCCTGAACAGATTAGTTCCGGCTATTGCAGAAGAACTTCTCCCTGAAAGCCAATGCGGCTTCAGAGCTCAATAGGAGCACCACAGATATGGTTTTGCCCTTAGACAACTGCAAGAGAAATGTAGAGAGCAGAACAAAGGACTCTATGTAACATTTGTCGACCTCACCAAAGCCTTCGACACTGTGAGCAGGAAAGGTCTGTGGCAGATCCTGGAACGTCTAGGATGTCCCCCAAGTTCCTCAAAATGATTGCCCTGTTACATGAGGGCCAGCACGGTCAAGTCAGATATGGCGATGCTCTCTCGGAGCCCTTTCTCATAACTAATGGAGTGAAACAAGGTTGTGTTCTTGCACCAACCCTATTTACAATCTTCTTCAGCATGATGCTCCAAAGGGCTATGGCAGACCTACAAGAAGAAGACGGCATATATATACGCTATCGTACTGATGGTAGCTTGTTCAACTTAAGCCGTCTGAGGGCTCGCACTAAGACTCTAAACTATCTAGTCCGTGAGCTACTTTTTGCTGACGATGCTGCCCTTGTCGCCCATTCAGAAGCAGCCCTGCAGCGCCTCACATCCTGCTTTGCAACAGCTGCAGAGCTGTTTGGGCTGGAAGTCAGCCTGAAGAAAACAGAAGTCCTCTACCAGCCCGCACCACAGGAAGAACACCACCATCCTCACGTCAGCATAGGCACATCTGTGCTTAAGTCCGTTCAGCAGTTCACCTACCTGGGAAGCATCATCTCTTCAGACGCCAAGATTGACAAAGAGATAGATCACAGATTATCAAAGGCATATAGTGCATTCGGAAGGCTTCACAAAAGAGTCTGGAGCAACAAGCACCTGAGACAAAGCACCAAAATCAGTGTGTACAGAGCTATCATACTGTCCATTCTCCTCTATGGGTCTGAAACATGGGTCACCTATCGCCAACACCTACGACTCCTCGAGCGCTTTCATCAGCGCTGTCTTCGCACAATCCTAAATATACACTGGACCGACTATGTGACGAATGTTGCTGTCCTTGAGCAAGCAGGGATCACCAGCATTGATGCCATGCTATTGAGAACACAGCTGCGCTGGGCAGGACACGTCTCTAGGATGGAGGACCACCGCCTCCCAAAGATACTACTCTACGGTGAACTCGCCACGGGTCAGCGCAAGAGAGCGCCCCCCAAAAGAGATATAAGGACTCCCTGAAACAACATCTCAGGCTTGGCCAGATTGATCACCAACAATGGTCCACCCTGGCCTCACATCGGGAGGCATGGAGAAGCACTATCCACAATGCTGCGGCCTCTTTCGAGAAGACACGCCGAATGGGTCTCGAAGAGAAACGACAACGCAGAAAGAACCGCAACTTGGAAAACATCACCCAAGGAGACTTTCTGCTGCGCTTTCTGCAACCGAACTTGCCTATCTCAGATTGGCCTTTTTAGTCATCAACGCGCTTGTAAAAAGCGTGGGATGAGTCCTTCCTGAATCTTCGTTCGCGAAGTAATGCCGAGATATGAGAGACTTAGAGGTACTTCCTTAAGGTTACAAGTTGCTATCTGTGGAGATACAGTCCAACACAAAGCCACTGCACTCCTAAAACTAATATACTCAGCAGTTTACACACACTCTGCTGGTCATTAACAGCCACTGCTTCCTTAGCAGGCAACACACCTACACTACCCTTTCCCTAGAGTAGAGTCAGGCTTTTAAGACCCTGCTGCAAACCCAGACTCTCTAATTCTCTCACACACATACTTCTGTCTTTCAAACTGAAAAATATTTGAATTCGAGGATTCTAAAGCCAACTGCAGGCTGAGCCTCAGTTTCCATAGTGTGCTTGGGAGCTCTGCTAGATAATTTTACTGTTAAGGGTTAAAAGCTCACCCGTACAAAATCACATATACATAAATATCAACTACACCTGCAAAACAAATATGACTTCATCACACCAACTATGAAGACCTTTGGGGATTTTTGGAATATTTTGGGCTCTCTAACCTATATCCATCTGTGGTGGAGAATGGCTGTTTACTGGCTGCCACCAAGGATTGTGGTGAGGAGCTCACCTTGTTATTCTCTAGGCTGGGCAAAGTGTCAGGGAACTTTTATATTTAAAAAACCTGCCACCATTCACTCAGGGAGAGGATTGAGACACCGGAGGCAAGGATGAAGATGAGCAAAAAGCGTTTATTTAAGAACAGAGATTCAGAATGGTTAAAATGAAACGTTGGAGGCGTGTGGTTACAAAACCACAGCACAAGTTAGCTGCACCCCAGATAATACTGCTAAAGTATTATCTCTCTCAAGACTCTGCTTCCTCACAGAGTCCTCAAACCCAGCACAAAGCTGTTAACTCTCTCAAGAGCCTATCTCACTCTGACCTTCTCTGTCAGAGACCAACCATCAACTCCCTCAGAGTTCCGTGGCCTCCCTAACTGCCTAACTGCTCCCCAACTGTCAGTTTTCAAAGTTCCAACTGACATTTCTCCCCTGGTGCCTGGCCTAACTGCCTACTGGCTCCCTAAGGTTCTATGCTCCCTTCCTAGGCTGTCCCTACCTCAGCCTAACTGGGAACCCTAACCTTAAAATGGCCGTTCATCCAAAACAGACTATTACATGGCCAACCCACCAAAAAGGGCTTTTCCTCCTGGGCTTCTTCTGGCCCAAAAATATATGCAATTTGTCACACCATCCATCTCTCTCAATGCAATTTCAGAAGTATTTGCATGCAGAAAGTGCTGTTTTCATCATAGGAAATATTGTTTTCTATGCAAAACTATCACATGTGAATTTTGTGTTGAATAAGTCCCCAACTGTGACAATTTGTGCAAGTCCAGAATTCTTCTCACCAGGGTTTCTCGATACTAAAAATTATGTTTTTTGACCTTCAGAATGGGTCAAACTACCACCATAATTAGAGGGATAAATATAAATGTATGCCCAGACACTGACTCCACTAGTGTGGTTGCATTAGAATCTCAGAAATAGCCATTTAACCTCTTACAGCTGTTAAACATCATTTCTTTGCTTCCCACAGCGCCCGCCATGCACTAGGCGCCATACAAATTTAACAGCCGATATTCCCAGAGTACAGTCTGCCCACACAATGCCCCGTTCCTTCCTACAAAACTAGTTGGGACAGTTTATTTCCTGGCAATTGGAGTACCTGATATGGCACCTATACCTTCACCCAAGATTTTAGTTGGTTAGGCAACAACAACATGGCAAACAATGCCAAAGGAGGTTTCTTTTTATGACTATTATTGGCTTTGGGCCCCATAGCAGGCGAGCTTTGCTAATCTCTTCTACACTTTATAGCCTTCTACTCCTACTCCGGTAATAAAAAAAAATTGACTCTGACACATTACTTGTGAGATAGGGTGTCGTGGTTAATTTTTCTTACATGTCATCCTGGACTTTGGATTTTTTTTCCTCTTTTTACAACAGGCATGCCAGTTTTAATTGGTCAGACAAACAAGAGCAAGAACAAGGTGTTTTGCACTATCCCTGGATTACAATGTTATATGCAGGGCAGAGATTACAGAATAATTTAATTAGTCAATTACATTTATGAGCGATCGCCTTAGATGTGCTATTACAAAGAGCTTTTTATTCCTGCCCACAGGAGCTCAGCTGCTACAAAGATACACCCAATAAATTCCCCAGGACGGCCTCGGGAATCTGCGTCGTCTTTGCAAAAGTAAATGTGCCAATAGAATATAGAAATTCAATCAGGGTGGGATTAAGAAAGCAATGCAATTATTTTCCAAGAAGTTAATTGCACAGTTCACACCAAGGTAAATCTGGTTCTTTTTATGCCAAATGGGCAAAAAATGTAAATAGCCAAAACTGCACCAGAATTTTATACTATGGAAAGATCTAAGGTGAAAATAGGGTGAAGTGGGAATAGCAAATTGTGCCTACCAGACTGGTCCAAAGCAACTTGATGGATTCAGGTATTTCAGTAGACATTTAGACCAGTGTTTCCCAATCTTTTTTGACCGTGGCACACTTTTAATATTAAAAAAATCCGGGGGCACACCACCAACCAAAATGACACCAAATTACACTCTAACAAGTAAGGTTGGTGGCCTGCTGGGAGTGCCAATGCCGGGGGGTGGGGTGGAGCCAGGCTGTGCCATGCCCCGCCCCTACCCCCAGCTTCACCACTCCCAGCAGCTGCTCCAGCCTTGAGGGGACAGTGCCAAGCCAGCGGTGCCAGAGCCAGCACAATGCTGGCTTGGCACTGTCCCCTCAAGGCTGGAGCAGCTGCTGGGAGTGCCGAAGCCGGGAGAGGGGGCAGAGCCAGGCTGCGCCATGCCCCGTCCCCTCCCCCCAGCTTCAGCTCTCCTACAGAGGAGGAGCATGAGCGGTGGACAGGCTTCAGTGGGCGGGGCTCCTCCACGCGGCTTCAGCGAGTGAGGGGCGAGGGTAATGGTGGGAGTCATGGCAGATTGGAGGCTGGCTGGGAAAATGGCCGAAGGAGGCGACGCCCCGGTCCCTTCTTCTTTTTATTCTCCACTGCCCGGCCCTTCCTCCTCTCCCAAGCAGCAGGAGTTCGGCAGGAGGGGGGGAGGAAGGGGGGCAGAGAGCTTTTCTCGCGGCACAGCAGGAGGTACATCACCATTAGACCATGAGAAATATACGTTAGAGCATGTAAAAATCAGTTGGTGAGTGTGTTAACTGAAAAATGTAAAGCACGAAGCTGATTGGTTGGGCTATGCCCAGGGAGCTAGCTGAGCCTGGGAGTTTTGGCAACAGTTACATGTTAGGTTTTCTGTACATAAGCTTGCCAAGATGAGTTAGTATATTTTCCTGCTTCTGATCTGCTGGAAGAAGATCCTTCACATTGACACCAAAGGACTATTTGAATCTTTCTCAAAAAACATTGATTGCGTCAATGCAACTGTTCACATGTTGCTCTACATCTCTCTCTCGGCATTACTTCGTGAACGATGATTCTTTAGAAAGGACTCATCCCACGCTTTTTTACAAGCATGTTGATGACTAAAAGGCCCAATCTGAGATAGGCAAGTCCAGTTGCAGAAAGCACAGCAGAAAGTCTCCTTGGGTGATGTTGTTTCCAAGTTGTGGTTCTTTCTGCATTGTCGTTTCTCTTTGAGACCTGTTCGGCATGTCTTCTCGAAAGAGGCCGCAGCATTGTGGATAGTGCGTCTCCATGTGAGGCCAGGGTGGACCATTGTTGGTGATCAATCTGGCCGAGCCTGAGATGTTGTTTCAGGGAGTCCTTATATCTCTTTTGGGGGCGCCTCTCTTGCGCTGACCCGTGGTGAGTTCACTGTAGAGTAGTATCTTTGGGAGGCGGTGGTCCTCCATCCTAGAGACATGCCCTGACCAGCGCAGTTGTGTTTTCAATAGCATGGCCTCAATGCTGGTGATCCCTGCTTGCTCAAGGACAGCAACATTCGTCACATAGAAGACAGCGCTGATGAAAGCGTTCGAGGAGTCGTAGGTGATGGCAATAGGTGACCCATGTTTCAGACCCATAGAGGAGAATAGACAGTATGATAGCGCTCTACACACTGATTTTGGTGCTTTGTCTCGAGTGTTTGTTACTCCAGACTCTTTTGTGAAGCCTTCCAAATTCACTACATAGCAAAGTGTAAACACCTTATTCTTTGCTGATCATCTGCGTGACATATCTTTTATTTATTTATTTATTTGTTATGCTTCCATACTGCCTCTCTCAGCCCGAGGTGACTTTTCTCTAACAAGACGTGTGTGGATTGGTAAAAATGCGAACTTTGCATGATTTTCATTCCACCATAATATATACCCTATATATATATTCATGTATAAGACCCTGTAAAACTACAAATTGCATGATTCCCTAGGATTGAGCCATGGTAGTTAAAGTGGTGTGAAACTTCATCTATTCTCCAGTATAGTTGCACCCTTTGGTGTCCAACTAACAGGGCTTCGACTCTTATGCATAAATAAATGGAGATGGAAGTTGAGAAGATTTCTTTGGGTGAGGTTAAAGCAATGGAATTCTACTCACCATATGAGGATTACACATTGGTATGCACTTGATATGACATGAGAAAATAGGAAGTGAGGGGAGAGAGGAAAGACATCATCCAAAATAACCTAACGGGTTTCTCCCCAGAAACACTGCAAGCAATATCTGGTTCCAGTCAACATCATCTCATAGCTGACACTTGATGAAGCCACAAGAGAACATTAAAACATCAATATTTTGTCATTTTTGTGTGATAAATCTCACCCTTTTAATCCTGATATTTAATCACACCCTCTCCTATAAATACAACGAGGTGCTAGACAGAAGAGAAGTTTGGATTCTCTTCACTTTGATGGCAAACGGAAAAGTTGTGCCAAATCTATGTATATATCTATATGGCTCTATCCACCCTAAAACCATGTCTCACACACTCTCCTTCTTTCACGGAGATTTAATCACTCTCCAGATTAGCTTGAACATTATATCTAATTCCAGTTTTGTGAGTATGTTCAAATGTATTTTTGGTATGCTTTTTTTTGTGTCAGGAGTGACTTGAGAAACTGCAAGTCTCTTCTGGTGTGAGAGAATTGGCCATCTGCAAGGACGTTGCCCAAGGGACACCCAGATGTTTTAATGTTTTACCTGCCTTGCGTGAGGCTTCTCCCATGTCCCTTATGGGGAGCCGGAGCTGACAGAGGGAGCTCACCCACACGCTCCCCGGATTCAAACCTGCGTCCTGTCAGTCTTCAGTCCTGCTGGCACAAGAGTTTAATCCATTGCACCACTTCAGTTTGGTATGCTGAAGTGATGTCAAACTGCATTAATTCTGTTGCATCAACACTGTAGAATTACTTCAGTTTGACACCACTTTAACTGCATTGGTTAAATGTTATGAAGACAAAGGAGTTGTTTCCATGTGTTAAGAAACACTGATGAGAATCTCTGCAGTTCACAACTTAATCTATTCAAAATTCACAATGAGTTGCTTTGTGAGGGAAACAGCATTTTCTTAGCAGGAAAAAACCAACACAATTTTTCAGGGCTCTTTTTGCGCAGAATTTTTTAAACAAAATACCACATACCAAAGTTGTTCATGATATGTCGAAGGGCCCTTCCAGACAGCACCTATATCCCAAGATCAGATCCCAGGTTTTCTGTTTATCCCAGAAAATCTGGCAGTGGGGACTCATATAATCCAGTTTAAAGCAGAAAACCTGAGATCCCATCCTGGGATATAGGGCCTGAGTGTGTGAAAGAGCCCCCAGACTGTGAAATAGTCCTTCAAAATTGTGCAGTTGTTCAAGACTTTCTTGTAGGAGGAAGAATAGTTGGCTAGTCTTAGAACAGCAGGCTAAACCGCTGTGCTACAGAAAAATCCTGCCAATCAAAAGTTTGGCAGTTCAAAGCCCGGGTTTGAGTGAGCACCTGCCATTAGCCCCAGCTCACCTGCTCACCTAGCAGGTCGAAAGCAGAAATGCAAGGAGATAAATTGGTACTTCTTTTAGCGGGGAGGCAATAAAGACGCCCTTAAGTACATTGATAGGAGGAAAGCTCCTTGGCATGGAACAGTGTTTCCCAACCGGTTTGCTGCAGCACACTAGTGTGCTGTGAGCGATCATCAGGTGTGCCGTGGGAAATGGAACCTCCAATACCCTTTCTTCCCCCTCCTACTGAACACTTTTTCTTCTCCACTTGGGCTCCCTTCTTCCCAGCCTCGCTTTGCTTGCTCTGCCTCGCTTTGCTCACGCTGCCGCTTCTGCTGCCATTTTGATCCGAGGGGGCAGCATGAGCATGTTCAGGAGGGGAGGGAGGAAGATGTGTCCCATGCGGGTGCTACTGCGCAGATTCGCCTCACGTCTTCCTCCCTCCCCTCCTGAACACGCTCACGCTGCCCTCTCGGATCAAAATGGCAGCAGAAGGAGCAACGTGAGCAAAGCGAGGCAAAGCGAGCAGAGCGAGGCTGGGAAGAAGGGAGCCCAAGTGGAGAAGAAAAAGTAAGTGTTCGGCAGGAGGGGGAAGAAAGGGCGTGAAGGGAAGGGGGAGGAAGAGGTCGCAGTTGAAAGCTGGCATGGGCAAACTTGGACCTTCCAGGTGTTTTGGACTCCAACTCCCACCATTCCTAGCAGCCTCAGGCCCTTTTCCTTCCCCCCCCAAGCCATTTAAGCAGGAAAGGGCCTCAGGCTGTTAGGAATGGTGGGAGTTGAAGTCCAAGGCACCTAGAGGGCCGAAGTTTTCCCATGCCTGTTTTAGGGACCTTAAAGTGGTGAGCCTCCTTCCAACATTGTGATTCTGGATAGAAAACAAACAACAACATAACATAACATTGTTTGAGTCTACAGTGCTCTCTGGGTGTAGGTAACTACAACTTCCAAACTCAAGGTCAATTCCCAAACAAACCCTTTCAGTACTTTCTGTTTGTAATGAGAGTTCAATATGCCAAGTTTGGTTCAATTCCATTGTTGCAAGAGTTCAGGGTGCTCTTTGATTGTGTGTTAACTATGAATCCCAGAAACTGTAACCCTCAAATGTCAAGGTCTATTTTCCCCAAACTCCATCTGTGTCCACATTTGGGCAGATTGAGTATTCATGCCAAGTTTGGTCTTGATCCAACATTTTGGTTGGTGGTGTGCCCCAGGATTTTGTAAATGCAAAAAATGTGCCACGGCTCAAAAAAAGGCATGGAAGAAGGCATGACAGCACTCCTCCCGATGACCAGAGTTGAGCACAGCCTCCACGATGCCAGAAATAAGATGGGAAAAACTGTCTTTACCTTTGTTTATGCTGTCTGTCCTTGTTAATTGTACAATTGGCATTGAGCGCTTGCCCTATGTATGTTCTATAAGAGTATATAGATTGAGCCCGCAGCATCAGCTGTGTTCGCGGATCCCTGCCTCGGCGCTCATTGTGTTTAGTCTATTTTCGCCGAGCCTGCCCAAATCCATCAGGGTTCTATACACTGTTCTTATGTGGGAGTGGGAGACGTAACTCCTTCCCTGGCATTCAGGTCTTTGGAAGCCCAGACGTCATCAGCAAACGCTGCCAACAGCCGTGACACCGCCACGTTACTAGCCCTGCTCAGCCGGCCGCCTTCCGTGACGCAGATCTACTGCGATGCTGCGTGTATCCAGTGATCGGCGATCCATACATTTGGTTTGCCACACATGGGAAAGTATCATAATTTTGGATACCGCAGCACCTCATTTGGACTTTTGCCCGTACGGTACTGTGTTTATGTTTACTCACGGACCCAGGCAGCACAATATATTATGACTTTGATGTACACGGAGTGATATCTGGCACAACTCCCATCTCTATAGGCTCAGCTTCGCGGATGGTGGTTGTTTATACTTATTGATATCTGAAGTTCGCATGTGTACTCTGTCTTACTATCTGGCAGTCATAATGGCCTTATAGCCTCTATATATAGGGTACTTTTGTTATATGTCATTGCACATGTTATGCTTCTCCATTAGTGAGTTCATTATATATGCATCAGGGTTTGCAGTGCTACATAGGTCTTATTGATATTTGATCTTTGCATCTTTGAGGTTTTTTTCTCATATTAGGTCCAGCCTTCTGTTTAGTATTCCTGATAAGGAGTCCCACCGTGTATTTTTGTGTTCTATAAGATGCTCTGAGTCCCCTTCGGAGTGAGAAGGGCGGAGGCAGGGAAGCCTGGAAAAATGTAAACAGAGAGGTTTACTCAGAAGTAAATCCACAAAGGAGGGCAATTCATCCAAAGTGCGAGGGGGGGCTCCTCCTCCTTTTCTTTGCTGCTTCCAAGAATAGAATACCCGGGCTCCTCCCTCCCTCCCTCCTTCCCTCCCTCCTTCCTATTTGGAGAGTCCCATCTAGAATTCAGTGTGATTTATTCAAGTTTTGGCCTAGAACTCCCAGAAATCCCAGCCAATTTACCAGCTGTTAGGATTTCTGGGAGTTGTAGGAGGCAAAACCCTCTGAATAGAATACGCATGCGCTGGCATACGAACTACTAACGACCAGCTTTCTGTTAGTAATTAAGTTACATTTTAGAAATTTTTGAAATTTTTGAATTTTTTTTTGGAATTTTTTTGTAAGTCTTTCTTTTACTAATCAAAAAATCCCCCATTTGATTTTAGAATCGCCATTTTTGGGTTCGAAACCATGCCTAGTAAATAAACACACAAATACGCTGTTGCTTCTTCGGGAAAGATGACTAATGAATAACATGCCTATCATGGGCATTTCCATTCTTTCCTCCTCCTTTAAAAAAAAATCCTTCAAATAATTGGTAGGTTTATCTCAAAAATCAGTAGTTGGGTTCTGATCGAAATCCTTTCTTAGCAGAGTAGTGTACCTTTCCCCAGAGTTCAGGTTTTATGGGCAGTGGCAAGAAGAATATTTGATTGTCAAAGAAGGTTATGAGCTTCTATTTATGTCAGGCAGATGATAGCTATCACGTCTTAGATAAATGCAACCATATTGAAAGTTCCTGGGTTTCTTTGACTCATTGCAGACTTTACAGCCACTCACTTCTTGATGAGAAGGGACTTGAAGGCAAAAGAGAAAGAATATGACAAGAGTGTCATAGCCTGGAGCACAAGGGAATATGAGAAGTTGAAATGGCAGCATTCGCTCTGCTAATAAGTAACTTCCAGTGTGGAAGGTGATCAGGCTGCCTCCTTCCAGGTTAAATGGGAATGCATGAACTCGCTCTTGATATTTTCAGAAAGACTCAAAACACTGTGCTAAGGGAATGAGAGCAATAACAACAGTGGTCCTTTCCACACCCCGGAATAAAATCCCACATTTTCCGATTTGAACTGGAATATATGGCCATGTGGACACATATAACCCAGCTCAAAGCAGATATGGTGGGATTTTCTGCCTTGATATTCTGGGTTATGTGGCTGTGTGAAAAGGTCCAGCAAAACATGATTGTGTGTAGGATTGAAAAAGCAGTTTATTGCGGTTACATTTCCATGAAGATATTCATTTTGCACATATCCAGATATGAAGTAGGTCTTCTCTTGGGAAGTCAATTAATTTTCAAGATCAGCAGTGCATTCCCACAATGAAAAAAGTATGCACTAACTGGTGTGCACATTTTAAAAATATGCACAATTACAGTGGGTTAAACTGCTGAGCTGCTTAACTTGCTAACTGGAAGGTCGCAGGTTTGAATCTGGGAAGCATGGTGAGTTCCTGCTGTTAGCCCCAGCTTCTGCCAACTAAAGCAGTTCGAAAACATGCAAATGTGAGTAGATTAATAGGTACCGCTCCGGCAAGAAGGAAACGGCACTCTATGCAGTCATGCTGGCCACATGACCTTGGAGATGTCTATGGATAATGCTGGCTCTTTGGCTTAGAAATGGAGATGAGCACCAACCCCCAGAGTCAGACATGACTGGATTTAATGTCGGGGAAAACCTTTACCTTTACCTATACTTGAGAAATGTGCATCAATACTTGGAAACTGCATGTATAAGGGGGAAATTCACACAAAAATGTGCACAATTTTCTGTCTTGTAAGCCTAGCAGAAACGGAAGCCGAATGCAAACTCCAGTTCTAATGAAATAAAACTAACAGATCTCCCTATTACATATTTCAAAGGAGTATAAAGTAGGGAAAATTTAAGGAATTTAAGTGTGATAAATGTTAGCATCTACGTGATGAAATGTAGAGATTACAACTTCTTTGTCCACCTTTCCCATCCTTTCCAAACATCTCAATACAGTCCTAAATTGGAATACATACAATGTGAGTCTGTATATATACACTAGGGATGGATATCTCCAATTAAAATACTTTGAAATCCGTTAATAATTCACATTTGAAATTATTTTGCCCCTATATCGACTCTTGGCGTCCAACCCGGAAGTGAAGTTTCAAAACCGAACCCGGGATCACCATTTTTTGTAAAGGTCACGTTATTCGTTTTTTCCCCTCTCAGTTCTCAACTCGCAAGAGGAGATTGGAGGGCAGCAGCACGCTCCTTTCTCCTCTCGTCAGCTGACAGCTGAGGTGGGCGCTTTATTCCCAAGCAGGGAAGGAAGGGTGGGGAGGTGAGTCCCCACCTCCTCCCCTACTTGGGAATAAAGCGGGACAACCCTCCACACTTTCCCCACACCTCAGAGCCATCCCGTGTTAAATATAATGCGGGATAGCACTGAGGGGGCGGGGGAAGGAAGGTGTGTGTGTGTGCCTTGCATCCACACACACTTCCTTTCCCCCGCACCTCAGAGCCATCCCGCGTTAAATGTAATCCTGATGCTTCTGAGCTGGGGGAGAGTGCAGGGCGTAAGGAATAATAACAAAAATTCATTAGTCAATACGTTTCAATTACGAAATTTACTTAAAATTTTTCGGAATAATTTCTATAACGACCCAGCAACGGAAATTCCCCCCCAAGTTTAGAATCAAATTTTGTATGGATCAACCACCCCCTAATATACACATACATACTTAAAAGTAAGCTTTTTTTGTGTTTAGTGCAAACACAAATCAGAATCGATGTTTACATGACCACATCCATCTATCTAAAATTAATGTAAAGCTACACCAGCACTGAATTGTTGACAATTTCCTTTAGATAGATGCTAACATTTTGTTTCAGATTTGTTTTTCATGAGAAGTCACCAACATTCTCAAAATGTGGGAGAAAGCAAAATTGGCATGTTTGTCCATTCCTAATTGTAGGGGTTGGTTGACTGAAATATCAATAATTAAGGTTTGGATGAGATAGCAGTTCCCATTTTTGGACTAGTTGTCACAATGAATTAAATTCTATTTTTCTTGATAATTATCTCCTATTTTCCACAAACAAATATAAAAACTGCTTTGATTCCATCTGTCCTCCATCCCCGCACATTGGGGAACTCAAGAACGTGCCAGCTGTAGGGTGGGAGGTTTAAGCGCAAAAGACTTCTTGTCCCGGCAGAAATGTCCTTCTGAGAGCTGAAACATCTTTTGCTGGTTGCTCTCAGAGATCTGCAGAGAGATTAATCTGTTAGAAGAAAAGGAGCAACGAGAAAGCCAGATTTCACTAAATCAGAATCTCCAGGTCATGAAAACTTCACCATGTTTCATTACTTTTAGTTTATTTGCTTACTGTACAAACACACCCAACTCTGCAGATTTGATAATAAACTTCTGTCCTTCTGCCTGAACCTCGGCTGGACTCTCTATACTTGGTTGCAAATCACTCAGTCTGCCAAGCTGCTTCTCCCTCAAGGAAAGTCTCAAAGCCCTTTGGACACCCAATTTCGGTGACAGGTTATCTAGATCAGGGCTGTCCAGGAAGTTGATCGTGATCGACCAGTTGATCCTGGGACCGAAGGAGGTCGATCCTAGCCAGATGGGGCACTTCTCAGAGGGGGGCGGAGCCAGGCCATGCCAAGCCCCGCCCCCTCCCCCAGCTTCGGCACTCCCAGGAGCTTCTCCAGGCTTGAGGATGGCAGTGCCAAGCCAGCCTTGTGCTACTATGTCACCACTGGCTTGGCATTGCCATCCTCAGCGGTGGGCAGCAAGCCTGGAGAGGAATGCTGCTGGGGGACCCAGGACATCCAAACAAGTAAGGTGCAAGATGATAGGAGGGGAGGAGGATACGCTGTACAATGGTCCCAACTCCCGTTTCGACCCTAGAACAGGGTCTTTCCAAGGCCAGTATTGGAGGGCAAATCAACTTCCCATCCTGGGGCCAAGGTCTAAATCATAGAGGCTGCATACCAGGTAATGACCAGCTTGGTCATTACCTAGAAGTATGCATTGCTTGAGGGCGATGGCAGTGCCAAGCCAGCAAACAACTCCTACTACAGCATTCCTCTGACCCTCGAGACGGCTTGCCCCACCCGCCAGCCTTGTGCACTATGTCACCACTGGCTTGGCATTGCCATCCTCAAACCTGGAGAAGCTGCTGGGAGCTCCAAAGCCAGAGGGAGGGGCGGGGAATTTTCTTGGTGTGGCCTGGCTCCGCCTCCCCTCTTATGTATATTGCCATCTCTAACCTGGAGCAGCTTCTCCAGGCTTGAAGATGGCAGTGCCAAGCTAGCCTTGTTCTTCTAGCTATGTCACCACTGGCTTGGCATTGCCATCCTCAAACCTGAGAAGCTGCTGGGAGCTCCAAAGCCAGAGGGAGGGGCGGGGCTTGGTGCAGCCTGGCTCCGCCTCCCATCTTGCTTCCGCTCTACCAGCAGCTTCTCTTGAGGGATGGTAAATGCAGCAGCTTTAGCACAAGGCTGGCTTGGCACTGCCAGGCCTGAGAAGCTGCTGGTGAAAGCAAGAAGGAAGGTGGAGCCAGGCTGCACCTAGCCCCGCCCCTCCCTCTGGCTTTGGAGCTCCCAGCAGCTTTTGGCTTGAGGATGTATCGCCTTAAATGTATAAGACATATGTCAGGGAATTGTAATATGAATTCAAGTCCTCTTTGATATTATATCTAATTTGATACTACTGAATTAAGATTGAGAAAGGAGACATGATAATGAGCTGAGCTCAATATCCGATGGTGCATTAGAAGAGTTTAAAATTGTCTAACTGCATAATGATTTCCTTGCTTTAATTGCACATAATAGCAAATTACTAAATTATAGTAAACTTGCCTGCTTAGATGCATAGATTTTTGTCAAAATCTTGCTGGAGAAAAAAAAAACAAACAACAACAAACCTACGACTGTAACACCTGAGAGAATGGAACCATTCCAATACTTAAGTGAATTCAAAATCCAAGTTGGGAAATGAAACAATTCTAAAAGGTGTGAACTCTATTAAAACAAATGGAAGTCATATTTAGAAACTTAAATATTAAAACCTGAAATAAATATGTTCCTGACAAGCTTTCTTGCGGTGATCCTTTGCAATATCTTGGTGTCAACGGATTCTATTATTTGCTATTTTGATCCTTTATATCTCTTGGACTATACTTCCCAGAAATGGTATCAAATGCGGCCAGTATCCAGGGACTCCTTCCACAAGCTGAATAAAATCTCACATTTTCTGCTTTGAACTGGAATATATGGCCATGTGGACTCAGATAATCCAGTTCAGATATTGTGGGGTTTTCTGTCTTGATATTTTGGGTTATTTTTCTGTGTTGAAGGGCCCTGGGAAGTGAAGTCCAAACCATCTGGAAGATTAAAGCTTGAGAGCTAATATTTTATGTGCTTGACTATTTGCCCAAGTATCTTCTGTTTCAGTTTGGCATCCCATGAGACGCAGCATGGATATCGGATATGTGATTTCAACATAGATTTTAATATCTGATGTTATGACAGCATCGGAAAGTAGGGTATGTTTTGTATTTGACAGAACTGATAGTTGCCATGTGTATTTGATAATATTTGGCAATTGAGAGCTTATTTTATATCTGATTTATACAAAAACATCAGAAGGAGCCAACAGATCATATTCTGACACTAAAATTTTCACATGGAAAAGGCAGTTTTGATGTTTGAACATGAAACAGTCATTCAAAGATAAGACTCAAAAAGGAACTCCCATTAGTTGATTTTTAAGGTGTGAGAATTTCCAATGTGTGATCTTTAAAACAATTGATAAGAGTAAATATACATACTTTTGATTTCCTGTTCTTAGGACAAAGCCATGAAGGTCATTTCTCCACTTTCCCCAATTTGAATTATATACAGATGAATATATAGAATGGGTATCAAATGTGCACAAACTCATCATGGAGAAAATGTCTTTAACTATACACTATGTGTTCTACTCCTCTTCATTGGTGCCCCCTTGCAGTGAGAGAGAAGAGGATTGTGTACCCTAATGAAGTTGTGAGCCATGCTGACAGTGGCATAATAGCCACCGGTAGGGCCTCCCATGCCAGACAGGGTCACAACCGAACAGTCTGACAGCTATTGTACTGTCTATTCTCCTCTATGGGTCTGAAACATGGGTCACCTACACCAACACCTATGACTCCTCAAACACTTTCATCAGCGCTGTCTTCGCGCAATCCTAAATATACACGGGACTGACAATGTGACTAATGTTGCTGTCCTTGAGCAAGCAGGGATCACCAGCATTGAGGCCATGCTATTGAGAACACAGCTGCGCTGGGCAGGACATGTCTCTAGGATGGAGGTCCACTGCTACTCTATGGATACTACTCTATGGTGAACTCGCCACGGGTCAGCGCAAGAGAGGCGCCCCCAAAAAGAGATATAAGGACTCCCTGAAACAACATCTCAGACTCGGCTAGATTGATCACCAACAATAGTTCACCCTGGCCTCACATCGGAAGGCATGGAGATGCACTATCCACAATGCTGTGGCCTCTTTCGAGAAGACACGGCGAATGGGTCTCGAAGAGAAATGACAACGCAGAAAGAACCGCAACTTGCAAACGACATCACCCAAGGAGACTTTCTGCTGTGCTTTCTGCAACCGAACTTGCTTATCTCAGATTGGCCTTTTTAGTCATCAATGCACTTGTAAAAAGCATGGGATGAGTCCTTCTTAAGAATCTTCGTTTGCGAAGTAATGCCGAGAGATGTATTCTACTCAGCACAAAATGCATTTGAATAAATGCTTCCCAACCTTCCTTTGGCCAGGGACCACTTTGAGCAGGGACCCGTCTCCAACATTAGTACCAAAAGGGTTATGAATCAATTTTTGGTCAACTTTAGATTTGGTTTGGTTTTTTGTGGTGCTGATTCAGAAAATTGCATTGGATAGACCACATCAGTTCTAGGTTCTGATACAGAACATATGACATCCAGTAGTCGCCATCTGCTCTTAATCATCTAAAACTGATGTGGTCGATCAAATGCAATTTTCTGAATAAGTACCCCAAATAACCCCAGGAAGAGGCCTAACAATGAAGGTACCAAGACGCCCCCACTTCCAGGCGCTACATGGAATGGCTCCGCTCAGGGGGAGGGAGGAGGAGAAGCAGCAGAAGTCACATCTTTAGTGGTAGTCAGCCTCTCCCCTCCCGACATCCCTATTTCCTCGACTGTGGTATTTCAGCCTGGTATTCATGTACATGTTGGGGATGATGGGATGGCTAGGGCTGAGGAGGATAGTGATGTTGAAGTGAATTCTGAACTGCAAAGTGATGTGCACAGTGAAATGTCAGACGAGGCCAGTTCCCATGAGAACGAGGTCATAGATGAACATTCCTGTGTAGAAGGAGATAACAGCCAGGCCGAGACACCTGGAGATTTTAATGAGGCTTCTTCTGAGACTCCTTTTGACCGTTGGGATAACATTCGCACTTCTAGGTGTGATGCCAGTTTGAGGTGGAGTGGACAGCTGGCAAATCGAAAGTAATTTTCCCTTTATTAGAGCAGGCTGAAAGTTAGCTTTCAGACTTCAAGCTTTGTTTGGATGTGTTTCATGTTATCTGTCTCCAAGCTTTTGCCTGGCCTAGGACTGGGCCTGTTTGTTCCTGATTTGATGCCTTGTTCTTCCATGGGATTTTATATCCAGCTCTAAGCCTTGCTTTTGATACTAAAGACTATTTGGACTGTACTTTTACCTGGGGAAATAGCTTTTGCTTATGATCTGCTTTTAACCCTTTTGTTGGACACTATATTTGGTACAATAAAAGCCTATTCTTCATAGACTGCCTGCTGTGTGTATGATCTAGAGGGGCTCTCCTTGGTCCGAGTTGCAACATCGGCACTATAAGAGGGTTTTGTGAGACCAGTCACTCTAGTTGCAATGGTGTAGTAATGGTGAGGCCGCAGACCATATTTTAGTTCTTAGGGACCATTGGTGGTCCACGGAACACAGCTTGGGAACCACAGATTTAAATACACAAACACATCCAAGAAGGGAAAGCAGAAAGATCGCAATCTGATATGAAACAAAAATGGGGAAGAAATTGTTGGAGATGCACAAGATCGGCCCCATCTACGATGACCGTTGAATGCAGTTCAAAAGCAAACTTCATATTGGGTTGACCAGATAACAAACTCCCACTGAAAGCAGTCAAAAGAAAGTCCTTAATGCGCCAGTGCTCTGTGGTTTGTGGAATCACCAACCAGGCCTCAAACTCGTTCCAGGATTTCCTATGTTACCATCTGGACTGCAAAACAACTTTCTTCAATACTGGTTTGAAATGGACTTAAATGGTCAGTGTGGGGCCAAAATCAACATCCTATATCAAGCTTGCATAAAGCAAATCTTTGCAGGTGGATTTAGTCATGCTTTGTGGTGAATAGCAATGTTATAGGCACTAGGCATGAGAAAAAAGTTATGAAAATTAAAAGAAATCGTAAGTGATTCGTATGTAATGGGACTTTCTAGTTCAGTGCTGTCCAACTTCTGGCGGGTCCAGGGCCGGATAAGAGGTCACTGATGCCGCTCGGCCCCGCCCCAGGCCCCGCCCCCAGCCCAGGCCCCTCCCCCCTCCTAAAGCCGCCGAAAAGGGAGGAGTAGGCGGCGCCAAGAGCAGCGCGTAACAGGCCTGGCGTGACGCGCTGCCCCTTGGCACCGCCTACTCCTCCTTTTCGGCGCCCCCCCTTCCTAGGCCGGGGGCCGCCGAAAGGAGGAGTAGGCGGTGCCAAGAGCAGCGTCACGCCAGGCCTGTGACGCGCTGCTGTTGGCACCGCCTTCTGCTCTTTTTGTGGCTCCCCTGCCCTAGGAAGGGAGGGGCGCAGAAGGCAGAAGGCGGCGCCAACGGCAGCGCGTCACAGGCCTGGCGTGACGCGCTGCCCCTTGGCACTGCCTACTCCTCCTTTTCGGCGCCCCCCTCCCTTCCTAGGCCGGGGGAGCCGCCGAAAAGGAGGAGTAGGCGGTGCCAAGAGCAGCGTCACGCCAGGCCTGTGACGCGCTGCTGTTGGCGCCGCCTTCTGCCCTTTTTCGGCGGCTCCCCTGCCCTAGGAAGGGAGGGGCGCCGGGGGAAGGGCGGCGCCAACGGCAGCGCGTCACAGGCCTGGCGTGACGCGCTGCCCCTGGCACCGCCTACTCCTCCTTTCGGCGCCCCCCTCCTTCCTAGGCCGGGAGCCGCCGAAGGAGGAGTAGGCGGCGCCAAGAGCAGCGCGTCATGCCAGGCCTGTGACGCGCTGCTCTTGGCGCCGCCTTCTGCCCCACACGGCTCCCCCGCCCTTGGTAGGGAGGGGGCGCCGAAAAGGAGGAGCTAGCTCTCTTCCTCCTCCCGGCCCTGCCTCCCCCTCCCCCGGCCGCCATTTTTTAAAAAAATTTGATTTTTTTAAAAAAAAATTAAAAATGGCGGCTGAGGGCATAGGTGGGGCCGTGTCCAACAGGCTACAGGGCCGGATCCGGCCCCGGGGCCGCCAGTTGGACAGCCCTGTTCTAGTTTATACGCATCACGGCAGCTAACCAGGAAGTAGACTTTCTTTTACGGTCCTTGAGGCCAACAATTTGCGTAATGATCGTTATTAATTCTTAATTATTGTACTACTCACTTCTCCCTGTCTTCTCCCCCTCATTTCCTTCCCGCCTTCATTCATCTTCTTCTTTTTCCCGCATTTCTATGGGGAACTGGAAGTGACGCTGCTGCTAGGCATTCTGGAAAGTGTAGTCCTCCATGCTTCTCCTCCCTCTCCCCCCCCTGCTCTCTCTTCCTCGTGGCGGCGGTGGTTTGCGGTCTTGAGGAAGAGCGGGCTGACTCACTTCCTTCTGGGCGCCGCCTTGGTCATCTTGGCCTTAGTGCGCTTGGCCGGCTTGGGCTTGGCTTTCGGGCTCTTGTCTTCTGCGGGGACTCTCTGTCTTGCCCCACCGCACGGGCCAACTTCACACACACACACACACACACACTTCTCCTCCTTTCTCTCCCTGCACTCTCTCACATGCTTCTCTGCCCCCTCCTCTTTCCTGGAGGCTTCCCCCCCTCCCTTCTCTTCCCCATTGCTCTGTCTTGCCCCACCGCACAGGCCAACTTCACACACACACACACACACACACGCTTCTCCTCCTTTCTCTCCCTGCACTCTCTCACATGCTTCTCTGCCCCCTCCTCTTTCCTGGTGGCTTCTCCCCCCTCCCTTCTCTTCCCCGTTGCTCTGTCTTGCCCCATCGCATGGGCCAACTTCAGCCCTCCAGGTGTTTTGGACTTCAACTCCCACCATTCCTCACAGCCTCAGGCCTCTTCCTTTTCCTCTCAGCCTGGGCAAACTTGGGCCCCTCGCTCCCTCAGGATCGGGGTGAGAGAGAGGCAGCGAGGAGGAGGGGGCTCCTCCTACTTTTTTGCTGCTTCCAAGAATAGAATACCCCCCCTCCCTCCCCCTCCTTCCCTCCCTCCTTCCTATTTGGAGAGTCCCATCTAGAATTCAGTGTGATTTATTCAAGTTTTGGCCTACAACTCCCAAAAAATCCCAGCCAATTTACCAGCTGTTAGGATTTCTGGGAGTTGTAGGCCAAAACCATCTGGAATGCGCATGCGCTGGCATACGAACTACTAATGAATTTCGTTAGTAATTACGTTACATTTTAGAAATTTTTGGAAAATTTTTGTAAGTCTTTCTATTACTAATCCCCTCCCCCCCCATTAGATTTTCGGTTTCCTATTTTTTGGTTCTAAACCATGCCTAATAGGCACATTTATGCACAGTGCATAAGACACAGAAATGCACACACATTGTTGTTCTGTTCCTTTCCTCAAGTTATTTCTGACTTGCGGTGACTTTAAGTAAGAATATCATGGTGCTATCTTGGGAAAAGGTACATATTCAGAGAGAGCAATGTCTGTCTCCCGAGGCAAACTGAATAAGGAAAAATCCACTAATGTTTGAAAATGTTTGAACATCCATTTTAGCCATCCAAAAATATGTGATGTAGACTTGCAAAGTTTCCTCCTATACCTCTTCCTATCCAGATCCTGCTTCCTGGAATTAGACATTGTGCTATGGGTCTGGCCATGGGTATAGCTGCCCCCCTGTTGGATCAGCCCAGCTGAGAAAGAATTGAAATGGCTTGGAGTAAGTGCCCGTCTGAACTTTGGAAGGCAGATCTATAACACAATTGGCAGTTGTGTGAGTTGCCAGATTAAAATGAGACACAATTTATGTGTTTGCTTTCCATATGGGTCTGGTTCAATTTTATAACTACCCTTCTAAGATAAGAATTAATACATAATGCATTGCCCAATCTATTCCTTGGAGACTGAAATCTGTATCTCTCTACCTTGTCCAATTATATAAATGGGATTGCACTCTCATTCATTCTCCCTTTCTTCCCCTCCCCTCCTCTGCCTCTCTTTCTCTTGGCCCTCTCCACTTTAATTGCCTCTTTAACTGTGGCTCACCACCACCCTGCCTGGAAGGCAGCAATTACCCCTTCAGTGTAAACTTGTTTCTCGTTGGGTGCAGAGCTTGTATAAATCTCTTGCCAAGGTGGTGGTTTAGTGGATCAATTGCATAATGTGCTTTATGGCAGGGAGTAGCTTGTCATTCTCAAATGGGGCATCACTTGCACTTGTTTTAAGTTTGGAGCTTGGACTGAGATCCTGCAGGAGAGGGGCCGGCCTGTGTGTGGATTTGTTTTATGTGCGGAGATCAGTACACAGTGACCAACACCTAGTCTTCACAGAAGGAGACTTTGATCCAGGGGCATGGTTACCCTGACCACCTTCTATCTGTTGAACTCTTTATCCACCGCCACAGCCATTGTAACATGTAACAAGTCTTGGCTACAATCATCCATGCGACAGTTACATCTAGACTGGATTATTGTAACGCCTTGTATGTTGACCTTCCCCTGTCAACTATTATTTATTTATTTATTTATTTATTATTCGGATTTACTAGACCGCCCCTCCCCAAGGCTCGGGGTGGTTTCCAACACAATAAAATTACACAAACAGCCTAAAAACATCATAAAAACATTCCTAAAAACAATCACATATGTCATAAAACATCACCTCCACATCCATTGTAACATGTACCATTACATGTTATTGTTTGCCTGCTCCGCGTTGAGGTCTTATTTCTTTGGATCATGCTTGGTCTAATTCTTCCCCTGTGACTTTGCCGCCAAGGGAGACTCTTCTGGGAGTAATAGTAATAATAAAACTTTATTTCTAACCCGCATCCATCTCCCCAAAGGGGACTCCGAGCGGCTGACATGGGGCCGTGCCCAAACAACACATCACAAAATATCAAAAACATCGAGAAACAATAAACACAATAAAATTTATTTATTTATTTATTTGCCATGCTTCTATACCGCCTCTCTCAGCCCGAAGGCGACTCGAGGCGGTGGCAAGCGAAAACAGGTGCCCATATACAATACATCACAAGATAAAAACAGTCATATAAAAACACATAAAATTAACAGTTAAAAACTACAAAATACAAATCTCAGCTCCACAATCTTAAAATCAGTTTCTGTTTCGTCATCATAGTAATCCTTGATCTCGATTAAAGTTCGTCTGCAAAGGCTTGCTCAAAAAGCCAAGTCTTGACGTTCTTACGAAATGTCAGGAGGGAGGGAGCCGATCTAATGTCACTAGGAAGGGAGTTCCAAAGCTGAGGAGCCACCATTGAGAAGGCCCTGTCTCTCGTCCCTGCCAGGCGCGCCTGCAAAGCAGGTGGGACCGAGAGCAGGGCCTCTCCGGATGATCTTAAGCATCTTAATGGTTCATAGGGAGATATGCATTCGGACAGGTAAGTTGTTTTAAAAGCAAAAGCACAATAAAATACATCTGTGAAAACACAACAGCACAGGTGAATCTAAAACAAAAATGACAGGGCGGGCCACATATACATATAAAATGTTTAAAAACTCGGGAGATAATTGAGTAGTGTCGAAACCCAAAGGGTCACATAGGGGGGAAAGGTCTAGCAGAAACGGGGGCATTTGAGGAGCCTAATCTCCGAAGGCCAGGTGGAAGAACCGGGTTTTCAGTTGTTTTCTGAAGGATTCCAGTGAGGGGGCATTCCTAATCTCTCCCGGGAGGGAATTCCAAAGACCAGGGGGCACAGAGGAGAAGGCTTTCTCCCTAGTGCTCATAAGCCGAGTGCATGTCTTTCTTCCAAACTTAGTGGCTGCCTTCTTTCCCTACCCTCAATGTCTTTCTTATTGTCTTCTGCTCTCTGATTGCCTGCCTGCCTGAGCTCATAGCTACCTTCCATCCTTGATGCCTTCCTTTCAGAGTGTGACTGCGAGTGGTGCTTGCTGCTGCATGTTCCGCAACTTAAAGGCAACATGGCAGCCACTCTGCCTCTGCGTCTCTCTCTCTTCCATTAGTCTTGATTGGCTGAGAGGCATGCCAATAGGTTTGGCTTCGCCTCTCAGCAAGACTTGGTTGTCCTGTGAATTTTAAGTGCATGACAGGGACTTAAGAACTGAAGCTACCTAAAACTTCAATTTCTTAATTTTTGGCATGCAGGTGCATCAGAATAATAATATAATAATAAAACTTTATTTATAACCCACATCCATCTCCCCAAAGGGGACTCGGAGCGGCTTACATGGGGCCGTGCCCGAACAACAAATCACAAAAAATATCAAAAACATCAGAAAACAATAAACACAATAAAAGCAATAAACACAATAAAATAAATACATCTTTGAAAACACAAGAACATAGGTGAATCTAAAACGGAAACGACAGGGCGAGCCACATGTACATATAACATGTTTAAAAACTTGGGGGAGATAACTGGAGTAGTGTCAAAACATAAGGATCACATAGGGGGGAAGAGGTCTCGCCAAAATCGGGGGCATATGGGGAGTCTAATCTCCAAAGGCCCGGTGGGAAAACCAGGTTTTCAGTTGTTTTTTTAAAAAAGAATATGCATAGTGAGTCAGAAACAGCTAAAAAAGATCTGACTTATGATGACCTCCATTTTTTTTGCACACCTCTAATACATACATACATACATGGTGAGCTCTCATAGTATTCCAGTGCCCCTTGTGCAACAGCCACAATAACACTCTCATGGTCATTCTGCAATGGTCCTAGAGAAATAACTACATTTGCACTCCCCTCCTGAGAATACGAACATTACACAGCATCACAATTCACCTTTGCATGATCATAAATCAATTTATGACATAAATACCTAACAGCATGCCAGCTTCAGTCTCTGAATGAAGACCAGATGAATCTGGATTCTAATACTTGTGTATATACGTGCATACCTATGGACGCAGCCTGCCAGAGCTTTCTTTCTGTTTCTGCATAACTTCCTTGTCCAATGATAAAGGTGAATCTAATTGAGTCAATACAATCCTATTTTTGTGAACCTTACGGCGGCTTATGACATGGTGCAACATAGAAAAATGCTGCATAAAGTCTACCATATTAACCAGGATGATGATTTTACAAAAACTGTTCAGACCCTCCTAGAAAACCGCAGCTTCAATGCAGGAAATGTAGATGGAGGAGGCAAAATTATGGTTTACCTCAAGGCAGTGTTCTTGCACCGACCTTGTTTAACATCTTTACAAACAATCCGCCATAGCCACCACTCACAAAGAGCTTTATATATTCTGATGACATTGACCTAAGAACACAAGCAAAAGACTTTGAAACAGTCGAAAACCAACTTACTAACACCCTGAAAGATTTCTCCAGTTATTACAAAGAAGCCTAATCCTGCCAAGACACAAGTGTGTGCTTTCCAACTACATAACTGTGAAGCCAACAGGAAATTGAAAGTTACCTGGGAAGGCCAACACTGTTCCCTATGTTTCTCTGTGTCACCTTAAATTGAACACTAACATTTAGGAAACACTGTATGAACACTAAGCACGTGATAAGTTCTTGTGTAAACTACATGCAATAACATCCTGTAGAAACGTATGGGGTGCAGACCCGAAATTAACAATAACATCAGCCCTGGCCTTATCTTAGCTGCTGATTATGACTGCCCTGTTTGACACAACTCTGTCCATGTAGAATAACCACAGGATGTCTCAAACCTATACCTGTTGATAGACTCTATAAGCTAGCTGGCAAACTGCCCCCCCCCCAAGTGTGACGGGAAGGTGCTGCCAACTGTGAGAGAAATAAGATTGAACACTGTAAAAGCCATCCACGGCATAGGTATCAGCCTCCTCCCAGTAGACTCAAATAAAGGAAAGGTTTCATGAGAACCACCAGTCCTCTAAATTTTCCTCCAGCAACAGCAAGAGTATCCCTCTGGGCAACTAAACCGGGAAATCCTAGATGGATGGCCCCCCACGAGGGTCTTCCTCTAGGGCAGTGTTTCCCAACCAGTGTGCCGTGAGCAATCATCAGGTGTGCCGTGGGAAATTGGAACCTCCAATACCCTTTCTTCCCCCTCCTGCCGAAAACCTTTTCTTCTCCACTTGGGCTCCCTTCTTCCCAGGCTTGCTCTGCTCGCTTTGCCTCGCTTTGCTCACGCTGCCGCTTCTGCGGGAGGGGGGAGGAAGGAAGACGTGACCCGTACGGGCGCTACTGTGCAGACTCGCCTCACATCTTCCTCCCTCCCCTCCACAGTGCGCTCTGGATATAGGTGAATTACAACTCCAAAACTCAAGGTCAATGCCCACCAAACTCTTATAGCATTTTCTCTTGGTTATGGTAGTGGGAAGTTTGATTCCATCATTGGTGGAGTTCAGAATGCTCTTTGATTGCGAGTGAACTATAACTCCCAGCTGTTGTGCAAGACTTTCATGTGTGTCTTTCTGCCATTTTTGCCAAAATATCTATGTTGTGTTCATCAAAACAGGCCCAGGTTTCACACTGAGTGTATAAATACATTTAAAAACATATTAACTATGTGTATTACTGTGTTAGAGTGTCATTTTGTGTCATTTTGGTTGGTGGTATGCCCCAGGATTTTGTAAATGTAAAAAATGTGCCGCGGCTCAAAAGAGGTTGAAAAACACTGCTCTAGGGCAAACCAAGAATGGGTAACTTGGAAGTCCCTGAACAGACTCAGAAGTGGAATTGGCAGTTCAAAAGACAACTTGGCAAAATGGAACTACCTAGAAGAATCCTCCACTTTGTGCAACTGTGGAGCAGAACAGACAACTCCGTATCTGTATGCTTGCCGACCATGTCCTGCCTCTTGCACAGAGGAAGAACTGTTTAAAGTTGCAGACAAGGTGGATCCTGTTGCCCGCTTTTGGCCTAAAATTATTTAGCTGTTTGTGTTCCCTCTATTTTATCAGTTTTCATACTAATTTATTTATGCAATATTTTGGACACAAAATAAATAAATAACTAAATAAATACAATCCTATACTAAATATAGCCAGATGTGTCTTGATTGTCATGCTCTCATGCACATGTATGTAAATGCATGCATTTAGTCACAGCATAATAGGGATCCCTCTCTGCCCTTTCATTACTTCCTGAAAATAAATGTTGGGAAATATGTTTGAGTCTCCACCATTTCCTAATACCATAACCAGATCCCTTTGAGGTATTACAGAATCATTAAATAGAAGATTGGAGAGCTGAAAATAATCACAGGCTTTCCTAGAATAATGCAGTGATGGGGACATTGCAGCAATGCTAGAATTATGCAAGGAAGGTTGGCAATTTTGATGATATCACTGTGGTGGAATGAAAAGCATGCAACCTGAGTTATTCATATGGATTATCCATGCAATCAGAAATCATAATGAATGGGAAGAGATCAGTGAGGGCATATGGTAGTGAGTGGACTTGGGCATTTGGGGGTAAACCTTGACCCGTTTCGTGGTGGGGCCCCCAATTTGTTTTTTGGGAGCCTCCCGAAATTGAGAGGGCAAATATCTATTTTGGCTCTGGGGTGCTGCAAGATCAGTTTTCTATCAGACCACTATTGGGGGGGGGGGTCGGGTCTTCACACCCAAGCTCCCCTTCCCAGAGCGTGCTTTGAGGAGGCAGGTTCTCAATGGCTTTCTGAGCCTGTACACCACACACACACACACACACACACAGGCCCAGAAAATGCGTGCACCTGCCGGCAGCCGAACACCTCTGAGTAAGAGGCACTTGGTTGCAAGCACTGACAGAAGTGCACATTTTCTGGGCCTGAAGACCACACGTGCACTGTCTTTCCAAGTCAAAGAGGCAAGTTCCGCGAGGTGCTCGGTTGCAAGGCTGAATAATAATAAAATAATAAACTTTATTTGTACCCCCCCCCCCTTCATCTCCCCAAGGGGACTCAGGGCAGCTAACATGTGGCCAAACCCAAACAAATTACAATAAAGCAAAATAAAATACATACAAGACACACGACAAAATGAAGTAAAATGCTTATACAATAACATAATAAAAACATTTAAGATAGTAACAATAGCATAATAAGACAGTATTAAAAACAGTACAAGAATTTAGATGAGGGCTGAGCTTCCGGTTCGGCTAATGGCGGAGAGGGTTGCACTCGGAGGGAGCTCCCCAGAGTGACGCGGTGAAAGGGCTGTTGGAGGGAGAAAATCTCCCCAAAGACGCTCGGGATAGAAGGAGCGCAACCCGGTGCCCAGGAAAAGTGCCTTGCCGGTCAAGATCGGGGTCCCTCAAGGGCCCTGACGAGACCGGTAAGGCTGAAGAGGGACAGACAGACAAGGAACAGCCAACAAGCGAGACCAGAGAAACTGGTCATAACCTCCCGCCGCCGACCACCTTTTAACCCACACGGAGAGAGACAAGCTAAGCGGAAGACCCGCACAGAAACCCCGACAAGAGAGAGCCCAGAAGGGAAAGACCCAGGGAAGGCTAAAGGGGAAGCGCGGAGGAGAACCGCGAGAACCGCGGGAGAGGACGAGAGAGGTAAAAGAGAAGAGGAAGGACGAAAGCAGGGGGAGCGACAGACCCGGACAGAGGAAGAAGAAACCCCGCGGAGGAGAGGTCGAGAGGGAAGAAGAGGAAAGAAGGAGGCAAAGAGGAGAGAAGTAAGAGACGGTAACTTACCATAATGGCGAGGCGCGGGGGAGGCGAGCACTGACACGCGGGCCGAGAAGAAGAAGAAGGAAGTGACGGAAGGGAACCGGAACCGGATGTGAGGTATCGAGGGAACAACAAGAGGAATCAAGACAAAAGCCCTAAGTAGCCCCACCAACAAGTCTAAGCCTCCCGAACTCCTAGAAGATAAGGAAGCGGGACAGAGAAAGCTCAGAAACTCAGAAGGAGAATTATAAGGAGTGAGAAGGAGAATTATAACGGAGTGAGGCGAGGAGGAGAAGCGACGCCCACCAGAGACAGAGGAAAGGAAAGGAGGAAGGGAGGAAGGGAGGCAGAAGACAAAGTTAAGGGGGGGCAAAAGTATAAAGGGACACAACTCATTGCTAAAGAGGTTCCTGATTTAGAGGAGCCCCACAATTTAAGAGAGCTACCTAAGCTACCTAAGATACGCCAAAAACCACAGAAAGGTAAGAGAGAACTATTAAAAGACTATTAAAAGACCCCATCTGGCTGTCAGCAAGAGAGCTACCCCCAAGCCCCAGTCACACAGGAATATAACATTGATAATATTGATCCAGAGGGAAGGTAACAAACTCTAGAACTCTGTAGAAAACTTTTGAAATTCAGTATATTCAAAACCCCACCCTAAGTTCTGCCCTTACTACCACTCAACAAAATCCTACCCTAAGCTCTATCCCTACTACCCCTCAACATAAAACGACCTCCCAACAGGAGTACAGAACAGACCAAAACACCTTAACAGGAAATCCGGAGAGGAAGCTGACCTTCATCCAAAGGTGGTAGCTCTATTGATGTCCCAAAAAGGGAAGAAGAAGGATAAGGAAGAACTACCGATTATGGCCACGAGAGGCAAGATGGAGAAGGACAAAAGAGGAGAGCCCGTCAGAAGAGGCTCAGGCGTCGGAGCGGACCTGAACATGAGAGATCTCCTGATGGAAATGCAGGAGATAAGAAAACTGATCCAAGGAGGCGATGAAGATAGGAGAAAGATGAATGACAACTTAAAAGGAGATCTGAAAGACCTGAAAGGAGAGATGAAGTCAGATTTTAAAGAGGTGAAGAAAGACATAAAAGGATTGGATAGGAAAATGTCGGATATGAAAGATGAAATAACAGAACTTAAGAAAGAAAATACGGCTCTGAAATTCCAACAAAAGAAGAACTTGGAAAGAATAAAGGATCTTGAAGCCAGAAACGCCTCCCTGGAAGACAAACAACTAAAGACAGATCTCGCACAATCAGAATTTCAATTAAGATTCCGAGGCCTGGAAGAAGAGGAAGACCAGAAGACGAAAGAGATAGTGGTGGCCATAACTGCCAAAATACTGGACATCCCGGAGCCGTACATCCTGGATAAAGTGGACCGAGTTTATAGGATCAATTCGGCTTACGCCAGAAGAAATAAAGCACCTAGGGACGTTATAGTACATTATACCAAAAAATGCATCAGGGACCAGGTGCTGAGATGGCAGGCAAACAGACAAGGGACATACAAAGGAAGTAAAGTAACAATTCTAAAGGAGCTGCCCAGAGACGTCCTGGAAAAAAGGAAAAATTATTTTTTCCTAACAGACCATCTAAAGAGACATAACATCAAATTTCGATGGCAAAAACTAGAAGGGGTGATGGCTACATATAAAGATAAACAGTACTGGCTGACTACGGTTGAAAAAGCGGAAGATTTTATGAGAAAGTACGGTAATGACATGACGGAGACAGAGCAGACCTGGACAAGGCGAGAGAAGGGAAATGCTCCAAGGGGAAGCCAACCCGACAATGCACCCCCGGATGAAGAAGAGGAGGAAGCCAAAGATAAAGGAGCTCAGGATGACAGTGAAGGAGAGGAGGACGAAGGACTGGAAAGACAATCGGAACTAAACGAACGGGAGGAAGGAGAAGAAGTAGATCCAGGGCCAGATTCGGACTAAATGCAGCTGAGGTGCATTTCCTGGAATGTGAACGGTTTGAATAACCCGATTAAGAGGAAGAGGGTGTTCAATAAACTCAAAAAAGAAAGAGCTGGGGTTGTAGGTTTACAGGAAACACATATCAAGAAAACGGATGTTAGATTTTTAAAAAGAAATGAGATAGGGGAGGCCTTTATCGCCTCGGCAGGGGAAAAAAAGAGAGGAGTAGTAACCTATGTGGACTCCAATCTGAAACCTAAATTGCTATTTGAGGATAGAGAGGGAAGATTTGTGGGGGTGGGGATACAAAGGGAACAAGAAAGGATATTAATATGCAACATATATGCCCCCAACGAGACTAAATCAAATTTCTTTAAAGAAGTACAAAAACAGATCGCTAAATACCAGCTCCATTTTGAGGATATTATCTTAATGGGGGATTTTAATGGGGTGGCAAACCCGGGAATGGACAGGAGTCCTGAACCAAAAAAAGGAAGACAGGGAGGTAAACTCCCTAATAGTTATTTTGAACTCATACGGGAATTAGACGTAAAAGACAGTTGGAGAGAAAACCACACCCAGGAGAAAGACTACACATTTTTTTCGGACCGACACAATTCATGGTCGAGAATAGACCTAATATTAATTTCAAGTACTTTGATATCCAAAATAAACAAGACCAAGATTTGGCCAAGAGATATTTCGGACCACTGCCGGGTAGAAATCGAAATAGGGAGACCAAAAAGAGATTTCCACTGGAGACTCCCAGAGAGGATTCTCAAGGATCCAAAAGACATAGCCGAAAGTAAAAAACTCCTGGAGGAATTCTTTATAATAAACAAACATAATAATGACAATTACAATTTAATTTGGGATACAGGGAAGGCCTTCATGAGAGGAGTATTCATAAAGCTGCAGGCAAGATGGAAGAGAAAAAGAGAGGCTAAAATAAAAGAGATACAGGAAAAAATTGAGGAAGGAGAGAGGGAATTGAAAAAAAAACCTAATAGAGAAGACAAAAAGAGAGAAGTAAAATCCCTACAGAAGCAGTTAGAGGTATACGAGGTAGAAAAGATTGAGAGAAACCTGAAATTCTTAAACCAAAAAAAATTTGAGTCAGCAAATAAACCAGGGAAGCTGCTGGCGTGGCAGTTAAAAGAGAAAAGAAAAAGAAATATTATAACAAAAGTAAAAATGGATAATATGGAATACACTACAGATAAAGAAATTAGAAAGGCCTTTGAATGTTTCTATGAAAAGTTATACAGCAAGGACGAAATAGATAGAACCGAAATCCAGCAGTTTCTGGGGAGGAAAAATATAAACAAAATATCAGACGAAGAAAGAGAGGCCCTTAATAAAATGATAACAAAGGAGGAAATAATAATGGCCATAAAAAAAATTAAGCCCGGGAAAGCAGCAGGTCCAGATGGCTACATAGGAGAATATTATAAGGAATTTCAGGGGGAAGTTGTGGACATGCTGGAAAAGGTATTTAATGGCATATTACAAAAGGGCAGAACGCCAGAGTCATGGAAGGAGTCCAATGTCATGCTCATACACAAATCAGGTAAGGACCCGGAAGACCCCGCGAACTATAGGCCAATCTCTCTTCTAAACACAGATTACAAATTGTTTACAAGTATATTAGCAGAAAGATTAAAAAAATTCCTGGGAAATTGGATAAAAGAGGACCAAAATGGGTTTCTTCCGAACAGACAGTTAAAGACAAATATAAGAATTATAATAGATGCATTAGAATATTATGATAAAAATATAGATAGAGAAGTCGCCTTAGTTTTCGTGGATGCCGAAAAGGCTTTTGACAGGACAAATTGGGAGTTTGTGGAAACTCTTATGAAGGAGCTTGACATTGGACACCACATGATAAATGCGTTTCAAGCCATATATAAAGAACAATATGCCAGTATAATAGTCAATCAAGGAAAATCTAAGAGGGTTAAAATCCAAAAAGGAGTTAGACAGGGCTGCCCACTCTCCCCCCTGCTGTTCATTTTAGTATTGGAGATACTATTGGAAGATATCAGAAAGGATGATGGCCTGAGAGGAATTCAAATTAAGAAAGAAAAAATCAAGTGCCAGGCATATGCAGATGACCTGGCCCTGATAATAGAAGACCCTAGAAACACTATCCGACAGTGGTTCGAAAAAATTGAAGAATTTGGAAAAGTAGCGGGGTTTGTCGTAAATAGAAATAAAACCCAAGTACTGGTCAAAAATATTACAGAAAAGAATAAACAAGTACTACAAGAAATGATAGAGATGAAAATTACGAATAAAGTCAAATACCTGGGGGTGACGATATCTCCAAAGAACTCACAGATCTTTAAAAATAATTATAAGTTGAAGTGGATGGAAATTAAGAAAGACCTACAGAGATGGTCCAGACTTAACCTGTCATTCCTGGGTAGAATTGCCACTGTTAAAATGAATGTATTACCGAGAATGATTTTCCTCTTCACAACAATTCCTGTAGTCCCAAAAATTTCTCACTTTGACACTTGGAACAAAGATCTCTCTAAATTCATCTGGGCGGGAAAAAAACCAAGAGTCAAAATGAAAGTGCTGCAGGCCTCGAAAGATGGAGGAGGATTGGGAGTGCCGAGTCTGAGACTATACTTCGAGGCTAGCTGTCTTAATTGGCTGAGGAATTGGTGTGGATTGGTGGGGGATAGGATTTTAAGTATTGAAGGACACGGGCTGAGATTTGGTCTTCACGGTTACCTCTGGTACGGAAAGACAAAAGCAGATAGAAAAGTAAATGACCATTTTATAAGGAAACCGTTGTTGAAAGTATGGGAGAAATATAAGAAACAAATAAGCGAAAAGATACCCCTTTGGGTGTCCCCAAATGAAGCACATCAAATGAGACAATTGGAAAACGACAAATGGATAAAATACAAGGACTTATTGGAAAGAGATGGATCGGACTGGACCGTGAAGACCAGAACTCAGCTGAGGGGAGAGGGATATGATATGGGCTGGTTTCCGTATTTTCAGTTAAGGGAAAGAGCGAAAGAAGATGCAAAAAGGGGGTGGGAAAGCAAAGAGACGGAGCTAGAGGAAGCGATCATGGGTAAAGAGGCCAAATCGATGGCCAGAATATACAAAATATTATTAAAAATGGGTAATGGAAATGAATGTAACGGGGCACATGTGAAAGAGTGGTCAAGAAACATCGGCTACAAAATAAATCCAGAGACCTGGAAGTCCATTTGGAAAAAAAATGTAAACATTTCCCTAAGCTATAAATATAGAGAGAACTGGATCAAGATATTATATAGATGGTATCTTACCCCGGTAAAATTAGCTAAAATATATAAAAAAACAAAACCAAATTGCTGGATTTGCAATAACCGTAGTGGCACACTCTTTCACATGCTCTGGTTATGCCCCAAAGCAAAGAAATATTGGTGTATGGTCCACAGAGAGGTAGAGAAACTTCTCCGAAAAAAGATAAGAAAAAGACCAGAAAAATTCCTGTTAGGGATCATAGATAATGAAATTAATAGAAGTGAAAGCAGAATATTCATACTGGCAATAACAGCAGCCAAGACCCTCTTTGCCACCCATTGGAGGTCAGAGACGATCCCCACAAGGGAAGAATGGAGACAAAAACTAGTGGACATTAGCCTCATGGAAAAATTAACGGAGGCAATGAGGGAAGGGAACACCGGACAAAAGTACACAGATAAATGGGACTGGTCGCTCCTGCAAGAATATTGTAGAAACGAATGCAAAATCGACATAGAGATGTAGGCCTGGGTTAAGTTAAAGGGGAAGATGTTAAGCTAAATATGTGAAATGTCCTTTAATTATAGATCGGAGTTGGAAGGGTCGGGAAAACAGAGATGTGAAAAATGAATATACTGGAAAAACATCGCTGGTTAACTAAGACAAAAACCTTGTCATATCTCCAACCTGCTATTTCTATTTCTATGAGCACCGCTATTGTATCTTTTCCATCTCTTACTCTAACTATCAGAAGGTGGTCACTCAGTACCACCAGTCGCTTTTCTAGGGGACCTCTTTTCTTGGTCTCCGCCATCTTTTATTTCACTCTATGCTATATACTTCTTTGTTTTTATTGTTAATTCTGTGAAAACCTAATAAAGATTTATTTTTAAAAAAAGAATTTAGATGAGGGCAAGCTGGGCCAAGTATGAGGAGTGAAAATTTTTGAACCCGTGAACACGTTCTCTCCTTGGCTACAGCATGTCAGCTAGCAGCGCACTCTCTAAGGCAGTGTTTTTCAACCTTTTTTGAGCCGCGGCACATTTTTTACATTTACAAAATCCTGGGGCACACCACCAACCAAAATGAAACAAAATGACACTCTAACACAGTAATACATATAGTTAATATGTTTTTAAATGTATTTATACACTCAGTGTGAAACCTGGGCCTGTTTCGATGAACACAACATAGATATCCTGGCAGGAATGGCAGAAAGACACAAACTTCCCACACAGAACTCCCATAACCAAGAGAAAATACTATAAGAGTTCGGTGGGCATTGACCTTGGGTTTTGGAGTTGTAGTTCAACTATATCCAGAGAGCACTGTGGACTGAAACAATGTTGGATCAGGACCAAACTTGGCATGAATATTCAACATGCCCAAATGTGAACACAGATGGAGTTTGGGGAAAATAGACCTTGACATTTGGGAATTACAGTGTCTGGGATTTATAGTTAACACACAATCAAATAGCATCTTGAACTCTGGCAACAATGGAATTGAACCAAACTTGGCATATTGAACTCTCATTACCAACAGAAAGTCCTGAAAGGGTTTGCTTAGGTATTGACCTTGAGTTTGGAAGTTGTAGTTCACCTACACTGAGAGAAAACTGTGGACTCAAACAATGTTATGTTATGTTGTTGTTTGTTTTCTATCCAGAATCACAATGTTGGAAGGAGGCTCCCTAAAACAGGCATGGGAAAACTTCGGCCCTCTGGGTGCTTTGGACTTCAATTCCCACAATTCCTAACAGCCTGAGGCCCTTTCCTGCTTAATTGGCTGGGGGGGGGGAGGAAAAGAGCCTGAGGCTGCTAGGAATGGTGGGAGTTGGAGTCCAAAACACCTGGAAGGTCCAAGTTTTCCCATTCCAGCTTTCGACAGAGACCTCTTCCTCCCCCTTCTCTTTCGCGCCCTTTCTTCCCCCTGCTGCCAAACACTTTTTCTTCTACACTGCCACTTCTGCCGCCATTTTTATCGGAGGGGGCAGTGTGAGCGTTTCAGGAGGGGAGGGGGAAGGGAGGAAGACGTGACCCGTGTGGGCGCTACTGCGCAGACTCTCCCCAGAGCAAAGCGAGGCAAAGCGAACAGAGCGAGGCTGAGAAGAAGAGAGCCCGAGTGGAGAAGAAAAAGTGTTCAGCAGGAGGGGGAAGAAAGGGTATTGGAGGTTCCAATTTCCCACGGCACACCTGATGATTGCTCACGGCACACTAGTGTGCCACGGCACAGTGGTTGGGAAACACTGCTCTAAGGCATTTTAAGGAGGCTTCCCACTTTCAAGTAAGGAAGGGTGATGAGCTCCTGGAAGAGGAAAGTGATTTTTAGGGAATGAGGATTGACTTTTTGTTTTCTGGAGGATGAATAGAAAAAGCTTAAACTGCGACGCGAAAAAGCAGGCCAGGAGTGGGGACCCGCTTGCTTTTCCTGTCAAGCTGATTTTCGTACCGAGAGGGGCATTCCCATTTCGTGCTCCTGAAATACTGAAAGAAACTAAAGAAACAAAGGAAATAGGAGAAACAAATTCTGCGCACAACTCTAGTGGCGAGGAGGTTGAAGGCAATGGAAGTAGATACAACCACAATGTTAAGTTATTATATTTTATTGGATTTAGGTTACATGAAAAAGCCGTATCTAATCTAACACAGTTCTGTGCTTTTTGAATTGTAAGCACAAAAACCTTCGCCCATTTGTCTCAAATTTGGTCGGAATAATTCCTTCCTGAAGAGTCATTGCCTCTCTAATTTTTACCCAAATGTCAGAAAAGATACAAACAGTTTGGATTGTCTGTGAGAGTCAACTGAGGTTATGAATCTTTAAATGTCCAAATCTCAGCAGGAGTTGAAAGGGGAATGTGCTCTTTCTTCTGCTGAAATAACTGTGCAGGTTTTCCTAGTCTTTGGCAGGAAGATTGGAGTCATAGTACTTAACTTTGGTAGCCTTTCTTGCCATGTGCAGGGAAGCAGCTATTAGCCAGTAGGAGCATCAACACTTTAGAAGTAATGCAGGAATGTTATAGCCTCCTGGGATGGATAGTTTGGAATCAAAAGTCATCAACATAGTCATCATCATCATACCATAGAGCAGTGTTTCTCAACCTGGGGGTCGGGACCCCTGGAGGGGTCAGGAGGGGGTGTCAGAGGGGTCGCCAAAGACCATCAGAAACACAGCATTTTCTGTTGATCATTGTGTGTGTGTGGGAAGTTCAGCCCAATTCTATCTTTGGTGGAGTTCAGAAGGCTATTTGATTGTAGGTGAACTATAAATCCCAGCAACTACAACTTCTAAATGCCATCTATTTTCCCCTAACTCCACCAGTGTTCACATTTGGGCATATTGATATTCATGCCAAGTTTGGTCCAAATCCACCATTGTTTTGAGTTGACGGTGCTCTCGGGATGTAGGTGAACTACAACTCCAAAACTTAAGGTCAATACCCACCAAACCCTTCCAGTATTTTCTGTTGGTCATGGGAATTCTGTGTCCCAGGTTGGGTTCAATTCCACCATTGGTGGAGTTCAGAATGCTCTTTCATTGTAGGTGAACTAGAAATCCCAGCAACTACAACTCCCAAATGACAACATCAATCTCTCCCTCCGATCCCACCAGTTTTCAAATTTGGACGTATTGTGCCAAATTTGGTCAAGTGAATGAAAAAACATCCTGCATATCAAAAATTTACATTATGCTTCATAACAATAGCAAAATCACAGTTGTGAAGTAGCAATTAAATAATATGATTGGGGGTCCCTACAACATGAGGAACTGTATTAAGGGGTCACAGCATTAGGAAGGTTGAGAACCACTGCCATAGAGACTTACTTTTCTGAACATATCTGCCTCTACGTCCCACCTCGTAACAGAAGATCATCCGGGGAGGCTCTGCTCTCGCTCCCACCAACATTGCAAATTTGGCTGGTGGGGACGAGGTTCAGGGCCTTCTCGGCGTTGCCCCCCACCCCACCCCCCGCCTGTGGAACGCGCTTCCAAATGAGATATGATCGACCCCAACCCTCCTGGCTTTCAGGAAGAAACTAAAATTGTGGTTGTAGGACCAGGCTTTATATCCCAGTTCACGCTGCTATATATCCCAGTTCAAAGCAGAAAATGTGGGGTTTTACTCAGTTGTGTGGAAGGGGCCAAAGAGAACCCAGTTCCAAGCAGATATTGTGGATTATCTACCTTGATATTCTGAGTTATATGACTTTGTGGAATGGCCCAAAATCTAAAAGTCCAACAGTCTGGATGTTGAATGTTGGTTCAAGGCTGGCTGTGTTTACCAGCCTAGTTTGGAGAGTATGTTACATATGCAGGTAGGGTTGCCATTTTTGATATAAGAAATAAGGGACATTTACGGGATTTTTCACAAAAATAAGGGACACTTCATTAAAAACTTGAAACTCAAACATTAGGTAGAAATAGTTTTATTAACAGAATAAGATAATGATTGAAACTCACAAAAGAAACTGACTTACACCCTCTTAACAGTACATGGTATGTTTCTGCATGCTTTGTCATGCAGAAAAAACATTATTAGAACTACCTAATTTTCTCCATCTGCATTTAGTACTTGACTTTGCTGACTTTAGAAGTGCACTGTCTAAACATTAAATAAAATAAATTTTATAAGACAGTACATCTTCATGATGATTATGTCAATAGTTAATGGTATAGTATAGTATGGGATACACAGCATTGTATAGTATTGGGATGCACAGCTAGGCCTATTTTAAGAGTAACTCTCAAGCAACCAGAAATTATCCAACATGATCCATCATTCCCCTTGGGTAACGGTTAATTAGTCTACTGTACTTTGAAAAAGTCCTGTATCGCCTCTTCCTTCCAACGGGGACGCAGGCTGCCCTTTAGAGTTGGAATCCCCGGGCAGGCATTGCCATGGAAACCACAGTGCGCAGCTTCCTCTGGCCAACCCTGCCCAGTCCTTTCCTGCTAGTCAAAAGTAAGGGACAGGGCCTGAAAATAAGGGACACAAATTTTAGGACCAACATAAGGGATGTCCCTTAGAATAAGGGACATATGGGAACCCTATATGCAGGTCTATCCTTTGAACTGGGTTAACACATCTGGGGCCTTTCTGCACATTCTAGCCCTATAATCAATGGCTTCTAGAATATCAAGGCACTCAAAGGAAAACTTGTGCCTACAATATCTGCTTTGAACTGGGTTATCTGACTCCACACTCAGATAATGTGGGTTTTTACTGCCTTGATATTGCTAGGATAAAAATCCCCTTGCTCCCAGGGCTGACTTTGGAAAGAGCCTTCCCTAACTTAGCACGAGTCAGTTTTAATGGAGAGCAATGGCTAGATAGCAAACTCCAGGAAAGGGACTACAACAAGGTGTGCTGTCACACCCAGGCACTCAAAGGCTAAAACTAAGATGTGCTCTCTATCTAAAGCCTGAGGGACTGCGGGTGCCTTCTCTTGAAGATCCCATCCCCAGGGAAAAAAGGGGCGGGCTCCAAACCAAAAAGATACAATGGCAGTCTACTAGCAGCAAGCATCTGCAAACTGGCTGCAAACCTGTTAATGATTAACCAACAGGGAGCCAGAGAGTCTGTGGCAACCCTGAAAGAAGATGCAAAGGGATGCTGTATTCTATAACTGTGGGGGCTGTGCAAAACAGATGTCTGGAACAGTCTTTCTCAACCAGTGTGCTGTGACAGACCTCCTGCTGTGCCGTGAGAAAAGCTCTCTGCCCCCCTTCCTCCCCCCTCCTGCCGAACTCCTGCTGCTTGGGGGAGGAGGAAGGGCCGGGCAGTGGCGAAGAAAAAGAAGAAGGGACTGGGGCGCTGCCTCCTTCGGCCAGCCTCCAATCCGCCATGACTCCCACTATGACTCTCACCCCTCGCTCGCTGAAGCCACGTGGAGGAGGAGCCCCGCCCACTGAAGCCCGTCCACCACTCATGCTCCTCCTCTGTAGGAGAGCTAAAGCTGGGGGGAGGAGGCGGGGAATGGCGCAGCCTGTAGGAGAGCTGAAGCTGGGGGGAGGGGGCGGGGCATGGCACGGCCTGGCTCTGCCCCTTCCCCCGGCTTTGGCACTCCCAGCAGCTGCTCCCAGCAGGCCACCAACCCCCAGCCGTTCTTTACTGTGTTAGAGTGTCATTTTGTGTCATTTTGGTTGGTGGTGTGCCCCCGGATTTTTTAATGTTAAAAGTGTGCCACGGCTCAAAAAAGGTTGGGAAACACTGGTCTGGAAGACAGAACAAGGAGATTCCACTTGAACACGAGGAAGAACATCCTAACTTTGAGAGCTGTTCAGCAGTGGAACTCTCTGCCTCGGAGTGTGGTGGAGGCTTTGAAACAGAGATTGAATGGCCACCTGCGGGGATGCCTTGAATATGGTTTTCCTGCTTCTTGGCAGGGGTTTGGACTGGATGGCCTACAAGGTCTCTTCCGACTCTAGGATTCTATGATTCTATCAATGAAATATGGTAATCTAGCCATAGTTCTTGCACTGCCACATGTGACAACAGGTGTGTTGGTACTAAGCTTCCATTGTCTTGTTGCCTTTGGAGGCCTTGATCCATCCCTCTCTGCATGCTTGGGAACTTCCCAATGGGACACGCCTGGGCAGTGCCTCTATTGGGTGTGCCCTCTATGAACAAAAGAATCCAGTGACCTGGGTTCAAAGTGCTGTTAAGACACCCACAAGGTGCTGCGGGTCACTTGCAATTTTACAATGTAACCTACTTTATGGAGTTGTTCTAAGTATTAAACAATTGGGGTGGGGCTAATGTTTCAGCGCACACCCCTTCAAGCTGCGCCAAGGCTGGGTGGGCCAGAAATGTGAGAAATAAATAGCTCTCCTCTTTGATTTGCAAATGAGAAAGGAAACACGTTTGAAACCAAGACAGGATGCAACTCACTTATCAGATGTTTGCCAAGTCGGGAGCTTCATGTGCAGCTTGTTTCTGTGTGACTTTGCATAATGTTTACAGGCTGCAATTTTCTTCTAGGTCTCAAAAGGACACCTCCCTTTGATCGTTGACTGTAACAAGCAGGGGCAGGCAATTGATTGTCATTAGTAACTGCTTTGGCCCACAACACCCAGCCGGATAATTCGCCCCTGGGCTTATCTAGCAATGATTCCCTTTCTTTTGGCAACACACCGACAACCCACATGCCAGGGAAGAAGCAGACACCGATCCTGTTGAGATGGATCCCATGCCCATTCCCGGTCTTTGTCTGTTTCCTCAATGGCCTGTCTGCCAGGATTAAGCGGTTTCCCTAAAAGGATTTTGCTATTTTGAGATCGTCTCTTCTCTCTTTTTCTCTTGGCTAAATGTGATCACTGGAAGCCAAGCAGTCATGAATCCATTACGGCATGCCAATTCTCCTTTTATGAGCATGGTCATCCAATTGCTAATTTATATTTTGTAGCTTGCTGAGTCAGCATCTCTCGAGATAGGTTGTCCTCCAAGACTTTGCTTGCAATATATAAGAAGGGTAATTTTATTATGTTTGCACCTCTTCCCTGACATGTTACGTGAGGGTCAATCTCCATCTGCAGCAGCAGTGGGCAAATTATTCCGTGGCGCACACAATCTTGGAAATGTGTCAAAAGCAGTGGGACTCTTGGTAGATCTACCTTTTTTGACCACACCTCAACTGTGTTGACCCTTCTATGAACATGGACAGGTATAGAAGAAGGCAGGAACTTAAGTCTGGATAGTACAATTGAGTTCCTGTCCCAAGTTGTTGTTTATTTGTTCAGTTGCTTCCGACTCTTTGTGACTTCATGGACCAGCCCACGCCAGAGCTCTTGTTGGCCATGGCCGAGTACATAGGTATATTTATTTATTTATATTTATTATTTGAGTTTATATACCACCACTCCCCAAAGGCTCAGAGCGGTTTACAACAGAATCATACAGTTAACAGTAAACAACTCTGCACATCACAAATAATAACAAAACAAACTATAGGAGTCATCTACTAGATACCAGGGTTCACTCGGTCCCTAGAGAGAGGGCAGACTAAAACCCTATGGAGTGTGGTCATGGACAGGGTCAACTGGGTGGCGCAGGGCCAGCGTAAAAGCTGGCTCACCTGGACAGCATTGGAGGCGTAGTGACGGCCTGACAGGCCCAAAAATAGAGTCTCCAGTAGTCTTTAGGAGAGTTCCTATCACCAGAAATTTGGGAGGGCACTCTTTTCTCCACCTTCACAGAGTTTGAGTGACTTATAAGGGTGAACTGGGGAGGCGCTCTCTCCCTTACGACCCTAGGCCAAGCATTTGTGTCCCAGTCCCTGACAGCCTGGGAGGGCCCTCTTTCCTCCCCATTCACAAAGGAGGGACCACCCGGGAGACCATATTCCAATTTTTGGAATATAGTGGAAGAGAAATTTAGATTGCAACATGCCTTGTAAGGAATAGTGTAATTTCTGGTGTATAAGTCTACATTTTAACCCAGGAAAATCTTAAAAGTCTGAGGTCGTCTTATACGCCAGGTGCTGAAACTTCTGAGTTGGATTGGGGAACCTGCAGTCACCAAATATGGTTGCCCCCCCTCAAAAACAGATGCAGCTGCATCCCCGCCATGTAGCCGCTTGCACAGCTGGTGCGGAGTTATGGGCTTGAGTGTCACCAGTACGCTGATGACACTCAGCTCATTCTGAGGGTGGAGGGCAGGCCCGCATCCGTCCCCGATAATTTCCAACGTTGCCTCGAAGCCGTTACTGGATGGCTGCGAGCCAGTAGGTTGAGGGTGAATCCGGCGAAGACGGAGATCTTGTGGCTGGGCCGCCCGGGTGGTGGGGATGTCCAGCTTCCGACCCTGGACGGTGCGGCGTTATGCCCATCGCCATCCGTAAAGAGCATGGGGGTCCACCTGGACTCCCAGCTGACCATGGAGACCCAGGTCTCTGCGGTCAGCAAGATTGCCTTTTCCCACCTGAGACAGGCAAGGAGGCTGGCCCCCTACCTCTCCCGGAACGACCTGGCCACGGTGATCCAAGCCACGGTCATCTCGAGACTAGATTACTGTAACGCGCTCTACGTTGGCCTTCCTCTGTTGGTGACTCGGAGGCTCAAGCTAGTGCAGAACACTGCCGCCCGGCTCCTGTCTGGCACCCCAGCAGGTTGCCACATAACACCTACCTTGCAGGATCTGCACTGGCTGCCAATTGAGCACCGGATCACCTTCAAAGTGTTGGTTCTTACCTTTAAGGCCTCGCATGGCCTGGGGCCAGCGTATCTGAGGGACCGTCTCACCCCATATTGCCCTATGAGATCCCTCCGTTCGGAGGACACCAACCTCTTGGCCGTCCCCTCCATAAAACGGCCAAATTGACAGCCACCCGCCAAAGGGCCTTTTCGGTGATCGCACCGACCCTTTGGAATGCCCTTCCGGCGGACACGCGCGCCATCCACGACCTGCTCCCCTTCAGGCGTGCGTGCAAGACCCACCTTTTCAAGCTGGTCTTCCAGGTGTAGGCCGTACGGGTTGCACCCCCTGTGGATCCGAACTCCTGTCCTAGGTCGTTTTTAAGTGTTGCTACTGCTATTTTTAATGTCATTTTAATGTATTTTACCCCTGTTTTTATCTTGTATTATTGTTTCTATCTTGTATTCTTTGGTGCTGTGAGCTGCCCTGAGCCCACCGGGAGTGGCGGCATAGAAGCCGGATGAAATAAATAAAAAAATAAATAAATAAATGTGCGGTGACCTTATGAAAGCAGTAAGGGCAGCGCTATACAAGTACTGTATGGTAGAAGAATATCCACTCACCAGGATTTGCGGAAAGAAGTAACTTAACATGATCCTGATGATGAGGTGAGGGGGTGCCTCATCGGGAAGGTGTAAGTGAAGGGCAGAGCAAACTGCAGGTATCCAGGATGGCCAGGTGAAGGAAAAAAGAGACAGAGTGGTGCTATGACCAGAAAAACATGCCCCTTTCTCCCGTCTGGCCCGCTCTTGTATCCTATTAAAGTAGCTCTTTCTCTGCCTCTCAGATCTCACTCCTAAGGATCACAGTAAAGCGGTGCAGTTGCGTATGTGTGAGATCTGAGAGGCAGAGAAGGAGGTATGTTAATGGGAAAATTACCATATTAAAATCAAATCTGATGTTTTTTTAAAAAAATATTTGGTGTGCATTGGAAGAGGGGTAGTCTTATACGGTGAGTATATCCGAAACTCTATATTTTAACTGGAAAAGTTGGGGGGTCATCTTATACGCCCAATCATCTTATACGCTGGAAAATATGGTAGTTTGATCTGTGCGCAGCTGACCCCTTTGCTGAATCACTGAACTGTAGACCTTTAGCTGAAATATTGTTATTGTGATATATATATATATATATATATATATATATATATATATATATATATATATATATATTCCCTTAATGTGCAAATGTATGTTTTTAACTTCTTATCCAATGAATGGTTTCAGCTCATGATTGTGCAATCGGTATTCCACAAATGGAAGCACTTTACATGGGCTTATGGTTAGTCCAGAGTAAAATATAACTATTGAATTATAGAATCACAGAATCAATTAGAGTTACCTGTGTATTGACTCACCATTCACGACTGATTGACTGGATCTTTACTAGTTGGGATGAAACAAACATTGTGACAGCCAGGCAGTTGTGCATTTTTAGATGGCGTGTCAATACCTTCACATGCCACTTCATTTATAAGACTAAAGAAACATTCACCATGTAGTCCCTACCGTTCAAGGGAACAATAGGCAGCATATTGGCATATACACAATTGATTATACAATACTGGTATTCTTCAGCACAAGGGTGGTGCATGTAACCATTGTATAACTACCTGAATATTGAGTAAGCATAATGTAGGTTCTCAACCCCTCTGTCCTGGTTTATTCTTTGGCTCCAACACACTCTTATATGCTACGAGGTCGGGTCAATAAGTCCGTAACTTTTTGAGTGAAACGTAGGTTTTTGGATACAAAATCATTTTATTTTCAACGTAGTCTCCTTTGAGCTCTATACACTTTGTCCAACATTTCTCCATTTTTTTTATCCCTTCCAAAAAAGAAGATTTGTCGAGATCATCAAAATAGGTATTTGTTTGTGAGATTATTTCATCGTTGGAGTCAAATCTCTTTCCGCCGAACCATTTCTTCAGGTTTGGTAACAAGAAATAGTCACTTGGGGCTAAATTCGGAGAATAGGGCGGATGAGGGAGCAATTTGTATCCCAATTCATGGATTGTTGCCATGGAAACTGCACATGTGTGCACCCTTGCATTGTCCTGGTCCCATCTTGCGGAAAGCTTTCTCATGCCCAAGTAATCATTTAAAATTGAAACCACTGAGCCATGTGAGATGCCTATGGCTTCCACAATCTCTTGCACATTCCATCTCCGATTGGCCAACACCATATCGTGGATTTTTTTCAATTGCTTCGGGTGTAGAGACCTCAACTGGGCGTCCAGAACGTTCGGCATCTTCCTTGCTTGTACGGCCACAACAAAATTCAGTAAACCACTTTTTCACCATTGAAATGGATGGTGTAGAGTCCCCATAGTATTTATCAAGCTTAGCACTGGTTTGAGGAATGGGTTTCCCCCCGCAAAAAATAATGCTTAATGAGCACACGAAATTCACTTTTTTCCATTTTCTCCTCAAATCACGCCGTAGTCTGCTATCAATGGCTGTCAAACACAAACTAAATGATGCAGCTTTTTCAAATTTTGTCAGGAGTCAACTGACATGTGCCTCTTGACAGGAGCCTTGTTGTCCTTTCAGTTAAGAGGCGGGAAATTCAAAAAGTCACTGACTTATTGACCCGCCCTCGTACCTAAAGGTTGTTTCTTTTGCTGGTTCCTAGCTCTCCTCTACTACATCCTATATCATGTCTTGACCTGAAATGCATGACTAACCTATGCATAAAAATTGTATTTATTCTTATTTACTCATAAGATATAATTAATTTCCTTCTTTTTTGATAGTGCTGGAATACAACCCACTTTTAGAAAGTTGGGATTTATAAGGAAACGTTTGCCAACATTCCTTAACTTAGGATGTCTCACAGTTTCTTTGTTCACTGTCATCATCTATTTATTAGAGTTGTGCGCAGAACCATTTTACTTAGTTTCATCCATTCTTTTGTTACTTTTGTTACCTTTGGGAGAACATAACGGGAAGCCCCCCCCCATACAAAAATCAGCTTGACATGAAAGCCAGCAGGAGCTGATCCCAGCCCAGAAAGCATGCAAACCTGCCTGCATCCAAGCACCTCCTCTAGAGTAAGAATGAGAACTTGCCTGTTGGCTCCTTGCCTTGGAAAGAAAGTATGTGTGTGGCGTGCTGTCCTACAAAGCATGTGTATCAGCCTACAGCTGAACGTCTCTTCTAGAGTAAGCATGAGGTCTTGCCTGTTGCCTCCTTGCCTTAGAAAGAGAGTATTTGTGTGGCGTGCAGTCCCATAAAGCATGCACGTCTGCCTACAGCTGAACGCCTCTTCTAGAGTAAGAATGTGAACTTGCCTGTTGGCTCCTTGCCTTGGAAAAAAGTGTGTGTGCAGGCCCAGGGAGCTTGCACGCCTGCCTGCAGCCAAGCACCTCCTCTAGAGTAAGAATGAGAACTTGACTGTTGGCTCCTTGCCTTGGAAGGAGAGTATTTGTGTGGCGTGCAGTCCCATAAAGTATGCGCGTCTGCCTGCAGCTGAACGCCTCTTCTAGAATAAGAATGAGGACTTGTCTGTTGCCTCCTTGCCTTGGGAAAAGAGAGTGTACGTGCAGGCCCAGGGAGCATGCACGCCAGCCTGCAGCCAAGCACATCCTCTAGAGTAAGAATGAGAAGTTGCCTGTTGGCTCTTTGCCTTGGAAAGAGAGTATTTGTGTGGCGTGCAGTCCAATAAAGCACGCGCGTCTGCCTGCAGCTAAACGCCTCTTCTAGAGTAAGAATGAGGACTTGTCTGTTGCCTCCTTGCCTTGGAAAAAGAGAGTGTGTGTGCAGGCCCAGGGAGCTTGCACGCCTGCCTGCAGCCAAGCACCTCCTCTAGAGTAAGAATGAGAAGTTGCCTGTTGGCTCCTTGCCTTGGAAAGAGAGTATGTGTATGGTGTGCTGTCCTACAAAGCATGTGCATCTGCCTGCAGCTGAATGCCTCTTCTAGAGTAAGCAGAAGGACTTGTCTGTTGCCTCCTTGCCTTGGGAAAAGAGAGTGTGTGCAGGCCCAGGGAGCATGCACGCCGGCCTGCAGCCAAGCACCTCCTCTAGAGTAAGAATGAGAAGTTGCCTGTTGGCTTTTTGCCTTGGAAAGAGAGTATGTGTGTGGCGTGCTGCCCTACAAAGCATGTGCATCTGCCTGCAGCTGAAAGCACAAGGACTTGACTTGTCTGTTGCCTCCTTGCCTTGGAAAAAGAATGTGTGTGCAGGCCCAGGGAGCATGCACGCCTGCCTGCAGCTAAGCACTTCCTCTAGAGTAGAAACAGTTAAGAAACCTCCTTAAAATACGTGCCTGCCTGCAGCTGAGCACCTCTTCCCCAGAGTAAAGCAGCTCCAATGCCTAATATGATTGGAAGGGGAGCCTGGGAAAATGGATCTTTTGGCACCCCAGAGTGAAAACAGATATCTGTCCTGATTTTCGGAGGCTCCCAAAAATGGATCAGCCCCCCCCCCCCTCCACTGAAAGCTGGCACATGAAATGGGTCAAGGTTTACCCCGAAAGCACGACCCTATGATTTGCGGCATACAAGTATGAATAGGCACTGAGTACTTTGTTAAAATAATCACATACTAACGTATTGATTATTATTTGCTTGCAGGATAAGCAACATAGGCTGACATTCCCATTTCTACCTAAACATTAAACGGACAGCAACCATTTTCAGTCTGGCAACCGTACCTCTGTACCTTATAGTGAAATTGAACACATTTGGATCTCAAGATCAGAAAAATAAAATAATTAGATGTATGTCTCAAGAGCTTTTGATCAGTCCATAGATGTGATTGGTTCACACACTTCCTTTGACTTTACTCCCTTCCATGAAAAGTGGGTTCATGATCTTTCCCCCCACTAAGTAGCTTTTACATGTAAAGATTGGTTCATGTAGCTCTTTCCCATCAGAATATATACAGAATACGACCCAGCTTGTCCGATGGCCAGGAATTCTGTGAGCTGGAGGCCAAAACTCCACAGGTTGTGAGGGCCTGGCATATGTCAAAGTCCTCTACTAATTTTGATGTGCTAGAATAGGAAGCCACACTACCTAAGGATGACTGGAGAATTGGCTGTATCTCATTGACACATACACAAGCCCCTTCCACACAGCTGAAAAAAATCCCACATTATCTGCTTTGAACTGAAATGTATGGACGCAGTGTGGACTGCATGTGGACTTGGATAACCTAGTTCATTTTCTGCCTTGATATTCTGGGTTATATGGTTGTGTGGAAGGAACCCCCCCCCCCCACACACACACACACACATAGATAAACACACACACTTCATCACCTAAAATAAACATAAATATATAGAAATCAAATAAAATAAATGCTCTTATTTTCTTCCATGTATATGAACACACTTTAATCAATGGGTACATGAGTGCAATTGGGGAGAAATGCATAAAAAGTGCATCTGTCGCAGCAGACGTCAGTTCAGAGAGCCAAACCCAATTGAAGTGTAAATAGTTTGTTTTAATATTCACAGAGTCTCTGGAGATAAGTATTTGCAAAGCAAAAGCACTTAATGGTCAGTGAAAACGCTAACAAAAGGAAGCCTTAACCAGCATGAAAACAAACAGGGAGAAAAAGCCTGCATTCAAAACGCCAAAAACTCTTTAGCAAAATCAAAGCAAAACAAACAGAGAAAGGCACGCTGAGGGCAGCAGAGAAGATGTCATCATCAGAATCAATCCAAGGTCATCAGCATTGAAGTCATCAAAGGGTTGTCCAAGAAGGTATCCAAAGGGGTGTAGGAGAGACGTAATCCAGGAGCCAGGTCAAGGAGAGGAGATAGACGTAGAAGCGAAGACAACTGGGGAGCAATCCAGTGGAGTTCAAACCCCACTGCAGGAAGCAGCAGAATCAGTCTGGAAACAAGGCTTCAAGATGCAAGATGACAGGATGCAAGAGTCCTAGGATCCACAGACAACTCCTTGCTAGCCACAGAGGTTAGTCCCAAAATGCCCACCTTTTAAGCTCACTACAAGTCAGATCCACTTGATAAGGTCGATGCCCTATCATCATCCTCACGTGTTACTCTCCCAGCAGCTGCTGCCCTTTGACTGACCCTCCAAGATTTCCATCTGTGGTTAAGACTTAGAACATCCCACCCATTGTCTGGGGACTCTGAGGGCCAATCCTGATCATCAGTGAATCCTACCCAGGTGTCTGAACTTGTGGGCTCCTCACAAGCCCTCTGAATTTCTCTTACTTGAGTCCAATCCATTTCAGTAGAAATGTCATCTGTACTCTGACTCCCATCATTCCCAGAGAATCCCTCAAATGTCTCAGAGTCTGTAGGTGCTGTAATTGTTTGCTTGACTCTCTTGAGTTGCAAGTCATCCTCTTCACTTGACTCACTTGACTCATGACTAAGCCTCGTTCTGAAAACACCAGTACTCCTGTTACAAACAGCCCCACCCAGTTCCATACTCTCCCCAGATGCTGAGCCATCAGAGTCTTCTGAATCACTACTATCAGTTGCAGCTGGAGGCTCAATCACAACAGCACCTTTAAAAAAAACCCCATTCAAATGTGTCATAAGGTTTTAATCTTTGTGTGTTATTGTTAATATGTGAGTTATATTAATTGCAGTTTTTATTTGCTATACTGCTTTGTTGTTTATTGATGTGTTGTTGGGCTTGGCCTCATGTAAGCTGCCCTGAGTCCCCTTGGGTAGATGGTGGTGGGGTATAAATAAAGTATCATCATCATCAACAACAACAACATCATCATCATGGCTGGGCTGCTGTAAGAGCAAGTAAGAACTCCCATTACGTGAATGGCACAAATGATGGGCATGTTACATTAAACAAATGAAAAAATAATTTTAGAATAGCTTCTATGCTTGTGTTGTGTTTATCTCTGTGTCTTCTGCATTTGCTCATAATTGCTCATCTCAGTGTTAAAACAAGATTGGAGGAGAGTTTAGCCACTATTAGTGGCAGCCAGAACAGATGGCTTCTGAACAGCTATCTCTATGGGGAGAAAACCTGGACATGGCTATTGTATGTTTAAATAAAAGTGCCATAAATCTGCGTAGAATTTTTTAAGAGCACAGAGCTAAGCCTTCTCTGAAAACCAATCCCTATGGACGTGTTTTGTACAGAAAAGGTTACAGTCAAAGTAATTGAGAATATTAACTAATAATTGGCAAGCTTGGCATTAATCAGCTGCCTTTAATTGCTTTTTATCTCAGTCTGTCTTATCAAAAAAAGGACTAGCTGTTAAAGGGACAAAGCTGGGAGGAGGAAAAGGGGCCTTTATCAAGTTGAGTCAAAAGTTAATATTTGTCCAATTGTTTAAGACTCTGGGTCAAATTGAAATAATAGAAGAAGTGATATCCATTAGTTTTCCATACCTCTGCAGAAAAGTCTTTCATGGGTATCAGACTTGACACAGAGTGACATAGTCAGACAGGGATTTTACAGATATCCACAGGAATGCTACATGGTATTTATTGAGCGGCTGGTAGGACTATAGGAAGCGTGTGCTTCCTCCTGTTTTGAGGAAGGAACTGGCATTCTGGAACTGGATGAAAAGATCCTTCAGGTGGTGGAAGAGAAAGAGGAATGTATCAAAGCAAACTGACAAAGTGAGCACAGCAAAACAAAGTGAGACCGCTTCAGTTGTTTCTGGTCCATTTTAGGGCACAACTCAAGTCAATGGCAATTGAAGCTCAGATCCAGGCTATTTGAAGGACCATATGATCTAATATTTTTATTTATTTATTTATTTACTTTATTTATATTCCGCTCTTCTCACCCCGAAGGTGACTCAGAGCAGATTACAGATACACATACTTAGCAGACAATCCCTGCCGTTGCCACATACACAACATATAGACGGCCAGAGGCAAACTCTGGCCACCAGGGGGAGCTGACGCACTCCTCATCTCTCAGCATTCCCAGCATCCCTTGTTGTTCCTTCCGCATTCCTCAGCTTTCCAGGAGTTTTTTAATGGCCTCATAATCCAGTCAAAATTTGCCTCCCCACTTAATGTGGTACCTTTATCTCCTACTTGACAGATGCAACAGTCTTTCGGGCTGCAAAGGTTGACAGCAGGCTATACTTAAAGGTCGAGCACCCACCTTGACCCGGGCAGGCCTCGAACTCATGACTTACTGGTCAGCGAGATCTTATGCAGCTGACACTTAGCCAGCTGCACCACATTCCCGGAGCATATAAGCTTACTTGTGTTTTGAGATGTTCCCTTTCCATGATTCATGGGAGAAACTTCCTCGACTTGGTCAATGGTACAATCTCACTTTGAGATACTGCATTTTTCTTCCCTCAAAGTATTTAAGCAAAGCTTGAATGGCCATATCTCAATGGTGTTGTGGTGGCAACATTTCTGCACTGAGTAGTCAGCTGAACTACAGAACTAGATTTTTTCCTAACATGTAACGCTGCATTTCTATGAACTTACTGCCCTGCCTCTAGTTTATAGGCATATGCAAAAGATTCCAAAGAGTTGGAAATTGTAAGAAAACCAGAAGTTTTGTAAGTCAGAAGCCATATTCGAAGCATGTGTGTGGCCCACAGCAAATATTTTAGAATCAAAACATATCCCATACTTTTCATTTTAGTTTTGTAAATTTTAGAAGGCTCCTAAAGTCAGTTTCATATTCAGTGCAAGGGAGCAAAGCTATTAAGCCAAATTAATGGGGTCTTGTCTCTGCATTAGTTGTGAAAAGAGAAAGCAGTGCATTTTGGGAAGGGGATGAGCTCTGCCATAAACTACATTTCCCAGATTGCATCAGCACCGGAAATCACAAATCAGGATAGTGGAGAGAGAGGTCTGTCCCTCCCTAAAACTTAGAAATTCACCAAAAATCTGTGGATAAGTGCATTGTATATAAAATTCAAAGAGATAGCTCTTGTAGTTTTTTTTTAAAAAAATGTTGTTTATAACAACTTCAAAAACTCCCCAAAACTACATGGATAAGTGAAATGTTCTGAAATTTGGTGGGCTAACAGTGGTACATGTGTTCCACCATTGTTGCAAGTTTCACCCCAATAGCTTTGATGGAGATAGGAGTCCCTGAAGTATCTCCAATTATGTGTGGTTGACACAAAACCTGAAATCAATGTATCAATCCATTCCTAGGTCATATCCAGCAACAGAGGGTTTATTTTCTGATGTCATAATCATGTATTTTGGGAATTCATTGCCCAATGATGTGTTAGAGACCATTACTACAATGGCTCCAAGAAAGCAGAGGAGGGACACATTCAAGTTTGACAGCTCCCCTAAATATCATGGCTAAATGGAACCCCCATCTTCCAAAGCAGTATACTTATGGTGACCAGATGATGGAGACAAAGAACATGTATTGACCATCTCTTCACCATGGTCTCCTTGTGAGCACATGGACACTTCTGGGGAATAGAGAGCTGGAATAGATAGATCTTGATCTATCCAACAAGACAATGGATCTATTTTTAATCTTTGGGTTTTAGGAGTCTACCTTGACAGAAGAATCCCGAAACTCTGTTTAGATGCAGAGTGAGAAGACCTAACTGGGAAGTCATTATTAACTGTCTTGATTCTGATGTTTTTTTAAATACTGGTAACCATATTGTGTTCATTTTCATGGATTCCTCCTTTCTGTTGAAATTGTTCATGTGCTTGTGGATTTCAATGGCTTCTCTGTGTTGTCTGACATGATGGTTGTCAGAATGGCCGTGCATTTCTGTGTTCTCAAACAATATTCTGTGTCCAGGCTGGTTCATCAAGTGCTCTGCTATAACTGACTTCTCTGGTGGAATTAGTCTGAAGAACCTTAAGTGTTATTTGACCCATGTCTGAGCAATGCTGTGTTTGGTGGTTCCTATGTAGACTTGTCCACAACTGCACGGTATATGGTAGACTCCTGGAGTGGTTAGAGCAGGGGTGGGCAACTATTTTTTCCAAGGGGCCACATGAGAGCCAAAAAATATTATGGAGGGCCGCACCTAAAGGCTGAACAACATTCTAATCTACATTATTTATTTATTTATTTACTATATTCACTATATATTACACATAATTAATACTAACATATTAATATATCAAGAAATATTAATATATTATTTGTTTAACATCTATGTCCGGCCTTTGGCTGGTATAGCCCGGAGCTTCGGCCTGGGGTGCTACCAATATGCCGACGACACCCAGCTCCTGTTGAAACTGGATCCTGGTGCAACCTCGGTGCCCGAAAACTTCACTCGAGGCCTAGAAGCAGTGACAAAATGGCTCCGCGCCCACAAACTTAAAATAAATCCATCAAATACGGAGATCCTATGGCCGGGCCGCCCGTTAGACCCACCTTCACTGCCTCCCTTGAAGGGGAACCGTTGATCCCGTCCCCTTCAGTAAAGAGCCTTGGTGTTATCCCGGACTCCAAATTGTCGATGGAAGCCCAGATAGCCTCCACGAGCAAAAGGGCCTTCTTCCACCTGCGCCAAGCAAGACAACTGGCGCCCTACCTCCCGACGGATGCGCTAGCTACAGTAATCCATGCCACGGTTACATCAAGGCTGGATTACTGTAACGCCTTATATGTGGGTCTGCCCCGGTCACTAACCCGCAGGATCCAGATTGTGTAGAACGCGGCCGCCAGGCTTCTCACAAGAACATCGATGAGATGCCACATTACACCATCTCTGCAGCGCCTGCACTGGCTGCCCGTTGAGTATAGAGCCTTACATAAGACCTTGACTTTGGCTTTCAAAGCCCTACGGGCCAGGGCCCAACATACTTAAAAGACCGCTTGCTGATGCCTGCCCACTCAAGGACACCGCTGCCAGCAAACAAGAACCTCCTTTATGTCCCGGGCTTGAAAGAGGCCCATCTGAGGCCACGAGACGGAGATCGTTCTCCGTTGTGGCCCCCGTTCTTTGGAACTCGATGCCACCAGACCAGAGAGCCGCCCTCGACCTGCCCCAGTTCCTGACCGCTTTGAAGACCTGGCTATTTAGGAAAGCCCATGGTTAATGCAGAACCAGGAACTCGAATACCGAGCCTGGTCCCTTGCATTTAACCACTGAATATTTTAATCTAATTTTAATTATTCTATCATTTTAATTATTGTATTGCTGTGTGTAAGTCGCCCGGAGCACTAACGTGGAGGGCGACTCAGAAATAATAAAGTCAGTTCAGTTCAGTTCAGTATTAATATCATAATTATAATATATATAGACATTATAATATATTGAAATTATAATATAATATAACATTATATTATTTATTATTTTGTTATAAAATTATTATAAAATAATAATAAAAACCACTAAAATTAAATTACATTAAATTCAAGAAGACAAGGTGCAAACCAAGATGGAGGCTGACATCCTCCATCTTGGGAAGGATCCCAAGATGGAATGGCCCAATGGACCCAGCCCAGAGGATGACAAAGTGGACTCAGCCGCCTCCGCAGCAGAGCAGAGCAGCAGACGATTGGAGGCTGCACACCTCCGCTCTCGCCCCCAGCCGTTCCCCAGCTGAGCGCCCTGCTATGGAGTGCCTGCATCCCTGGAGGCAATCCAGGCCTGCAGGGGGAGCAGTCAGCGATCTGAGGCGGCTTATTTGACCTGGCGACCTGGAAGACGATCAAGTCTTCCAGGTCGCCAGGGCAATCAGCCCCCACAGGTCGCCGAGTGCTCCCGCTGCAGACCCGGATTGCCTCCAGGGATGTCAGGCACTCCAAAGCCGCCACTTCTCCGGCCTGTCTGCCGACACAGGCCCCACAGAGCCCGTGATGGGATGGCGGCAGCGGCACCCCTTTCTCTTGGCCCCGCCCCCGACGCCCTTCTCCCCGGGCCGGATAGAATCGGCTGCCAGGGCGCATCCGGCCCACGGGCCATAGGTTGCCCACCCCTGGGTTAGAGGAGCCCTCTTATCCTTATGTAGCATTTGTTGAATTTGCTACAGGAACATGGCCATACAGCCCAAAAAAACCTCACAGCAACCAACAAAAGCCTTCAACAACACTAAGGTCTTCTTCTGGTGTTAATTTTCATGGAATATTTTGTTTTTGTCCCTTCAAATTGAATGTGATCTATGGTGATCCCAGAGAAAACTATCAGCTTTTCAATGTTTTCAGTGTGTTTCCTTTTGCATTCCTCTGAGGGCCCTTCCACACAGCCATATAACCCAGAATATCAAAAATATCCACAATATCTGCTTTGAATTTAGTTATCAAAAATTGAAATTGAATCCAGACAAGACAGAGGTCCTCCTGATCAGTTGAAAGGCATAGAGTTACAGCATGTGTTGGACGGGGTTACACTCCCCCTGAAGACGCAGGTTCGCAGTCTGGGAGAGATCCTGGATTCATCGCTGAGCCTGGAACCCCAGGTCTTAGCGATGGCCGGGAGAGCTTTTGCACAATTAAAACTTGTGGGCCAGCTGCGCCCGTACCTTGGGAAGTCTGACTTGGCCATGGTGGTCCACGTTCTGGTTACATCCCGAATAGACTACTGCTACGCACTCTATGTGGGGCTGCCTTTGAAAATGGTTCAGAAACTTCAGTCGGTCCAACGGGCGGCAGCCAGAATGCTAACTGGGGCGACATACAGGGAGCATACCACCCCCTTGCTGTGTCAGCTCCACTGGTTGCCTGTCCATCTCCGAGCCCAATTCAAAGTGCTGGTTTTGACCTATAAAGCTCTATACGGTTCTGGCCCAGCTTACTTGTCTGAATGGATCTGCCTCTATGTCCCATCTCGCAGTCTAAGATCATCTGGGGAGGCCCTGCTCTCACTCCCGCCAGCATCGCAAATGCGGCTGGTGGGACGAGAGACAGGGCCTTCTCGGCAGTGGCCTATCGCCTATGGAACGGACTCCCAAACAAAATAAGATCGACTCCATCTCTCCTTGCTTTTAGAAAAAAGCTAAAGTCATGGTTCTGGGAACAGGCCTTTGGGCAGCAGATGTAAATTGTACCTTTGGATTTGACTGGATTGACTGGACTGACAATAATATAAGCCATGCTGAGCCCCCCTGCGGGGCTGAGAAGCTACAGGGTACAAATACCATAAATAAATAATAAATAATAATAATATCTGAATCCACACTGCCATATAATCCAGTTCAAAGCAGATAATGTGGGATTTTATACAGCTGTGTGGAAGGGGCATGAGACTGAAAGGGTAGGAAGTCATCCAATGGGTCATGGAAACCCATTGGGTGACACCCAAGGTCACTCAATGGGTTTCCATGACCAGAATTCAAACTCTGGTCTCCAGAGCTATACTCTCATTTTCAAGCCACTACACTAGGGTGGGTTTTTGTTTTGACATTTCCTTTTGCCATTCATAATTACAAGCACCCGTGCTTCTGCATGCTTTGTTTTCCCAGAGGCCAAGGTTGGGTTGAGCTGGAGAGGAATCTCTCAAGTGTGGAAATAAATCTTTCCTCTTGCAATGGTACGGAAATGCCTTAGAAACTGACCAGCTGTCATTGACAATCTGGAGGCTCACACAGCACCGGGTCACGGTTCTGAAATGGCCACATGTATGTGTTTGTGTGTGTATATCTATATATATTTACAGCAAGCGTACAATTGATTGCATAAGTACAGTATTGTGCTCCAGAGTGGTGTTGACCTGTCACATAGTAAAGAAGTGGCAACCCCTATAATTCATTACCAGTTGGAAATAGAACATCATTGGAGAGATAAGGATAACAATGACTTTCCATCCTGTGATAAATTACCAGCAGCTGCATTATTTTCCCTCACTTATATATGGCTCTCTTTATTGAATTTAGCTTGAGATAAATAAATGATCTGTCAAAAGCCTGGTTAATATTACTTCTCGGGGACCCATTTTGGGTGTCGCTGAAGCTTTTGCTGATACGATCTCTGCGCTCTTCAGGAGGGAGGGACACAACATTTGTTTCTGACAAGAAACCTCTGTCACCTTATCTGTTTCATTTGAGAGGCCGTCGACCCTGGACTTCTTTTACTTGAAAATGAGAGCTTTGCTACACAGGAGGCTAAATCGTGATTCTCGTCTTGCAATGAGATTATATGTCCTGGTTGTAAATCCAGAGCGTCACATGATCTACAGTTATTCTTAGCATTTCCTGTTGATTGCAGGGTGATATTGATTAGCTTGCTTTGGAGCCTTCTCTTTAAAAAATCTGATAGTTTTAATTCAAGACAGTGCCACCCTGTCCGTGTCTACTCAAAAGTAAACTCCATTGCTCTGTACTTTGGATGACAGTGTTTGGGGGACAGTAATATTTGCAAGATTAAAATAAATGATCAGTCACCGCCAGTTTAATATTTGAACTGATTTACTTACCTAGACCAGTGATTTTCAACCAGTGTGCCGCGGAACAGTAGTGTGCCGTGAGAGATCATCTGGTGTGCCATTAGGGTTGCCACTTTTTGATATAAGAAATAAGGGACATTTATGGGATTTTTCACAAAAATAAGGGACACTTCATTATTTATTTATTATTTATTTATTTATTTATTATTTGGTTTTGTATTCCGCTCCTCCCTGCAGGCTCAGGGCGGGTCACAACATATAAGACCGGCAGCATGTAGTGGCCATGCAGCCGTACAATAAAACAGTAAAGTATTAAAACATTAAAACAATACGAATCACATCACGAGGTAGTAAAACACGCGTACATTTCCAAAGGCCCGAAACACCAGTGTATTAGACAGCTGAAAGTCAGTCGCCCAACCCGGTTGTCTAGTCAAAGGCTAATTTGAACAGCGTGGTCTTAACCGCCCTCCGGAAGGGAATTAGGTCTTGTATGGTCCGGATGTCACTTGGCAGGGAGTTCCATAGCACCGGGGCTGCTACGGAGAACGCTCTCTGCCTAGTTGTGGACAGATGGCAGGAGCGGATTGTTGGCACCAACAACAGATTTTGTTCCTCTGAACGTAGTGATCTCGGGGGAATGTATGGGGCAAGGCGGTCCCTCAGGTACGCAGGCCCTAAGCCGTACATATAGTTTTATTAGATATAGTTTTATTAACAGAATAAGGTAATGATTGAAACTGACAAAAGAAACTGACTTACACTCTCTTAACAGTACATGGTATGTTTCTGCATGTTTTGTCATGCACAAAAAACATTATTAGAACTACCCTATTTTCTCCATCTGTATTTAATGCTTTAGTACCTTTGGGTCCATGGAACTACCTATGATGGGGCCATGCCATTGCACAATAATGTATGTTCTGTGAAATGCCTGTGATCTTCACCGCACCCTGGCCACTTGAAAAAGCCATTATTTGGCAAAATGGATCGGGGGCCCTGCAGCTGAAACCGTTGCGGCGTGCCCGCCGTTTCTGAGTGGGCTGCAACGCTGACACAGCCCCCGTGATCCCCACTTTGGGTCACCTCTGAGGTCGGCGCATCTCGTTCCGGCAACAGAACATGAAGCGTATTTGCGCAGCATTGCTCCTGGCTATCGGCTGCTTTAGGAGCTTGGATTACAAACAAAGGCATTTAGCCTCTATCGCCGATTACAGCGAATTGGGATCGCTGCGGAGTTTACTCCTGGATTAATCTTTCCTCTCCGCCTGTGTAACTGATCCCCTTCCCTCGTTGTTCATCCTGTTGCCCCTTCGAATTTGTTTGCTCCGCTGCCTGGAACTTCGCCCAGGGACCACGCCGCGCTTTCTTTGATATGGCATTTACACCACTGATATTGCTTATGTAAGCGCCAGAGAACTGTTATTGTTATTGTTCTCTGCCAGCGTCTCCAACTTCATTTGTATGCTAATTGATCATCTGGTGTGCCATTAGGGTTGCCACTTTTTGATATAAGAAATAAGGGACATTTATGGGATTTTTCACAAAAAAATAAGGGACACTTCATTAAAAACTTGAAATTCAAATTTAGATATAAATAGTTTTATTAACAGAATAAGGTAATGATTGAAACTGACAAAAGAAACTGACTTACACTCTCTTAACAGTACATGGTATGTTTCTGCATGCTTTGTCATGCACAAAAAACATTATTAGAACTACCTTATTTTCTCCATCTGTATTTAGTACTTGACTTTCCTGTGTGTGTGTGTGTGTGTAGAGAGAGAGAGAGAGAGAGAGAGAGAGAGAGAGAGAGAGAGAGAGGTCGCACTCCAGGGAAAGCGGGGACCCTCTGGATGTAATGACACAACACCAGCACTTGAATATATAGTCATTTATTAAAGCAGGTAATATCAGCAATGCAATGCAGAATAAAAAAGGTTAAAAGGAAAACACATCTATAATCCAACAGGAAGGTTTCAGGAGCCAAAAGCAGTTCAGGTAAACATAATCCGAGAGGGTTCAATAGAGTCCAAGAAAATCCGAGAAAGACCAAGAGAAGCAAAGTCCTAGAAAGCACAAACTAGAATTTCCAAGACATAGTAGAATCTTAAGTCCATGAATGCAATCCCATGCAAAAACCTTCCATAAATCGTAGTTGCCCAGAACTGGGGTATCTCCCAGCAAACAGTACTAAAATAGTCAAAACCAAATTACTTTCGATTCTCTAATTGGCTTTCCCCAAGCCCAGAAGCAACGGCTTGCAAGGGCCTTGGAGTTCCTCATTAAAATACCTTTGCTGCGGCTTCTCTGCTGGCTGAATTAACAACACAGGTGCTAACTTATCTCAGTTTAACAGACTGATTCCCATAGGAACAGAGCTCATGAAAATTCTCATCCCTTTGCAAAGTAGCCCTCTGCACAGAAGCCCTTGCAGCTACACTTTATTTATATTCCACTCTTCTCACTCCGAAGGGGACTCAGAGCGGATTACACCACACATACGGCAGACAATCCCTGCCAGTTTTACATACAATTACATACAACAAGTACATACAACAAGTACAATTTAGAAGGATGTTTTCCCTTCTGGCTGCGTCACAGGGTGCAATTGCATCATCACGTCACAAGGGGGTGCTGTTGCTTCATCCTCATGATAGAAAGCCTCTGTTTTCCTCATTCCACCCTCCAACAGCCGATCTTTCTTTTTATTCAGGCGTTGTAAAGTCCTTTTTTTGGTTGTAAAAATCCTTCCCCGCTTGGTGGTTCCCAGTTTATCTATTCACAGCTGGGCTGTTTTCGAACTGTTGGGTGAACAGTGGACAGGGCTCACAGCTGGGTGTCCAGACCAAAGGGTAAGTATGACACAACAAACTAAACACATTAATATAAGCAAGGAGAGCTCTGAAGTGGAGCATACATCAAACCACTAACATATCATAGAAGTGACAGACGCAAAGTACATATTATCAAATGATTCATTGTTTCAAATAGTTATCACATACATGGTATATACATACATAATAATAAAGGGTACAATATACATTAATTGCAATCAGAATATATACATTCAGCTTATAAGCTTTTTAGAGAGACTTATGAGCATGCTGTCAAGGCAGCCAAAAATGACTACTTTTCTGCCTTGATAGCGTCTGCAGGCTCACGCCCGGCTCAATTATTTAAGGTAATTCGATCTCTGACGACGGTCCCTACTGGCCCAAAAAATAGTGATCAGGCCCTTACTGCCGGGGTTTTCCAGAGCTTTTTTGCAGACAAGATACTGCGCCACCGCCGGGACCTTCCAGCCACAGTTGAGACAGCTAGAGAGCTAGAGACTCCGTGGCCCTCCGCGGGCCCACACCGACCGGTTTTGGCCACTGGACGCAGATGCTGTTGATAAGATAGTGACTGCAGCCCGCCCTACCACCTGCTCCCTCGACCCGTGCCCCTCCTGGCTTGTTCGATCTTGCCTGGAGGGGCTACGTGGCCCTCTGTTGAAAATCATTAACCGCTCCCTTCAGCAACGCGACTATCCAGAGTGCTTGAAAGAGGCGGTGGTAGCTCCATTACTGAACAAACCATCATTGGACCCTGCGGTTCCTCCAACTACCGCCCAGTGTCGAATCTTTCGTACCTGGGCAAGGTAGTTGAGAGGGCAGTAATGGAGCAGCTGCAGTCCTTCTTAGATGATGCAACATGGCTTGACCCCTTCCAGTCCGGCTTCCGTTCGGGCACGGGACGGAGACGGTCCTGGTCTCCATCACAGACCAACTCCGCTGCCAGCTCGACCAAGGCGGGTCTGCGCTGCTCGTGTTATTGGACCTCACGGCAGCGTTTGACACGGTCGACCACAATCTTTTGATCCACCGCCTGGCCATGGCTGGAGTGAGGGGACAGCCCTTAAATGGCTGGCCTCCTTCCTCCACCAGCGGTCTCAGCGTGTGAGGAGGGGAGGGGTGGTCTCTGAGGGTTCCCCACTGATTTGTGGGGTTCCCCAGGGGCCATCCTTTCCCCTCTGTTATTTAACATCTACATGCAGCCGCTTGCACAGCTGGTGCGGAGTTATGGGCTGACCTGTCATCAATATGCTGATGACACCCAGCTCATTCTGAGGATGGGGGCAGGCCGGAGTCCGTCCCGATAATTTCCAACATTGCCTCGAAGCCATTACTGGATGGCTGCGAGCCAGTAGGTTGAGGGTGAATCCGGCGAAGACGGAGATCTTGTGGCTGGGCCGCCCGAGCGGAGTGGGTACCCGACTTCCGACCCTGGACGGTGCGGCGCTGCACCCAGCGCCGTCAGTGAAAGCCTAGGCGTCCACCTGGACTCCCAGCTGACCATGGAGGCCCAGGTCTCCATGGTCAGCAAGGCGGCGTTTGTCCATCTCCGCCAGGCGAGGAGGCTGGCTCCCTATCTGGCCCGGAACGACCTGGCCACGGTGATCCAAGCCACGGTCATCTCGAGGCTAGACTACTGCAACGCGCTCACGTTGGCCTGCCTATGTCGCCGATCCGGAAGCTCAAGCTGGTGCAGAACACCGCCGCCCGGCTCCTGTCTGGGGCTCCAGCAGGATGCCGAATAACACCAGTCTTGCGGGATCTGCACTGGCTGCCTATTGAGCACCGGGTCGCCTTCAAAGTGTTGGTTCTTACCTTTAAGGCCATCCACGGCCTGGGGCCAGCGTATCTGAGGGACCGTCTCGCCTTATACTGCCCATCGAGATCACTCCGGTCTGAAGAGGCCAATTTACTGGTTGTACCATCTGCCAAGCTGGCCCGTTTGACATCCACCCGCCGGAGGGCGTTCTCTGTGATAGCCCCTACGCTATGGAACGCCTCCCGGTCGAGGCCAGAGTTTGAGGGACCTACTCCCCTTTAGACGGGCCTGCAAACCTATTTGTTTAGGCAGGCCTTTGGGGAGTAGGCCCTCGCATCCATAATAGACCGCTCTTCGGCCACCGCTCATTGTACTGTTTTAATTTTACTGTTTTAACTTTTTATCGTATCGCATGTTTTAAGAAATGTATGTTTTCTGTGTTTTTATGCTGAACCTCTGGCACTACGCCATTGGCCTGTAAGCCGCCGCGAGCCCCCGGGAGTCGGCGGTGCAAAAATCCAAATAAATAAATAAATAAATAATGTAGAGAAGGCATATAAACAATATAGAACAATATAAAACCCTATTATAGATACCCAATGGTAGAAGCAGGTCACTATATCACAGCAGCTAATCAATAACATGCATAAATACACAATATTCGGGTTACTGTGAATAATATATGTATACTCAATCAGGGGGAAAGGAGGCAATATACTCGTGGATGGTTCCCATAAGTCCTGAAGTTACTCACTCAGAGTTCCTGCAGGTTACGAGGCCACGGTGGTGAATCTCACCGCGGGGAAAGCCTATTTGGCGAATGTGCGGCACCAAATCCAAGCCGCAGGTGGCTGCAACAACAAGGGAAATTCCTTCATTCGGGCAAAGCGGGCCGTTCCCAGGACACAGCGCCCGGACCGGCTCACGAGTAGTTGGAAGGGGAGGGGGAAGATGCCTCCCGTAAAGGAGCCTCAATGTAGGTCGTAAAGTACCAAATTGTAGCAAATAGCAGCAAAAAAGGAGAAGGGGAGCGAGAAAATAGCCCGCCACAGCCTCAGATAGAGATCAACAAAAACTGCAAAATGTAGCGTAAGAAGGACAAAGATGCTTCCCGTGATGCGCGGAAGCCTCGCCAACGGTTTCTCTGAAGGGGCGCCTAGTGGTTTCACCGTTTCGCGTCTGGAGACGCTTCCTCAGGGCTATTTGAAGTATTAAGCATGCATCTTGCAGCTAGGAGTTCCACAGGCGATACATAGAGAGGCAAACATTTTCCTTTTAAGTTTAAGTCAAGCAGCAGTTACCAAGTAGAAATTCATCAGGGCTTCACAAATGGAAGATCCTGCCTGGCTGCTGTCCAGACCAGCCCGGGAATCGAACATGCAACCTTCGGATTGCAAGCACAGCGGTTGTTACCGCTGTGCTATCTCTCCAGCCCTAGAAATGGGACAGAACAAAGTATGATTCCAATGGACCACACTGGCAGATAGAACAGACAGTATTTATTTTTGATATGCAAGTAGTCTAACCTAGTGTATAGTGAAAGTTTCAAGTATATATTTTTGAGGTAACTGGAGACTGTTTATATTCTCCTTCATTTTTATAACTCTGTTTGCACCAGTCATTGGGATGATTTACTCAGTGAGCCCTAAGTATCATCAATAAAATGTTTTTTAAAATCCCATTTTGTTTCCCAGAACAGATGGAAGACTTCGATGGTAGGGAATAAAACCTGCCTCAAAACATAATTTTCAGGGAGTCTCTAATTAATCAAAATCCAGTTTGTATCTGTTGGATGCTTTTAGGGTAACAACAAAATGCAGCAAGGATTGAGGGCAGAAAAGGAAAGAGACGTTTTCCTAAGGCTGTGAGGAAACACTGAGCCAATGATGGAGATTTCCTCATAATAATGCAAAGATATATGGCTGCACTAAATAAAAGAGTTCTTTTAGCATACTGCAAAAGGAGAGCATTTGGCGGCACATATTAATGCTGATTGGAACCCCTAAATTGAAGGGAATTGGAGCCAAAAAGCTTGTCTGTGACAACAATGAACAAGGGATGGAAATATTGGTTAGATTTTGTTATTAATTTCTTAGAATCCTATAGTGTTTTTCCCCTCCCATCTCATTTTTGATATAGAGATTTGTATTTATTTTCAAGATGCATGTTACACACATGGGTTTTTATGCATTTTCACTTACAGCATATTTGTGCACATTTTTAGTTGTGTACATTGTGGTTGTGTGTGTTTGATGAAATGCTTGCCAGGGTTATTTTTGGGCTTGGTATATTTTCTTCAGCAAAAATCAGGTTTAGAAATGTACACTTTTTCTGGGTCCACTCTATTAGCATGCTGGATTTGAGGGCAAATGCAAACCTCTAGCTCAGTGTTTTTCAACCTTTTTTGGGCTGCGGCACATTTACAAAATCCTGGGGCACATCACCAACCAAAATGACACAAAATGACACTCTAACACAGTAATACATATAGTTAATATGTTTTTAAATGTATTTATACACTCAGTGTGAAACCTGGGCCTGTTTCGATGAACACAACATCGAGGGTCATTGGGTTATGGAACTCACTTCCAGAGGAGGTTGTGACAGCTGTCAGCCTGGACAGCTTCAAGGCAGGATTAGACAGATTCATGGATACCAAGGGAATCAGTAGTTACTGAAATGGACATCCAAGTGCCACCTCTGTGTTGATGGAGGCAGGCAGGATTTTCCCGGGTACTGGTTGTGGGGGTCGGGAGCAGGTGAGGGTTTTGCCCTCCTTTCTGCTAGAGATCCCTGTGTACAACTAGTGGGCCACTGTGTGACACAGAATGCTGGACTAGATGGGCTGAGGCCCGATTCAGCATGGCTCTTCTTATGTTCTTATGTTCTTATATCCTGGCTGGAATGGCAGAAAGGCACACACGAAGGTCTTGCTCAACAGCTGTCAGTCTCTCTCTGTGTTCTTATGCATCAATAAGGAAGGAAGGGAAGAGAGACGGAAGAATGGACCCAAAGAGCAAAGAAAGGGATGAAAGAAACAGGTAGAGAAGGAAGAAGAAAAAAGGGAAAGAAGAAGGAAAAGAAAAAGAGGGAAGAAAGGAAAGAGGGGAGGGAAGGAAGGAAGGGAAGAGAGAAGGAAGAATTGAACCACAGAGCAAAGAAAGGAGGAAAGAAACAGGTAATTGGGATTGTACAGCACTCACTTCTCCAGCTAATAAATTTATACAATATATATATATGTGTGTGTGTGTGTGTGTGTGTGTGTGTGTGTGTGTGAATGGTGGGAGTTGTAGGCCAAAACACCTGGAGGGAGGGCATTTTCACGGCTGCCTTAAGTGAGCAAAACCCTGTTATTCAGCCCCTGCTTAAAGTGCCTCAACCCTGTGTCCGCCCCTTGACCTACCTTCTATGGGGAACTGGAAGTGACAGCATCCTGAGCCTGCCCAAACTAGGTAGAGGCCAATGCATTCTGCAAAATGTGATTCCGCCCCCAGGCAGCTGGGGGACAAACCATCTCAAGATCTTCTCTCTCTCCTCTCCTTCTGCCTGAAGGCCCCGCTTCCTCAAACCTCCTGGTGAGTCCGGCGGCACAAGGCTTCCCAAAGGAGGCTGTGTTTGTGGGACTCAGGCAAAGGATGCCCTGGCTATAGGCATGCTAAAATTGAAACCATTGATTCGTTAGGAAATCCGGGGCCTTTTGATGTTTTACGGATCGCTGCACACCAGGTAGTAGCCTTCCTTTTACGGTCCGTGAGGCCACGAATTTGCGTTAGGCTCGTTAGAAATTCTTAAGTATTAATTAATTAATTATTGTACCTCTCTTCTCCCTGTCTTCTCCCCCATTTCCTTCCCTTCTTCAGCTCTTCCCCGGGAACTGGAAGTGCTGCTGCTAGGTAGCCAATGCATTCTGAAAAGTGATTCCCCACACACACACACACGCTTCTCCTCCTCTCTCCAGGGTTGCTCTGCTGCCATGCATGCCCACATCGGAGCCTGATTCACACACACACACACACGCACGCTTCTCCTCCTCCTCCAGGCTTCCCCCCTCTTCTCTTCCCGTTGCTCTGCTGCCATCTCAGATGCTTCTCTTCCTCGATGCTCTTCCCCGTTGCTGCTGCTGCATGCCCCATCGCAGGGGCCTGCTTCACACACACACACACGCGCACGCTTCTCCTCCTCTCTCTCCAGGCTTCCCCCCCCCTCCTTCTCTTCCCCGTTGCTCTGCTGCCATGCATGCCCCATTGCAGGGGCCTGCTTCACACACACACACACACGCGCGCTTCTCCCTCCTCTCTCTCGGGCGCTCTCTCAGATGCTTCTCTTCCCGTTGCTCTGCCTTGCCCCATCGCAGGGACCAGCTTCAGCCCTCCAGGTACGTGTTTTGGACTTCAACTCCCACCATTCCTCACAGCCTCAGGCCTCTTCCTTTTCCTCTCAGCCTGGAGCAAACTTGGGCCCGCTCCTCAGGATCGGGGTGAGAGAGGCAGCGGAGAGCGAGGGGGCTCCTCCTCCTTTTCTTTGCTGCTTCCAAGAATAGAAAACCCCCCTCCTCCCTTCCTCCCTCCCTCCTTCCTATTTGGAGAGTCCCATCTAGAATTCAGTGTGGTTTATTCAAGTTTTGGCCTACAACTCCAGAAATCCCAGCCAATTTACCAGCTGTTAGGATTTCTGGGAGTTGATCATGCCTACTGGCTAGGGCTTCCCGGTCGGACAGGAGGGCTCTCTCTTTCTCTCTCTCTCTCTCTCTCTCCTATCTCCAATTTCCCACGGCACACCTGATGATCGCTCATGGCACACTAGTGCGCCGCGGCACACTGGTTGGGAAACACTGCTCTAGCTGATTGGTCTATATGAGCTTGTATCTTTCAGGTCTCTTTGTGGTTTCAGTATGACTCTTATTTCTGCTTTCCTCCATGTGTTAGTTAATTTATTGCAAGCTAAGCACCATCTTTCCTTGTATAACAGGGAATACCACATCCTGAACCAGATTACAGTGTAGTTCCATATTTGTGAAGGTCCTCCTTCCCAAACACCCATCTGCTTGCTCTTCAGATCCATGGTTGTCAACCTGGGATCCAGGGACCCTTGTGGAGGGGCGCAGTGTCATCACAGGAGATTCGTCATGGATTAAATTATTAAATTGGTAGCTATGATTAGTGTTGATACGATTATTTTAAATTTGTATGGAATAATTACCATCAAAACTTTATATTATAATAGGAGTGTGTGCATTAACAGATTCAGTAAGGGACGCTAGAAACAATATCCTATGAAGGCTGACTGGCACATCTTGGGGATCACAACCAGACACAGTGAAGACACCTGCCCTTGCGCTTTGCTACTCTGTTGCTGAGTATAGAAAGGATTGCAGGAAGCAGGGTTTCTTAAGCCCTCCCTTCTAGGCTTGGTTGATCAAAGAGCCCTGCCTTTTTTGCAGTGGAAGCTGACTTCACAACTTTAGGAAGGAAAGTTTGTGTTCAGAGTGGCTTGAATTGATGGGAGATCTAGTTCTTTTGAGGCAATGTGCAACACAAACTAAAAAAACACTGAGGTCAGATAGACCAGCTACAACGATGGCTTTTAAAAATGTTGGAGTGAGTACTTTGGTTCCTCTGCTTTTCTCCTTCTACCCATGCCAGTCACCCACACACAACCCTCACAATGCCCACCCATCCCAAATCCCAACAGCAGCAACAACACACAAGCAGCAAGGCAGGCTGCCCAGGCAGGCAGGCATGGCAGGCACAGCAGGCAAGAGCCCTTCTTCTCTGCTTGCTTGCTTGCCTGCAGTCCTCTTTTTCCAACCTCCCTTCAACACAACCTCCCTTGCCTTTGTCTTCCTCTCTCCCTTCTTCCCTTCTGCCTTCTCCCCCTTCCCTTCCCAGCTCCCAATGAGCCTCTGAGCCTTGTACTCCCCCAAAACTTCTCCCCTGATTGGCTGGGAGGCAAGGAACCTCCCAGCATGCAAGCTGCTTGCCTCCCAGCAGGCCAGTATAGGGTTGAAAATACACTGAATTATTTCCGACTCACTTCAAGAGTCGTAACAAAAATGGCGGAAAAAGCTTCAAGAGTCATAACAAAAATGGCAGAAGGCAAAGGGACTTGCGTTTTTTAAAAAAGCTTCGATATCGCTTCGAAAAGGTAATTTTAATGAAATTATTACGAGCAACGAGTTATCCGATGTGACTCTATCCATGCCTATTCCATTCTCTCTCAATTTGGAGGTGGAATCGAAGCACGAGGGAGGAAAAGCCATTCTAAGCGAGACACCAGTTCTTTCTGATGACTCCAAATCAAGAGAGAAGGGAGGGCTTTTTAAAGGAAGCCCAGGGTGGGATACCTCCAGGTCGATCCCTCTTCCCTGGGAAGCCCCCTTAAAATGCCTTGGATAACTGCCCCCTGTATGGAGAGAGCTGTGTGCACCCACTCTCTAGAGTAGAAATAGCTTTAACAAAGCATATGATCCAAAAATGTTTTTTGCACCAAAATTCAGGACACCAAAAACAGATCGGGGTTTAACTGAAATGCACTACCCTAATTGAGAGCAGAAATTCCAAAGATGAAAGAAAGGTCATTTTAAGAAGATGAAAGGAAACAGAAAACACAATTTGTGAACAACCAGGCTGCAAGACATTTTCTGTGCCCTCCTGTCGACTAAGTGAAATTCCTTGACCAACAACAAATTGACTTATTTAAATGAAAGTAATGATCTGCCTTCCCTCCCAATTCCCAGTTGCACTATGCCACTCCATCCTGATCAGCAAATTGATACTTTGATCTTCTTTTGCCCTCCTTTCTCCCAGCCTGGTATAAGAAGAAAATGATTTATGCAAACAGAAATAATTATCTTTCTGTGCTCTCCACCCTTGTATATACATAATCCCACCAACGTGATTGATTTTATCTAAATAAAACCATGGTCTCCCTTAGGAGTATAACTTAGGTTATACTCTAGAGTAACCAAAAGCTTCTAAGTGGTGGAAGGACATTTTTGCTAAAAGTACACCTGCACTTTCAAAACTTCCATGAGTACTAGAAATTGGAGAAAAAACAAGAATTTGAAGGGTCTGTTGTTTATTTAGTCCAGTGGTTCCCAACCTGTGGTCCGTGGACCACCAGTGGTCCCCAGATCTTCAAACTCAGACAGACCCATATAATACTTTATGACTTGGGTTGAACACCTCTTCATATAGTGCAGTGGTTCCCAACCTGTGGTTCATGGACCACCAGTGGTCTGCAAGAACAAAAATATGGTCCGCGGCCTCACCATTATTACATCGTTGCCTCAAGATCATGCCCTACTCAAGTGACTGGTCTCAATAAACCCTTTTATAGTGATGAGGCACCTATGATGTCTGCTCCTATGGTTGTTGTTGTTGTTAGTATTATTATTTCTGCAAAGGCTGGATGGCCATCTGCTGGGGTGCTTTGTGCTATTCCTGCTTGACTGTGGTGTTCCAGCCTAGTGGTCATAGACAGGCACTGGGGGTCCCAGCTGATCAGGGTCTGATTGGGATGATGGATATGGGTCTGCAGAGGAAGACTTAGCATGGGATGATGGATGGCTAGATGGTTATGTGACTGCAGATGGGGATGATGATGACTCCATGGAATTTAGTTCTGAATTCAGTGAGAGGCCCAGCGACCTTGAGTCTCACGAGAACTTTTACACTCCCTCGCCAGGCGCGCATTCCGAGGTTAGGGAGGACAGAGTTTCCCAGGTTGATAGTGAAACATCTGGGGATGCTAACGAGCCGGACTTCGACAGGAGTGCCAGCATTAGATCCTACAGGAGAGATTGGAGGAAGGGGGTGCGCTGGGCACCCAGGAGTTAGTTCCCTTTATTAGATTGTGTTCAAGCCTTTCTAGTCAGACCTGAAGCTACATTCAGCTTAGGAGGTTTCCTTGTTCAAGTTTCCAAGTTCTTGGAACCGCCGGAGTGGTTTGCCTTGTTTACTCTCGTTTGCAGTTCCATGGGACTTAAGCCAGTTCGGCTTGCCAGCTTGCGAGCTCTTTGGACTATTTTTGGATTTATTTTGATTGCCTTTCATCTCTATACCTTTGGACTATCCTTTATTCTAAATAAAAGAACATTTATTGCATTTGCCTGGTGTGTGTGATCTAGGGGCGGCTGCCGCGATCTGAAGTGCAACATTGACAGAAGGGGATTAGACTGGATGGGCCCTGAGGTCTTCCATTGAGATATTGTTAAGTTTATGTTGTTTAAAATTGTTCTTAATTTTAAATACTGTGTTCCCCTTCCTTCCTTCCTTCCTTCCTTCCTTCCTTCCTTCCTTCCTTCCTTTTTGCACTACAAAGATATGTACAGTGTGCATAGGAATTTGTTCATTTTTTCCCAGTTAGTTCACACAAACATTTTCCATCCATCTGCCACTGGCCTGGCCCATCTGTCAAATTTTAAAATGCAATGCGGCCCCTGCGTCCAAAAGTTTTTTGGGGATCCAGGATAAACCTTTCTTTCAAAAAGGATTCCACTGCTTTAAAAGTTTGAGAAACCCTGACCTTGCAGAAATGGTTAGACTGCAGCTCTCAATATCCTTCACTGGTTAGGGTTGATGGCAGCTTTAATTCAACAACATCTGGAGGGGCATGAGATCCCTACTCCAGAGTATAAAGCGGGCATGGGCAAACTTCAACCCTCCAGGTGTTTTGGACTTCAACTCCCCCAATTCCCAACAGCCTACCAGTTGTTAGGAATTGTGGGAGTTGAAGTCCAAAACAGCTGGAAGCCTGAAGTTTGTCCATGCCTGGTATAGAGTAAATTGCACCTCCCCCAGTTCCTTTAAAAAACAAAATGTTTAATTACAATCTTTGTGTACACAAACCCTTAGGTCAGCATTTCTCAACCTGGGGGTCAGGACCCCTGGGGGGGGTCATGAGGGGGGTGTCAGAGGGGTCGCCAAAGACCATCAGAAAACACAGTATTTTCTGTTAGTCATGGGGATTCTATGTGGGAAGTTTGGCCCAATTCTATAATTGGTGGGGTTCAGAATGCTCTTTGTAGGTGAACTACAAATCCCAGCAACTACAACTCCCGAATGTCAAAGTCTATTTTTCCCAACTCCACCGGTGTTCACAATTGGGCATATTGAGTATTCGTGCCAAGTTTGGTCGAGATCCATCATTGTTTGAGTCCACAGTGCTCTCCGGACGTAGGTGAACTACAACTCGAAAACTCAAGGGCAATGTCCACTAAACCCTTCCAGTATTTTCTGTTGGTCATGGGAGTTCAATATGCCAAGATTGGTCCAATTCCATCATTGGTGGAGTTCAAAATGCTCTTTGATTGTAGGTGAACTATAAATCCCAGCAAGTATAACTTCCAAATGACAAAATCAGTCCCATCCCCCCCAACCCCACCAAATTTGGGTGTATCAGGTATTTGTGCCAAATTTGGTCCAGTGAATGAAAATACATCTTGCATATCAGATATTCACATTACAGTTCATAACAGTAGTAAAATTACAAAGATTACAAAGATTCTAGTCAAAAATATCTCACAAAAAGAGAAAGACGAAATCGAGAGAATAACCGAGATTGAAATTACCAATAAGGTGAAATACCTGGGTATTGTATTGACCCCGAATAATATTAACCTGGTCAAAAATAATTATGAACCTATGTGGAAGGAAATTAAGAAAAACCTAGACAAATGGAAACACCTGAACCTGTCCCTGCTTGGCCGGATATCCTTAGTGAAAATGAATATCCTCCCAAAGATGCTCTTTTTATTTCAGAATGTGCCCATCCTGAGTAACGATAAACTCTTCTCCGGCTGGAGAAGAGACCTAACAAAATTCATTTGGAATGGGAAGCAACCCAGAATAAGCTGGCTTAATATGATTAATGTAAAAAGCCGGGGTGGCTTGGGGGTCCCGGACCTCCAAGCATACTTCGAGGCGTGTGCCTTGGAATCGTTAAGCGAATGGGCAAAGTTAGAAAAAGATACCTTACTCGCGATCGAGGGCCACGACCTTAGGGTGGGGTGGCATAGCTACCTGTGTTATAACAGAGTGCGAATTGAGAAAAACTTTAGGAACCACCCAATAAGAAGATCGCTCCTGAGGGTATGGCTGAAATATAGAGAATCTCTCTACGAGAAAACCCCATGGTGGGCTTCCCCGCAGGAAGCCTTCATTAGGAGACAATTCGGGAGGAGGGAATGGTTGAGGTACAGTGATATACTCAAAGAAGAGAATAAGGAATGGATACTAAAAGATTTTAAGGAATTAAAGGATATCGATGGCTCTATGAACTGGCTACATTATTTACAAATAAGAGAGATCTTTAATAGAGATAAAGTTATAGGCTTTGGGAAAAAGCAACAATTCTGGGACAAAATATTACGGGAAAAAACAAAAAAACCTAACTATATTATATCAAAAACTGTTTGAAGTAAAAACGGAGCAGGAAGTTAGAAAAACCTGCATGGTAAGGTGGGCCCAAGACTTCGGTCATGAGGTTCCCCTTGCCCGAGCCTTGGGGAAAAGGATGTGGAAAGTGCACTGGGGCTACACATACTCGTATGACCTAAAAGAAAATAATATTAAAATATTCCATAGGTGGTATCATACACCCCAAAAAATTGCTCGCTATAATAAAAACTATAGCCATCTATTCTGGAAATGTAAGTCGGAGGTGGGTAGCCTTATTCACCTATGGTGGAACTGTAAATTAGTCCAAAAAATTTGGATCAAACTGCATAAGATAATGGTTAATATGCTGAAGCTGAAGGTCCAATTAAAGCCAGAATATTTCTTATTAGGACTGTTAGATTTTGAAGTTGATAGAAATACTGAAACAATCTTTGTGTATTGTATTACTGCAGCCAGATTGACCCTGGCAAAATCCTGGAAAGAAGCCGTCACTCCAAGCATCGACGACTGGTCTGCTAAACTCTCCGAGATCATGAAAATGGACATACTTACTCAAAAGCTAGCACAAATCAATAATCGCAAGACTACAGACTGGAAGGGGGTAGAAATGTTCCTTAACCGAAACAAATCTGAAGGGTGGGTGAATCCCACGGCCTAGGCTATATAAGGACTTTGACTCTATGCTAGGATGCCATGTTACAGTACACCGGTTTATATGTAAATTTCAATAGGAGAACTGAGTATAAGTAACCCCAAGTAGGGGGCTACAGGAGGTGGGTCTGTGGGTGGGAAGTACTCATGTAGTGTCTGTCTGTCTGTATTGAACTGTCTTGTCTCATGTACAGCAACACCACGCGTTGTGGAGTGCCGTGATGTGTGTCTTTTTAAACATTTATGTGAAAATCAATAAACACTATTTTTTTAAAAAGTAAAATTACAGTTATGTAGTAACAACAAAAATAATTTTATGTTTGGGGGTCACCACAACATGAGGATCTGTATTAATGGGTCGCCGCATTAGGAAAGTTGAGAACCACTGCCTTAGGTGGATGAATAGAGGATATCTGCAGATTTATTTATTTATTTACTTTTTATTTACTTTATTTATATTCCGCTCTTTTCACCCCGCAGGGGACACAGAGCGGATTACAGGTACACATACTTAGCCGATAATCCCTGCCGTTTTCCACATACAACATATAGACGAACAGAGGCAAACTCTTGCCACCAGGGGGAGCTGACGCACTCCTCGTCTCTCAGCGTTCCCAGCATCCCTCGTTGTTCCTTCCGCATTCCTCAGCATTCCTGGAGTTCTTTAATGGCCTCATAATTCAGTCAAAAATTGCCTCCCCACTTAATGTGGTACCTTAATCTACTTGACAGATGCAACTGTCTTTCGGGCTGCAAAGGTTGACAGCAGGCTACACTTAAAGGTCGAGCACCCACCTCGACCCGGGCAGGCCTCAAACTCATGACCTACTGGTCAGAGAGATCTTATGCAGCTGACACTTAGCCAGCTGCGCCACATTCCCGGTGCTTTATGTATATATTTATGTATATGTTGCAAACTTTGCTTCAGTTCCTGGTTTGACTATAGAAAAAGAACAAGAGAGAGCGAGAACCATTGTTAAAGTCATGTTTTCCCTTTTTGCAGGTGGCTTAGGATTAGCAGGACACGAACTAATGTCAATAGTTATGGTAACAGGATTAAACAGAAGTCCGGACATTATTGAGCAGTTTGTATAAAAACCACATTAAATGGTTATGTCAGTCTGTGGATCAGCCCAGTGAAACTTTCCCATTAAGCGGAAGCAGATGTCGATTTTTGTGGCAACCCTTTCCATGCCTCTGACATGAGCCGAGACACTCAGGAACCGGTGATGTGTGTTAGAGCTTAATTTTCAGAATCCCATCGCCACCACGGCTGCCCGACGTCATTCACCATCTAATCAAAACACAGATCAATTCAACTGCAGATTGTATAATGCTGCCAAGTTCAGATGTTTTATGTATTGCATTTTCGAGAGGGAGGGGAACGCTGTCGGACAGACCTGCCAAGAATCTGAGCTGCGGACAGTGGTTTGGGGACCCATTCTCTGGGTGTTTAGCCCAGATATGATCTGTTATATTCTTGTGCTCCACATCGCGTTATGCAATCATGGCTAACGTTTCTGTGTTTTAAAGTTAAGGTTAACAGCAGCCTGTTGGAATTAACCTTCTCGCTCCAAATGGGACGTTCGGTTGCCAGCAAACTCCTAAAAACCGGGGCGGAGTGAGAAATCTATTCTTATTTCGTTTTGAAACCCAAAAGACTACGTGTGCGCATTAAAGCATTACTAGGTCTTGTTTTCATTTCCAAAGCCCTACAAATCCTTTGGGCCCCCCTTATTCTCTAATGATGAGGTCATCATCCCGTCCGTTCCATCTATAAGCCAAGCCTGGATCATATACACATGCAAAAGAGGATTATTTTTCAATTGGAATTCCATTCGCTTGGAAAGCTCCCAAAAGCCCGAGCAAGTTTCTATTGGCTGGGGTCAGTCTTGGCATGGTAGATGATGGGAGTCGACTGAAATTGTAAAGTTGGCATTGCTTAAGGTTGGTTTGATTTTTTTAAACCTCCTCCCAATTTTTTGCATAGTGAACTAAGATAATGCAGCTCGGTGAATTTGCAACTTGGGGAAAAGAGATCTCCGACCAATGATTAATGCATAGGCCTGCAATAAGAAAAGTTCCCCCACACACACACACTCCAACACTGTAGTTGTCTTAATGTATTTTGGCATGCTGAATTGGAAAACACAATTAAAATGCCTTGTCATGTCCAGTTCTTTTAGAAATGCCATTGCTTATTTGAATACTAATTTCATCCAGACACATTTTATTTACAGTATGCACATAATAAAAAGTGAAAATGTGGGTTTCGGTGGTGGCCAGGGGAGCTTTTGCACAGTTAAAACTTGTGCACCAGCTGTGCTAGTTCCTTGGGATGTCTGACTTGGCCATGGTGGTCCATGCTCTGGTTACATCCTGAATAGATTACTGCAACACACTCTATGTGAGGTTGCCACTGAAGACTGCCCAGGCCCGGATTAACACTTTTTTGCACCCTAGGCCACACTTTGAAATTACGCCCCCTTTAAGCCAACCTCCCGCCACCTCCAAGGTCCCCATTCCCACCGGCTGGAAAACTCCGCTGTGCTCTGAAGGTCTCCTCGGGAGTCGGGAGGCTTGGGGAGAGCGCAGCAGGTGCAAACTCGCTCCAAAGGCATGCACAAGAGAGAGAGAGAGAGCACATAAGAGAGAGCGAGTGAGAGAGAGCGAGTGAGAGAGAGCGAGTGAGCGAGAGAGAGCAAGTGAGAGAGAGCGAGCGAGAGAAAGCGAGAGAGAGAGCGCACACGAGAGAGAGAGAGAGAGGGAGAGAGAGAGGGAGAGAGAGAGCGTGCGAGAGAGGGAGAGACGGAGGGGACAGAGCAGAGACTTTGCTGGGTGTCACGCCCCAGCCTGACTCTAGCCCTCAGCAAGACCAACACCATGTTAAATCCAAAGCCTCAGAGAGGCCTGGGAGTCAGCTTCTGCAGAGGCCTCTAGGTCACCAAGCATTCAAGGACAAACACAGCCCTGCAGTTTCCCAGGCCAATAAGGAGGCCTGGTACTGCGAAGCCACAGTGCCTCCCAAAGGCCCAGGTGTCTTCTCTAATGAGCTGACATTGCAACCTCGGCCGAGAGGCCTGGGTGGGGTAAGCCCATCCAGAGAGCCTGAGAAGAAGTTCCGACTCAGCTTGCGTCTCCAAGGGAAAAAAACCTACTTAAGCTGCTTCCTGTTGGCTCTAGGTATCTCTCGCCAACGTTAAGCCTTCCTTGCCAAACCTCCATGGAACCTCGCCTGGGCCATTGGGCCTTCCAGCCTTTGGACTCTAATTGCCAAGTCTTTGTGCCATGAAATTATCCCTGGATTTAGCCCATTGGGGCACCAAGACTTTTTTAAACATTTTTATCTTGTTGCTTTTGGACTATTGCATTGCAATACTATGATGCTTGGAGCATCAATGGACAATATTACTATCTTCTTTACTTCTTTTTACTTATTCTAATTAAAGCATTTAATCACGGCTGGTCTCAAGTGGTTTACTGAGGGATCTTTCAGGTCTAAGGTGCAACACTGGGAGAAGGATCGAGGAGGCGCATGAGAAAGGAAGGAAAAGGGGCCCTGACCAGTTCTTTTTTGGTCCGTGATCTGCGTCCCCCCCCCCTCGGCTTGCGCACCTAGGCCATTGCCTCATTGGCCTTATGGGTAATCCGGGCATGAGACTGCCTGGAAGCTCCAACTAGTCCAATGCTCTGCAGCCAGGGTACAGGAAGCGCATAACTCCCCAGTTACATCAGCTCCACTGGTTGCTGATTAGCTTCCGAGCACAATTCAAAGTGCTGGTTTTAACCTATAAAACTCTATGGTGTTCCTGCCCAGTTTACCTGTCCGAATGTATCTTTCCCTATAAACCATAAAGGACTTTAAGATCTCCTGGAGAGGCCCTGCTCTTGGTCCCACCACCTTCAGAGTTGCGCTTAGTAGGGATGAGAGACAGGGCCTTCTCTGTGGTGGCCCCCCTGGCTATGGAACTCTCTCCCCAATGAGGTTAGGTCTGCCCCCTCTCTCCTGAAGAAACTGAAATCCTGGCTTTGGAATCAGGCATTAGCAAATTGATAGATTTAACCGGTAAAGACTAAGAGTTATTGGACCACAATGTTTGGATTGAGTTGGATGATGTTTTTAACTCGGCAAACTGTCTTTTTATATGTATTTTATAACTTTTTAAAATTTTGTTGTTTTAAAAATGTTATTTATTGTGTAGCATTGAATGTTTGCTGTTGTTAGCCATTCTGAGTCCCTCCGCGGAGATAGTGAAGAACGGGATACAAAAGTTCTAAATAAATAAATGTGCGTATGTGGCGGAGGTGTGTCCACTTACACAGACACACTCCAGCCTTCACAAACAGGCTATAGTTCCAAGTGCTGAGAAGCTTCCAAAGGCACTCTCTCCACTGACATTGCAGGTCATAGTGAGTGCTGTGAAGATGTAGCCCCAGCCCTGCCAATGTGCTCCCCAAACACCAAACACCAGAGGAATGCTTTCATTTGGGGACGATTTCATCCTAGATGTTCTGTTTTGTTTTTCCAGAATGGACATCCCAGAATTCCTTTCTCTCTCCAAAATTGCATTACCCCGCCCACTGCCTCTCACTTAACTCCTTCTTACACATTCCTATAGCACACAGTAAACTGGAATTGATCAGCAACTGAACAAGAGGTTTGGGAAGAATTCACCATGATTTAGAGCAGCGTTTCACAACCGGTGTTCCGCGGCACACTAGTGTGCCGTGAGCAATCATCAGCCGTGCCATGGGAAATTAGATTCTAATCTATCTGATATCATGTATAAAGTTTGCTACTCTGTCTCCGGAACCTCAGCACGTGAGTCCCTGTTTTCGGGAGGGCCGTGCAGTAGGGGCGACCTGTTTGTGCCCGTCCCCTTCTGTTCCGCTCTGACGGGGAGCACTTTCGGTCCAGCCCAGCCCTATTGGCGCGGTGTGAGTCGGAGAGCAGCGGAGTCCGATCGCTGAAGGCAGGCAGGCAGGGAGTCAGCCAGCTAACGGGGGAAAGGAGGGAAGGGAACTCGTGGGAGAAATATGGGTCCCCCAAAGGCCATCCAGCCTGACCCCCTTCAGCCAAGCAGGAAGGCATCATCCAAGCCCTCCCGACAGATGGGCATGGAGACTCTGGCTATACATTAAGGCAGGCAGCATCTTTATTAAGGGCTTGGAAGAAGGTTTAGACTAGATATGGTCACACTTCTTCCAGGTGTTTTGGACTTCAACTCCAACAATGTGTCCTGTTCTGGGCACCACAATTTAAAATTAAGATATTATAATTGTATATTTACGTTACATGTAATATTGCGAATAATATTGTGATATAATTGTTATAATACAATGTGGTATGTAATTGTTGTACTGTGACAATGACATAGTATGTTGTATTTGATATTATAGTATAATATAGTATTTTATATGTATATTGTGTATACAGTACATATATTGATAATGTTGTAATGTAATGCAATATAATAATAATAATATTCTATAACTATATATTTTGTGTTCATCGAAACAGGCCCAGGTTTCACACTAAGTGAGTGTATAAATACATTTTTAAACATATTAACTATATGTATTACTGTGTTAGAGTGTCATTTTGTGTCATTTTGGTTGGTGGTGTGCCCCAGAATTTTCTAAATGTAAAAAATGTGCCGTGGCTCAAAAAAGGTTGAAAAACACTGATTTAGAGGAATTACTAAGAGTTGCAGTTTGGTGAGGAACCAGCGCTCTTTGGCAGAGAAACCTAGGGACCTTTTAAAACCTCAACTCCCGGATTCCATAACATTGAGCTATGGCATTTAAAGTGGTGTCAAAGTGCATTAATTCTACACCTCTGGGTGGGGCAAATTAAGCATTATGTTCCGCCTATTTCATATAGGACCTAAGTTAACATTTATCTTGAACAGGAACAAGTCGGAATGTATTTGTGGAGTGTGTGCAGAATTCACTTTCAGGATTGTTGCTGAAACATCAACTACAAATGGATGTACAGTATCTCTCATGAGCACACGGATCACAATGAAACTTTGAAGTATGATGTCATTCTTCCATTAGAAAACCAAGACATTCTCAACCTTTGTTCTTTGTGGCAAGAAGGGTTACATGAAAAATACATGGCAACAAAATCACTGTGATTTTATAGTTCTTCCTAACTAGTCAAGAGAGTTGAAATAAGAAGCAAAATCCTCCTGTCAGTCCATTCAAATGAACAGAGGAAGGCAGCAGAAGTTTGTCAATAATACTCAGCCTTGCTCTGGCATTTTTGTTCTCCTGTAAAACAGAAGGGTTTACACCTTGTTTGTTCCACTGCTGCTTTTCCCTACACCCAGTTAAGCTTTTCTTACTTATTTAACTTGACAGATGAAGCAGTCCTCAGAGGCCTGTGAGATTCAACCCAGCATTGGAAGTGACAGCCCAGATAACATAGATAATCATACCGACCCTTGTGGGATGGCACCAACTATGTCTTAATTGATATTTCCATGTTTCTGCAATGAATATATTTCTTAATTATATTTGCCAAGTCATACATGGTGTAGCTAATGATTGTCACTAATTTAAGTTTGCAAGCTGGGAAGAGATAATGAACACTTGGTCTGCTCACCTTGGATTTTTAGGAAGGCACCAATCAGAGGCAAGGGAAACAGTTTCCTTGAGAGTACGGCAAAAGAATTAGAGCTGGACATTGCATGTGTATCTGTCCTTATAAAACATAAGGAGGGTGGGAAGGCCTTCTGTCTAATTAACCATTGTTCCAACAAGTACGTGCGTGGATATATCTATATTTATATCTACAAGGGTTATCGAGAAAGTAAGGTTACAAGGCACATAGCTCTCACTGGGAATTTTCTTGGGGGAAGTTGGTATCACTGCCGTGTAGCAGGAAGCCAACGGAAGCAAATGAGTAGTGCCAGTCATCAGTAGCTCATTGACTGTGTTGTGATTGAGCCCATGGCTCTGCCTGTGAGTAGGGCTGAGGAGGATGCTGAATCTACAGCGTCTGAGTGTAGTATGGAACTGGGTGGGGCTGAGAGTAACCTAAATGCTGGAGCAGGCAGAAAGAGGGCTGCAAGTGATTCCAGCAGGGAATGGCACAAAGGAAGAGAGTACGGCAAATACTTATGGCTCCTACTGACTCTGAGTCCACAACTGGAGAATAGAAGGAAACAAAGTAGAGCAGGTCTCAAGCTTTAAATATCTTGGAGTAACCCTCCATAGCAGCAACAGCAGGAAAGCCCACAGAGTATGCAGCAGAGACAGCACAAAAGAGTTCATCCGCTATCTTAAGATATCTCAGGACGGGAGGAGGTCACTTTATACCGGTGGCACTTAAACTTTTTTTTAAAATAAATTTTATTAAGGTTTTCATACTTAAAAGACAAACATCAACACATAGACAAAATCGACAAAACATGGGCAGCAATCCAACACACACTCCCCCCCCCCCCCCAAACCTCCCACCCCACATTCCCATCCAACCTTCCACACCAGACTTCCTCCTCCCTCCTCCCTCCAATTCCTCAATCCGTAGTCTCTGTATTTTGTGACAGTGCTCCTGTAAGGCAGTCCATATTGGCTATATCTAATAGTCTAAGTAGCCAGTCTTCTTCCTTTGGGAGGGATTTGCCCTTCCAACGTTTTGCCAATACCAGTCTCGCTGCGGTAATACAAAAGATAAACAGTTTTTCTTTATTCTTCTCCAGGGTAAAATCTAACAGCCCTAACAGCATATAATCTGCTCTAAATGCAAACTCAATATTAAGTGCGGCTTTCATTGCCCTGTAAACTTTTTTCCAGAATTTTTTCACCCGTTTACATCCCCACCACATATGCATGTACTTTCCCTCTACCTTCCCACATTTCCAGCAGCTGTTGCTATATGCGGGGCAGTATTTAGCAATTCTATCAGGTGTCAGGTACCATCTATAAAACATTTTGATGTTGTTTTCCCTGAGATCGTAAGCGTACGTAAACTTAAGATGTTTTCTCCACAGCCTTTCCCAACGTCTCAGGGGGATCGCATGTCCTAAATCCTGCGCCCACCTGACCATACAAATTTTTATTGCCTCCTCTTCTGTGCTCCACTCTAGTAGCTTTTTATATAATGCCGCAATCCTCCCTTTCCCTTTAGCTGCTACCACGTCCCAAAATTGGTTGGTTTCATCATATCCTAGGACTTTATCCTTCTGATATATATCAAAGATTTGTCTATGTTGGAACCAGTCAAGGCTGTCATCCACTTCCCTTAATTCAGTGAGATTTTTCACTATAAAGGTCGGCCCTTGTCTTTTCAGTATCTCTTCATATCTCAATCGGCTGCTTGTCCCATATTGTCTCCTACCAAACGCTTCTAAAGGACAGAGGCATTTAGGGATTTTATCAAAGAGTCTCTCTCTATGCTTCTGCCAAATCCTCAGAAGAGGCTTCCTGAAACAGTGTGCGTTAAAGTTTTTTTCGACCTTAGCCCTACCGTACCAGAGGTACCCATGCCATCCCGCCCTCAGGTCGAAGCCTTCGAGGGCGAGCAGCATGGAATCCTTCAGCGTGGTCCAATCTATTACCCACTCTAAGGAGCAGGCCTCGTAGTAACACCTGAAGTCAGGCACCCCGAGCCCGCCCCTATCTGTCTCATCCGTTAAGTTTTTCCAACTGATCCTTGGTCGTCTACCTGACCACAGGAATTTTCTGATTACTTTATTCCATTTTTCAAAGATATCAGCATTCAGCAACACAGGTATGTTTTGAAAAAGGAAAAGGAGCTTTGGGAGGACATTCATCTTAATTAACGATATTCTGCCTAGTAGTGAGAGGTTCAAGAATTTCCATTTGGCCAGATCTCTCTGGATTTCCCGCCATGTGGTCTCATAGTTATTTTTCACTAAGTCTAAGTTTTTTGGTGAGATAATTATTCCTAAGTATTTTATTTTCTTTGTCGTGAGAATACCCACCTTTTCCATTTCCTCGATCTCCTTTTTGTCTAAATTCTTCGTTATCATTTTAGTTTTATCTTTATTTAATTTAAAGCCCGAGACCTTACCATATTCTTCTAGTTTCTTAATCCATAGGCTGATCGACTCCCTAGGGTCCTCCACAAAGCAGACTAAATCGTCTGCATAGGCTCTTACCTTCAGACTCTCTTTGAATATTGTAAGGCCCTTCAGTGATTTATCCCTCCTGATGTTTTCTAATAGAGGTTCCAACACCAATATGAAAAGGAGTGGCGATAGAGGGCAACCCTGCCTAGTTCCCCTCTGAATTTGGAATTTGTTTGATGGTGTCCCATTAATTATTATATTGGCCGATTGCTGAGTATATATTGCTTCAACTGCATTGGAAAACAGGTGGCCCATATCTAGTTCTCTTATCAGAAGCAGCAGAAAATTCCAGCTAACCCTATCAAAGGCCTTTTCTGCGTCAATGAAGAGCAGAGCGGCTTTTTTCTGAATATTTGCTCTGTAGTACTCCAGTGAGTCTATTACGATTCTTACATTCTCTTTGAGATATCTTCCTGGAAGGAAGCCCTTCTGCTCTTGCTTAATCCACCCTCCCAGAAAGGTCTTTAATCTCTCAGCGAGGATCATAGCATATATTTTATAGTCCTGGTTTAAGAGGGATATAGGTCTATAATTCCTCACTTCTGATTTACTCAGTCCCTCTTTATGGATTACTATTATGCTTGCCTCTAACCAAGAATCTGGGAGTTTTTTGATCTTTATACTCTCATTCATTGTTTCTAACAGATATGGTGCTATCTCTTCCTCAAAAAGCTTATAATAAAGTGCCGTAAAGCCGTCCGGTCCAGGGGCCTTATTAGATTTTAATTTCTTGATTGCTGTTCTCAGCTCTTCCCTAGATATCTCATGGTTTAGCAGCTCTCTTTGTTCTTCTGAGATCTTATCGAAATATAGCTCACAGATATACCTTTGGGCCTGGTCCCAGTTTGTTTCCTCCTTTGAATATAGCATTTTATAATATTTCTGGAATCTGTCCTTAATTTGTATATCTGAATTATAAATTTTCCCTTTTTCAATTATCTGAGTAATATGATTTGCCTGCTTCTTTTTCCTAATCTTAGCCGCCAGCCATTTACCCGGCTTATTTGCATTCTGGAAATGTTTCTGATTAAGGAATCTTAGATTACTTTCAATTCTATCTGTCTCAATTTTTTCTTTTTGTTTCATTAGCACCTTCAGCTGACGCCTACATCCTTTATCTGTGGGATTCCTTTTTGATGTGGATTCGAGCTTTTTAATTTGGGCTAACAAGTCTGCCTCCGCCTTATTTTTTAATTTTTTCTGTATGCTATTTTGCTGAATGAAAAAACCACGTAGCACGGCTTTACTGGCATCCCAGACCATATGGGTATGAGTGTCCTGGTGAGCGTTCAAGGCAAAATAGTCGTTAATAACTGACTTACACCTTTCTCTTTGGTCGCTTGTCCTCAATAGAGCTTCCTTAAGTGTCCACTTCCTTGGTATTATTTTCTTCTGCCCTATTTGAAATTCAAACGGGTTATGGTCAGAAAACTGCTGCGGTAAAATTTTTATCTTATTTATCTTAGTCAGTAAATTACTTGTGGCCCAGGCCATATCTAACCTTGACCATGAGCAATGCCTACTAGAGTAGCATGTATAGTCTTTTGATGTGGGATTCTGATCTCTCCACCCATCTTTCAGACCTAGCTCTTCTAGAATCATTTTTCCCTCTTGGGGGATTTGACCAGCTCTTTTATCTTTTGTTTTTAGGCTAGATCTATCCAATTTTTTGTCCACCACCCCATTATAATCTCCCATAATTAGCAGATCATCAAAATCCGTCTTCTCTATCTTGCATTTTAGATCCTTTAAGAACTTAATTTTTGGCCCATTCGGCGCGTAGATGTTGCATACAAGGATCTTTTTACCGTCCCACTCTAATAGTACCCCCACCATTCTTCCCTCCATATCCTTGAACGCGAGGCTACTTTTCAGTGAGTCCTTTACATACGTAACAACCCCTCTTTTTTTCTTATCATCACAAGAGTAATACAGATTTCCCAATTTCTTAAAATTAAGGTATGTCGCATCTCTTCCACGGATATGGGTTTCCTGGAGCGAAATTATATCTAAGTTTCTAATACTCAAGAAATTAAAGATTCTTTTCCGTTTTTCTGAATATTAATCCCATTTACATTGTTGCAAAAACATTTAATTCCCATTATAGAACCTTCTCAGTTCTTTTTGTGCCTGGAGCCTCGTCTGTCTTTTTCCGTCTCCTTCGTCTGTGCGGGAATTGTTCTCCTGGGGGTTTGGTCTCTGGTTCTCTGCTCCACCTTCCAGATCAGCTCCTTCCTCCTCTTCTCCTTCTTCCTCTGTGTCTTTTTTCCCCCCACCGGGTTCTGAAAAGGGTTCTTCTTCCATAATTTTCCTATACACAGACTTGGCTTTTTCCTCAGAAGTAGCCCAGATTCTATTTCCTTTTAGGGTCAGCATTAGGCCTTCCTTTCTTTCCCAACGGTATTTGATGCCTCGTTTTTTTAGTTCGTCCGTCAGAAAGAAGTACTTTTTCCTTTTCTCCGGGGTTATAGCGGGTATTTCCTTATAAACCATGATCTTTCTTTTCTTATAAAATAATGAATTTCTAGAGCAATACCTAAGGACCTCATCTCGGAGCACCTTCCTATTGAAGTGCACCAGGACATCTCGAATTGCTTGGTGTTTTCTGGAATAGTTAGTTGTGAGGCAATAAGTCCTATCCAATTCTTTGTATACCTCAATCTGAGGGACTTTTAACGCCGCAGCCAGTATTTCCGCCATCACCTCTCTGATGTCCTCCTGTTCCGCCTCCTCCACATTGCGGAATCTTAATTCATATTCCTTTTCTTTATATTCCAGTTGCTCTTGATGGTCTTCTAGTCTTTTGTTCATTTTATTCAAGATGCCGCACTTCATTTTAAGGTGCTCCTCCAGGGAGCCTTGTCTAGTTTCCATCATAAGACCCTTCTGTTTTATTTTTGTTATCTCTTTCTGCATATTAGAAAGATGGTTATTAATTGTTGAGATTTCTTCCTTTAAATCTTGCTTGAGGCTTGACAATTCTTCCTTTATCAGATGCTCCTGATTCTTTAATAATTTGTCATGCTCCTCTTGCTTAATTGCCATTTCTACCTGTCTTGAGGATATCTTCATAATTTCAGCCAATAGATCTTCCAGGGTTAGCTCTGTCTATCCTGAATTCTTTCTCCCTGGAGTCTTAGATGGCTTGCCTTGGTCTTTCATATTATCCACTTTCCCTTTTGCAGCCATTCTAACACAGCGTTGGCACCGGCAGGCTTTACGTCTGTTTTTATTTTCCTCCTAATTCGTCCTCCAAAATTAGATGCTTCTACCCAAGTTTGCAAGACCTAAGTGGGCCTCTCGGGACTCCCGCCGCTACTTTGTTCGCCGCTATTTCTTTCCCTAGTAGCAAGGGGTTGGGGCGCTCACCTTGCTCTCCTCGCGTCCGTCCAGGTGGGTCAGCCGAAGGCCAAGCTTCTTTGTCAAATCCGGCAGAGTCCGGCAGAGTTGAAGCTCTCCTTCTCCTTCTCTCCTTTGGCGTCAAACTTTCTCCGTCAGTTTGCCGGCGGCCTACGTCACCCGTCTCCCGTCGTGTAGTTTACGTGGCTTACGTCATGACGCACGTGCGTCTTTTCTGTTACGTCGCGTTACGTCCCGCCTTCTCTCGCTTGCTTCCTCCAGCGCTTCCGCCCTTCCCCTCCTCGAGCGGGCGATTGGTTTCAGCTGGATCCACTAAGGTCTGTGAAGTTAGGTTGTAAGTTACTATCTGCTGGGAGCGCGCCCTTTAAGAGGGTCAGTCTTCTGGTGCGCCGTCCTACTCCTATGGTACACCTCTGAGCAAAGTCCAAATAGCTTAAAAAGACTTATAATAGGATGTTAATCTTCCACCACCTTACTCCCGCTGTTTGATCAGCACGGTCATCCAGGAATTAGACTTCTCTTAAGAGGAAAATGTATTAAGGTCTGCGTTTTCTTCTGGGTGACTAAAAGTACCCACGGGTTGTTTTCAGCAGGTTTCCCTTCCACGGGGCTCTCCACCCGGGGCTGGTTGAACCATTGCAGCTTCTAGACGGCTTATTCTCAGTCCCCACTTCAGCTAGGATTTATTTTTTGTGAGGGGGGAAGAGTTCTTTATGTCCACGTTGTATTCAGTACTCACTGTTCCCCATTAAAAGTGCTCCAGCGGTCGTACTCAAGCTGCCGTTGCAGCCTGTTTGGTGCGGGGGGAGTCCTTGCCCTTCTCAGTCCTCAATCCCGGGGGGGAGGCCAGTTCTTGTCCAGACTGGTTCCCACCTTGTTGTGGATCTTCGGGCAGTCAACCAGTTGTTCTGAGACTGAACAAACTGGGGTGAATGTATGTCTTCACCGACTCTCCTCCTGCATTCGCCCTTGGGCTCTCCAGAGCTACCCAAAGGTGCGACTGACCGCTGCGAGCGCTGACCGGAAGTCGCACTTAAACTTTTTGAAGCAAAACCAATCGCACAAATGCTGTATGGAGCCCAGTTTCGACCCTTCTCAAATTATGCCCCACTAGATCGTGTCCAATCGAAATTCCTAAGATCGGCTCTACAGGCTCCCAGATGTGTCCCTAACGTTACCCTGCGATTGGAGACAGGCTTCGTGAAAGTGGAAGCGGGAATATGGACAGCTATTCTCTATTACTGGCTACACCTATCCTTCTCCCCAAGTGGTCTTGCCCCCCTCATCATGAGAGACGACTTCCAGTCCACATGGATTAAAACAGTAGCAGCAAAGATCACAATGTTGGGTTTCTACCAAGGAGAATTGCTAAGCATGAGATGGGACCAAGCCAAGGATCTCATTAAGCAACAGATCCTGGACATAGAGCGCCAATCTGACCTAACCTATTCCTCAGCCTTCATTGTTAGGGAAGCCACTAGATACCTCACTGCCCCCATGGCATACCTAACAGACCTGGAGGTGCCCAAACACCGAAGGGCTTTTACCCTGGCAAGATGCCATGCCCTCCCATCGGCTGTATTGGAGAGGAGGTATCAGAAGACCCCCTTCAAGCAGAGACTATGCCCCTGTGAGTCTGGTCATGTGAAAACAACTGAGCACGTGCTTCTTCAATGCATGTTCTACAGAGATCTTAGATCTAATCTCATTAGACCATGGCTTTCAAAATACCCAGGGCGCAGTGAAAAATATTATTCCACCCTGCTGCTTTCTAACACTACAATAACTTACAGTGTTGCTAAGTTCTGTGCTGCTGCTCTTAAAATCAGACGGTTGATGACTGATACTGTTAGGCAACACCCTGCTGGGAATGCGGTTAGAGCAACATGTTACAGCTGAAATGCTACTAGACTCGCAGTGTGCCCCTCCCTTCCCCTTTAGTGCCCCCCACCAGTGTTTTCGACCTCTCTCATCAACCACTCCCCTCCCCCTTTGGTTCCATACCTGTTACAATATCCTGTCTTTTAAAATATATTTTATACTGATTTCTAATCTAATTTTAAATAACTGTTTACTGGGGAGTTGTCCTTCCCCTCTTAGGGCGTTTGTGCCCGCTTTGTGCTGGTCAGTGACCATAATAAAGTTTTGTTGTGGTGGTTGAGTCCTTTGAGGGTTTTCCCAGGGATGGAGAAAGATCATCAGAAGACAGTGATACTGAATTAGACTGGACTCAAGTAAAGGAAGTTCAGGATGTGTGTGATGCAGACACCAGTAGTGATACTTTTCTGAGGTTTGATAGTGATAATGAGTGGCCCTCTGAAGCCTCAGGGAATGATTGGGATACGTTAAGTTTTGAAAGAAGCTGGGAATCTTGGAGGGACTCAAAAAAGGTTTCAGCTGCAGAAAGGGAAGCAGCTGCATCGCCTAATCAGGGGGAGTTGTCCTCTTCGGGTGAGTCTGATCTCTAGGTCTATTTAATGTGGGCTTTTTGGGAGGTTCCTTGCGGCAAGCAAGGAGTTGTTTATTGGTATCCTGTGCTGTATCCTGATATCTTGCATCGTGTTTACTCACAAGTAAACCTGATCCAGTTTACTTGTGAGTTGAGGTTTTATTCTGCCCTTTTGGGCTGAGATGCTGCTGCTGCAGTTGGGAAAGGTGGGTGGTTTTGGATTATAATGTTCTGTTTTCTGTCCATCTACAGCCGTGTGTTCCTTGTGGTGGGGTTTGAACTCCACTGGACATTCTGCGAGTGTCTCAAGCTACAAGAATGGTATTGTATATATGGAGGGAGGTTGACAATGTGTTTTGTGGGGATTACGATGTATGTTGTCCCCATGCATGTAGCTCCTGTGGACCTTGGATTGTCTCCTCGTTTCTCTGTCTTTCCCCTGCCCACGACTCCGGATCAGTTATCGACTACGCTATTGGCTCAACCCTCTGAGGACGTCGCAGATGACGTCTCTACTTTGCTTTTGATCATTCCTTCAGCATATTTTGGGCTTCTCCGTGGTTTTTGGGGGGTTTTGGCCAGTTAGGCAGGTTTTTGTTAGTCTCATTCCCTTCTCTTGTACAATAAACTCTTTGTTATTCCTTTTTACTCTTTGGTTTGGCTTTAATTGGCATCTGCATCATGACAGACTGGTGTTGTGGTGAAGGTTAGAGATGAGCATCCTCATTCTGTTTCCCTCCAAGTGTGAAGTTTGTGCTGTAATATGCTACCTAAGTGCTAAGGGCATGAACGCCACTGCAACTAATTGTTCAATTGTTTCAGTTTATGGAGAGGATGTGAGGTCATGACAGCATGTGACAAAATGGGTACAGAATATATTGTGAGACCATGAAGAAACTTCACAGAGGCATCCAAAACAAACGTTGTGAGATGCTGACAGTGGGAGTCTGTCTCATTCATGACAATGCATGTTTGCACACCGGTCATGCAACACGAGAGTTGATGAGTTCATTTGGTTGGGATGTTTTAAGCCACCCCTCTCACAGCCCCTACTACACGCCCAGTGACTGTCATCTGCTCACTAAATTGAAGGAACACCTGGGTGGGAAACACTTTTTTGACGATGACGAGGTGAAAATCGAAGAGACGAACTAGCTGAAAAAGGAGGAGGAAAACTTCTATGACACAGGCATCAAAAACTCATCCCATGGATGACAAAATGTATTGAACTGAATGATGATTATGTGGAAAAATAATGTAATAACTATGCTACAATCCATGTAAATTTTATTAAAATTTATTATTTTTTTGTATATTTTAAAAATCTTGTAACTTTACTTTCCGGATAACCCTTGTATCTCTCCCAACAATTGTTCAAAGTTGTATTGAGAATTAATACAACTTTTAACACATTGAATCAATTCTTAACACATTGAAAGCATTGTACATAGAATAGAAGTCTTCATAAATTTACCAGATCTCAGTACCTGGCTCCTTTCCTCCAGGTTTGAGATGGCCATTTATCAGGACTGCTTTGATTCCTATGAGGAGTAGGGTTGGACTGAGTGACCTTCAACTATAGGAGTCTATGGTTTTATGAAGTGTGGTAGGAAGGAAAGCTAACAGAACTAGGAGGTTTCAAGTAGTAAGGTTTTCTAAGTCCATATGCATCTAGCCATGTCAGTGGTGCTACATTAATGGTTGTCACACAACTATTCCCATTTTATTGCCTCTTTTTTGTCAAGAAGATATTCTCTAGTAAGTTAATATAACAGCTTGACGGATATCATGCTCAAGGATAAAAGATGGATATCTGCTCTGAAGCAGGTGGTGTTTTGGTTCTTGAATTCTTTGTTTATAGATAGCATCATGGTTGCAAATTCATTTAATTTGAAGTGCCAAACATTGTTTGGCACTGCTTTGTTATATGTTTAAGATGGCTTGAATTCCAGTTCAAAGACATAACAGTCAGTTTACAAAACAGATCCATAACAGTCTTTTAGGCCTGTTGATTAGAAGGGATTTGTGTATCTTCAAGGTCGTTCCTGTAGGTTAATTTAGCATAAAGGATGAACAGAGTTGATGTAGTTAATAGAGGTGTGCATTTTTGCTAGTTCTCATAATTCAGATCAAATTTTTTAAATTTGTACTTATCAGGCGATATCCAATAAGTGGGTGTGACCTGCCTGCACCAAAAATTTAAGAATCAAAATTTACCCCATACTTTTTTCATTTTGGTTTTCTAAATCTCAGAAGGTTCCCAAAGTCAGTTTCATATTCCGTGCAAGGAAACAATGTTTTTTTTTGCAAATTGTTCTCATAAGCACTGTAATTACCTGTTGGGTCATCTGCCCCACATTATCCTTTAACACCTTCCAGGCCCGGATTAACCCCTTTGGGTGCCCTAGGCCACACTTTGAAATTACACCCCCAAACCAACCTCTACTGCACCCCCACCTCCTCCTCCTCGCGGCGCTGCGCGCCCTCCTTCCTTGAGTCAAGGAATGAGGGCGCGAGGAGGAGGCAGCAGAGGGAAGCCCCATCCTCAGTGCTGGCAGCAGCCCCAGGGGTGGGGCTTCCCTCCATCTCCTCCTCCTTGCTGCGCGCCCTCCGTTCTTGAGTTAAGGAAGGAGGGCGCGAGGAGATGGAGGGAAGCCCCGCCCCCCAGGGCCGCTGCCGGGCATGCGCAGCAGGAGGGCGTGCACCTCTGCCTCCTCCACCATGTTCCTGGGTGCTGCGCATGCCTGGCAGCGGCCCCAGGGGCTTCCCTTCGCCTCCTCGCGCCCTCGTTCCTTAACAAGGGGGCAGGGGCGGTGGCAAGGGGGGTGCCATTCCCTCCTCCCCCGCCCCCTCTCAGCACTCTCCCCCCGCCCTCCCCCGAGAGAGAGAGAGAGAGAGTTGCGTTGCAGTTGTTTCAACATTTTTTTGAGTCCGTGTGAATTGCGTCCCCCTTGGCTTGCGCCCCTAGGCCATGGCCTAGGGTGGCCTTATGGGTAATCCGGGCCTGACACCTTCCTGTTACATATATTCTACCTCTGTTCGCATCCAGTGGTATTTATTTTAAAATTTTAATATTTTACATTTGGCCCGCCCAGAATGGTTTTTATACTGTCTGTTATTGCCTGTGTGTAAGTATATTGATTGCACTGTTTATTATTTGCTGTTATGTTGTTGTTATTATGTATCATTGGGCTTGGCCTCATGTATGCCGCCTCGAGTCCCCTTGGGGAGATGGTGGCGGGGTATAAAAAGATATTAATAATAATAATAAAGCTGAAAGCAAAGCCAAAGGCTGCCTTAGTGCCTTTGTAAATTAATGGAATCTTGTCAGAAGGAGTGGGGAAAAGAGGGAGCAGCACAGGACTCTGGGAAATGTAGTTTGGGAAGGTAGGGGCCCTATGCCAGGGAACTCAAAAGGCCATGCCTCAAACTACATTTCCCAGAATCCCGTGCCCTACTCAGCATCAGAGACATTTGCCCCTCCGTAGTCAGCTAGTGTTCCAATAAATTATGATTTTTGTTCCTGGGTTATAAATGTCATTTCCTATTTGATTCTATCATAAAAACATGGCAAAAGTGTGTTGAACTGCAAAAACTTTGCCTTCAAACGAGGGACATCATGTTATAGCACATTTTGCTGTAGTCTCCAGTCCACCAATTTAATAATAATAATACTCTTTATTTATATTCTGCTCTTCTCACCCCGAAGGGGACTCAGAGCAGATTACAGGTACACATACTTAGCAGACAATCCCTGCCATTTCCACATACACACATATAGACAAACAGAGGTAAACTCTGGCCACCAGGGGGAGCTGACGCGCTCCTCATCTCTCAGTGTTCCCAGCGTCCCTTGTTGTTCCTTCCGCATTCCTCAGCGTTCCTGGAGTTCTTTAATGGCCTCATAATTCAGTCAAAATTTGCCTCCCCACTTAATGTGATACTTTTATCTCCTACATGACAGATGCAACTGTCTTTCGCGCTGCAAAGGTCGACAGCAGGCTACACTTAAAGGTCGAGCACCCACCTCGACCCGGCACACCACCAACCAAAATGACACAAAATGACACGCTAACACAGTAATACATGTAGTTAATATGTTTTTAAATGTATTTATACACTCAGTGTGAAACCTGGGCCTGTTTCGATGAACACAACATATATATGACTTCCTCTCACATGGCTATCGTGTCTTCTCTCAGCCTTCTCTTCTTCAGGCTAAACATGCCCAGCTCGTCAAGTTGCTCCTCATAGGGCTTGTTCCCCAGACCCTTGTGAAATTTCACCCTGAGTGAAACTTGCTTCCAGTTAACTATGGATGTCATGAAGCTGTTATAAACAGTTCCTTGGGGGACTCTCAAAAAATCCAGTAAAATAGTAAAAAAAACAACAACAATTTCCTTAGCAAAGAGGCTCAATTTGTTTCTTGGAAACTTGTGAATGCTTCAGCCTACCAATGCTCCTAGGTTCACTCACTGCCCAATTCACCGACATGGAGCTTCCTGCTTTGGCTGTTCTTGTGAGAAATCCAAGCCAACGCGAAAATGCCAACTCAATCACTTCCGCCCAATGCTCTGCTTTTGTGGAGGGAGGCAGCAAAAGAGGCCACACAGATCTATGAAATGCATAGAGTATGGACCCATGCGGAGTCGAGGCTCCTGAAGGCTTCCTCAAGGTGGGTCTGGCCCTGGCATTCGGCGGAGCCTTTCCTTTGCCTCGGGGAGGATCTTTGGGGAGAGAAAGAGGGAGAAAGAGCTGCTAGGAGGGGGAAGAGTGCTAATTTCCCACGGCACACCTGATGATCGCTCATGGCACACTGGTTGGGAAACACCGCACTAAAAGACTCTGCATAACCTCAGGTAAACCCTGATCCCACTGGAGGAAAAATAAACAAAGAAACAAATAATTAATCCACCATGCTAATAGAGTTTCTTCACCATGTTAACACCGTCATTGTTTGCAAAGTATACTGCAATATTTATGTGGAAGGTGTTTCCTATTGTGTAAGCTATTATCATGCATATTCTGACCTAAGAAGGCAGAGCTGGCTCTTCATTGTCTTCTTCTAGTCCTCAGCCTTCCAAAAGGCAATCAAAGGAATGAGATGCAATGGGGTGTGTGCAGGAGTGAGGACATTAACCTAGGCCTCAGTTGCTTACATAGTTACATAGCCATTGTGAACACCCACAGGAAAAGGAGATATTAGTGTGACACATGTCTCGTTGTAAATAGGATGAAATGTCTAGCACATACTTATTTGATAAAGGCATCACAATCAGTTCCAGGGGCCCTTGTACACAGCTTTAACTGCCATGGCAGCATCCTATGGAATCCTGCAGTTTAAATTATCAGCCATAGAGCTCAGGTCCTTGCCAAACTATGATCTGTTGCCATGACAGTTAAAGTGGAATCATAGTGCTTTAATTGCTTGATATGAAAGAGACTCAGGATGTCCCAGTAATCAAGCAGTACAGGATCTGATTCAGTATAGGCATTAAAGCCAGCTCAAATACAAAAATCAATGTTTCCCCTATTCCAGCCTTTGATTTATTTTTGAGAACAGGAGAAACACAGCTGTTTCCTGAAGTTTTAGCAGATGATTTAGACCAGTATTTCCCAACCTTTTTTGAACCGTGGCACACTTTTTACATTTACAAAATCCTGGGGCACACCACCAACCAAAATGACACAAAATGACACTCTAACACAGTAATACATATAGTTCATATGTTTTTAAATGTATTTATACACTCAGTGTGAAACCTGGGCCCGTTTCGATGAACACAACATAGATATCCTCGCAGGAATGGCAGAAAGACACACACGAAGGTCTGTGTGTCAAAATCAAAGAGCATTCTGAACTCCACCAATGATGGAATGGAATCAAACTACCCACACAGAACTACCATAACCAAGACAAAATACTGTAAGAGTTTGGTGGGCATTGACCTTGAGTTTTGGAGTTGTAGTTCACCTATATTCAGAGAGCACTGTGGAGGAGTGGAGGAGAGTCTGCACAGTAGCGCCCACAAAGGTCACGTCTTCCTCCCTCCCCCAAAAAATCTGGTCCACAAGCCTCCTTCCTCTTTATTTTATTTATTTCTGAGCAGCAGCGTGAGCAAAGTGAGGCAAAGCAAGCAGAGTGAGGCTTGTCCCGCTTTATTCCCCAGCAGAGAAGGAGGTGCAGACTCGCCTCCACACTTTCCCCACACCTCAGAGCCATCCCGTGTTAAATATGATGCACCTTTGAGGAATAGCACTAAGGGGGTGGGGAAGGAAAAAGGTATTTAATAGGGTGAATATCTCCAATTAAAATACTTTGAAATGTGTGTGTGCCTTGCATCCACACACTTCCTTTCCCCCTCACCTCAGAGCCATCCCGCGTTAAATTTAATCCCGATGCTTCTGAGCTGGGGGAAGGGGGAGGGAAGAGTCCAGGGCTTGCCCTCCATTCTTCCCTCTGAGCTGGCATAAGGAATAATAACGAAAATTCATTAGTAATTACGTTTCAATTACGAAATTTACTTTAAATTTTTCAGAATAATTTCTATAACGACCCAGCAATGGAAATTCTCTCCCCCCTCCCAACGAGTTTAGAATCAATTTTTTTATGGATCAAACCACCCCTAGCATTTAATAGTGAGCTTGCCTTGGAAGGTAATGGACTACCCTTCATAGGAAGTTTTGAAACAGAGGCTTCATGGACCACTTTTCAGAGTTGCTTTCACCGCAGCAAGGGTTGGATTAGATGGCTCTTAGGGTCCTTTCCAGATCTAAGATTTGCTGATTTTATGGCATGTGCTTGACATATACATCTATGGTTTGATTTTAGAGTATGGTTAGCTTCAGAAAATCCTGGAACATCCCTGTGGTCAGCTGATATCTCTGCGAAATGTTTGACAGCAATGCAAGGCATCGTTGCAAATGGGGAGGGAGTTGAGAGAAAAGGGAGATCAAATGTCGCACTTGTCGTGCTACATTGCTTACCAGAACCCTCTTTCCCCTCTGGCTAAGAGACCAAGGGTGGGGAAAACAAACATTGGACTACTTTGGAAGCTTTCCTGACAATTCTCTTTGTCGTTCTCCTGGCCCTGGTGGTAGTTCAGAACACCTACATCTCACTTTGTTCTCCTTGCGGCTGGTGAAAGCAATAAGACGGCACATTCAAGATACACAGAGTCAGGGCTGAATCTGTTCCTGATGTAACGGTGATGGCATTTTGTGAGCTTACAGTGGGATGAATTTGGCCTAGGCCTTCAGTAGGACATGAACTGTCAGAAACAGAAACTTCTGTCTCTGTCTCTTCCTGTATTTGAAATGTGCACAGAAAAGGAGAATGCCCTAAATATTTCAGCAGGCTTCTAATTTCAGAGGCAGCATACAGGATATTGCTCCCCACATCTGCCTCCCCCCTCCTTTGCTACTCTTTTCTTAAGTAGAGAGATATATTGTCTTAGACTCTTTATACAGAAACCAGGTCTGCCTGTGGTTTTTAATTTGCGACTGTTGTTTAAGCATGTAAATAAATTTGTCAACATGCTTCCAATTAGGCTTGCGCACAGATTTGGTTTGGTCGGTTCCCTATTGCTGATTTGGCTTGTTCATAGACTCATAGAATCATTGAGTTGGAAGAGACCTCATGGACCATCCAGTCCAACACCTAAGGAGGCTGTTTTGGTCCTGAACCAGTGCTTGGCGGCTGTGTCAGACTGGATGAGGGCAAACAAATTGAAATTGAATCCAGACAAGACAGAGGCACTCCTGATCAGTCAAAAGGCCGAACAGGGCATAGGGTTACAGCCTGTGTTGGATGGGGTTACACTCCCCCTAAAGACACAGGTTCGCAGTCTGGGTGTGATCCTGGAGTCATCGCTGAGCCTGGAGCCCCAGGTTTCGGCAGTCACCAGGGGAGCATTCGCACAATTAAAACTTGTGCGCCAAAAGCGCCCGTACCTTGGGAAGTCTGACTTGGCCACGGTAGTCCATGCTCTGGTTACATCCCGTATAGATTACTGCAATGCTCTCTACATGGGGCTACCTTTGAAGACTGCTCAGAAGCTTCAGTTGGTTCAATGGACAGCAGCCAGGTTGATAACAGGACTAGCACTCAGGGAGCGTACAACTCCCCTGTTGTGCCAGCTCCACTGGCTACCAGTTTGCTACTGGGCACAATTCAAAGTGCTGGTTTTGCCCTTTAAAGCTCTAAATGGTTCTGGTCCAACTTACTTGTCTGAACGCATCTCTCCCTATGAATCATCAAGATGCTTAAGATCGACCGGAGAGGCCCTGCTCTCAGTTCCGCTTGCTCAGTGGTGGTTCCTCGGCTTTGGAACTCCCTTCCTAGTGACATCAAATCGGCCCCCTCCCTCCTGACATTTCGTAAGAACGTCAAGACTTGGCTGTTCGAGCAAGCATTCGCAGGTGAACTTTAATTAATCAAGATCAAAGGATTAATATGACGACGAAATAGAAACCGATTTTAAGTTTGTGGAGCTGAGATTTGTATTTTGTAATTTTAATTGTTAATTTAAATGGTTTTATATTATTGTTTTTATCTTATTATGATGTGTTATATGTGGGCACTTGCTGCCACTTGTTCACCGCCTCAAGTCACCTTCAGGCTGAGAGAGGCGGTATAGAAGCATAGCAGATAAATAAATAAATAAATAAACGCCTGCCAAGAAGCAGGAACATCACATTCAAAGCACCCCTGACAGATGGCCATTCAGCCTCTGCTTAAAAGCCCCAAAAAAGGGACTAATTTCAAAAAGATTTGGCTGGCTGTAATGTTAAAGACTCAGCTGTCATGCTTTTTTCAGCTGAAAAAGGCCACACAGCAGCCAGTCACGGCTCCCTCTCTGTGGGGTTGGCCACCCGCACCACACAGGCCACCAGTTCCTTTTCTGTTGTGTGGTTGGCTGATAGACCTAGAAAGGTTGGGGTGCCCAGCCAACCACTCCACCCCTGACATCTGGGCATCCTGGGGGGTCTCTTCCTTCCCTCTTCCCTTCTTTGGGGGGCAGGATGGCCAGCCAACCACTCCACTCCTGACCTGAAGTCGTCCTTCTCCTCTTGTCCTGGAGACCCTCTATTGCCCTTTCTGGCGGCTGATGCTGCCGCCTTGCCTTTCTGAATCAGTGAAGCTAAACATTATGGGAAGGGGAGCCTGGGAAGCCCCCCATTGCTGCCAATGGGCCATATGTAGTTGCCTTTTCAGCTGTGGACCAAAAATGGCTATTTGACTATCCAGATTACAATACACAGCAGGCTGTAAGCATAACAAAGCAAACAAACAAAGGGCTGGAAGCCTCTAAAGGTATAAATATACAGTGTATTGAGCAGATAAACAAGGCAAATGCCTATTTTACAATACCAGTGATGAAACGCCAATTCGAAAAGAGTCCCGACCAAGCCTGGCTATCCAGCAGTCCTCAGGCAGGATACACAGAAAATCCAGTTTAGGAAATCTTGGGGCAAATGATGCAAAATATCAGTCCCAAAGTTCAAGGTGGTAGTTGGAATCCAATTATATCCTTTCTATGACCGTGGAGAAAACAAAACCACGAGGGAAAATCCAATCCAGAACTCCGTTTGTTGGGCACAGAGGCATAAAGCAACTGACGTAAAAGAGTCACGCAAATGGTGAAATCAATTTAGAGAGGATACGAAGACCCACGTAGAGAGTGTTCTATAGCATATACATTCCAAAGAAAGCCGACGGCAAGCTAGTGCTACATATGCAGCTAGAGAACCGTTTCGTGGTAACTTTATCAAGGCTTAATGTAACATAGCGTGTCCAAAGATATCAGTATATTCATTCACAAAAGCATAACCCTGACTCCATTGTCAGGGTGACCCAAAGGTCATTTGCGCAACACTTTTACAACAGTTGCTTTACGCCTCCGTAAAGCCTACTTCCAATTGTAAGGATCGCCACAAAGACCTGGGTTGTGCATGCAGAGAACTTCTTGAAGGAACTTAATCTGGATATTTATCAGGGTCACATTTTGGTGTTGCTTGGTGAGAATAAAAGATTTGTTTTCCCTCTTTCCGTTCTTCTCCAATCCTCCATGATTGCATGCCGTGTGATACCATTGCAATAACATTAGAAGACATGTAACAACTTTACACAACAGAAAAATCTCTCTCCAACTTTCTCTTTAATCCACTTCCCATACTTGTTAAAATACTTCATAATTATTGAGTCAATTCTGAATCAGACTCAAGGGAAGTCACCAACCACTGCCCCTAAGGCAGTAGTCTTTCTAGATCTGATTCTTCTGGAGCCTTCATATTTTCACCACAACTTTGAACTGTGTATGTTTTTTTAATCATGGAAAGTGCATTGAGAGAGAGAGAGAAACTTTCCTTCATTTGCACAAATATTGGTGAATGCTCTGTGCTCCCAGCACAATCTGCTAAGTAAATAGCTACAAAGGCTATATTCCTCACCTCTGAGGATGCTTGCCATAGATGCAGATGAAACATCAGGAGAGAATGCCTCTAGAAAAGTGTTTCCCAACCAGTGTGCCGTGAGCGATCATCAGGTGTGCCATGGGAAATTGGAACCTCCAATACCCTTTCTTCTCCCGCCTGCCGGACACTTTCTCTTCTCCACTTGGGCTCCCTTCTTCCTAGCCTCACTCTGCTTGCTTTGCCTCACTTTGTTCACGCTGCCACTTCTGCGGGAGGGGGGAGGGAGGAAGACATGACCCGTGCAGGCGCTACTGCGCAGACTCGCCCCACGTCTTCCTCCCTCCCCTCCACAGTGCTCTCTGGATATAGGTGAACTACAACTCCAAAACTTAAGGCCAATGTCCACCAAACTCTTATAGTATTTTCTCTAGGTTATGCTAGTTCTGTGTGGGAAGTTTGATTCCATTCCATCATTGGTGGAGTTCAGAATGCTCTTTGATTGCGGGTGAACTATAACTCCCAACTGTTGAGCAAGACCTTCGTGTGTGTCTTTCTGCCATTCCTGCGAGGATATCTATGTTGTGTTCATCGAAACGGGCCCAGGTTTCACACTGAGTGTATAAATACATTAAAAAACATATTAACTATATGCATTACTGTGTTAGAGTGTCATTTTGTGTCATTTTGGTTGGTGGTGTGCCCCAGGATTTTGTAAATGTAAAAAATGTGCCGCGGCTAAAAAAAAGGTTGAAAAACACTGCTCTAGTCTAGAACATGGCCATATAGCCTGAAAAAACCTACAACAATGCAGTGATTCCGGCCATGAAAGCCTTTGACAATACAAAGCTATATATTTATTTATTTATTTATTTCCGGCATTTTACCCCGCTCTTCTCAACCCCCGAGGGGGGACTCAGACCGGCTTCCAAAAAGGCACAATTCGATGCCAACACAGTAAAGCACATAAAACACAGTATAAAACCCCCCAAAACATTACACATTAAAATACAATTACATCAACATATCATACACATTCATTTAAGTTAAAAAAATAAAATAAAATAAAATGTGATGCCTTGTGCTAGTGTGCAAACGCCTGGTCCCATAGCCAGAATTTTACTTTTTTCCTGAATGTCAGGAGGGATGGAATTGATCGTATGTCACTAGGAAGCGCATTCCACAGATGGGGAGCCACCACCGAGAAGGCCGTCTCCCTTGTCCCCACCAGCCGCATTTGAGAAGTCGGCGGGAGCGAGAGCAGGGCCTCCCCGGATGATCTTAAATTACGAGGTGGGATGTAGCGGCAGATGCGTTCGGACAAGTAAGATGGGCCAGAACCGTATAGAGCTTTAAAGGTCAAAACCAGCACTTTGAATTGAGCTCGGAAGTGGATAGGCAGCCAGTGGAGCTGACACAACAGGGGGGGTGGTATGCTCCCTGTATGTAGCTCCAGTTAGTAATCTGGCTGCCGCCCGTTGGACTAGTTGTAATTTCCAAACTGTCTTCAAAGGCAGCCCCACGTAGAGTGCGTTGCAGTAATCTATTCGGGATGTGACCAGAGCGTGGACGACCGTAGCCAGATCAGACTTCCCAAGGTACGGGCGCAGCTGGCGCACGAGTCTTAACTGTGCAAAAGCTCCCCTGGCCACTGCCGAGACCTGGGGTTCCAGGCTCAGCGATGAATCCAGGATCACTCACAAGCTGCGAACCTGCGTCTTCAAGGGGAGTGTAACCCCATCCAACACAGGCTGTAACCCTATGCCCTGTGCGGCCTTTCGACTGACCAGGAGGACCTCTGTCTTGTCTGGATTAAGTTTCAATTTGCTAGCCCTCATCCAGTCCGACACAGCAGCCAAGCACCGGTTCAAAGTTTGGACAGCCTCCTTAGTGACAGGTGGGAAGGAGTGACAGATCTGGATGTCATCTGCATACAGATAACACCTTACTCTGAAACTCCGAATGATCTCTCCCAGCGGTTTCATGTAGATGTTAAATAACATCGGGGACAGTACTGAACCCTGAGGGACTCCACAAGACAACGGTTGTGGGGTCGAACAGGTGTCACCCAGTAACACCTTCTGGGTACGATCTTCCAGGAAGGATTGGAGCCACTGCAGAGCAGTACCCCCAAGCCCCATCTCTGCAAGGCGACCCAGAAGGATATCGTGGGCAACGGTATCCAAAGCCGCTGAGAGGTCCAGCAGAACCAACAGGGACACACTCCCCTGTCAAGTTCCCGGCGTAGATCATCTACCAAGGCGACCAAGGCTGTTTCAGTACCATGTCCCGGCCTAAAGCCAGACTGTGCTGGATCAAGATAATCAGTGTCTACCAAGAACCCCTGGAGTTGCGAAGCCACCACACGTTCCATGACTTTGCCTAAATAGGGGAGATTGGAAACTGGCCAATAGTTTGCTAATTGAGTGGGGTTTTTTCAACAGCGGTTTTATAACAGCTTGCTATAAGCTGGCTGGAATGTTGCCCTCCTGTAAGGAGGCATTAACCACCACCATCACCCACTCTGCCAAACCCCTCTGGCTTCCTTTATCATCCAGGAACGGCAAGGGTCTAGGATGCATGTGGTAGGCCTCGCCTCTCCAAGGATCTTGTCCACATCCTCGAGCTGAACCAATTGAAATGAATCCATTAAAACCAGACATATACTTTTATACTGTAAATATACTATTAACAAATTCCTTTAAGATGCAGTATTCCAATAACCGACAATGGCAGTTGGCACAAACAGCAAGTGTTGGGAGAAAATTACGGCATGTTTGTAATAACTGGCCAAATGCATACTTCAGAAGTACACAGAATTGTCTCCATGGCAACTCTCAGGCTCAAAAGCCTCATTAAAAGTTCACAGAATGTCGTATTTATAGCAGTTTAATCGCCCTAAGAAGATACAGAAACTACCTAAGCAGCAGGATTAGTATCTGCCAAGAGATACAAAAAATACAGGTATACAATTGGAATCCTTAATCTAATGTCTTTTGTGTAGAGTGAGCGTTTGACTGTTTAAAGTTTTCTTCCTGTTCTCTTTTGGTTCTGCAAAACGGGCAGATTACTGAACTTCATGCCTGGGTGGACAACCTGTGATCATAGCAATTTATGCACCTTATAGTGATGTGGACCTTGACTAGGGACCTCATCACACTAGAAGCATGGATCCACTTTAAATAAGTTTCTACCTTCTGCAGAATTCTGGGGCTTGTAGTTTAGGAAGCTTCAGCCAGATGGCTCTCCAAGTCTTTTCTTCCTCAATGGATTTAAGGTATGGACACTCAAAGCCCCAGTCAAATGGCCTATACTGAAGGCATGGAGTCTTCCTCTGGATGCCAAAATGACTGGTTGAAGGCGCTTGGGACTCCTCAGCGTCGCTCAACCTTCCAATATGCTGAGTATGCTGTATGAGTCCCAAGGATATCAATCTGGTTTTGGAAGATGGCCCGACCAAGGCCTGGTCTGGCAAACCTTCTACCACGTCCTTTCATGATGAGTCCTAGTGGTATACTGAATGTGGAAGTAGCTTGCTTCCAGATCCCTGGGGAAAGGGATGGAACAAACTCAACTGGGCTCTGATAATGATGATAGACAGAAACCAAGGGCCAATCAATGCAACCAAACCTCTAACAAATTGTACAGACTGCAAAAACATTTTAAACAAAGCAAACATTTGCAAATTCAAAACTTTACATGCATGTGGTGCTCACTGCGCTGTCACAAATCATATGTTGCATGTTCCAGAGTAGGCAAACCAGACAATCTCTACATCAACACTGACAAAGAAACACAAAATACTGTTTACTCGCCAGCATAAAGACGGCCAATTCCCTCACACCAGAAGCAACTTGCAGTTTCTCAAGTCACTCCTGACACTCTTTCTCACACACAACTAGATTTAGAACCAAATGTGTAAAATTCAAGAATGAATGAATCTTAAGAAGGATTGAACAAAATATTGCTATTTTGTTTTGCCACTGCCATATAGGTAGAAAAACAGGGAGAGAGGGGAAAGGATATAGCCTGTCTATGATGTGAGCAAAATGTTTTAGTTCTGGTTCAGTGCTGATTGCATTCAGTTTGATGATTTGCAAGGTGCTGAACAGATGCAATGGGGTGGGAGGGGAGAATTGGACGGATGGAAACATGCAATGATTTGTCATTGCAAAATAAACCATATTTCCATCTTAAACAAATATTTGGGTGGAGGCTGACTTGTACATTTGATTCCTTCCTAGCTTAGTTCACACATTTTGGGTCAATATTAGTGCCACCTTTCCTGTTCTTTATCATGTTGATTAGGAAGGAATCAGATCCACCCATTGGCATTCATGAATGCAGCAAGCATATCTCAAAACCAGCCATTGATTGTCTTGGTCGTCTTGCTGTTATTTGGTTTTCACTGAAATCCACCTGCATTTTTCTCTTTCTCAGTGCATAATGCCATTTATATTACTACAAATATTAACATCTACCCGATGGCTTATTGGAGACCTGACTAGACCAAGAGTTTGTGTTTCTTTCATGCTCTCCTAGAGTTTTTCTTTTCTCTTCCCTCAATCACTAAATACAGGATCTGAAACATTATCTTGACTTTAATTCCTTCATCTGTACCTGAAGTACTGTATATCAGAGCAATCTGGCTATGTATTCTATTGTAGAAATACGTTAAATTACTTTTCCTTCAATTAATATACAGCATGTCTTGTGCTAAATCGTAAATCCATTTTTAAAAAAAGGTTTGGATTTTTTCAGCAGATGGCAGCAAACTAGAGGTTTTAACTAAGGAAAAATATTTATGGGAATCTAGAACCCCGATAATATGAATGGTTGAGACTGAAAAGAAATGTTTTATTTCAAAGTGTGAGAAAAGTCCTGTTAAAATTACAGTACGCCTTTTGTATCCACAGATTTTGTATCCACGAGTCCTGCATCCATGGATTTTGTATCCATAGATTCAATCACAACTTGGAAAAACACACACTTTGATTTTCACCATTTTGTAACCTAGACATCATTTTATACCACTTAGTATATAATGATAGTTGAGCATCCATGGATTTGGGTATCTATGGGAATAGATGGGTTCTGGAATAGAACACCAATGGATACCAAGCACGTACTGTGTACCATAATTAGGAGAATGCAAGACGAAGACTACTGAAGTTCACCAAATAGCTCTCTAGCTAATCTGCAAAAGTCAAAACTACAAATGTGGAGAGATGACTGTAGCTAAATGCCTTTTAACATGTAGCTAAACACCTCTTTGTTCTTCAGTGAAAACAAGCTTCTTTTGAATCAAGGAGGGGCATTGTTAGATCAGTTTGTATTTCTTACGCAGATCAGTTGCAACCTTTAGCATCTCTATTTAAAAGGATAATAATAATTTATTAGACTTATTAGCTGCCACTCCCAGTGGCTCGGGGCGGCTTACATCAACACCATGATAAAATCACAATCTACAATAGCATTAAAACCACAGAATAAAATGATTCCTAAAAGAAAACACAGTCTCAGAAGATAGCATATCACAGCTCAAAGGCCTGCCGGAATAGGACCAACTTTCAGGCCTTCCGAAAAGCCAACAGATTGCGCAAGGCCCTAACATCCGGAGGTAATGTGTTCCAGAGGACTGGGGCGATGATGGAGAACGCCCTTCTCTGTGTTGAGGTTAGATGGTATTGCTTGACACTGGGCACGGATAGAAGGTTCCTCTCTTCAGATCTAAGTGTTCTTGTGGGGCAGTATGGAGTTAGGTGGTCCCTCAGGTACACTGGCCCCAGACCATACAAGGCCTTGAAAGTCAAAACTAGTACTTTGAAGGTGATCCGGTACTTAATAGGGAGCCAGTGCAGTTCTCGCAGAATTGGTGTAATGTGGCAGCTCGCAGGAGCTCCTGCGAGCAACTGAGCTGCGGCGTTCTGCACCAGCTTGAGTTTCCGGGTGTGTTGAAGTGTTTATTTTTTATTATAGTATTGACTATGTATTGAAATGTTAGGAGATTGTGAACCAGAGAGAGAGCTGATATTAAGAGCACATCTCTGCAGAGAGAGCAGAGTTGCCATAGCAACGTGGCTCTGAGGCAGAAGTGGGAGGAGTCAAGAATAGAATTCTGAGGAAGTTTTAAATTTTGACAGTTTAACTGTCAGACCAGCTCTAGGACAGTTAGGGTTGAGAGCTCAGAGAGAGCAGTTAGGTCTGACCAGCTCTAGAGAGCAGGGTTAGGAGTCGACGTTTAAGGCTGTGAGAATACAGTCTTGGTGAGCTGAGCTTGCGAGCCAGCTAGTTTTATGTAAAGCCTGAGGGCTAAATAAAGACAAAGTGTCTGAAGAAGGCCAGAGTGCCTATGTATTGAAAGAGTTAGAAGCTGATATAGCTGAGGAATAGCAATAGTTAAGCATTGCAACTTTGTATTTACCATAACTAGAACATTTGTAACCTTTTTAAGTCGTGCCTCCTCGGAAGAGTTATACAAAGTACCAAACCAAGCTTTTGTGCCAGAATAAACTGTTGATTGTTATTTCATCTTGAAATCTCTCTCGGTGCCGTTGATTTCAAAAGTCAAGCCTCATTTTAAAAGTTTATTCCTGTCTCACAACTTGATCATTAACCCTCACAAATAGCTTTCCTCACAAAAGTGTTCCAGTTGGTTTCTCTCTCATAAAATGGTGGCAGCAGTTTGAAGAACGAATATTCGCATAGTGACGTGGCAGTGGATGAGGTAGCCTACCCTGCCAAGGTGTAAAAGTTGGTGAATAACGAGTCTTCACAAATTGGGTGGCAGTCGATTCTTTACAATTGGTGGCAGCAATATTCGCAAATTGACGCCAGCTGGAAGCGGCGTCGTTACACCGGGTCACCGGCAAAGGCAGGCCAATGTAGAGAGCGTTACAGTAGTCTAGCCTTGAGATGACCATAGCTTGGACATTAGAATTAAAAATGACAGAACCTTACCCCAAGACCTTGAAGACCCAGATCAGACAGCACTGAGTCAAAGTCAAACTTGACTTTAAGTCAAATCCATCTGCTGTAAAGCTTGGTTTTATGTCAAGGTGATCAGTCTCTTCTTTGGAGCCTTGCCTTTGATCTTGGACCATCTCTCTGCCCTCTGATGGTCAAGGTGTAGTCTAGCATATTGAAGCGTAACAACCAAGTTGGAGCATTTCTCCCACTTTGCCTTTTTATTTAATCAGATGATGGACAATTTTTCCAGATAACAGGCATGGAGCATGATAAAACAACTAGTTCACAGTGGCTGACCAGCACTTGGTATGGCTGCATTTGGCTCCAATGATAGAATAATTGTTTACCGCCAAGCAAAACCAAGCGAGCATTCCTAACAAAATTGTGGAACTTAGGCCATTGCTGCGGATGAACTGAAGAGCACTATATGAAATGAATTGGGTGCTTTAACTGAATCTTCTCTCAGGACAATAAGTCTAATGTAAAGGCGAGGTCTGGGGAGGTCGCCAGCTGAAAACCCTCATGGGGCCCTTCAGAGGAGAAAAGAAATATTCCTCTCCTGTCAAATCCACTTCACATCCTAATATGTCTGAAGATTGGCATTGAAAATATAATACACAGCCACCATTATGAATCAAAGTTTAGATAACAGGAGCCATTAGGAAATCTCCAAGGATGACAAACTTAACCCTATATGAACTTAAAGGGAATATGTTGCTACTAATGGAGGAAATAAACCAGGTTGATTTTAATTATGACTGAACTAAACTGTCACTTGCTATTAAACTCAAATGGCTGTTCTTCTCTCTTTCTTTTATGAATTGGAGTCTCTTGATTTAAATGTACACGGTCGCTACTAACTGACATCTATTGAACATTAAGCCAGAGTGAATTTCACCTGTTCAAATACGTATGCTTACAAGCCTGTATTAATTTATCATTATTCATCCTTGGGTTTTTTTTGTTTTTTTTAGCAGGAGTCATACTCAAATCAAAAATATTTATTACAGTCATAGACCAGCATAATGAGAGTGAGGTACAGTCTCATAAAAGTATTGTACATTAAAATCTAAAAGGCTAGAAAACAAAGGTATATTGAAGACCAAAGAACAAAAACTATTTAGAAAAGGGAAGGGATTGGAAGGCAGTGGAGAGGGAGGGAGATTGATGGAAGGGTAGGAGCGCACGGGGTACAAGTCTAAGGGATGGGGGGGGGGGGTGCGGGAGCACTGCTTTATATTTCAGTTAGCTAATTAGGGGTGGATATCTCCAGTTTAAAATACTTTGAAATCTGTTATTTTTCGTATTTAAAATTATTTCGACCTTATATCAACCCTCAGGGTCCAACTCGGAAGAGAAGTTTCAAAACCGAACCCGGGGTCGCCATTATTTCTAAAGTTCACGTTATTAGGTTGTTTTTCCCTCCTCAGTTCTCAACTCGCGAGAGGAGACTGGAGGGCAGCAGCACCCGCCTTTCTCCTCACGCAAGCTGAAGCAGGCGCTTTATTCCCAAGCAGCGAAGGAGGTCCCCGCCTCCTTCACTACTTGGGAATAAAGCGGACAACCCCGCAACCAGAGAAGAGGAGGACGCTGGGTTAAGAGTTGCTACCTCTCCTCTGGCAGAAGAGGAGGACGCAGGTTAAGAGTTAACCCATGTCTACCTCTCCTCTGGCACGGGCTGTGTGTATGTGCGCATACTCACACCTCCCTGCCAGGGGAGAGGAATATGCGGGTTTGAAGTTAACAAGGGTCCCGGTTTACTCCCAAGGAGAGGAGGAGGAGGGGGACGCGAGTCCCCTGCCTGCTCCTCTCCTTGGGAATAAACCGGGACAATGGCGAGAGGAGGGTGGAAGGTGCAGCCTGGCACCCTCCTCTCGCCAACCGAGACCCAAACGGGGGTTATCTTTAACCCCCGTTTGGGTGTCAGCTGGCCAAAGGGGAGTGCAGGCAGCACCTTCCACCCTCCTGTCATGCATGCGTGGTACAAATAACGTAATAATAACAAAATTCGTTATTAATTACGTTTCAATTACAAAAATTATTTTTAAAAATTTGGATTAATTTCTATAACAAACCAGCAACGGAAATCCCCCCCACATGAGTTTAGAATCAATTTTTTCATGGATCAATCACTCCTACAGCTAATACTTAGATTGCTAACTTTTGGAGTCAGTCATCACTTGGTAGATTTTAACTTGGCAGTATTATAGGTAATAACTGAGTTTGTATCTGAAAGCTGTAGGGAGGTGTAAATTTGCCCTGAGTGGCCCAGGTAATCGTATAGCAAAGGTAGGATGAGTCTGGATCAAATGTCCCTGTAGAACAAGCACTGGAGGAGCACATACTCAGTTGATTCTTCACAAGGACAGAGTCTCTCTGGGTAGGGGGTCTTCTGATATTGGCCCTCGAGTACAGCTGATGAAAGGGCATGACATCGAGACAGGGTGAAGGCCCTATGATAAGTTGGTACCTCTAGATTTGTTATGTATGCCATAGGGAAGGCTAGGTATCTGCTAACTTCATTGACAATGAAGGTTGAAGTGTAACCTAGATCCAATTGGTGCTCTGGAGGAAGTTGACCATAGAGTCACACTTGAGGACCTAAAGATTTCTACAACCCCGTTAGATATGGTTGAATTAGGTGGCATAAGCTGGTTTGCCTTCCCCTTTGCCATGGAACCTGCCCACTCCCATCCCACAACACATAGCTACTTCTGCTGGCTTCGTTGCCAATTAAAGTTGGGGTGTAGCCTAGATCCAATTGGCGCTCTGGAGGAATTTGACCACAGAGTCACACTTGAGGGTCTAGAGATTGCTATGACTACATCAGATATGGTTGAATTCAGAGGCATAAGCTGGTTTGCCTTCCCTTTTACCACGGAACCCACTTAATTGACAATGAAGGTTGGGGTATAGCCTAGATCCAATTGGTGCTCTGTGTCTGAGATACGTTGTTCAATGACTGCTTTGGCTTGATCGTATTCCATATGGAGTAGCAACCCTGAAGAGAAGCCCAGAGATGATATTTTAGTTGCTACTGTCTGTTTCCATGTGGACTGGAAGTCATCTTTCATGGGTAGTGAGGCAAGACCAAGGAGAGCATGGGATATTCTGAGCCAGTGGTTTAGTTTGACCACCCACACCTTGGCTTCCACTTTCATGAAACATGTCTCCAGTTGCAGGTTGGCATTGGATATGCATTTCGGTGCTTGCAAACTCAAAAATTTACTTGTACAAGCTTTAAGAGGGCAAAATTGGAGAAGGGGCCTAACTGGACTCTATGTCTGAAAAGAGGCAGGAAATGATACAGCTGTGATCACAAGTATTTAGCACCTCAACTCATGAATCCCATGAATTCAATTACCAGTAAATGAAAATATACGTATTTGAAAAATATACAGTTTTAAAAGATTATTCACAGTTTGGGATCTATTCTGTGCAAAATTCATATGCATTTTTTTTCCTGCAGAAAGCAGCATTTATAGTGTAGAACAGTGTTTTTCAACCTTTTTTGAGCCGCGGCACACTTTTTACATTTACAAAATCCTGGGGCACACCACCAACCAAAATGACACAAAATGACACTCTAACACAGTAATACATATAGTTAATATGTTTTTAAATGTATTTATACACTCAGTGTGAAACCTGGGCATGTTTCGATGAACACAACATATATATGACTTCCTCTCACATATTTATACATGGCTATCATGTCTTCTCTCAGCCTTCTCTTCTTCAGGCTAAACATGCCCAGCTCTTCAAGCCGCTCCTCATAGAGCTTGTTCTCCAGACCCTTGTGAAATTTCACCCTGAGTGAAACTTGCTTCCAGTTAACTATGGATGTCATGAAGCTGTTATAAACAGTTCCTGGGGGGGGGAGGCAACTCTCGAAAAATCCAGTAAAATAGTAAAAAAAAAAGAAGATTTCCAAGTGGAAAGGCTCAATTTGTTTCTTGGAAACCTGTGAGGGGGCTGCTAGGAGGGAGGAGAGTGCCAATTTCCCACAGCACACCTGATGATCGCTCACGGCACACTGGTTGGGAAACACTGGTGTAGAAAATACCTTGCTACTCATTCTGTACAATATTCATATTTGTGGAAGAATTTTCACAGAAAACAAGATTTTTGTTTATTTTACAAAAATAATAATAATCTATTTTCAGTGCAAAACATATTCTGTGTGAATATTGTATGGAATAAGTCCAGATTTCTTCCTGATTCAGAAAACACATTTTTGAGCCTATTTTGAATATGCATTCCATTCCTACAAATGAATAGCAGATGAAAACACTACTCAGTAATGAAAAGGAAAAGGGGCTTTGCATGATGGCAGAACATTGTCGCTCATTTTATATTTGGGTAAAGAATCCAGCAAGATGCAGAGTAAGATCCAAATGGCTTTAATCCATTTATAGTCAAGTATCAGTAAGTCATACCACACAGAGTAAGATGGTGGGATTGTTCTTGTTCTTGTGTGTTCCCTTTCCTTGAATAACCTGAAAATATCCTGTGGAAGCAAAACCAGAAAGGAATAAATTCTTCTCAGTGTATTTACAAATGTGAGAGAGGCTTTTCAAGTTGTATTTGCAATTCGCTTTCTATCAATGACCTCTATTTTCATAATCCTTCATGGAGTATCATGGTTTTAAAACCGCTTTCTCTCCCTGCTGTTTTTGTTAAATGGTTTTGTAGAAGGGTTGCTTTTTAGTAGGGTATTTGGAAAGTCAGATGCTGCATTTAAATGTTGTGTTTTCACAGATATAATATTTATTTACACACCATTTCTGTCTATTCCCCTTGGAAGCCTAACTTTGAATAGTTCTTCCTTTTCCTTTAGTATTGTTAACCAATCCAGACAAGCATATGGTAACAGATTTAATACTAAAGTGGTAGTGATTACCTCTTGTTTGTAATTATGTTTATTCCTTTGCATGTGTCCAAAACAGCAAGCAGTGGTCAGCTGTCTTGGGTGGAGAGCGAATGCAGGGAAATTGCTTGGCAGCTTGACAGCTGGAAAAATAGCTTAGAGTTACTTAAAGACCTTCCATGTCATGGACACTTGCAAAAATCCAAAAGTGCTTAGTTTTTTGCTTGCATGCTTTTGAAATCGATTGCATTTGGAAAGTGAGCAATTTATATTATGTGTGATGGATTTGCATCTAAATAATCCCAAACTGAAGAGTGGCAAATAATACCGTATCTGGACGCATTCAAGAAGAAAAAGGAGAAGACAACAAACTGAATGAAAGGGGTAGCAAGAAGATATCTGTTATTTAAAATATTACTAGCTGACCCGGCCACGCGTTGCTGTGGGATGTTTGTAACTTGGGGACTGTGTGTGTAGTTATGTATATGTGTATATGTGTGTATTTATGTATATGTGTGTTTGTGTCCTTCCTTTTTCCTTCCTTTCTTCTCCCCTCCTTCCTTCCATCCATTCTTCCCTCTATCCTTCCCTTTCTTTCTCCTTCCTTCCTTCCTTCCTTCCTTCCTTCCTTCCTTCCTTCCTTCCTTCCTTCCTTCCTTCCTTCCTTCCTTCCTTCCTTCCTTCCATCCTTTCCTTCCTTCCTTTCCCCTCCCCTCCTTCCTGCTATCCTTCCTTTTCCTTCCTTTCTTCTCCCCCCTTGCTTCCATCCATTCATGTATGTGTGCATGTCTTTATGTATGTGTGTGTGTGTGTAATTATGTGTTTATGTTTATGTGTGTGTGTATATATATATATATATATTGTGTAGTTTCTCCTTCCTGCCTTCTTTACGTCTGTCCAGTCTTTCCTTTTTTTCTTTCCTTCCTTCCTTCCCTCCTTCCCTCCTTCCCTCCCTCCCTCCTTCTCTCTCTCTCCTTCCCATTTCCCATCGTTCCTGTGTGTGCACATGCACCCCGTCCCCCCGCCCCCGTAGGCATGTTTTCTTTTTTCCCGTTCCTTTCTCCTCCCTGCTTCCTTCTTTCCATCCATCCTACCTTTCTTTGTTTCCTTCTTTTCTCCTCCATTAGGGAAGGAAGGATGCTCCCTTTCAGCTCCGGAGAGAGAGAGAGAGAGAGAGAGAGAGAGAGAGAGAGAGAGAGAGAGCTTCCTTCCTTTGTTCCCAAACAGTCATCTCCTCTGTCCCTCTGCCATTGCCAAGCGCCGTGGGCCGGGCTCTTCCATGGCGCTTGGCAATGGCGGATGGAGGGAGAAGGGGACTCCACGGACTGTTTGGGAACGAAGGAAGGAAGCTTGCTCCCTCACCTCTCTCTCTCTCTCTCTCTCTCTCTCTCCTTGGAGGTGAAAGGGAGCATCCTTCCTTCCATAACAGTCCGTGGAGGCCACTCCTCCCTCCTCCTTGGGCCCTCCTCCTCCTACTAAGGGAGGAAGGGAGGAAGGAAAGGACAGCAGTCCGCCACAGGAGACAGGGAGGCCGGGCCGAGGCAGCAGTCGAGCTGCTGGCCTTTGGTGAGATAGCGGGCCCTCTTCTTAGTTTGTCAGTGGTGGCAGGGGGGGGGGAGAGGAGGGAAAGCTGTTTTGCATGTGCTGGAGTTGTTTACGCACATGCGCTGTGCTGCATAAGCATGGGGGATCATGGGAGTTGTAGTTCTTTTTTATTTTTGTGGTTTTGACCTTGCTGTTTAATTTTTTTTATTGGGGGTGGCATGCATACCTTGTTGGGTTTTCTGGGTATGTGGGCTGTTTTTGTGTGGCTGCCTTGTGTGGTTTCTTTGTCTATAAGCCTGTCAGGACGACATGGAGGATTTTATATATATAGATTATTATTTACATCATTTATATTCCGCCCTTCTCACCCCGCAGGGGACTCAGGGCGGATCACAATGCACATATACAGGCAAACATTCAATGCCATCGACATACAACATATATAGACAGACAACGAGCTACACAGTTGGTCGAGAGCTCACCCCGACCCGGGCAGGCCTCGAACTCATGACCTTCTGGTCAGTAGAGATCTTATGCAACTGACTCCCAGCCAGCTGCACCACATTCCCGGTGTGAAGAACATGAAGAACATGACTATGTTAAAAAGATTCAGACACATCATGCACTGCAAATGCTAATTAATTTATTATTTGAATAGTTGTTATTATTGTTAACTGCCATCAAGTTGAGGCTTTGATGAATGATGAAAAAGAGACCTCCAAGCAGGCCTGCAGCCAGAAAGAAATTCAGAGGGGAAGGTTGACGAAATGTTGGGGTTATTTTAAAGCAAATCATGTAGAGTCCATACAACAAAATAATTTAATTTCTATGTATTGTTCTTTATTTTTATATAGACTTGAATAAAATCAATTTTCTATTTAGCTACAAAGTTTCAAGTCTTTTTTTTAAAAAAAACCCTGAAAATGACTTAATTTGTAATGTAATGGTTGCAAAAGAATATTTATTTATTTATTTATTATTCAAACTTGCATGCCGCCACTCCCCGAGGGCTCGGAGCGGCTCACAACATCCAGTTAAACACATCAAATACAGAGAATTTATACAGCAAGATTACCACAAACATATAAGAACATAAGAACATAAGAACATAAGAAGAGCCATGCTGAATCGGACCTCAGCCCATCTAGTCCAGCATTCTGTATCACACAGTGGCCCACCAGTTGTACACGGGGATCTCGAGCAGAAGGGAGGGCAAAACCCTGACCTGCTCCCGACCCCCACAACCAGTACCCAGGGACATCCTGCCTACCTCAACCAACTCCGGTGGCACTTGAATGTCCTTTTCAGTAACTACCAATACACTTGGTATCCATGAATCTGTCTAATCCTGCCTTGAAGTTGTTCAGGCTGACAGCTGTCACAACCTCTTCTGGAAGTGAGTTCCATAACCCAATGACCCTCTGGGTGAAGAAATATTTCCCTTTATTAGTCCTAATTTTCCTACCTTGGAGCTTCAGGGAGTGCCCTCTAGTCCTAGTGTTTTGTGACAAAGAAAATAATTTTTCTTTATTCACCTTTTCTATCCCATGCATGATTTTATACACTTCGATCAAGTCACCTCTTAAACGCCGTCTTTCAAGGCTGAAAAGACCAAGGCGTTGCAACCTGGTTTCATAAGGGAGCCGCTCCATCCCTTGGATCATTCTTGTTGCCCTTTTCTGTACCTTTTCCAGTTCCGTTATATCCTTCTTAAGGTGCGGAGACCAGAATTGTACACAGTACTCCAAATGTGGCCTTACCATAGATTTGTAGAGAGGTAATACAACATTTGCTGACCTATTTTCGATTCCCTTTCTGATCATGCCTAGCATAGAATTTGCTTTTTCACTGCTGCAGCGCACTGGGTTGACATCTTCATTGAGCTGTCCACCAAGACCCCAAGATCCCTTTCCTGGTCTGTCTCGGAAAGCTTTGACCCCATCAGTTGATAAGTGTAGTTGGGGTTCTTTGCCCCGATGTGCATGACTTTACACTTGTTTAGGTAAAAATGCATTTGCCACTTTGTTGCCCATTCACTCAATTTCGAGAGATCTTTCTGGAGCTCTTTACAATCAGTTTCATTTTTAACTACCCTGAACAATTTAGTGTCGTCTGCAAACTTTGCTACCTCAGAATTCACTCCTACATCCAGATCATTAATGAATAAATTAAAAAGTAACGGACCCAAAACTGAACCTTGGGGTACGCCACTTCCCACCTCTTTCCACCCAGAGAAGTGTCCATTTATTACCACCCTTTGTTTCCTACAGTTTAGCCAGGTTCCAATCCAGGACAAGACCTGTCCCCTGATTCCATGGCTGAAGAGCTTATTTAGGAGCCTTTGGTGAGGGACTTTGTCAAAAGCCTTTTGAAAGTCAAGGTAAACAATATCAATTGGGTCCCCTTTATCTATGTGTTTATTTACACCCTCAAAGAATTCTAACAAGTTAGTAAGACATGATTTGCCTTTGCAGAAACCATGTTGATTTTCTTTCAGCAATGCCTGTTCTTCTATGTGCCTAGTAATTTTTTCTTTAATAATGGTTTCCATCATTTTGCCTGGAACTGAGGTTAAACTGACTGGTCTATAATTTCCTGGATCACCTCTGGATCCTTTCTTGAAGATCGCTGTTACATTTGCCTCCCTCCAGTCCTCGGGTACAGTGCCTGATCTTAGAGAAAGGTTATATATCTTAGCTAGAAGTTCAGCAATTTCACACTTGAGTTCCTTAAGAACTCTGGGGTGGATGCCGTCTGGACCTGGTGATTTGTTGACATTTAGTTTAGTAAGGCATATGAGAACATCCTCCTTGTTTATCTCTATCTGTTTTAATTCTTTTAATTCCCTCCCGAAAAAACTGACTCAGCTGAAGGCATATGTTGTCTGTCCTCCTGTGTGAAAACGGAGGCAAAGAAGTCATTTAGCCGCTCAGCAATCTCTTTGTCTTCGCTGATTTTCCCTTTCTGGCCATTGTCGTCGAGTGGCCCAACTGCTTTTCTAGTTGGGTTCCTGCTTCTGATGTACTTAAAGAAGTTTTGTTGTTTTTTTTAATATTCTTTGCTATGTGTGCCTCAAAATCTCTCTTGGCTTTCCTGACTGTTGCTTTGCATTTAGTTTGCCAGAGCTTGTGTTCCTTTCTGTTCTCCTCGGTAGGAAGAGCCTTCCATTTCATATAATAAATGGATGACAGTAGCCAATTAAACTCTACTTTATAGCAATTAACAATTAGACAATAAGGACCTAATCTAATCTAACAGCTCAGGAATACCACAATGCCTGGTGGAAACACTTGAAAAATGTGTCAAGACATTTTGACAGAAATTAGGCTCCATCGGTAAACTTTGGTGGACATTCAAGAGTGCAAGTCCAGTCAGTCTTTCTTGTCCCATTGTGCTTCTGATGTATGTTTTCAAGTGTTTGAGAGTTGAAAAAAACCTTCCATTTGTAACTGTTGACACTCGCAATGTTGCAAAAATCTCAATAAGTTTTTTCACATTCAGAAAAAGCTGTCCGTCACAGACAAGATATCCTTCCAGTGCATTTGATGGTTTTTCTTTAACCTTTTTTCATTTTCTACACCACAGGTCAAACTCTTCCATCAGTGTGTCAGTATCGCGAAGGCATTCTTGGGATGTATAGTACAGTTGTTATAAATTCAGCTGTCAGAATAGCTAAAGAAGGTCTTAGCCGATGGTTTGTTGACCGAAATAAAGGCTACTGACTGACTGACTGACTAAAAGAAGGTGCCCAGCTTGGGAAGAAGTCTCATTTTCGTATAGAGGACTCACTTTTTGTTCCTCAAGTGTTCTCACCGCCACACTATACACTTTAACAAAACATAAAGCTGCATCATGCAGCTTTATGTTTTGCACCGGGAATGTGATTCCCAGCTGGATGGGAATCAGCTGCATAAGATCTCTACTGACCAGAAGGTCATGAGTTCAAGGCCTGCCCATGTCGGGGTGAGCTCTCGACCAATTGTGTAGCTCATTTAAATAAATAAATAAATTGTCTGTCTATATATGTTGTATGCCTCTGAGTGTCTTGTCTTACATGTTTGTATGTCAAAGGGCATTGAATGTTTGCCTATATATGTGCATTGTGATCTGTCCTGAGTCCCCTGCCCAATGCCTCGAATAAAATATTGATTATTGTAATAAAATATATAAATAGCGTGAAATGAGAATGGATGGACCCCTTCTTCCCTCCCCTCCCTTACCCATACCTAATTACTCCCCATTGTTATCATGTATGTTTGGAAAAATGAAAACTGTTTAATAAAAAATATTTATAAAAAAATCAATAAATAAAATCATGTCGCTCAACCCAAAAGGTTTCATAAAGTGGCAACAGGTTGTTTGCTCTTGATTTAGGGAAACAGTCTTTTATATTTTTTTCAACAGTTCCAGTCTGATGGATAATGCTCTGAAGTAATTGCACATTAGATGATATTGTTGATGCATCTACTTTCAGGTGTTTTAAAAATAATATTTCAAAAATTATTAAAGATAATTACATGGTGTAAAAAACAAAAGAATACATAATACAATCTATAATTGTGTTCAAATTTCACCAAAAAAATGCTGATCAGGTCAGAGATACAGCATTTAGAAAGATCTCATACAAATATTTTCACTTTAAATTGGATTATCTAAAACTCCAGATCTATGACCCATGCATATTATTACATTTTAGAAACTACATAAAAGTACCTTCACTCTGGTAACTAGTTATTCAAAAATGCTTAATGGAAAATGATAGAATCAATTAGGAAATGATATTTATAACCCAGGAACAAAAATGTGCTAGATAGTGTAATAGTTCTAAGCCCTTGCTCTTTTCTGCTTGATTCTTGAAATTTAGTCCCCTCAAAACCCATGCAATGGATTGGTTGGGCCTATTGGTGCTGCAAAATACCGAAGGTATTCTATTATTTCATTTGAGTAAACATGTGAGGATGGTTCCCATAGAATACTTTTTCCAGATGCTTTGTTATCTAGATTAAGTCAATAGGTTAGAAAGGTCATGTATGAGTCCCTGTGGCATCCTTCTCTACAGGAAGAGTTAGACTCAAAAGAGATGCATATTTAGTTGCTCATCCCCTTGTCTATTTGGGTATATGCTCTGCTGCATAGCTACCTTTGTGATTCAACACAATGGCAAAGTCACAAAACTGAGTATACAACCAATGTACACATGCATCTGTGCACATCCCATAGAGCAGTGATTTTCAACCAGTGTGCTGTGAGAGATCATCAGGTGTGCCATGGGAAATTATTTTTGAACTTCATTCATATATAAACTATAACGCGCATCTGTCCCTTTAAGAAATGGAACCAGAGCACTCTCGCATCACCTAAGAAGTGATGCAAGAGTGCTATGGTCGCGCCATCTTGGATTTGCTCAGATCCAGCTAAGTAAACAAAATTAGAGTTAGTGCTGCAGCTGCGCGTCAAGTGACAGTGGCAATTTGGGATCACAGCAAGACAAGCGAGTGACAGTGATGGAGAAGTTTTTGAGAAGGGAAAATGCAAATGCCAATCAGGGCCCTGGACAAAATTATGACACAGATGAAGGCCCTAATATGAGTGGTGGACTAAAGAAAAAAGAAGACCGTGAGCTCGAGGCAATACAGCGAAAGCTATCTTTAATTTGGATTTCATTGAAACAGGCCCAGATTTCACACTAAGTGAGTGTATAAATAAATTAAAAACATATTAACTATATGTATTACTGTGTTAGAGTGTCATTTTGGTTGGTGGTGTGCCCCAGGATTTTGTAAATGCAAAAAATGTGCCGCGGCTCAAAAAAGGTTGAAAATCACTGGCATAGAGATTCATGTGCACAAATAAGGCAAAAATCCACTTGCAGGTATTTTATGTAATAAAACCTAGAGTTTTTTGTACTCTATGGCAGTTGTTATCACAATGTAGTAAACGAAAAACTGATAATGGGTAGAAACTCACTGTAAGCTGTATCTCTGAGAAATCCTCTCTTTCTAATCAGGTCCCTACTGTCACCCTCTCAATTCTTTTATGAATTCTTCTGTAGGTAAAAACAAAATCCTTCCTTGACTTTTATTCATGGAATCTGCTAAAACAATCCAGCTGAATATAGTGTAATTACTTCTAGGAGTTTGCACGTGTGTGTATGTGTTGAGGGAGGTGTAGGAGGAAAGCTATAGACAATAAATTATACATATGACGAAATGCAAAAAGGTTACATTGAGATATATAATATTTGAAGGTTTAATTCATTTTTCTAGTGTATAAGACACAAAGCGATTAAATTTTAAATGCAGCGATCTTCCAAAGTCCCTTCTTTATGAGAGCTCTCTTCATAAAGATAAATGGTTTCTTTGCCAAATCAAATGCAGATTTGAAACAAATTAAGTTAATGCTCAACGCTACAAGGTAGAATGGATAGGCAAACTGTTTTATTTTGCATTGTAATAACCACATACACCTAAATCAATAGCCGGGGAAGGACAGAGGAGGGGGAAAAATCTCTGGCAATAATATCACGTAACTGCAGGAAATGAAATACGGCGAGATTGGAGGATGGGAGCACAGGAAAGCAGGATATGTATTGGAATAATGACATTTCATTAAAAAGGCAAGGGCCACAACTGAATATCGGTCCATATCAGTACATTGTATTTCTGATAATAATACGAGATGAGTTCAAATTGACTAGCATTCAGGATAAAGCATACTTCTGAACTGCTTTCTTACATCAAGCAATGATTTTATGCTTAAAGATATTCACGGAGATGTTAAGGATTTCATGTAGATATTTGAGCTGTTCTCTTTAAATTTTTCTGAGTGTTTTCCACAACATTGGATAAGCGAAAATATTGCATAATAAAGAGGGATTAAGGAAAAAACTATTAAATCTCTAATTATGTTATGATTTTACAAATTAAACACCAAAACATCATCTTTTACAATGAATCGACAGCGATAGCAGTTCAATACATGGTAAGGTTATGTAGGAATTACTGTATTTATTTAAAGAAAATGGAAGTTCTCTACCAGCCCGCACCACAGGAAGAACACCATCATCCTCACGTCAGCATAGGCGAATCTGTGGTTAAGTCCGTTCAGCAGTTCACCTACCTGGGAAGCATAATCTCTTCAGATGCCAAGATCGATAAAGAGAGAGATCACAGATTAGCAAAGGCATATAGTGCATTTGGAAGGCTTCACAAAAGAGTCTGGAGCAACAAGCACCTGAGGCAAAGCACCCAAATCAGTGTGTACAGAGCGATCGCACTGTCTTTTCTCCTATATGGGTCTGAAACATGGGTCACCTATCGCCAGCACCTACGATTCCTCGAACGCTTTCATCAGCACTGTCTTCGCACAATCCTAAATATACACTGGACTGACTATGTGACGAATGTTGCTGTCCTTGAGCAAGCAGGGATCACCAGCATTGAAGCCATGCTATTTATTTATTTATTTTAACACACGGGGCACGTCTCTAGGATGGAGGACCACCGCCTCCCAAAGATACTACTCTATGGTGAACTCGCCATGGGTCAGCGCAAGAGAGGCGCCCCCAAAAGAGATATAAGGACTCCCAGAAACAACATCTCAGGCTCGGCCAGATTGATCACCAACAATGGTCCACCCTGGCCTCACATTGGGAGGCATGGAGACTCACTATCCACAATGCTGTGGCCTCTTTCGAGAAGACACGCCGAATGGGTCTCGAAGAGAAATGACAACACAGAAAGAACCGCAACTTGGAAACAACATCACCCAAGGAGACTTTCTGCTGTGCTTTCTGCAACCGGACTTGCCTATCTCAGATTGGCCTTTTTAGTCATCAACGCACTTGTAAAAAGTGTGGGATGAGTCCTTCCTAAGAATCTTCGTACGCGAAGTAATGCCGAGAACTGTATTTATGAATTTAGCATCAAAACATCACAATGTATTGAAACCACTGTGGATCCGGGCAGGAGGCCTACTGCGTTTGATAATACAGAAGGTTGGATGAGCGAAGGTTGGGTAAGCGAGACTCTACTGCAATACCAAACAAAGGGATCAGCTTGGTAGAAGAATGATTAGAGGCCTTGAATCACTTTCTTCGGCTGTTCACTGGCCTTGGACTTTGGTTCCCTCTCTACCATTGCAGTCCTTCCCCATACAAAAAACAGAAGATATATTATCTTCTTATGCGGTATGAGGAGCTGCAGCCTACATGTTGGATGTGTTCAAAAACATACAGGTTCCCAGCTGATGTTTAACTTGGATCTTTGCTAATGTTTACATGCGCGCAGAGCAAGGTCATGTGTTATTTGTTAATGTTGTTGTATGACACATCTTTAGCTAAAATAAGATTCACATGGCTGTTTTACATATTTTACGTGACAAAGCAACGGGACGCCTACCTCTGAATTTCCCCCTTGGCTGCAAGGATATGGAAATATTTTGCTTGGATGAGGAGCACAATGGAGTCTTTTCACAATGGGCTCCTGATTAGAGCCGCCTTTTGTCTGCTTAATGCAGCTGCCCCGTAGCCTCATATTATGCAGTTCAAGAAATGTGTTCAGGAATTCTCGGTTGCCCAAACAAAGATTGAACCGGCATTCTGTTTGCAGAGTTCTGCCACAACCATTCAAAAGGAGATAAATTTGCAAGGACAAAGGGCTTTTCTGACAACATGGTCTGTAATTGCTTCTAAGGAAAGCACTTTTTCAGATTAGTTGAAATGGGGTCCAAAATGAACAGCAGAATACTGGTTGTTATCCTGTTGGAATTTCCGGCGTCATTTCACAACTTAAGCTTGTGCTGTTTAAAACTGGAATCCACTAGTTGCATTCCCATAGGGCAGTTTTTCCTCAACATAATCCTAATGCCGTGACCCCTTAATACAGTTCCTCATGTTGTGGTGACCCCCGACCATAAAATTACTTTAATTGCTACTTCATAACTGTAAATTTGCTACTGCTATGAATCGTCATGTAAATATGCAGGATGTATTTTCATTCACTGGACCCAATTTGACACAAATACCTGATATGCCCAAATTTGAATACTGGTGTGGTTGGGGGTGGTTTTGGTATTGCTTTAGTCAGTTGGGAGTTGTAGTTGCTGGGTGTAATGAAGTCAATGTATGTATTGTTTTATGGTTGAATATGTGGTTCTATGATTGCATTTGTATTTGAATATGGGGTTAAGTATTAGACAGACCCTAAAGGGTTAACTATGATAATAGAGGCATTTCCCTCCTAAGGGAATGTGTTACCATAGTAACAGTGGGCGGAGCCAGCCAGGAGGCTAAATTAGAATGCTGGAGAGTTTGAATTTGGTCAGTTGGAAAGTAGTTGGTATTTGGCGGTTGGTGGGATAGCCAGCTGTCTGTTAGAGCTGCAAGTGTGCAGATCTGTGTGTGGGGTTTAGGGAAACCCAAGGGTGGGACAGGTTTTGTCTTAGTTAGGGTTGAGAGTAACCTAATATGTAAAGCCCACAGTGGGTTATTTACATGAGTGAGCAGTTAAGTAGTACAACTGCAGGTACCTGTGTTAGGTCATACAGGGGAAGTTAAACCCCAGTGTTAATTTGTTTGGAAATACAAGTGTGTACCTCTTCGGAGCCTCTCTGTAACCAACTAAGCATTGTACCCGGTTGTGGAAAATAAACTGTTTGATGTTACTTAAAGAAAACTCTCTCAGTCATATCATTTCAACATAGAAGCCTCATGATAAACCCTCACATCGGTAGCCAGAGTGAATATGGTGGCAGCGTAATTGTAAATAGATCCTCTCACAGTGGGACGCACGCTTTAGGCTGCGTCTTCACAAAGTGGTCAGTTTAAATCTACAAGGGGTTTCGACGCTAGCCTTCGGCGGCGTTTCGAATTGAATCTTTACAAATTGGTGGCAGCGGTGGGTTAGCCTGCCCTGCCACAGTTTAGAAAGGTGAACAGTAAACTTCGCATCTCTACACTGGGATTTATAGTTTACCTACAATCAAAGAGCATTCTGGACTCCACCAGCAATGGAATTGTACCAAACTTGGCACACAAAACTTCCACGATCGACAGAAAATACTGGAAGGGTTTGGTGGGCATTGACCTTGAGTTTTGGAGTCGTAGTTCACCTACATCCAGAGAGCACTGGGGACTCAAGCAATTTATTTATTTATTTCGATTTCTTGGCTGCCACTCCCAAGTGGCTTGGGATGGCTCACAAATCAGGATAAAACCAACATAACACATGGAACATTAAACATTACATATTACACATTAAAAGGGTTTAGAACTGGGTATTATATACAACTAAGACCAACTTAGGTTTCAAAAGCCTGTCGGAACAGCCAGGTGTTACAGGCCTTCCGAAACGACATGAGGTCGCGGAGTGACCTGATCTCCGGCGGTATGGAATTCCAGAGCGTGGGGGCAATAATGGAAAATGCCCTTCTCCTCATCAAAGTGAGGCGATAGGCTTTGGCACTCAGGACAGAGAGAAGGTCCTGGTCTTATGATCTCAGTGATCTCACGGGATAATATGGGGTGAGGTGGTCCCTCAGGTACACTGGCCCCAGACCATACAAGGCCTTGAAAGTCAAAACTAACACTTTGAAGGTGATCCGGAATTCAATGGGTAGCCAGTGCAGTTCCCACAAAATAGGTGCAATGCGATGGCTCACTGGCAAGCCTGTGAGCAATCGAGCAGCAGCATTCTGCACCAGCTTAAGTTTCCGGGTCACCGACAGAGGTAGGCCAATGTAAAAAGTGTTACAGTAGTCTAACCTTGAGATGACCGTCGCTTGGATCACGGAGGCCAGATCGTGACATGACAAGTAGGGAGCCAGCTTCCAAGCCTGGTGAAGGTGGAAAAACGCAACTCGGCAAACCATGGAGACATGAGTCTCCGTGGAAAGCCGAGTGTCCAAGTGGATTCCAAGGCTCTTTACTGTTGACGATGGGCATAGTGCCACGCCATCCAGGGTTGGAAGCTGGAGTTCCCCACCGCCCGGGCGATCTAGCTAAAAGATCTCCATCTTCACTGGATTCACCTTCAACCTACTGGCTTGCAGCCATCCAGTAACGGCTTCGAGGCAGAGATGGAAATTATCAGGTACAGAGTCGTGCCGGCCTTCCATCCTTAGAATGAGCTGAGTGTCTTCAGCGTACTGATGGCACTCAAGCCCAAAACTGCGCACCAGCTGGGCAAGCGGTTGCACGTAGATGTTAAATAATATGCATGTAGATGTTAAAAGCAATGATGGATCTGAACTGTACTTGGCACGAATACTCAATATGCCGAAATGTGAACACTGGAGGAGTTTGGGAAAATAGACCTTGACATTTGGGAGTTGTAGTTGCTGTGATTGATAGTTCACCTACAATCAAACAGCATTCTGAACCTCACCAACAATAGAATTAGGCCAAAATTCCCACACAGAAGCCCCATGACCAACAGAAAATCCTATGTTTTCTGATGGTCTTTGGCCATCCCTCTGAAACCCCATCTCATGACCCTCAGGGGTCCCGACCCCCAGTTTGAGAAATGCTGCCATAGGGGAATGTTGTCATAGCTTCAATATTAGGATCATTGCACAAGCCAAGGGAACAGCATGGCTGTTATGCAATGATTGCAATTAACAACAGTATAAGCTAAGAAGGACTGCAGCAGTTTGCTTTTGCCTCAGCCTGTTGGGAAGGGAAACATTCTCCTGTGCACTGTGCAGAAATTACTATAATTGGGAGCATTCCATGCAAAATTTGCTTATGGTTGAATTATGCTGGGGAAAAAATTATTTACCCTAGAATTATGGTTTTAGAGGCAGAAAATGCTGTTTCTTATACAGAGAAATCTGTGCAAAACATGTGCATGTGTTGTGCCCAAAAGTTCCAAGTTGCGAGAAGGATGTAAAAACTGTGTGACCTATGGTGTCTTAGTGGGGAAAAAATAGCAAAAATTATTCATGATTTCCTTTGAGAAGACAGTTGGTGTGCTTCTACACAGACACCATAATGCAGTTGGATTGAAATGAAGTGGTTTCGCTGTGCGGTGCCTATGCAAACGCCACAGGAACTGATTCAAGGTTGGGATGGTGGTCACAGTATCAGCTGAATGCAGATCACAACTGACCCGTAGTATTCTTGACTAGACAACTGTTGAAAAATGTGGGGGGGTTTTGTTTACCCAGTTGACTGGGATGCGCTCATGCTCATGTCCGTGTCTGTTCGGGATCAGCACTAGACTGTGGCAGGACACAGGAAACGAGAACAACAGGGTGGAAAGCGAGCATTCCTATGGGAATGATGTGGTTTCCTCTCCTGGGGAGTAATTGTTTACCTTCTGGCCAGCTGTGTTTCGCTGGCTTTTCAGGTGCTTCAGTACTAGGGTTGTCCCATTAAGTATTTTTTTCAATATTTGGTTCAAGCTATGCATGGAATATACTCTGGCCGGCTGCAGCTCATTATCGATCTTATTCTGGAGTTTCTATTGAGTTTTTAAAACGTGCTGTTTATGGCTTGTTTCCATGCTTCAGCATGCATAGGGCAGTGTTTCCCAACCTTTTTTGAGCCGCGGCACATTTTTTACATTTACAAAATCCTGGTGCACACCACCAACCAAAATGACACAAAATGACACTCTAACACATTAATACGTATAGTTAATATGTTTTTAAATGTATTTATACACTCAGTGTGAAACCTGGGCCTGTTTCGATGAACACAACATATATATGACTTCCTCTCACCTATTTATACATGGCAATCGTGTCTTCTCTCAGCCTTCTCTTCTTCAGGCTAAACATGCCCAGCTCTTCGAGCCGCTCCTCATAGAGCTTGTTCTCCAGACCTTTGTGAAATTTCACCCTGAATGAAACTTGCTTCCAGTTAACTATGGATGTCATGAAGCTGTTATAAACAGTTCCTTTGGGGGGGGGGGGAGGCAACTCTCAAGAAATCCAGTAAAATAGTTTTTTTAAAACCATTTCCAAGCGGAGAGGGTCAATTTGTTTCTTGGAAACCTGTGAGGGGGCGACTAGGAGCAGGGAGAGTGTCAATTTCCCACGGCACACCTGATGATCGCTCACGGCACACTAGTGTGCCATGGCACACTGGTTGGGAAACACTGGCATAGGGGACATGCATTTTGTGGACACCCCATTCTCCAGCCAGCTTCAAACTGCATGCATGGTTGCAGACTTAATGAAGAGTTACATTCTTATATCCACAATTAATTTATTTATTTCATATCAAAAGCATTGCATAAATTAGTATAGCACTGATAAAAATAGAAGGAACACGAGCGGCTAAATATCTTTTGACCAAAAACAGCAACCAAATTGTCTGTAGCCTCCAACAATTCTTCCTCTGTACATGAGGCAGGACATTGCACACAAGCATACAGATGTAGAGTTGTCTGTTCTGCTCCACAGTTGCACAAGGTGGAAGATTCTTCTAGGTTGTGCCATTTTGCCAGGTTGTCTTTTGATCTGCCCACTTGGCTTCTGAGTCTGTTCAGGGACTTCCAAGTTGACCGTTCTTGGTTTCCCCTGGAGGAAGACATCCAGTTGGGATTTCCTGGTTTAGCTGCCCAGAGGGATAGTCTTGCTATTGCTGAGGGAATGTTAAGAGAAGTGATGGTTCTCATGAAGCTTTTCCTTCATCTACTGAGAGGGGGCTGACAGCCATGCAGTGTGTAGCTTTCACACTGTTCAACCTTATTTCTCTCACAGTTAGCAGCGACTTCCTGTCATACATGGGGGGGGGGCAGGGGGCAATGCCTGCTAGCTTATAGAGTCTATCAACAGGTGTAGGTTTAAGATATCTTGTGATTATTCTGCTTATTTCATTCAATGCTATGTTCACTGGCTTTGCATGAACAGATTTGTACCAAACAAGGCTGGCATACTTAACAGTTGAGTAAGACAAGGCCAGGGCAGATGCCCTTATTAATTTTGGATCTGCGCCCCATGTACTGGATCCCCCGGTGCTGCAGTGGGTTAAACCCTTGTGCCAGCAGGACTGAAGACCGACAGGTTGGAGATTCGAATTCGGGGAGAGACCAGATGAACTCCCTCTGTCAACTCCAGTTCCATATGTGGGGACTTGAGAGAAGCCTCCCACAAGGATGGTAAAACATCAAAACATCTGGTGTCTCCTGGGCAACGTCCTTGCAGATGGCCAATTCTCTCACACCAGAAGTGACTTGCAGTTTTTCAAGTCACTCCTGCCACGCAAAAAAACGCCCATGTGTTGCCAGTAAATTTCCGCAGGATGTTATTGCATGCAGGTACTTTGTGCTGGTGTTCATGCAGTGTTTCCTACGTGTGTGTGTGTGTGTGTATTAGGGGTGGTTGATCCATGAAAAATTTGATTCTAAACTCGTGTGTGGGGGAATTTCCGTTGCTGGTTCGTTATAGAAATTAATCAGAATTTTAAAAAATAATTTTTGTAATTGAAACGTAATTAATAACGAATTTTGTTATTATTACATTATTTGTTCAACGCATGCACAACAGGAAGGTGGAAGGTGCTGCCTGCACTCCCCTCTGGCCAGCTGACACCCAAACGGGGGTTAAAGATAACCCCCGTTTGGGTCTCGGTTGGCTAGATGAGGGTGCCAGGCTGCACCTTTCCCCCTCCTCTCGCCATCTGACACACAAATGGGGGTTATTAACCCCTGTTTGGGTCTCGGTTGGCGAGAGGAGGGTGCCAGGCTGCACCTTCCCCCCTTCTCTCACCATTGTCCCAGTTTATTCCCAAGGAGAGGAGGAGGTGGGGGACTCCTTCCCTGTTTGGGAATAAAGCTCAGCTCTCAGCTAGCGAGAGGAGAAAGGTGGGTGCTGCTGCCCTCCAGTCTCCTCTCGCGAGTTGAGAACTGAGGAGGGGAAAAAACGACCTAATAACGTGATCTTTAGAAAAAATGGCAACCCATTTTTCGGTTTTGAAACTTCTCTTTTGGGTTTATTTATTTATTGTTTCAATTTACTTGACCGCCCTTCCCGAGGCTCAGGGCGCTTTCCAACATAAAAACATATAAAAATTTAAAACATCATAAAACACCATTAAACAATCCTAACCAATTACATTTACATCAATCGCAGTGGGTCAGAACAAGCTGACTCGTAACAACAACAATAGTACACGGCAGGATGAGGTATCAATTCAGTTCAGGCGCCGGTCAGTCACCAAATGCTTGCCTGAACAGCCAGGTCTTGCACGACCTACAGAAGGCCATCAGGTGTCGCAGAGCCCGCGTCTCGGCCGGTGATGAGTTCCACAGGACCGGAGCAGCCACCGAGAATGCTCTCTGCCATGTGCTGGAAAGCCTATAGAACTTCAAGCCTGGGACCTCAAGCATGTTAAGACCTTCTGAACGCAGTGATCTTCTGGGCACGTATGGGGTAAGCCGCTCCTTCAAGTACATTGGCCCCAAACCATGTAAGGCCTTGAAAGTCAAGACTAACAATTTGAAGGAGACCCGGAATTCAATTGGCAACCAGTGCAGTTTGTGCAGGAGAAGTGATATATGGGATGTTCTAGTAGCTCCCAGCAGCAGGCGAGCTGCCGCGTTGGTCCCCGAGGGTCGATATAAGGTCGAAATAATTTTAAATACGAAAAATAACAGATTTCAAAGTATTTTAAACCTGAGATATCCACTGTGTGTGTGTGTGTGTGTGTGTGTTAAAGCAATGGTATTCTCCATAGTAACCTATGGATGTGAGAGCTAGAGCAGGAGGTCACCAAGAGTCAGAAGCGACTGAATGAATAAACAACAACATATGTATATGTTATATACCCCCAGTAAATACATGTATGCCCTTGGCAGATCCTTAATTCTGTCACCCCAAGCTATCTTTCATTCCCAAAATGTGATTCACTGTTGTATCTGCACATGCTCACAGACACATATGTATTTTAAAAGTAGTTCTTGTAATGCCTACTCATAGCATGCAGTGTTAATGATTCGGCTTCCGCTGGAGCAATTGCCTTTTTTATTTTGTTTATTATGACTTGTTTTTCCCCTAGTTATTAGCGTGTGCATGACTTTTTTTGTGGTTCATTTCCTTTGATGGGGAATGAATTAGACTCAGTCGAAGAAATGGAAGCCATTCTTATCCCTAGGTCCTTTCGATGAATGAAAATCATTTGAAGACACCTCATCTGCATACCCTCTCCCACAGCCACCAAAGAAACAAACCAGAATGTGAACTCACTGAAGCAAAACTTCTTTTCAAAATGACTTGTTAAGACAACGCCTCCTTCCATCGGCTCGCACTGATATTATTAGCCATGAACAATCTAACCCAGTCTTTCTTATTAAGGTCTCGCAACATCCAGAACTCTAGTTTTTATGCAAAAATGGGTCTGGTCTAATAATATTATTATTGTGCATTTATTTCCATTGAGATGTGATATCATTTATTTGGCCAACTCTAAGGTTTTTATAAGGAAACTAGTTATTTCTATTCAACACGCACACACACACATGTATGAATACCCCAATATAATCAAACTTGGTGGATGATTGCTTTCTCTTCTGAGATAAAAGTAGTATGAGGCCCAGCCTAGGTACGTCATTGATCAAGGAATAAATTTTTAAAAAATGCCCTATGTATAAATACCAGCTTGATTGGCAATTGAATAATATCTCTGTGAGGTTATTAGGCAGAGTGCTCTGCACACAGTTTTCTTTTCCAACGGCGCTTGGACACATTTCAGTTATCTCCTGGCTGAGATGACAACACTTTTTGAATTGCGTCCTCTTCACATTGTGTGTGCAAGGGTGATACACCTCGCACCATGAAATAATGCAAAGACAAGTGGTTGGATGAAAATGGCCACAACTCATTTATTGAAAACAGGAACAAGGATTGCCCTGGATCAGGGGACAGACAGCCAAGCATGAGCCCCAGGATCAGGGTAAATAATGGGACGGACCGCCCATGCATGTCCTGAGGTGCTTGCAAGCCTGGGTGCCACTGGCTGTTGCAACCTAGACCTGGAGGATCCCTCAGGAAACCACCACGAAGCAGCTATGATTAAATGCTTTATTTAGAATAGGTAGAAAGAGAAAAGAGATAAAGCTATAGTCCACTGATGCTCCCAGCATCCGAGTATAGTCCACTGGACTGCAGCAATAGTCCTGAACCTCAATGGGCTAAAATCCGGGATAAGTCCTTGGCAAACAATGGCTTGGCTAAATACTTGGGCCCGTGAGGGGAAGGCTCTGCAGTCTGGTCCTGAACTTGAGTTCCGTGGAGCTTGGCAAGGAACGGTGAACGTTGGCGCGAGATCCCGAGCGCCAACGGGAACCAACTTAAATAGGTCCCCCATTGTTTTGGCCTCGGAGGCGTTGACCTCGGCGCAACACTTTCTCAGGAGCAGTTTGTGGGCCTGACTTTCCCAAGCCTCCCGAGGAAGGCAAATATGTCAGCTCATTAGCGGCTGCACCTGGAGAAGTGGGGGAAAGCGAGGCTTTGCCTTCCCAGCACTTCTTATCAGTTTGGGAAGAAAGAAGGCTGCGTCTGGCCTTGACTGCTGGCTGACTCGGAGGCCTCTGAAAAGGTTTCTTCTCAGACTTGGGTGGTGACTGAGATTTAACATGGCTTCTATCTGGCCTGGCTATGGAGTCAGGCTGGGGCATGACACTGGCCCAATAACGGTCCACGGAAACTCAGCACCCTAGGGGGCCAGGGCGTTATCCCCCCTCACAACCAAGGGGCCGATAAGCCAGCCCGATCCAGGGCCCATGCGACACGCCAAACACAGAGTTGTGAGAAAGAACATAAACAGCAAACAGGAACAAATAAATATATAAACAATGTGGAACAACCCAACATGCAATAAATGAAGAAGGGAGGGTGGGAGGAAAAAACTGTCTCTGGCCCCCTCGTGCTACACGGAAGTCCCGGGCAGCCTTAAATGAAATCTTCCCGCCACCCCCAGGGACTTCTTGGAAGAAGAAGCCCTCTCCCATCTAACAAGATGGCAGTGAGGACAACCACCGCCCTGCAATCTGCCCGGCCAGTAAGTTGGCCAAGCCCATTCTTGAGTAAAGAGTAAGTTATAGCCCAGCACCGCTAGCTGTTCTTCCCTTTCTAGGCAGAATTCAATTGGTTAACTATGGTCTTTAAAGTCCTAAATCCTTGATCCAAACTATTGGGAAGATAATGGGCACATCTTCAGAGACAAATTATCAGGTCTATGGCAGATAAACAATGGACAGAGATGAATGCATCACCTTAATATAATCATTGACTGAGTTAACCAAAGTTGTGTTGTTATTGGTGATGTTTATTCATTCTGTCACTTCTGACTCTTTGTGAGCTCATGGACCAGCCCACGCCAAAGCTCCCTGTTGGCCGTGGCCACCCCCAGCTCCTTCAAGGTCAAGCCAGTCACTACAAGGATTTTTATTTCATATCAAAAGCATTGCATAAATTGGTATAAAACTGATAAAAATCGAAGGTGCACAGGCAGTTAAATATCTTTTGACCCAAAATGGGCGACAGCATTGTCTGTAGCCTCCAACAATTCCTCCTTTGTACATGAGGCAGGGCACAGTGGACAAGCATACAGATGCGGAGTTGTCTGTTCTGCTCCAAAGTCACACAAGATATGGGATTCTTTTAGGTAGTGCCATTTTGGCAGGTTGTCTTTTGATCTGCCCACTCCGCTTCAGAGTCTATTCCTGCTTTGTCCCTGAAGGAAGACACTTGCGGGGGGCCATCCAGTTGGGATTTCCTGGTTTAGCTGCCCAGAAGGATACCCTTGCTGTTGCTGGGGAGATGCCAAGAGGAGTGGTCGTTCTCATAAAGCTTTCTCTTGATTTGAGTCTACTAGGAGGAGGCTGGTAGCCATGTAGTGGGTGGCTTTCACAGTGTTCAACCTTATTTTCTCACATTTAGCAGCAACTTCCCGCTGCACATCGGGGGTGGGGGGCAATGCCAGCTAGCTTGTAGAGTTTATCAACAGGTGTAGGTTTAAGACATCCTGTGATTATTCTGCATGTTTCACTTCAAGGATAATATCTATTAGGCATGAGAAAAAAGTTATGAAAATGATTCGTTTCGTAAGAAATTCGTAAGAAATGCTACTTTCGAGTATTTCCGCACCTGGAACGCCAACCAGGAAGTGGACTTTCTTTTTCGAACTTCGGGGCCAGGATTTTCTTAAGTGTCGTTATTCGGTCGTAAGGGGCACCCTCATTCTCTCTCACCACCCTTCCGCCTCCCTTGCCAGTAAGTATTATGGCAAGGCAAGCCCTAAACTCGCTCCTTCTTTCGGCTGGAAGCCTGGAAAAATGTACACAGAGAGGATTACTCAGAAAAATCTGCAAAGGAGGGCACTTTGGATGAAGGGCCCTCCTTTGTGATTTACTTCTGAGTAAACCTCTCTGTTTACATTTTTTCCAGGCTTCCCTGCCTCTCCTGCCCTGCCAGGATCTAAAGCATCAAAGAGTATTGGGGTGAGAAACCAACCTAATGTATAATAGAATGAATGCTACTGTAAGTGCCTAATATTATAAGTAATCCAACTGGTCATACCTACATTCCATGCACATGCAATAATACAGCAGTAATAACAATAACAAGAGGTAAAATTCAAACCGAAGTATTCTGACTGGTCTCTCCTCATGCGGTGTAAACGGGCTCTTTTCTTATTAGCCTGGGAAATTAGCCAGGAAAAAGCCAGCGTTTGCTGCTTGGGAGCACACACATACATATTCTTTGGGGATTTGCTGCAGAATCCAGGGCTCATAGAGAAGATTCTGCAGCAAATCCCCCAAAGAATATGTATGTGTGTGCACCCAAGCAGAAAACGCTGGCTTTTCCCGGGCTAATTTCCGGGCTCACAGAGAAGAGCCCGTTTGCACCGCATGAGGCAGGGACCAGTCAGAATACTTCGGTTTGAATTTTACCTCTTCTTATACCCATTGTTATTACTGCTGTATTATTGCATGTGCATGGAATGTAGGTATATGACCAGCCTGGGCAAACTTGGGCCCTCGCTCCCTCGGGATCGGGGTGAGAGAGAGGCAGTGAGGAGCCAGGGGGGGCTCCTCCTCCTTTTCTTTTGCTGCTTCCAAGAATAGAATACCCCCTCACTCCCTCCCTCCTTCCCTCCCTCCTTCCTATTTGGAGAGTCCCATCTAGAATTCAGTGTGATTTATTCAAGTTTTGGCCTACAACTCCCAGAAATCCCAGCCAATTTACCAGCTGTTAGGATTTCTGGGAGTTGTAAACAAAACCATTTGGAATGCGCGCATGCGCTGGCATACGAACTACTAACGAATTTCGTTAGTAATTAAGTTACATTTTAGAAATTTTTGGAATTTTTTTTTGTAAGTCTTTCTTTTACTAATCAAAAAAAATCCCCCCCCCCCCATTTGATTTTAGAATCGCCATTTTTGGGTTCGAAACCATGCCTAATATCTATCCATCTTGCCCTTGGTCGTCCCCTCTTCCTTTTTCCTTCTATTTTCCCCGGCATCATTATCTTCTCCAAGCTTTCCTGTCTTCTCATTATGCGGTGGCGCAATGGGTTAAAGCTTTGTGCCAGCAGGACTGAAGACTGATAGTTTGGAAGTTTGAATCCAGCAAGAGTGCAGATGAGTTCCCTCTTTCAGCTCCAGCTCCCCATGTGGGGACATGAGAGAAGCCTCCCACAAGGATGGTAAAACATTAAAAAATCATGGTGCCCCTTGGACAACGTCCTTGCAGATGGCCAATTCTCTCACACCAGTTTCGCACACACACACACGCAGGCACACGCACGCACACACACACACACGCGCGCGCGCACACACACAAAATTATGTGGCCAAAGTACTTCATCTTTGCCTCTAATATCCTTTCCTCCAGCGAGCAGCTGGGCTTTATTTCCTGGTGTATGGACTGGTTGGATCTTCTTGCAGTCCAAGGCACTCTTAGCATTTTTCTCCAACACCACAGTTCAAAAGCGTCTCTCTTCCTTCGTTCAGCCTTCCTTATGGTCCAGTTTTCGCATCCATAGGTTACTAAGGGAATACCACTGCTTTAACTATGTGGATCTTCATTGTCAGTGTGATGTCTCTACTCTTCACTATTTTATCGAGATTGCCTCCACTTTTTCTCCCTCTATTTGCCAGTTCTCAATCAGTATGGTTGCCATCATCTTGGGTTTAACTGCAACCCAGTGTTTCACTGTGACTATTAGTAGATCTAAAAGAGTGATCTCTCTCGGCATTACTTTGAGAACGAAGATTCTTAGGAAGGACTCATCCCACGCTTTCTACAAGTGCGTTAATGACTAAAAAGGCCAATCTGAGATAGGCAAGTTTGGTTGCAGAAAGCACAGCAGAAAGTCTCCTTGGGTGATGTTGTTTCCAAGTTGCGGTTCTTTCTGCGTTGTCATTTCTCTTCGAGATCCGTTTGGCGTGTCTTCTTGAAAGAGGCAGCAGCATTGTGGATAGTACGTCTCCATGCCTCCCTATGTGAGGCCAGGGTGGACCATTGTTGGTGATCAATCTGGCCGAGCCTGAGATGTGGTTACAGGGAGTCCTTGTATCTCTTTTTTGTGCTGACCCGTGACAAGTATACTATAGAGTAGTATCTTTGGGAGGCGGTGGTCCTCCATCCTAGAGACATGCTCTGCCCAGCGCAGCTGTGTTCTCAATAGCATGGCCTCAATGTTGGTGATGCCTGCTTGCTCAAGGACAGCAACATTCGTCACATAGTCAGTCCGTGTATATTTAGGATTGTGCGAAGACAGCGCTGATGAAAGGGTTTGAGGAGTCATAGATGTTGGCAACCCATGTTTCAGACCCATATAGAAGAATAGAGAGTACGATAGCTCTGTACACACTGATTTTGGTGCTTTGCCTCAGGTGCTTGTTGCTCTAGATTCTTTTGTGAAGCCTTCCGAAAGCACTATATGCCTTTGCTAATCTATCTCTTTATCAATCTTGGCATCTGAAGTGATGATGCTTCTCAGGTAGGTGAACTGCTGAACGGACTTAAGCACAGATTTGCCTATGCTGATGTGGGGGTGATGGTGTTCTTCCTGTGGTGTGGGCAGGTAGAGGACTTCAGTTTTCTTCAGACTGACTTCCAGCCCAAACAGCTCTGCAGCTGTTGCAAAGCAGGATGTTTGGCACTACAGGGCTGCTTCTGAATAGGCGACAAGGGCAGCATCGTCAGCAAAAAGCAACTCACGGACTAGATAGTTTAGAGTTTTAGTGCGAGTCCTCAAATGGCTTAAGTTGAACAAGCTACCATCAATACGATAGCGTATATATATGCTGTCTTCTTCTTCGAGGTCTGCCGTAGCCTCAAAGAAGTTTCCCCCCTCTATTTGTCAGTTCTCAATCAGTCTGGTTGCCAGCATCTTGGGTTTTTTGATGTTTAACTGCAACCCAGCATTTGCACTTTCTTCTTTCACCTTGACTTTTAGTAGATCTAAAAGAGTGACCACACACTTGTTAAAAAGGTTTTTTTTAAATTTTCTAATAATGGCTTGGTTTTCTTTTTCACTAACACAAAGGCAATAACAAGTAGCTGGCTTATTCTCCTTCCCCAGTTTGATTTTCTCCATCTCTATTCTGGAAGGCATTCTTTTAACAAGAAAAGAAAGCACTTTTTCAATTAGAGCAATGGCAAGCCCTCTGTATCGATCCTCCCTCCCACTGAGCTTGGGTTGGGTCCTCCTACCTCTTCAGTGTGTTGGCCAACAGTCTTTGGGTGTGAAGACAAGCACTCTTTCACCGCTGGGCTCTTAAGAGGTTGCCGTATCTTTTCCAGGCAAGCTGGCTCATTCCTGAGACTTAATTAAAACCTAGTTCACTCCTTTATTCAATTTATGAGTCCTAGCCAGTAGGATTAAGCGATTACAGGCAAAAAGCCCCATTTGTGAAATACTCATAAGCTGAGGCTGCTCTGCTGCTCAGTTGTACTCCATTAAATTAATAAGGAATGAATGGGCTGATCCATTATGAATAAAGCTGTGGGGAGCCTCCCCTCGCCTTCGTTCTCAACGCGCTCTCCTCGGAGAACGTTTGTGTAAAAATGATTGCGTCCGTCTCCGTTCGACTGGAATTCTGCACAAGTGGAATGCATAAATTACTCTAAAGATGGGGGGGGGGGGGAGTTTATCTTTAAACATTAACTATTTGTGTGAATTAATAAGACCATTATAAAACCATTAACATTCAGTGTATTCTTTCACACACACGCGCACACAATGCGCATGGAAGCCAAATTCAACAATCGCTCCTAATTGCTATTCTTGTTCTGTGATCAAGCCGCGGCAGATTTTCCTTCATAGTCATAATATTTATGATCTATAATTTTTCTATTAAATTTTTGTTAAAAAAATTCCCACCTCTTTCCCTCGATTTTCAACATGCTCCGTAGTTTCACTTTTCTTCTTATGCATTATAATTAAATGCAAACAAGTGTCACTAAATGAAATGAAAAAGATAGTGTGCTTCCAAGAACTCAGAAATGCAGGAGAAATCCCTGTGGATGCATTAATGCAGGTGGAAGCTGTCTAACAACTACCTTTAAAAACTAATCATGTTTTCCATTTTTATTTATTTATTTATTTATTTGGATTTATCCATTGCCACTCCCACCCAGCCACTTCGGGGCGACTTACACATAGTAAAATATGGTTAAAACCGCATATATAAAATACATTAAAAGATACATTCAAAATCCTAAAACAATACAATAATCCGAACACACATAATAGCAGGTGTCAGAGAGCTTGAAGTTTCCAATAGCAGAGGGCCTGCAATTTAAAGGCCGAACGCCTGTTAGAATAACAAAATCTTCCAGGCCTTCCGAAAGGCCTGCAAGCTAGGAAGAGCACGGACTTCTGGAGGGAGCGCATTCCAAAATAATACGGAAAGCTCTCCTCCGTGTTGAAGTCAAGTGGAAGGACTTACAGCTGGTGGAAGGACGTACAGCAAGTGGAAGGACTTACCAGAAGGTTATGTGACTCTGAACGCAGTGGTCTAGTGGGACAGTATAGGGCAGGGTTGCTCACACCTTTTCAGCATGGGAGCTACTGATTAAAAAACCAAGTCCCAAAGATCACCTACCCAGAAATGTAAAACATATAACTATTTTCTTATTCATTTATTATTCATTTTTATGTACAGCTCCTTCCAGCAGGCTCGGGGCAGTTTACATAAAATGAAGTTATAAAACATCAACATTTCAATTTAATAACAACAATATAAAACAGAGCATAAAAATACATCCAACCACCCCATTTCTCCCACACTGCCATATTACCACACATATTATCAGCCAGGAAGCAAGAAGAGAGGCTGTTGAACTGCAAGGCCATTTAATACGCAGCAAGGTAAACAAAGGGACATGCATAAATACATCCAACCACCCCATTTCTCCCACACTGCCATATTACCTGTCATGATGCACGGATTTGACCGGCCCCTTAATCACACACACAGAGACGGACTGAAGGCTAACTACTTTATTGAATATATAAAAACAGTTCAAAAGGTATATTGTCCATAAAAATAGCAAAAGCAAATCCAAAGGCAAAAGGCAATCAAATGTCCAAAACAACTTGGTAAAGTTTCCAAAAGACTTGGCAAGGCTCCGCACAGCAATGCGGATTCAGGAACAAAGCAAGGTACAAGGTGCAAAACAAGACTTGGTAAGCCACTAGCCAACCTAGCTCCGTGGACCAGCTTAGCTTCACGTCTGCTCAGATGAGACGTGGCCGAAGTACTGAGGATTCATTCCCACAGATCCTCTACTTAATCTTCATGGCGAGGACCCCGACGCTCTAGGCTTCTCCTTCTCCAATCTGTGGTGCGGGACCTCGGCCTGTCTAGGCTATGGTACCAGCCTCTCCTGCTAGTCTCGATGTCCCGTCTCCTATCGAAAGTACGGCCTTGCCTCCCAACATCTGCTGCCCTATCTCCATGAGAGCTCTCCTCCCTAGATTCTTCCCAGCCGCTCTCTTCCATGTTTTCACTCAAAGGATCCTGTGAACCTCTCCCCCCTGGCCGTTCATAAGTTTCGCTATCACTGCTTTCCATTTGCACCTGGTTATCTGTCTCGTCGTAAGGGTCAGGCCAACCTTCATCCCAAGCCAAGCTTTCTGTGGGAGAAGGAGGCCCAGTGATGGGAAACTCTCCTTCTGCTAACCCTTCTAAATCCTCTTCAGAATCCATCTCCGCTGCTGCAGGCCCCAATGCCAATGGGACCCCCGGTCCTGTCCCCTGCCCCCCAGGCACAAACGAGAACTGCTGTGCTACATTACCACACATATTATCAGCCAGTAAGTAAGAAGAGAGGCTTTTGAACTGCAAGGCCATTTAATACTCAGCAAGGTAAACAAAGGTGCATGCAAAAATACATCCAACCACCCCATTTCTCCCACACTGCCATATTACCACACATATTATCAGCCAGAAATTAATAAGAGAGGCTTTTGAACTGCAAGGCCATTTAATACTCAGCAAGGTAAACAAAGAGGCATGCAAAAATGCATCCAACCACCCCATTTCTCCCACATTTCCATATTCCCCAATATATATTTCTCAAGGAACAAAGCAAGCAGAGAGGCTTTGGAGCTAAAAGGCCATTTTAAACATTAAAAATTAACAAAGAGACATGCCACAGAACAATCAAGCACCCACCCCAAAGACCGACCTTTGAGATGCGGTAAGGAAATGACCCCAAAGCGTCCTTCTCCTCCTCCTCCATCGTTGCTCCTATTTCCACGCCGCCAGCATGCGTGCCGCCTCCAAGAGCTCACGAGAAGTCCGAGAGGCAGAATGGGCACTTCTGCGCATCTTGTGCGCCAGCCATGTATCACACATCCAGGCCCGCCCCCTTTGGTCTCCTATGACTCTGAGTGGCTGGAGAAGGACGGAGGGAGGAGGAGGAATCCAAAAGAGGGGGCCCATTCTGCCTCTTGGACTCTGGAGCTTTTGGAGGCGGCGCGCGAGCAGGGAGCGGGGAGGAGCAACGACGGAGGACTTCTTTGCAGCATGCAGGGGCGCGTGAAGAGGACCAACAGCAAAAAACCTGGTCAGGGGCCTGAAGATCACCAGGATGAGGCCCGAAGATCACCCTGGTGATCGCGATCACCGTTCTGAGCACCCCTGGTATAGGGCGAGGCGGTCCCTTAGGTACACTGGCTCCAGACCATTCAAGGCCTTAAAAGTCAATAATAGCACTTTGAAGGTAATCCGGATTTCAATGTATGCAATATAAACAGAGATATAGAACCTCACCCTGCTATAAACAAAAGCAATGATTATCATCATCTTGTTTGGTTTTCATGGGGGTTGGAGAATCTTCAATCCTCATTGTGTTGAAAAGCCCCCTTTGACCAAAATATTGGCAAAGTCGCCCCCGCCCCCCAACCACATTCTGCATTACATTTTGTGTTATTAAGTCATCCTGAGACAATCTACCTCTATGTTCCAGGAAGGGATATCCTAACATCTTTGACATGAGTGCCTTTAATTGGAGGGAAAGGAAATATATCAAAAGGTGCCAAGTTACTTGTTGTCGCTCAAAACACCAGAGCTGCTTAATCTAGGCTCGATTGGAAGGATTAATAAACAAATTCTTGATTGAAGCTGCCAGTTCAAACTGTATTGGAAGCAGATTTATCCTTTGGCACCGCTCCAAAAGAAACTAATCATGGGAACTTCGCCGAGATTTACCGCTACCTCTTCTCTAGAAAGACTGAAGAGCCGCAAGGGGTGGGAGGGGGTGCGAGAACAAGAGCGAAGAGAATATTATAGCAGAAGTTGGGGGTAAAACACTGGCTGTCTTGGATTATTAATACTTTTCTCTGACACAGGAGCCTTGCATAAAGGAGTGGCCATAGGCTGGCATCCTGCAACCCAATTTATCTTCCATATATAAATGGCAATAATATAATGCAACATCTAGGATTTTATAGGGTAATCAAGTGGCAGTGTTGGGGATACAGGTACCAAAATAAGCTGTCACAGGTGACAACAGTGACCCCCACAGAAAAACAACATAAAATAAAATAAATTAAAAGTGAGGTAATCTGAGCTGGGAAAGTTCTTGTGTGTGCAAGCATGACACACCTTGCGCTAAGAACAACATGCAGACACAGTGGTTGGATAAAATTGGCCACAACTCAATTTATTGAAAAACAGGAACATAGGGTTGGCGGCCATGCATGGATCCTGGATCAGGGGGGCAGCCCCCCGAAAGTCCATAGTCGTATGCAAGCCTGGGGTGCGAGTGGCGCAATGCCTATCCACGGAAACTCAGCACCCCAGGGGCCCTGGGCATTATCCCCCTTACAACCAAGGGGTGATAAGCCAGCCTGATCCAGGGGCCATGCCACACGCCACACACCAAACATGGAGTTGCGACAAAGAACATAGCGAAACGTAAAACCAAGAACAGACAATAATGTGCAGGGAAACAAAAGACACCAACAAGCAATGCAATGAGTAGGGAGGGTGGGAGGAAAAACAAGACTGCCACTGCATGTGGCGAGGCAGTCCCTGGGCAGCCTTAAGTAAGCAGCCCCTCATTGGCCAGCCGACGAGGAATGGCCACCCCAGGGACTTCTGGGGGGAAGAAGCCCCCTCAAGCAAAGAAGATGGTGCGGGGGCACGCTGCCCCGCAACTCGCATGGTCGGTAAGTCAGCCACGCCTATGCCTATGCTGACGTGGGGATGATGGTGTTCTTCCTGTGTTGCGGGCTGGTAGAGGACTTCCGTTTCTTCAGGCTGACTTCCAGCCCAAACAGCCGTGGTAGTCGGCCACTCCCATTTTGAGAAGTAATCTGTAATTACTCCTCCCTCCCAAGTAATTGCTCACTCGTTACATATCAAACATTTAGTAGTTTGCTGTGTTGCCTGTTATAGTGCATGTTGCTTTTAGGATAAAATAAAATAATGGCATCACTTTTGCCAAAGTCTGCTCAGAATGACTACAGATTTGACTGTTCTTGTTTCAAGGCAAAGGTGTGCAAACATGGTGGATAAGTGGTCATCAAATTAAGTAATTTATTTAGTCAGTTTTTTTCTAGCTTCTCTTTGTTCATTTGCTGGATTTAGCTGAGTTAACAGCAGAAGATGAGATAGTGGAACACACTTCCCAATGAGATAAGATCAGCCTTGCATTTACCATTGTGTGCACTACTAGTTTTAGATCCTCTAGCTTTAGAACGAAGTCTACGTAGATTCAGTAACAGCTGAAACTGATAATAAGCACATACACACATATATTTAAACTGGGTTTTTTTTAAAAAGGCCTTAAGGTCCAATCTAAAGCCAGGAGGCAGCTATGTCTATTCCACAGCCCAATAAATTCCTTAATAAGAGTAGTATAGTCACAATAATGGGAAAAGGTGATTACATTCCACATAAAAATATAAAAGCTCGTTTGAACCTTAAGCTCCCTAGTGTCCCATTCCATAAACTTTTATTTAATATATAAAATCCCCTATCTAACATTTCATTGAAGGCCCTTCCTAACTTTAATATAAAATTTCTCTTCTGAGGAATATAATAATAAGAATGCAGAATGGCTCGTTGGTTTAGGAACTTAATAGAGGAGTTCTTCCATGAATCTGACAGAAGAACGCTCATACAGAAGATCAGAAGAGATCATCATAGGTTTTCATGTATTTTCACATGCATTTTAGGGGAAAATACTCATCCTCTGTTGTTTGATAGAGGAAAAGATGCCTGTGTGTTAAGTGAACATGGGAAGTTGTAATGCAATGTACAAGACCTTCTCCTTTTTCAGGACATATCATCTCTTTAAGAGCCAAAATGTCTATATTCCAATTTCCTGGAAATGGACTCATAACTGTCTTTCATGCATGTGGATATATTTTTCAGATGCTGTGGAGGTTGTTATTCCCTTCTGTCCTTTCCTTCTGTGCCTCCCCTCCCCTGACTTAACATAAAACCATTGAAACCACTCCATGCTTCATGGTGGGAAGGCAGGAATGGAGAAGTGCATACTAGGGGCGGATATCTCCGGTCGTTAACCTTAGAAAACCGTTATTATTTGGTATTAAAATCCATTTAGACCCTAATTTGACCTACAGCCAGCAACCCGGAAGTGACCTTTCTAAATCGAAACCGGGTCAGCCATTTCCGTAAAGGGCACGTTATTATGTCATTTTTATTTCCGCCCTTTCTTATCTTTAACCCACCTCAGCTCTCAACTGGCGAGAGGAGACTGGAGGGCAGTAGCACCCTCCACTCTCCTCTCGCCAGCTGGTAACCAAACCGGGGGGCAAAGATAACCCCCATTTGGTTCTCAGCTGGCGAGAGGGGAGTGTGGAAGGCAGCACCCTCCACTCTCCTCTCGCCAGCTGGCAACCAAATCAGGGGGGGGCAAAGATAACCCCCATTTGGTTCTCAGCTGGCGAGAGGGGAGTGGAAGGCATGCACACCATCCCTCCTCGCCAGCTGAGAATCAACCCACGTTAGAGATATTGCGGGTTGGTTCTGAGTTGGTGAGGGGGCATGGAGGTGGGCATCCCCTGTACACTGCGCATGCGTGGCAGCAATAACGAAATAATAACGAATTTCATTATTAATTACGTTACAGTTTCAAAATTTTTACAAACTTTTTCAGAACCCTTTCTATTTCGAAACAACAGCGGCAGTCCCCCCCAATGAGTTTAGAAACATTTTTTAATGGATCAACCACCCCTAGTGTATACCTACTAGAGTTGTGCATGGATCCATTTTAGCCATTTTACTTCAGCCAAACCAGCATTTTCGCCATAATGGCAAGGGCCCAGCTGTCACATTTTCTCATCTGTAATGGGACCACGTGGCAGCCGATCATGGCTCCTCCTCCCCTATCCGGCATCACAGTTACATCCTGACTTCAGTGTAATAGTAATCCCAACAAACAAAAAGAAAAGGCTCATTCTCAGAAAAATACCACCTAGCTACTTCTCCTCTAGAGTAGAAAGTAGAAACAACTTTAAGGAGACATTAAACCCAAAGCAGAAAGTGTGGTGGCGGTGGTGGTGGGGGTGGGGGTGTGGCAGGCATCACTGTAGGCAGGGCCTGTGGTGCAAATCAAGAGAAAAGAGAGGGCTTTTAAAAGGAAACCCCAGGTTAGGATAGCTCCAGGTCATTGTTCTTCCTTTGCTGGGAAGTGGGAAGCCTCCTTAAAAAACTGTGGAAAGCTGTGTGCAGGGAGAGAGCACACGCACTTGCAGCGCCTGTAGCGCCCATGTCCTATAGAGCAGTGTTTCCCAACCAGTGTGCCATAAGCGATCCTCAGGTGTGCTGTGGGAAATTACAGTGGAGAGAGAGAGAGAGAGAGAGAGAGAGAGAGAGAGAGAGAGAGAGAGAGAGAGCCTAGCAGGAAACTTCAGGCAGTGGAAATGAGGATTTCCTGGCTGAAGCAGCAATGCCAGCCAGCCTGGCTGCAGTCAGGGAGAGCCCTTGGCATCCAAAACTTCCCTCCCTCCCTCCCTCCCTCCTCTCTCTCTCCTTCCCTTCCTTTCTTCCCTCCCTCCCTCTGCGCACCAAGGGCTACTTGGCCGGACTGCGGCTCTTCCTGCTTCCTGGCTCCTGGGCACTCTTCTGCCCTCATCCCTTCTGGCAGCAAGGAGAAGAAGAGGGAGGAGGAGTCCGTGGGAGCTGCCCCCCGTCCGACCCTGCTCCCGGAGGCTTGAGGCGAGGCTGTCTGCCCTCAAGTCCCTCCGCGCCGGGGAAGGGGAGCAACCCCTCATCTCCTGGCCTCTGCTGGCTGGGCTCCGGGTTTGCTGCAGAGCAGAGCAGAGGCCGGGATGTGCAGCTCCACAGCCCAGCTTGGTTCCTTCCTGATCTGGCCCCAAGGCAAAAGCAGGGAAGCTGAAGGGACGCGCAGGGGGGCACTCCAGGGGGGGCTGAACCCCTTTGGGAAGGATAGCTGGTGGTGGCGACGGCTGCGAGCCTCCGGCACAGTTTGTTCCAAGGTTCGGAGCCACCCCGTGTGCTCAATTCCTATTCGTCCTGCTCAGCCGAGCCCGCGCGAGCTTCGGCCACTCAGCGCAGCCCTCCCCCACGGGACGGTGATGGGCCCCCTGCGTGTGGGCCTCCCGGGGGAGGGGGGTTTGACAGAAGCAGCAGCATCACAAGGGGGGAGGGTGACAGTTAGAAAAATGACAGAGTGTTATTTTGTATCATTTTGGTTGGTGGTGTGCCCCAGGTTTTTGTAAATGTAAAAAATGTTCCTGCTGCTCAAAAGAGGTTGAAAAACACTGCTATAGAGTACTAGAAACAACTTCAATAAAGCATTAAACCTAGGTCTCCTCTACAGACCAAAAGGAAAGGATTCCAGAAAGAATGGTACCTTAACTCTGATGTTTTTTAACCCAGTCTTTAATGAAGGATATAAGGACAAACAATGCAATTGCCTAAAATGACGGGAAGAGGAGCCTAGGGAGCCCCCCTATTGCCACGAAGGGGAAGGATCTAGCCATATTATTTGGCTGCAGTCTGAAAATGCCATCTGGCTGCACACCGTTTTCAGGAGGTGCGTGAAAATGGATATGCGGGTCTACTGGTATCCGGCCAGGAGAAAAGGATCGAGGTTCCGCCAAAATGTACAAGCTTACTACCTAAATCTCCAGGTACTGTACACAATGATAACATAAGTATTCACAATGGCTTAGAGTTCCTTTGGGAATTTCACAGCTACGGTAGTCATTGCTCATCTGGCGAATGAAAGGTACCAGATGCTTCTCTGATTCTACCTGTGTGTTATGAAGCATGAGATGACCGTGTAGGTTAGCTTCAAGGGCTTTCCAGTAAGTCAAGAGGCTAGAATATGGTCCAATACAGCATCACTCTGTCTCATATGGATAATAAAGTGATACTTGTTGCGTTGAGGCCAATAAGTGCTCGGACTTTGGTTTCTGCATGACAAGAGGAATGCCCAAGTTGCAAAGTTTGCCCCCACCCCCCTGTGCCAACCATAGCATGTTTAGCCTATGCCTCAAATGACTACTCACAGAAGGAAAAGATAGTGGAGGGCAGGTAATTGAAAAACAAAAAAAATGAAGGTCAATATATAATCTTACACTTGTTCTTTAAACAACTGTAAACATTAGAAAAGAAAATAGGTAGAAAAAAATAAAATGCAAAGATACAGAATGGGGGACATGAGCCAACAATGTGATGCGGTGGCAAAAAAAAAAAGCCAACGGGATTTCGACTTGCATAAATAGGATTATAGTGTCTAGATCCAGGGAAATCATGCTGCCCATGCTCTATTCTGCCTTGGTTAGACCACATCTGGAATACTGTGTCCAATTCTGGGCACCACAATTGAAGGGCGATGTTGACAAGCTGGAATGTGTCCAGAGGCCGGCGACTAAAATGATCAAGGACTGGAGAACAAGCCCTATGATTCCAGGTTTCCAGTTGCTCCTCAAATGGTCCTCTGGCGCACAAAGCCCTGGGGTCCCCAGAGATTACAGTCTTTGGGTGAAGGGCTGGCCTTCCTATCACTGCAATCACTGCAATCCTGGCTTGAGAGCGTAGGATAGGCTATATGGAACAAAGGTGCTTTGTCTGAGCGGTAGCTCCAGATTTCCGCCTGCTTCGTCCATGTGCTATGCTTGGAATGGTCAAAGAGAGGAGGTCCTGCCCCTCAGATGACCTCAGAAAAGAGAGGCGTTCAGGGTGATGATGCCAGGTTTGGAGCCAGGCACAACTCCTCCCACCACAGTCCACATGGCTAAACAATAGGACAAAGGACTTGCAGGTAAAGGCCAAATAGGTACATAATGCAGTACCAAACAGGCCCAGTGGGAGCCGGAACAAACTTCCTGACTATGAGAGCTGTTCAGCAGTGGAACTCCCTGCCCCAGAGTGTGGTGGAGGCTCCTTCTTTGGAGGCTTTTAAACAAAGGCTGGATGGCCATCTGTCGGGGCTGCTTTGAATGCGATTTCCCTGCTTCTTGGCAGGGAGTTGGACTGGATGGCCCATGAGGGCTCTTCTAACTCTATGATTCAATAAATGATTTCTGTGTTCTCTTGTAGCTTATCGCTCCCTCATTTTAGATATATAGCTCATCTGTCGCCAGAAAGACTTCCAACTTTGGTTGCTGTGTCTAAGAAATAAACCCATCCATGATTTTCTTCTAAGCCATATTGCAAATGGATTTGTTGTATTCCAGTCTATGAAAATGTGCAGTCCCATTTTGGCAAGCGCTTGCCTTGCGCCCAGCAAGTTGACATTAAATGGAGCTATGGTACTTTTAATAACATCTTTACGCACTTTGATGCCAGGACCGAAGATTTAGAAGGTGCCTCAGCAGGTTGAGTGCATTAGGAAATCCATCTAGAAGGTTTAGCAAGGTAAATGCGGTAAACCAAAGCAACTGGAAACTACCTTTTGTGTATAAATCTCAGCATACGGGGTCCAGGCGTACAAGCATAGCAGTGTTCACTGCTGCCAAGCAGAAAAAACTTGGTCGCATTTAAACTAAAAACTTGTTGGCACCAGGAGGAGGAAACATGATTTAAAGAAAGATCATATTTTCTCACCATGTGAAATCAATGTGGCATGAACATTCTCCCTCCAAATGAATGGTTAATGTATGAAGTGAAAAGTTTGTTTTAATACCTGGGTAGACCAGGCAGCCATCGGGGAGCTTTCAGAACAGTAGCTGCTCCATAATATAGAGCAGTGTTTCCCAACCAGTGTGCCGTGGCACACTAGTGTGCTGTGAGCGATCATCAGATGTGCCGTGGGAAATTGGAACCTCTAATACCCTTTCTTCCCCCTCCTGCCCACAGTGCTCTCTGGGTTTAGATGAACTACAACTTCGAAACTCAAGGTCAATTCCCAAGCAAACCCTTTCAGTACTTTCTGTTGGTAATGAGAGTTCAATATGCCAAGTTTGGTTCAATTCTATTGTTGCAAGAGTTCAGGATGCTCTTTGATTGCGTGTTAACTATAAATCCCAGAAACTCTAACGGCCAAATGTCAAGGTCTATTTTCCCCAAACTCCATCTGTGTTCACATTTGGGCATATTGAGTATTCATGCCAAGTTTGGTCCTGATCCAACATTGTTTCAGTCCACAGTGCTCTCTGGATATAGGTGAACTACAACTCCAAAACCCAAGGCCAATGCCCACCAAACTCTTATAGCATTTTCTCTTGGTTATGGGAGTTCTGTGTGGGAAGTTTGTGTCTTTCAGCCATTCCTGCCAGGATATCTATGTTGTGTTCATCGAAACAGGCCCAGGTTTCACACTGAGTGTATAAATACATTTAAAAACATATTCACTATATGTATTACTGTGTTAGAGTGTCATTTTGGTTGGTGGTGCCCCAGGATTTTGTAAATGTAAAAAATGTGCTGCGGTTCAAAAAAGGTTGAAAAACACTGATATAGAATGCCATTTTCTGGTATAGGTGTTTGAACAGCAATGTATTTCATCAGTGCTTTGGAATACAGACGGGGAAACGTATGATCAGAATCCTGATAAAGGTTGAGTATCCCTCAACTGAAATGTTTGGGGCTGAAAGTCATTGGATTTTTCCAGATTTTGGAATACCCGTACTTGCATATACATACTAGGCCTGGGTCATCCCAAAAAATAAAAGGTTCAAAAATTGTTCTGGATGCAGGGGATGCTGGTGCTTCAAATCCGATTAACTTCCGAAATTTTACCCCAAAATTTCGGAACTTTCGGAATTTCAAAATTTCAAAATGGCTTTGTTAATGGCGAACACGCATATTTAACCCAGTTTGGACGCGGATGCCTTCCCTCCGCTCACAACTGGGGTGACAGCCGTGTTTAACGCGGTTGTCGCCCCAGTTCTGAGTGGAGAGAAGGCATCTGCATCCAAACTGGGTATTTAACCCAGTTTGGACGCACAGATGCCTTCCCTCCGCTCAGAACTGGGGCGACAGCCGCACATGGAAGGGAAGGCCAGGGAAGGGAAACCCACCAACTCCTTTCCAAAAATGGCAGTGGTGGCTTCAAAATGGCAAATTCACTTCCGGATTGCTTACATCGGTTCAAAACCACTTCAAAAGTGAATTTAATCTGAATTCATTCTGATTTTATGAACATTCCGACGGACCTACCCAGGCCTAATACATACATAACAAGATATTTTAGCAATTGGATCCAAGTCTAAACACGAACCTAACTTACTGTATGCATCCTCTACACCTTATACACCTAGCCTATATACACCTTATACACCTAGCCTTCATCTACACTTATACACCAAGCCAGCTGCACTCCTGATCAGTCGCAAGGCTAAACAGGGTATAGGGTTACATGGGGTTGCACTCCCCTTGAAGGCATAGGTTCACAGCTTGAGGGTCCTCTTGGACTCATTGCTGAGCCTGAAATCTCAGGTTGTGGTGGCGGCTAGGGTGGCTTTTGCACAATTAAAACCAGCTGTGCCCATACCTTGGAAAGGCAGTCTTGTCCACAGTGGTCCACATTCTTGTTACATCTAGGATAGACTACCGCAATGTGCTCTATGTGGGTTTGCCTTTGAAGACTGTTCAGAAGCTTCAAATAGTCCAACAAGAGGCAGCAAGGTTAGTAACTGGGGTGGCATATAGGGAGCACACAACTCCTATGTTGCATCAGCTCCACTGGTTGCCTGTTTGCTACCGGGCACAATTCAAAGTGCTAGCTTTGGCCTATAAATAAAGCCCTAAACAGCCCTGGTCCGGTTTACCTGTCCAAACGCATCTCCCTCTATGATTAAGATCTTCCAAGGAAGCCCTGGTCTCAGTCCTGCCACCTTCACAGGCAGGATAGGTGGGGACGAGAGACAGGGCCTTCTCAGTGATTGCCCCTCCACTATGGAATTCCCTCCCTGGTGAGATTAGATCAGCCCCTTTCCTCCTGTCCTTCAGAAAGATGGTAAAAGCTTGGCTGTGGGAACAAACCTTTCAGACAGTGCAATAAGGCAACAATAGGAAACTCTACCCTTCTGACCGCATCCGGTATGGCTGATTTGAGATGGTTTTAAGCAATTGATTTTAAAGTGTAAATAACCCATTTTAGTGCTTGTGTATAAAGGTAAGGTAAGTTTTTCCCCTGACATTAATTCCAGTCATGTCTGACAGGGGGTTGCTGCTCATCTCAATTTCTAAGTCAAAGAGCTGGCGTTGTCCATAGACACCTCCAAGGTCATGAGGCTGGCATGACTGCATGGCGCGCCTTTACCTTCCTACCAGAACGGTACCTATTTACCTACTCACATTTGCATATTTTCAAACTGCTAGGTTGGCAGAAGCTGGGGCTAACAGCGGGAGCTCACGTAGTTCACCGGCGCCGCTTCCAGAATCGCCTGGATCTGAACCCCGAATGAGTGATTTATCTTTCCCTGATCAGTCAATCTGTTAATTTCTAAGAAGCTCAATGGTTTAACCCATAGTTTATTTATGTTCCAGCATTGAATGTTTGCCGTATATATGTTGTGCTCCATCCTGAGTCCCCCTCAGGGTGAGAAGGGTGCAATATAAAAGCTTTAAATAAATAATAATAATAAAGTAATATATACATACTGTATATACATGCATACACATTGTTTTAAAATAATGTTGTGCATGAAGCAAACTTTGTGTACAGTGAACTGTCGGAAAGCAAATATGTCCGTATCTCAGCCACCCATGTGGACAGTTTTGGGTGCTGGAGCATTAAGTAATGCAGTGATGTACATGTGCTCTCTGTTCACATACAGGCTATTTTGAGAAAGTATAAAGGGCTATTCTGTAACCTATGATCCCTTCCCCTTCCAGCTTCCATATATTGTAGAGTGGCTGAACTGAACAGGTCACAAGAGAAGGAAAGAAGAAGGTTATCATCAATAGCTTGTAGCGGTAAGGAGAGACTGGCCCTATGACCCGGTCCTTTTTCTCCCTTTCCTTGCCTCCCATGGCTGCTTAACAGATGTAGTATTGGCTCTTTGAAGCTTAGTCTGGGTAGAATCACATAGCAGGGCATGCAAAGGAGTTATGCTCCATCTGATCCATGCAGGATCTCAGTTTATGATTTGCATTCTTCCGCATCTGATGTATTTAAAAACAGATATTCTTTCTCTTCTGAATCCACACTTGATTGTCCATTGTGCCAATATATGTGGTAGTGGAAGCTGCTCGGAAGAGAAGAAATGGCCTAAAGGAAATGGTCCATAAATGTATTTGCTCACTTGACCATAGTGAGGGCATCATTTAAATTAGAAATCCACAGCATCAAGGAGAATCTCTGTGCTCTTTTGGCTCTCCCAAACAGTATGCTGAGCCCTGAACGTATCTGGAAAGCATAAAGGCTTCTTTCTGTCTCTGAGATTCATAACCGGCATAATCTTTTAACCTCAACATCACAGTTCAGAGTTGGGTAGGCACATAAGCCTTTCCTCTATCACTGTGTACCAGGTCTTTAGCAAGGCATATCGTCAAACAAGAACCTCCTACTGCAGGGGGAACACGTTCACGGCAAACTACACTAACAATATGTCTTCCAATGTTTTGTTTTGCGTGTTTGTATAATTCCTTTATTACATTTATACTCTACTCTCCAGTGCAAAAAGGCTCCCAGAGTAGTTTACAAACTATTTTTGGCAGTTCCCTGCTCTCTGGATTACCATCTAAATAAGATATGAGACATAAGGGAAAGGGAATGTTTGTAGAGCAGGGAACAAAATCCAACATACAGTGGTCCATAACTTATTGCGGTAGTTACGTTCCAAGACCACCTGCCATTAGTGAAATTCCGCGAAGTAGGGACACCCTCTCACCTTCCCTCCCTGCCCTCCTTACGTTCCTCTTCCTCCTCCTCGCCGCCGCATGGGGCCTGTGGCGTCCCGCCCAGGGCCTGGAAAGGGGCTTTGAGAAATGGAGAAGCTTCTATAGGACCCTGGGAGTAGAATTCTAGCTTTCCCATAAAAATAAAACACGGAGAATTTTGAGCAATGAGTTCAGGACCCAGAAAAGGTGAAATCAAAACAATGATTTATTTGTTTACAATAAGTAAAAACTGAGGGTCCAAAAAGCTTGAAGTAGGTTGCAAAAAAGGGTCCTTTAAACAAAGGGATTGCGTTCGCTTGCCTTTGTTGCAGAGTGAAGGTACCTTTCTTCGATTCCAGGTGTCCTTTGTTGCTCCAAATGGTCCTCTGACACACGAAGTTCTGAGGTCCCCAGAGATTACAGTCTTTGGCTGAAGGGCTGGCCTTCCTTTCACTGCAATCTTGGCTTGAGAGCGTTGGGAAAAAGCTATACGTGGACAAAGATGCATTGTATAAGCGAGCTTCAGATTTCCACTTGCTTCATCCATGTGCTCTTCCTTGGAATGGAGGCAGAAAGGAAGTCCACCCCCCCCCCCCAGGTAAACTCAGGAAGGGGAGGAGTTCAGGGTGGTGCTGCCAGGTTTGGAGACAAGACACAGCTCCACCCCTAAGTGCCCACATGGCCACAACAATAGAACAAAAGCCTTGCAGGTGAGGGCAGCAAAATACAAATACAGATAATATCAGCCTCGTGGGGGCGCCACAGGACCTCTTGCTGTCGCTTGGGCCCCGCAACATCTCCTCAGTTCCAGGGACCAAGTGACAGCAAGAGGCCCCATGCGGCGATGAGGAGGAGGAAGAGGAAAGTAAGGAGGGTGAGGGGGAGGCTCTTTGTTTTCCCTCATCCTCCTTGCCTTTCTCATCCTCCTCCTCATTTCCTCGTGGGCCTCTTGCTGCCACTTGGACCCCACGACGCCTCCTCAATCCTCAGTATTCCCTCGCTATTTGAATTCTTTTTTATTTCAAAAAGCACAAAACAGAGAGTCCGCGATAAGTGAACCACGAAGTAGCGAGGGACCACCATACATTGGTTGTTCTTCTAGCCCTCAGAAGCAAGAACAAAGGCAATTGGGATGGAAGGAAAACCTCTTACCGCTTACTGGGGCCATGGCACGATGGAGCTTTGGCTGGCTGTTCCTCTCTCCCTTAGAGCCCAGAACAATGGCAGTTGGGATGGAGAGGAAACCATTGGAGCCAAGACCTGATGTAGCTGTTTCTGGCAGCTCTTTTCGCCCTCAGAAGCTAGAATAATGGCTGTTAAGATGGAGGGAAAATCTCATACAAGCCGCGGATGCCAAGGCATGATGGAGCAATGGCTGGCTGCTCTTTCCTCCCTTAGAGCACAGAACAATGAAGTTAGTATGGAGGGAAAACTATTGGGGCCAAGGCCTGATGTAGCTGTGCCTGGCTATTCTTCCCTCCATCAGGAGCTCTTCACTCTCTCCAGACCCTTCCATACAGGTCCCATAATGCAGGAGCTCCTGTGATTTTACTGGAGGCATCCAAACGACATCTCTGGTAAAACCAAATCAATTCAGCTGAAATAATTTGATACTGCATTAGACTCAGTTCTTCCTGAAAGACCTGGGTGTAATGCAGTATGGCCCTGTGGGGATTGAGGGGACTACTGAGGGATCCGTCCACACAGCCCCCTCGGGTTTTCCAAGCTGAGTCAGCCCTGAAAACCCTGAGGGCACCAACCCCTCCAAAAAACCCCCTTTTAAAATGAAAGAACTTACCCAGCCACCATTAAACTACTGCTGGAGCTCTCCTGGCACTTGAGAAGGATGGAAGAAGGGGGGGTGGAAGGAAGGGGGATGGATTGGGTGTCTCAGTGCTCTCCTGGAAGGTGCCGGGAGAGCATCTTGTGGCGTCCCACCCAGGGCCTGGAAAGGGGCTTTAAGAAATGGACGAATTCTAAAAACCCTGGGGGTAGAAAGAAAACCTGGAGTCTTTAAGCAATAAGTGCAGGACCCAGAAAAGGTGAACTCAAAACAATGGTTTATTTATTTACAATCAGTAAATACTGATGGTCCAAAAAGCTTGAAGTGGGTTGCAAAAAGAGTCCTTTAAACAAAGGGAAACATTCACTTGCCTCATGCAGAATGAAGGTACCTTTCTTCTGATTCCAGGGTTCCTTTGTTGCTCCCAAATGGTCCTCCGACACACGAAGTTCTGAGGTCCCCAGAGATTACAGTCTTTGGTGAAGGGCTGGCCTTCCTTTCACGGCAATCCTGGCTTGAGAATGTTGGTGGAAAGCTATACGTGGACAAAGATGCGTTGTCTAAGCGAGCTTAAGATTTCCGCCTACTTTGTCCATAAGCTATCCTTGGAATGGCCAAAGAGAGGACGTCCTGCCCCTCAGGTGACCTCAGAAAGGGGAGGTGTTCAGGGTGATGATGCCTGGTGGGCACCAAGACAAAGCTCCTTCTATCAAGTGTCCACAAGGCAGAACAAAAGCCATGCAGGTAAATGGCAAACAGGTACACAATACAAATGCAAAACAATGCAAATGCAAACCAAGCCCCGTTGGGGGCGCCATACATCTAGACACCCCCATGGAAAGCGTGGGCTTTTGGGGCTGGTGTGCAGACTGAAGTCCACCCCACCAGTTTTGCAGATTTTTCCACTATGTGGAAGTGGTCCTAGAAGTCCCTCTTGCTAGCCACTGCAGCCAAGACACAATGGATCCGTGCCCCAATGTTACCGCCAAAGTTGTGACTTGGAAGTATAAAGCTCACCATTTCCCTATCTGAGAAGCAAGGAGCACATCTTCCCTCAGTGCCCTCCAAATAACTCACACAGTTTTTATGTTATGCTAACCTTCCTGCACTGAAGTGTGGAAAATTCAGGGGGGAACGAAACCCCACCTCGCAGCATCAATGTAATGTACATTATTGTCAGCTGAAAGTCTGCCAAAATGACCTATAAACAATCATGAGTGTTATTTTGCCTAAAGTGGAAGCATTGTACCTGAAAGAAAAAGAATGCTGTACAATATTGCTTGGTTTAATAAATCCTAGAAGTGGAGCGAGATACTTTACTACGACTGTTCTCTTAACCAGTCATTGACTGGAAGTGGTCGTAAAAGAAACAAAGAGCACCCTCGCCTTGTTAATATAATTTGCATTACATATTCATAAACCGTTTTATAAACTCCCCAAAATTCAATTGTACTGAAAGCGCATAATGGTCGAGCGACCATACTGAAAACAGGCAGCATGTTCCGGAATTAACGGCACAATGAATGAAATGCTTTGCCTATAATAAACCCATTCAGATATAAATTATGGGAGAGTAGATGAAATGTTTGTTGAGCAATAAAGCTTGCAGCCGTACATGCGGAATTGAATGGGGTTTATCATAAAATATTGTGGAGGAGATGGCCTAAATACTTGTTACAAATTGAGTGAATTAAAAATAATCCAAGCACGCTTTGGAGATGCTGGATTTTAGGAAATAAATTCATAAGCTATTTAGTTACAATGACCCAGTGTCCTCTGAAGCCAAGTTGTGTGTGTGTATTGTGTGTGCGTGTGTGTTGGGGGGGGGTAAAAAGGAGGGAATAATATAAATTAAATCAAAATGAAGTGACTTCTGGGAGGGCTGCACCAATGATGTCTTAATTTTCAGCGTCCAACATTTGTCAAATAAACTATCTCTCGGCTGGAGACAGTTGGATCAAACGGTTACTTGGAAGGGAAGAGATGGAACTTGGCAAAACAATGTTTGGTTAGTTGGTTTCCTTAGGAAATGTTTGTTGAGACTTGTGTATGGAGTGTTGGAAAGATGATACCCTGGCTCAACCAGCAAGAAAGATTCAGTGTGTGTTTTGTGTTTTGCCCAAATTCCTCACCAGATATTTTCCCCTAGAAAGCTCACTGGTAGTAATCCTGGGAGGTTGCAGAGACGAGTGTTTGCCATGCAATAGTCAGTTGACAATCTATCACAGAGAATTCCTTAGGTGATACCAACCCCTCAACCATTAGGCTTGTGCATTTCAGCTGAACCCCAATCCATTTCTGCTGGCTGGATTCTGGTAGACTGGCTGGATTCTGGTAGACCCCCATATCCATTTTCATGTGCCTCCCATAAACGGATGGGTAGCCAGTAGGCATGAGAAAAATGAAACGGAAATTAAAAAGGATTCGTAAGAGATTCGTATGTAATGGGACTTTTGAGGTTTTACGGATCGCTACGCGATCCCGAAGTAGACTTCCTTTACGGTCCTTGAGGCCAACAATTTGCGTTATGATCGTAAGAAATTCTTAAGTATTAATTAATTAATTATTGTACTACTCACTTCTCCCTGTCTTCTCCCCCTCATTTCCTTCCCGCCTTCATTCAGCTTCTTCTTTTTCCCGCATTTCTATGGGGAACTGGAAGTGACGCTGCTGCTAGGTAGGCAAATGCATTCTGGAAAGGGTAGTCCTCCAGGCTTCCCCCCCCCCCCTCCTTCTCTTCCCCGTTGCTCTGCTGCCATGCCCCATCGCAGGGGCCAGCTTCACACACACACACACGCGCCTGCTGCCATGCCCCATCGGGCCTGCTTCACACACGCACACACACACACACACACGCCCTCCTCTCTCTCAGGCTTTCCCCCTCCTTCTCTTCCCCGTTGCTCTGCTGCCATGCCCCATCGCAGGGGCCTGCTTCACACACACACACACGCGCGCACGCTTCTCCTCCTCTCTCTCCCTGCGCTCTCTCAGATGCTTCTCTTCCCCGTTGCTCTGCCATGCCCCATCGCAGGGGCCAGCTTCAGCCCTCCAGGTACGTGTTTTGGACTTCAGCTCCCACCATTCCTCACAGCCTCAGGCCTCTTCCTTTTCCTCTCAGCCTGGGCAAACTTGGGCCCTCGCTCCCTCAGGATCGGGGTGAGAGAGAGGCAGCGAGGAGCGAGGGGGGCTCCTCCTCCTTTTCTTTTGCTGCTTCCAAGAATAGAATATCCACTCCCTCCCTCCCTTCCTCCTTCCCTCCCTCCTTCCTATTTGGAGAGTTCCATCTAGAATTCAGTGTGGTTTATTCAAGTTTTGGCCTACAACTCCCAGAAATCCCAGCCAATTTACCAGCTGTTAGGATTTCTGGGAGTTGTAGGCCAAAACCATCTGGAATGCGCATGCTCTGGCATACGAATTACTAACGAATTTCGTTAGTACTTAAGTTACATATCTGAAATTTTTTGGGAAATTTTTGTAAGTCTTTCTTTTACTAATAAAAAAATCCCCCCATTTGATATAAGAATCGCCATTTTAGGATTCTAAACCATGCCTAGTAGCCAGATAGCTGTTTTCAATCCACAGCCAAAAAATGTGGCTAGATCCACCCCATTGATTGCAATGGGGAACTTACAAGGTTCCCCTTTTCATTCCTGGGATCCTTTGCTTTCTTCCTTTCAAGGAAACTGGGGTTGGGGAAAGGGTCAAGACGATGACAGTCACCCCAGCATGGAGACAGATGAACATTTATTTTCTGGTCACTTGGTTATTCACAGACACATTCAAAATTTTAACATGTAGCCAATAGCCACCTCTCATTTAATTCATGCTCTCTGTGCCCAATGGGCTTTGGATGTCTGTAAACAGTTCACTTTTCAAGTTAAAATGTAACTTTTTTTTACATTCACAAAATCCTGGGGCACACCACCAACCAAAATGACACAAAATTACACTCGAACACAGTAATACATATAGTTAATATGTTTTTAAATGTATTTATACACTCAGTGTGAAACCTGGGCCTGTTTCGATGAACACAACATATATATGACTTCCTCTCACATACTTACACATGGCTATCATGTCTTCTCTCAGCCTTCTCTTCTTCAGGCTAAACATGCCCAGCTCTTCAAGCCGCTCCTCATAGGGCTTGTTCTCTAGACCCTTGTGAAATTTCACCCCGAGTGAAACTTGCTTCTAGATAACTATGGATGTCATGAAGCTATTATAAACAGTTCCTGGGGGGGGGGGGGGACTCTCGTAAAATCCAGTAAAATAGTAAAAAAATAAACATTTCCAAGTGGAGAGGCTCAATTTGTTTCTTGGAAATCTGTGAATGCTTCAGCCTCCCAATGCTCCCAGGTTCGCTCCTCACTGCCCAATTCACTGACGTGGAGCTTCCGGCTTTCGGCGGAGCCCTTCCTTTGCCTCGGGGAGGATCTTTGGGGAAGGAAAGAGGGAGAAAGAGCTGCTAGGAGGGGGAGGACTGCCAATTTCCCATGGCACACTTGCTGATCCCTCACGGCACACTGGTTGGGAAACACTGCCTTAGGTGATACCAACCCCTCAACCATTAGGCTTGTGCATTTCAGCTGAACTTCAATCCATTTCTGCTGACTGGATTCTGGTAGACCTCCATATCTATTTTATTTATTTATTTATTTATTTATTTATTTATTTATTGTTCACTTTTATATACCTCTCCTCCCTGCAGGCTCGGGGCGGTTTACATAAAACAACAGTAAAAATACAGATAAAACACTTTGTTATATAAAACACAAGGACGTGGTCAGAGTTGTCAGCAGCCGCTTAAATTGAAGGCCTGCTTTAAAAGGGTCATCTTGCAGGCCCTCCGGAAGGGGGCTAACCTTGTGATAGCCCAAACGTCGTCTGGTAACACGTCCCATAGTGTCGGCGCCACTACAGAGAAGGCTCTTTGTCTTGTTACGGAAAGGCGGCAGGAACGGATTGATGGAATCATCAGAAGATTTTGTTCTTCTGAGCGCAGCGATCTCGGGAACATATGGGGTGAGGCGGTCCCTCAGGTACACTGGCCCTAGACCATACAAGGCCTTGAAGGTCAACACTAGCACCTTGAAAACAATCCGGTACTCTATTGGTAGCCAGTGCAATTGCTGTAAGATTGGTGTGATGTGCTCTCTCGCAGGTGCTCCCACCAGCAATCGAGCAGCAGCTTTTTGCACCAGCTTGAGTTTCCGGGTTGTCGACAAGGGAAGGCCAATGTAGAGGGCATTATAGTAGTCTAGCCTCGAGCTGACCGTCGCCTGGATCACCGTAACTAGGTAATTCCTGGATAGTTAAGGAGCCAGTCGCCTAGCCTGCCGGAGATAGAAGAATGCAGACCTGCTAACCGTGGAGATCTGAGTCTCCATCGATAGCCATGGGTCTAATTGGACCCCCAGGCTTTTTACCAAAGATGACGGGCTTAACCGCTCGCCATCCAGGGTAGGCAACTGGCACTCAGCAATACCAGGACAACCCAGCCATAGGATCTCCGTCTTCAATGGATTCACCTTCAACCGGCTAGTACGCAGCCATCCAGTCACGGCTTCAAGGCATTTGTGGCAACAATCGGGTACGGTGTCAGTGGATTGGCTGCCCTCCGCATTGGACCTAAGGCGCCCTTCAGACACCCAAACGGGGGTTATCTTTAACCCCCGTTTGTGTGTCAGATGGTGACAGGAGGGTGGAAGGTGCAGCCTGGCACCCTCCTCTCGCCAGCCGAGACCCAAACGGGGGTTATTTTTAACCCATGTTTTGGTGTCATCTGGCGAGAGGAGATGCTGCATTCCGCTCCCCTCTCACCAGCTGACAACCAAAGGCGGAAACAACCTAATAACACGCCCTTTACATAAATGGCTGACCCAGTTTCGATTTAGAAAGGTCACTTCCGGGTTGGATGACGAAGGTCAAAATAATTTCAAATACGAAAAATTAACGAAAATCAAAGTATTAGGGCCAGATATATCCACCCCTAATATCTATATCAATCTCCTGTGTGTGTGTGTGTGTGTGTGTGAAATTAACAAATAGCAAATTTTTGTGCTATTTTGTTTAGTTCTCAAAATAAATGTGATCTATATCCAAATGGTAGTTTAGAAGTTTTTAGACTGGACTAGAATTTTCTGCCTAAAAGTCTAGGGTTTTCTAAAAAAAAAACATTGTATTATGCCAAAAGACAAAAAAAAACTTTCACAAGGAAGAACTCACTTGAAGCATCACCAATGAGAAGACTCTCTCTATTATTCACCCCCTTCCTTGTGTGCATGGAAACACCATGCAAATGGGCCATGATAGTTCTTGAATGTAGAAGTAAGCAGTTAAAATCATAGAATCATAGAGTTGGAAGAGACTTTGTGAGGCATCCAGTCCAATCCTTTGCCAAGAAGCAGGAAAATCACATTCAGAGATGCAGAGACTGATGGTCCGTTGAAGTATTTCTGAGTTTCATAAGTGGCATGAGAACATGGGTCTCCTCCAACATCTTTTGAAATATTGGGCCTGGCAGTTGCTAAGCACATCCTGGGAGTTGGCCGCTGTATAAGCACACTTTCCCTAAAGGACACACAAGGGGGAAGAACATGTTCATCATGCATTTTAAGCCATTTCATTTTTGAGATCTGATCCCTCTTCCCACAAGCTCCAAGCCCATTTCCTTCAAGCTTAAAGGAATAATGATAATATTATACAACAGGGATATTGAATGCTGGTGTTACAATGATTGTTTTTATATTCATGCTGTTGTGTTCCAGCAAATGTTTAGATTATCATATACAAATGCTATTTCCAGGGCCCCTTCCTTTGGTCACGGTCTAACATCACAATTTAATGTGCCTCAGAAGTGGGAGTTAGAGGGATCTTTCTAAATGGGAGCAAAACTGGAATGCATTGCATCCCTTTTTTTGCAAGGGGGCTAGAACTAATAATAATAATAATAACAACAACAACACTTTTATTTGTATCCCACTACCATCTCCCCAAAGGGGATTCGGGCTAACATGAGGCCAAGCCCAAAATAACAGTACAGCAAAATAAAATACAAAGAAGCTAAAATACCATCAAAATAAATACATCAAATAACAAAATAAAATAAGTATGCCCCCCTCCTTTTTGGAAGGGGGTCCATACCTTGGGACAGGGGTGCCCACACTTTTTCAGCATGTGAGCTACTTATAATAAAATCAAATCAGAAAAATCTACCGAGAGAGAAGCAAGGCGGAGCAGGTGGAGGGGGCGTGGCTTGGTGTGGCCTGGCTCCGCCCCTCTCTGGCTTTAGCTCTACCACAGCTTCTCCAAGCTAGAGAAGGGTAGTGCGAAGCCAGTGCTGGCATAGCTAGCCACTACTGGCTTGGCACTACCCTCCTCTAGCCTGGAGAAGCCGTGGTAGCGCTGAAGCCGGGAGGGGGCAGGGCTTGGCACAGCATGGCTCCGCCCCTCCCCCCTCTGGCGTTAGCGCTACCACAGCTTCTCCAGGCTAGAGGAGGGTAGTGCCAAGCCAGTGATGGCATAGCTAGCCACTACTGGCTTGGCACTACCCTCCTCTAGCCTGGAGAAGCCGTGGTAGCGCTGAAGCCAGGAGGGGGCAGGGCTTGGCACAGCATGGCTCCGCCCCTCCCCCCTCTGGCGTTAGCGCTACACAGCTTCTCCAGGCTAGAGGAGGGGGTAGTGCCAAGCCAGTGATGGCATAGCTAGCCACTACTGGCTTGGCACTACCCTCCTCTAGCCTGGAAAGCTGTGGTAGCGCTGAAGCCGGGGGAGGGGCGGGCTTGGCGCAGCATGGCTCCGCCCCCTCTAGAAGTGCCCCATCCAGCTGGGATCGACCTCCTTCAGACTTGGGATCAACTTCCTGAGCAGCCCTGCCTTGGGAAGTCTGACTTGGCCATGGTAGTCCATGCTCTTGTTACATCCCGTTTAGACTACTGCAACAAGTTCTACGTGGGGTTGCCTTCAAAGACTGTTTGGAAGTTGCGAATAGTCCAACGCACAGCAGCATGTTCTTCACACGTAGCATGCAACCCCCTTGTTGTGGTGACTCCACTGGCTGCCTATTCGCTACTGAGCATGATTCAAAGTGCTAGCTTTAGCCTATAAAGCCTTAAATGGCTCCAGTCCAACTTACCTGTCCGAACATATCTCGCTTTATGAATCAGTTCGTAGATTAATATCTTCTGTGGAGGTCCTGCTCTCAGCCCCACTGGCCTCACAGGTGCAGCTGGTGGGGACGAGGGACAGGGCCATCTCGGTGGTGGTCCCATGGCTGGGGAACTCCCTCTTGAGTGAGATCAGGTTGGTCCTCTCCCTCCTGACCTTTAGGAGACAGCTAAAGACCTGGCTGTGGAATCAAGCATTCGGCTCATCATAGGAATATTTAAAGTTAAAGTGAAATTTGAAAGTGCAATGATTCAAGACTAGTGTTTACGGACAACTGCGATGTCTTTGTGTAAAATGTGATTTTATGTGCTGTGTTTAATAATGTTTAATGGTTTATCAGGGGAGGGTGAATTTTGATGTTTTATACTGGGTTTTTTTAAATCAATGGCATTGAATTGTTGCCAACACTGTGAACCGCCTGAGTCCCCTTCGGGGTTGAGAAGGGCGATATACAAATACCACAAATAAATAAATAAATAAATAAATATACCCATACTAGTAAAGACATTCTGGGTGTTGTACATTCTACTGGATGAGAGCAAGTGCTGATTCCTGGCATAATTCATGTTCATACGTTGGGTTGTTTAAATTTTTTTTTTTAGTATGGATGTATTGTTGTTGTATTTGGGCATTGAATGTTTGCCTTTTATGTTTGGAATCCTCCCTGTATGGAGATATTGGACATTGTGCCACCTGTATTGAGGTAGGCAGGATTGAACTGGTTTGGGGGTCGGGAGCAGGTCAGGGTTTTGTCCCTTGGAGATCCCCCTGAGTCCAGAATGCTGGACTAGGGGCTGAGATAGTTCTTATGTTCTTATAGAGTGGAATATAAATAAAGTTTTATTATTTATTATTTTTTCGTGCTAAGTTTTATGGAAGCAACTGAACATGTTCCCATCAGAAAGTATGTGGGAACTACCAAGGAAACACTGGAGACTACAGCTTAGTAAACAACTGCACATGGCTTTGCACAAGGATCTGAGTGATAGCATTAATATATTTTTCTCACCTTCCTCTTAGATCCATTATAATATAGTTATTTGAAGTAGGATATCTCAATGAGAAGAAAAATGTTGAAAAATGCATGGAAAAATACATGAAAAATACATTACTGGCTTTGGACTATTGTGCCCCTGAAAGAATACTCAATATATAGAACAATGTTGTATTGCTAAGGGAAAGTCTGTCAGATCAATGTGGTTGTTGTTTATTCATTCAGACGCTTCTGACTCCTCATGACCTCCTGGACCAGCTCCCTGTCGACCATGGCCACCCCCAATTCCTTCAAAATCGAGTTAGTCACATCAAGGATACCATCCATCCATCTTGCCCTTGGTCGCCCCCTCTTCCTTTTTCCTTCCATTTCCCCCCAGCATCATTCTCTTCTCCAAGCTTTCCTGTCTTCTCATGATGTGGCCAAAGTATTTCATATTTGCCCCTAATATCCTTCCCTCCAGAGAGTAGTCAGGCTTTAATTCGTGGAGTATGGACTGGTTTCATCTTCTTCTTGTTGTCTAAGGCAGTGTTTTTCAAACTTTTTTGAGCCGCGGCACATTTTTTACATTTACAAAATCCTGGGGCACACCACCAACCAAAATGACGCAAAATGACACTCTAACACAGTAATACATATAGTTAATTTGTTTTTAAATGTATTTATACACTCAGTGTCAAACTTGGGCCTGTTTCGATGAACACAACATAGATATCCTGGCAGGAATGGCAGAAAGACACACATGAAGGTCTTGCTCAACAGCTGGGAGTTATAGTTCACCCGCAATCAAAGAGCACTCTGAACTCCACCAATGATGGAATGGAATCAAACTTCCCACACAGAACTCCCATAACCAAGAGAAAATACTATAAGAGTTTGGTGGGCATTGACCTTGGGTTTTGGAGTTGTAGTTCACCTATATCGAGAGAGCACTGTGGACTCGAACAATGTTGGATCAGGACCAAACTTGGTATGAATACTCAATATGCCCAAATGTGGACACAGATGGAGTTTGGGGGAAATAGACCTTGACATTTGGGAGTTACGGTTTCTGGGATTTATAGTTAACACACAAACAAAGAGCATCCTGAACTCTTGCAACAGTGGAATTGAATAAACTTGGCATATTGAACTCTCATTACCAACAGAAAGTACTGAAAGGGTTTGCTTGGGAATTGACCTTGAGTTTGGAAGTTGAAGTTCACCTATATCCAGAGAGCACTGTGAACTCAAACAATGTTATATTATGTTGTTGTTTGTTTTCTATCCAGAATCACAATGTTGGAAGGAGGCTCACCACTTTAAGTTCCCTAAAACAGGCATGGGAAAACTTCGGCCCTCTGGGTGCTTTGGACTTCAACTCCCACCATTCCTAACAGCCTGAGGCCCTTTCCTGCATAAGTGGCTGAGAGGGAAAAGGAAAAGGGCCCGAGGCTGCTAGGAATGGTGGGAGTTGGAGTCCAAAACACCTGGAAGGTCCAAGTTTGCCCATGGCAGCTTTCGACAGAGACCTCTTCCTCCCCCTTCCCCTTCGCGTCTTTTCTCCCCCCTCCTGCTGAACACTTACCTTTTCTTCTCCACTTGAGCTTCCTTCTTCTGGAGGGGAGGGGGAGGGAGGAAGACGTGACTCGTGCGGGCACTACTGCGCAGACTCGCCCCCCCACGTCTTCCTCCCTCCACCCTCCCCTCCTGAACACGCTCACGCTGCCTCCTTGGATCAAAATGGCGGCAGCGTGAGCAAGGCAAAGCGAGCAGAGCGAGGCTGGGAAGAAGGGAGCCCGAGTGGAGAAGAAAAAATGTTCGGCAGGAGGGGGAAAAATATATATTGGAGGTTCCAATTTCCCACGGCACACCTGATGATCGCTCATGGCACACTAGCGTGCCACGGCACACTGTTTGGGAAACACTGCTCTAAGGCACTCTCAGAATTTTCCTCCAACACCACAATATGCAAAGGTAATGTTAGTTCCTCATTAAAGTCTACTGGAAACCTAAAAGGGAAGCATTGCCTGAAGAATAGGGCTCTCCTGCTTGCAAGTAAACTAGTGGTGGAAGCCAAAATGTTTGCTTCAGAATGGAGATTTCTAAGGTGTTAAGCCTGTGGTTGTCTTGTTCAACAACAGTTAAACGTGTGCTTGTGTCCTGATGATCTTAAAATACAGCTTTTCCAACCTTTCCAGCAAGGGATTATGTCACGGAGACGACCTGCTCAGCGCAGCAGGAGGAAAGGCATCCCACCTAATACACACACTTCCTGTAACCCAGAAGCCTTGTTTGCTAGTTGCTCCCTTCTCTCTCTGGGGCCATAAATGTGTCAGTTGTTTAAGAGATGTGAATGTCCTTATAAATGTATACAGGAGATAAGCCGGGTTGTAAAGGAGTCGGGTTCATGAACTGTGTTGTTATATCACCCATTGTTTTGCTCTCATGAATAATGGATTCTTTTCCTTCCTCCACACATATTTCCATCAGATACCAGTTAAATTGGTATCAGGTGGCTTTCAGGGAGGTAGCTGGGAGAAGATGCAAAATATTTCGTTTTAAACAAAAGCCAGATTTTCAATAGGTGCTCAAAAGAAACACAAAGGCTGAAGAAAACAATATCCAACTTATTTTAATGGGATTATTTTTCTGATTAATATTTAGAAATGGACACAGTTTTGCTTATAATAGTAAGCCTGATGTTACATTACTCTGTAACAAACATCGGTAGAGGAGTCCCAACTTCTACTTCCACTATCAACTGGGGGACCTGCAACCAATATTTCCAGTCTTTCTCACTTATCGGATGTTTGTCAATTGTTCATCATGATGTATTTAAACATTATGAACATGTCTCTCTGAATATATATATTTTATCAGATATTGGGAGCAAAGTGAGACCAAGTCAGGTGAGTACTTGGATGGGAAACCACCTGACAATGACAGATATTACTACGCAGGATCAAGAAAAAAATCCACTTGAAACTCTAGAGAGCTGTGGAACTATTGGCCCAAAATATGTCAATCCACGATTATTTTGCTCTCATATGCAAGAACAAGTCATATAATGTTTTCTATCTACTGAGCCAAATTTCGATTTCTTGCAAGACCCAGAAGCTGCTGGGAGCTCCAAAGCCAAAGGGGAGGGGGCGGGGCTTGGTGCGGCCTGGCTCCGCCCCCTCTGGATTCCGCTCTATCTAAGAAACTAGAGCTTATGCAGTCCATCCAGGGGGAGAGGGCTAAAATCCAAGACATCAAATATTATTTGTTGGACTGTATAATAAAATGAGCTACCACTAATTTGTTGTCTAAATATGCCACTTAGGGCAAGTATCTCACCCAGCACAATATGTATGTATGTATTTACCCTATTTTATACCCCGCTTTTCTCTATCCCAAGAGGGACTCAAGGCAGCTTATATATGGCAATTATTCAATGCCTTAAACACATAAACATTAAACTCAAAATCAAATGAATTAAAATTAATACATATTAAACAATTAAAATATATTTGTGGCGGTCCCGCCAGGGCCAAAAAAAGGGACTTTAAAAGGATGGACAAGCTCTATAGGCCCTGGGGGTCATGTTCTAGCCTTCCCAGGTACAAGAGACCTGGAGGTTCTCTAAGCAATAAGTTCAGGACTCAAAAAAGGTGAACTCAAAACAAGTTTATTTAATGAACTCCTGTTGCTTGGGGAGGAAAATGCTGGTGGCCCAAAGGGAATCAGTAGCTACTGAAATGGACATCCAAGTGCCACCTCTGTGTTGATGAGGCAGGCAGGATTTTTCACTTGCCTGGTTGTGGGGGTCAGCAGGTGAAGGTTCTGCCCTCCTTTCTGCTAGAGATCCCTGCTCCTACAAATGGTCCTCTTGTGCACATGAATGCTGGACTAGATGGGCTGAGGCCCGTCGCTGAAGCCACGTGGAGGAGCCCCGCCCACTGAAAGCCCGTCCACCGCTCATGCTCCTCCTCTGTAAGAGAGCTGAAGCTGGGGGGGGCGGGCATGGCATGGCCTGCTCTGCCCCTCCCCCGGGTTCGGCACTCCCAGCAGCTGCTCCAGCCTTGAGGGGACAGTGCCAAGCCAGCATTGTGCTGGCTCTGCCACCCGCTGGCTTGGCACTGCCCCCTCAAGGCTGGGGCAGCTGCTGGGAGAGGTGAAGCTGGGGGTAGAGAGGAGGGCATGGCACAGCCTGGCTCCGCCCGGCTTTGGCACTCCCAGCAGCTGCTCCAGCAGGCCACCATCCCCAGCCGTTCTTTACTGTGTTAGAGTGTCATTTTGGGCCGTTTTGGTTGGTGGTGTGCTCCCGGATTTTTTTAATGTTAAAAGTGTGCTGCGGCTCAAAAAAGGTTGGGAAACACTGCTCTAAGCAATAAGTTCAGGACTCAAAAAAAGGTGAACTCAAAACAAGTTTATTTAATAACAAGTAAAAATGCTGGTGGCCCAAAAGCTTGCTGTTGGTTGCTAGAAAAGGTTCTTTGGGAAAAGGGATTGCATTCACTTGCCTTTTGCAGAGTGAAGGTGCCTTTCTTTGGTTCCAGGTTTTCTGTTGCTCCTCAAATGGTCCTCTTGCACATGAAGTCTGCGGGGCCCCAGAGATTACAGTCTTTGGGTGAAGGGCTGGCCTTCCTATTACTGTAATCTTGGTTTGAGAGCATTGGGAGTAGGCTATACGTGAACGAAGGTGCTTTATCTGAGCGATGGCTCCAGATTTCCGCCTGCTTCGTCCATGTGCCCTTTGCTGGAATGAGGCCAGAGAGGAAGTCCAGCCTCCCAGGTAAACTCAGGAAGGGGGGAGTTAAGGGTGGTGATGCCAGGTTGGCACCAAACGCAACTCCTCCCATCACAGTTCACATGGCTGAACAATAGGACAAAGACCTTGCAGGTGAAGTCAACCAAATACATAATACAGATAGAAAATAAGCCCCGTGGGGGCATAACAACATTCAATATTAAAATCACGCTATCCAAAAGTCATACTCCCAAGTTTTACTTCAGAAGTAAAACTAGGAGATTCAGGATCCCCAAACCAGAGAAAAGATGGCTGCATCTGCACTGTAAAAAAAAGTAGTTTGGCAGCACTTTAACTGGCACGAATCTATGCTATGGAATTGTGGGAGTTGTAGTTTTTTAAAAAATATATAATTTTTATTAGTTTTTTAAACATATAAAATGAAACAACAATACAACGAACATAACAAAACAAGGTGCACTGTGAAAGTGTCTCCTCCACCCTCACAACCATCCACACCCCTCCACCCCTTGAGGGTTTCATCACTATTCTTCTTCTCCTCCTTCAAGCATTTTGGACAGCTTACATTACACGTTAAACAGTAGATCCAACTTTTTGCTCATATCTTGATCTCGGGTTCTCCCAACTATATATTTCCTTACCCGGTCCCATCGCCCCAACAGCTTCTGCAATTTATTCTCATCCAATGGTTTAACCCTAATCTCCATAATTTCAAATTGGATGTGTTCTGAGATATCGCAGATTTCCGCCTGCTTCTTGATTGTCCATTTGGAAGAATTCCAGCCTAGGACTATAACAGACTGGGGGAGTTATCAATCATGGCTTGGCACTTAATTCCCCCATATTCCCCACAGTTCACATGGCTTTCACAATATCGCGAAAGACCTTGCAGGTGAATTACCCAAATACATAATGCCCTATTGATCTCCCCTTGGGGGCATCTTTCCAGAATTTCAATATTAAAACACATTCCCAAATCAGGTCATATATACCCCTTTCACTTCAGCACCTAAACTAGGAGATTCAGAAAGATCCCCAAACCAGAGAAACCTAGATGGCTGCATCTGCACTTCCCTCAAAGTTGTGTTTTTCATCTTTGCACTTTAATCTGGCCATCTCTAATTCTGATCTTGTGCTCTCCCAATTCTGGGAATTCTTGTAGGGCTTTACAAGGCATTTACTCTTTTTCTGCCAAAAAGTGCTTTTGCCTCACCAAATTATAACTCTGATGATTGTATAGCATTGACCGATAGTAGTTAAAGCTGTGTCAAATTGCATGAATTCTACAGTGTAGATGCACCCCTAGATAGGAGATCACCTAACTAGGACCATCGAAGTTGCTTAGATAGACAAATGTCACATTTCACAAGGTCCCAGTTATTGGGTGTAGTATCATCTTTTGCACATCTGGTTCCTTTCTTTGCATGTTCCCAGCAAGTGAAAACATTCTGCTGTAGATTGCTACAAGATTAAAATGTTCAATCTCTCCTCCTTTTTCCTGAATACCAAACTTGAAGGCATTACTATAAATGTGATGAGTTGGGGAACTCAAACACTTTAGTCAGTTTGCCAAGGCTCGGTGTTCCAAGACATAAAAGCTAATATTTTTAGGGAGACTAAATCTCCAAGCCAGTAGCATACTAAAAAAAAAAGTTAAATCTCCCATAAATGTTACCCTTCCTCTGAACTTCCTTCATTTTCCATGCTGGATTCCACTTCTACATCTATTCATTCTGAATAGGCAACAAAATCCCTCTCTGGAACAGACAACGCCGATGCATCTTGCCAGTTCTAGCAGTTCATAATGTATGCATTACTGAAATATTGGCCACGGAGTTTGAAATCACAAATGGAATTAGTTGCATCCAGAGAGGAGCACTCTTTCAGTGACTTACAACTACCAATAACTGCTAAAAATAGTTTATTTCCATATGTGTGTGTGTGTATATGTATATATATATAGACAAAGGCACACATATATACATTTCTCACACATGCTATTTATTTATTATTGACTTATTTCCAATATCTCTATCCCGCCCTTCTCAACCCCTGAAGCGGGACTCAGGGCGGCTTACAAACCGGCCACAATTTGAAGCCTCAATATAAATAGAAATAGCAACACAAATAGCAACAGTTTAAAACAGTAAATACAACATTCAGTTAAAAACACGTTAAAAACATTGTCATCAACCATATAGCCAATATGATTCAACATCCAAAGTGCTGTCATGCTTGCTGCCTGGTCCCAGAGCCATTATTTGACCTTCTCACTAAAAGAAAGGAGGGAAGAAGCCAACCTGATCTGGCTGGGGAGCTAGTTCCACAGGCGTGGGGCCACCGCCGAGAAGGCACTGTCCCTCATCCCTGTCAAGCGCACTTGCAAAGCTGGTGGGACTGAGAGCAGGGCCTCCCCTGATGATCTTAAGCTACGAGGTAGGACGTAGAGGGAGATACCTACGGACAGGTAAGCTGGGCCATAACCATATAGGAGCTAAAGGTAGTACTCGGAGTCCAGAAGCTAAATCAGTTCAGTACTTTAAGGATATATATTCATTCAACAATAAAGTATAACTCATATATCACAAATCAGAATCGGCTTGACGGAAGAGTACTGAGTCCAAATGTGTGTGTATCCCCAGCGGCAAATAGCCTGCTTATTACTCACAACGAAGATTGAAGGAGCATTCCCAGTCTTTAGAGTTCTTTCGTATAGTTCAAAATGTTGTCCAAAAACAAAATATTGTAATCATTCAAATTATAAATCCAATAATGAGAAGTGGGGTGCTCCTTTCCGGTCAACGGACAGGATTATTCCTGCGCAGCTCCGTTTCGCCTTAGGCAGCTTCTTCAGGACCGGAGGATCCGAGGTGAGTGGACATCAGTTCCGTAGTCAGCCAAATCAGGCTTATTAGGCGAATCACAATTAGAGCAGCGTAGGCCTGCGGGTCGGTGTTGTAGACCGGAACCATATAGGGCCAAAACCAGCACTTTGAATTGTGCTCGGGAGTGGGTTAGCAGCCAGTGGAGCTGGCACGACGGGATGTGTGTGTGCTCCCTATATGTTGCTCCAGTTAGTAACCTGGCTGCTGCCCGTTGGACTAGTTGAAGTTTTCAAACAGTCTTCCCATGTAAAGCGCATTGCAGTAGTCTATTTGGGATGTAACCAGAGCGTGGACCACCGTGGCCAGATCAGGCTTCCCAAGGTATGGGCACAGCTGGCCCACAAGTTTTAACTCTGCAAAAGCTGCCCTGGCCACCAATAAGACCTTGGGTTCCAGACTCACAAATGAATCCAGGATCACTCCCAGACTGCGAACCTGCGTCTTCAGGGGGAGTGTAACCCCGTCCAACAGAGGCTGTAACCCTATGCCCTGTTCAGCCTTTCGACTGACCAGGAGTACCTGTCTTGTCTGGATTCACTTTCAATGTTAGGCGAAGAGAGAGAAATGTCGAAACAATTTCCTAGTTGCACCACCTTAGCTGCATGGAATCTCCATTTTAAGCCACCCACTTCCCAAATTGAGGAATTTCCTAACTGCTGGACAGTGGGGTGGTAAATAAATAATAACCTGCAGGATCTTATTGTAGTTGCTTATTGCAGTGCATCCTACTTCCAGGAGATGGCTTGCTGTGTCAGTGCTCACTACCAAGCTTCCCATTGCCTGTGAAATTATTCAGCTGGGAACTCATTTGGCTGAAAATATTGTTTGGGGTTGTTGCAATGGTGCACCAAATGTGAAAATGAACTAGGGCCTAATCTACATGTTACAACGCTGATCTGGAGTGGGATACCCTAGATCAGCTTTGTGGGGTCCATATGAAAAGTCACTGAGCCAGCTGAGAGGCACTGTGTGGTGCTGGTCTGCCCCACTACTGAATGGAATTCTTACAGCCCAACTGCAGGAACGCCATATTGGCTCCTCACACTTGCCCATGTCCTTGATTTAGTGGCAAGCACCAAGCATAAACTATTGGTGACTATTACTCATTGGCACTGTGGGGAGGAATGGAGGGGGGAGAGGAGAAACTGAACCTTTTCCTCTCTTCTCTGATCACTCTGTTATGGCCATATCATGAAAAGTCTCACGAGGGGATTCATCGCACAGTGGACTCACCTGGTGTCGTTTCACCAGCCTCTGTGGAAAATGGCACGGATGAGGGACAACTCTGTTGTCCCATGTGCCGCTGTATTGTGGTGACATTTCCACCATCATACGGGTACAGATCCATGCTGGCTTCCTAGGATGCTTGCACTTCGTTTGTGGGCAAGTGCAGTGATGTTGTGTGATGGGTAGCGTGCCCATTCATCGCTGAACTTGTGGGGAGTGTCCTAGGACAGTGTTTTTCAACCTTTTTTGAGCCGCGGCACACTTTTTACATTTATAAAATCCTGGGGCACACCACCAACCAAAATGACACAAAATGACACTCTAACACAGTAAGAGCATCCTGAACTCTTGCAACAATGAAATTGAACCAAAATTGGCATATTGAACTCTCATTACTAACAGAAAGTACTGAAAGGGTTTGCTTGGGAATTGACCTTGAGTTTGGAAGTTGTAGTTCACCTACACCCAGAGAGCACTGTGGACTCAAACAATGTTATGTTATGTTGTTGTTTGTTTCCAATCCAGAATCACAATGTTGGAAGGAGGCTCACCACTTTAAGGTCCCTAAAACAGGCATGGGAAAACTTTGGCCCTCTGGGTGCTTTGGACTTCAACTCCCACCATTCCTAACAGCCTGAGGCCCTTTCCTGCTTAAGTGGCTGAGGGGAAAAAAGGAAAAGGGCCAGAGGCTGCTAGGAATGGTGGGAGTTGGAGTCCAAAACACCTGGAAGGTCCAAGTTTGCCCATGCCAGCTTTCGACAGAGACCTCTTCCTCCCTCTTCCCCTTCGCACCCTTTCTTCCCCCTCCTGCCGAACACTTACGTTTTCTTCTACACTGCCGCTTCTGCTGCCATTTTGATATGAGGGGGCAGCGTGAGCATGTTCAGGAGGGGAGGGAGGAAGACGTGACCCGTGTGGGCACTACTGCGCAGACTTGCCCCAGAGCAAAGCGAGAAGAGCAAGGCTGGGAAGAAGGGAGCCCGAGTAGAGAAGAAAAAGTGTTCGGCAGGAGGGGGAAGAAAGGGTATTGGAGGTTCCAATTTTCCGCGGCACACCTGATGATCGCTCGCGACACACTAGTGTGCCACTGCACACTGGTTGGGAAACACTGTCCTAGGATGCTGAAAAAGCTCTGTGAGATGAAGTTGTAAAAACAACAATAAGGTAGAAGGTTGTAGGCAAAGAGAAGACCATATTCCAGACAGAGGAATTCAAGGAAGCTGTTGCATGGGTCTGCAATCTTCAGAAAGGGGGCTTCAAAGTGGAGTCCACGACATGTGAGTATGGAGAAGAGCAAACTACAGACCACCTACTGCAATGCAACCTGAGCCCTGCTACACGCACAAGGGAGGACCTTCTCACAGCAACACCAGAGGCACTCCAAGTCAAAGGACATTTAGTAGAATGCCAAGTTTATAACTTTGTTTGTGTTTCTAAATACATGATAACTGTGCCCTCAGTTTGCTCCTGACATGAAAAATAAATAAAATTAATTCTGTATATGTTTCCCTTCAGAAGCATTTATGTACACAATGCAAAATAGCTGCATTTAGCAGATGTGGAAGCAGAAGGGTTCATATGGTATATTTTACGGTTGTATGTGTGCCTTGAGTACATTTGCACATAGATATACCTTGCTCATGCAGCAGGGCATGTTGGGGTTTGCATTCAGTTGTGCAATCCTCACCCCATACGTTCCCCCGAGATCGCTGCGCTCAGAAGAACAAAACCTTCTGATGATTCCATCAGTTCGTTCCTGTCACCTTTCAGTGACAAGACAATGAGCTTTCTCCGTCGTGGCACCGATGCTATGAAACGCGTTACCAGACAATGTTTGGGCTATCACGGAGTTAGCCCCCTTCCGGAGGACCTGCAAGACGACCCTTTTTAAGCAGGCCTTTAATCTAAGTTCTTCCGGACAATTCTGACCATGCCCTTGAGTTTTATATAACAATGTGTTAATTGTATTTTAATCTGATGTTGTATTTTAATCTGTTGTTTTATGTAAACCGCCCCGAGCCTGCAGGGAGGAACGGTATAGAAAAATGAACAATAAACAAATAAATAAATCCAACTATTGAATAAAGGTGCAATGTGGTGTAACTGGTGTGTAAATCCCATTAGTGTAAATGTATGTCTTGCCTCCTTGATGTAAAAACTCAGCCATTTCCACTGTATTTTGTATTTTGACATGAAATATTGAAGGAGAAAATATTTCGGCTAGAGAAATGGGGAGAAATCAAGTACAGTGAACAGTTTGTGAACAATGACAAAAAGTTAAGGTTTTTCACCAATTTTAGGTAGAATCATTAAGTTGGAAGAGACCTTATGGGCCATCCAGTCCAACCCCATTCTGCCAAGAAGCAGGACAATCACATTCAAAGCAGCCCCAACAGATGGCCATCCAGCCTCTGCTTAAAAGCCTCCAAAGAAAGAGCCTCCACCACACTCCAGGGAAGAGAGTTCCACTGCTGAACAGCTCTCACAATCAGGAAGTTCTTCCTCATGTTCAGGTGGAATCTCCTTTCCTGCAGTTTGAAGCCCTTGTCTAGTCTCCAGAGCAGCAGAAAACAAGCCTCCACCCTATGATCTCCTCACATATTTATACATGGCCCTCATCATGTCTTCTCTCAGCCTTCTCTTCTGCAAGCTAAACTTGCCCAGCTCTTTAAGCTGCTCCTCACAGGGCTTGTTCTCCAGACAGTTTATCATTTTAATTGCCCTCCTCTAGACATATTCCAGCCTGTCAACATCTCCCTTCAATTGCGGTGCCCAGAATTGGACACAGTGTGATTCCAGGCAAAGTGGTCAGACCAAGACAGAATAGAGCATGGGTAGCATGACTTCCCTGGATGTAGACACTAGATTCCTATTCATGCAGGCCAAAATCCCATTGGCTGTTTTTTGCCGTCGCAAGACATTGTTGGCTCATGTTTAACTTGTTGTCCACAAGGTCTCCAAGATCTTTTTCACACAAACTGCTGTTGAGCCAACATTCTGGATCTCTGCATTTCTTTTTTTCTGCCTAATATTTTTGTAGTTGCTCACAAACTATTTATTTGTTTATTTACTATATGTAAATAAACATATATTACCACACCACAGGAAGAACACCATCATCCCCACGTCAGCATAGGCGAATCTGTGCTTAAGTCCGTTCAGCAGTTCACCTACCTGGGAAGCATCATCTCTTCAGATGCCAAGATTGATCAAGAGATCGATCACAGATTATCAAAGGCATATAGTGCATTCGGAAGGCTTCACAAAAGAGTCTGGAGCAACAAGCACCTGAGGCAACGCACCACAATCAGTGTGTACAGAGCTATCGTACTGTCTATTCTCCTCTATGGGTCTGAAACATGGGTCACCTATCGCCAACACCTACGACTCCTCCAACACTTTCATCAGTGCTGTCTTCGCACAATCCTAATTATACACTGGACTGACTATGTGACGAATGTTGCTGTCCTTGAGCAAGCAGGGATCACCAGCGTTGAGGCCATGCTATTGAGAACACAGTTGTGCTGGGCAGGGCACATCTCTAGGATAGAGGACCACCGCTTCCCAAAGATACTACTCTATGGTGAACTCGCCACAGGTCAGTACAAGAGAGGCGCCCCCAAAAAGAGATATTTATTTATTTATTTATTGTTTTGATTTATTAGTTGCCCCTTCCAAGAGGCTCGGGGCAACTCACATACATATAAACCATAAAAGCACTGTAAAAACAATGGACCAAAGTCCACATATTAAAATTTAAAAACAAGCAGATATACATTAAAACAACTCTTGGGTCTACATATGTCTCTGGACCGAAGGCTTGAACAAACAGGAGGGTTTTACAAGCCCTGCGAAAGGCCAGCAGGTCGGTCTGTGCTCGAACTGAGGATGGAAAGGCATTCCACAAGACTGGCGCAGCGGCACTGAAGGCCCTCTTCTGTGTTGTAGAGAGGTGGATGGCGTGACAGCTAGGTACCACCAGGAGGTTCTGAAACTCAGATCGCAGTGGTCGAGGGGGATTGTATTGGGAGAGGCAGTTCCTTAGGTACACTGGCCCCAGACCATTCAAGGCCTTGAAGGTCAGAACCAGCACCTTGAAGGTGATCCGGTGCTCTATTGGAAGCCAGTGCAGTCCGCGCAGGACAGGCGTGATGTGGCAGCGAGATGGAAGGCCTGCCACCAGCCTGGCTGCAGCGTTCTGCACCAGCTTAAGGACTCCCTGAAACAACATCTCAGGCTCAGCCAGATTGATCACCAACAATGGTCCACCCTGGCCTCACATCGGGAGGAATGGAGACGCACTATCCACAATGCTGCGGCCTCTTTCGAGAAGACACGCCAAATGGGTCTCGAAGAGAAACGACAATGCAGAAAGAACCACAACTTGGAAACAACATCACCCAAGGAGACTTTCTGCTGTGCTTTCTGCAACCAGACTTGCCTATCTCAGATTGGCCTTTTTAGTCATCAACACGCTTTTATTTATTATTTTGATTTGTATACCGTCACTTCCGACTAGCTCGGGACGGTTTACAGCATATTGAATTACATCATAAAACATATCAATAACCAACGGGACACATAAAACAAGCAATAAAACCAATTTAACAATATTCTGCAATAACCAAGGGTGGTCACAGATTGAAAGCAAGTCGGAACAGTTCTGTTTTGCTTGTAAAAAGTGTGGGATGAGTCCTTCCTAAGAATCTTCGTCCGCGAAGTAGTGCCGAGAGAGATATGCATATCTTGCCTTTCTCAACCCCAAAGGGGACTCAGCATGAAGGCAAATACTGAAACAGTACGTTCATAAGATTACCAGTGTTTCAATTCTGCTTCCACATGAACTTAGCTTCAGTAGTATTACCTTATTACCCGATTAGATTTTTTTCAGTACCTTCATTGATGTGAAACATTGTTTTTAGAAAATCAATTAATACCGAGAGAACAGTTGGTATTGCTTTATTCTGCAGTTTATTCTGCTAGTCGCCCTTTTTGATTATTAAGTCCAATTTCTCTCTTTTCTTCTATCATAATTGGGACACAGGGATATTAAAGCCTAACAACCTTTGTAACAAAGGATGAAAAGGGGGAAAAAACCAAGGTGTCAGCACGTAAGATCAAAACTCAGCTGCAAGGAAGCACAAAATCAGTTGCACACCTGAAATTTGCCCCAATTAAACTGGTTAACAAGGACAGCCTAACTTAGTATATGAAGTATTTCACAAACTAACAATTTGTACAGATTGTTCAATGAGAGAAGTCACTAAGATCGTCTAAGATTTATATAAACCAATAAAGATTTGAGGGGAAAGAGTGACTTTCTATAGGATTCTTGTGTTCCACTTCTTGGACTGTAAATCTCATTGATACTAACGCCTTTTCCTCCTCCTTTGTTTTTTTATCCTATTTTTCCAGGTAAATTTTGTCGTGCCCAAGCTTCTACTTTGAAACTGGTAGCAATTTCTAACACGGCAGAGGGATTCTTGATGAACCAACCTGGACACAGCATATTATTTGAGAACACAGAAATTTATTTATTTATTTATTTGTCACGTTTCTATACCGCCCCTCTCAGCCCGAAGGCGACTCGGGATGGTTTACACAAGGCAGTCTCTGCCCTCAATACAACACAAGCAAACAAACAAACAAAAAATAACCATATAACAACAAATTAACAATTAAAAACATACAATTGCAGTCTAAGCGTCATGTTGAAATCACTTTCCGTCACATCGTGTAGCAACTCAGCCCTCATCTCAGCTGGGGGGGGCAGGAGGCCAATCTGCCCCCACCTCCGCCAGGAGGGCAGGTTGCGGCCCCAGGGGTTCCGTTTGCTTTAGACCCCGATGAAGGTGATGGAGGGGATGAAGGGCCCGCATCACCAACAGACAGCCTGCTATGGGATGACACCTGGCCGGAGGCCTATTCTGATGACGAGGCTTCTCCTGATTCCGGATCTGATACGGAATATGAAAGACCAGGAGGTTTAGGTTCACAGGAACGGGTGTTTACGCCAGATGTTGAGGAGGACATGGAAGCCGAGGCCGAATCAGTTTCCCAGGAATCAATAGTTACTGAAATGGACATCCAAGTGCCACCTCTGTGTTGATGGAGGCAGGCAGGATTTTCCCCGGGTACTGGTTGTGGGGGGTCGGGAGCAGGTGAGGGTTTTGCCCTCCTTTCTGCTAGAGATCCCTGTGTACAACTAGTGGGCCACTGTGTGACACAGAATGCTGGACTAGATGGGCTGAGGCCCGATTCAGCATGGCTCTTCTTATGTTCTTATGTTCTTATAACGGCGCAGACAGGGGCGGTCCTACAAGATAGGCCAAGTAGGCGGCCGCCTAGGGCGCCATCTGGGAAGGGGGCGCCATCCTGGCTGCATGGGGCGCTATCCTGGCCCTGCCAATGTTCCTCAGACAGTGCTGCAGCTGCCCGCTTTTTGACCCCGGCCTTGTGCGCTCCGACGCCACTTCTGGGCACGCGCTGAGGTTTTCACGCAGGCGCAGTTGCTCTGGAGCTGAAGTTGAGCGCAGGAGCAACTGCACATGCGCGGAAACCTCCGCGCATGCCCAGTAGCTCCCTTGCGCAGAAGCCTGTAAGCAAAGCACTCCCTATCGGGCAGGCAGGGTGTGCTTCCCCTCTCCCTTTGTCTCCGCCACGCATGCGCGTTTGCGGGGAAGGAGAAAAGAATCAGTGAAGGAAGTGTAAGTGAAGGAATGAATGAAGGGCTTTCCTTCTCCTCCTCCTCTGTGACCTCTTCTCTCCCTCCTTCCTTTCTTCAGCTCTATTTCTGTCTAGACCTGAGGGGCCTGAGGCTATGAGGAGTTGTGGGAGTTGGAGTCCAAAACACCTAGAGGGAGGGAGGGCCCAAGTTTGCCCAGGCCGCGCTGCCTGTATTCGACCTCATTCGAACATTTTGGCTGTTTTTCTATTTACATTTACATTGGGATCCTAATTTTGGACTTATGGGAGACTCCTATGAATTATGAGTCGGGTGATAGGTAATATATTCTGATTTTGATGCATTTACATTGCATTTCTTGTTGATTATTATACAGTTCTGCTTAATATTGTCATACAATATAATACAAATACAATATAACAATAGAATAATGATATATTTTATATTACATGTAATATTACAAACAATATTGCAGTATAGTGGTATTGTACAAAATAGTAATATATAATATTTTATTTTACTTTATTTTGGGTTATTTGAGTTTTATAGGAGTAATGAAAATATTTAGTAGAGGATAATTTTATTTAAATAAATAATTTTATTATTTTATAATAATAATATAATAGAATGTTACATTATATTATAATGTCAATATATTATAATATAATTATATTGTAATGTAGTATAATATAATTATGATATAATATAGTATGAGTATGGTATAATATATTGTATATACATTGATACAATATAATACTACTAATGGTATTGTGATATTATAATTGTATATTTGTTTTACATGGGGGGCGGCAAAATAATGTTTTTTGGGGGGGCGCCAAAATAATGTCCGCCTACCATTTAAAATTACCTTAGGCCGCCCCTGGGCGCAGATGGTGTCATTCCTGAGCGGAGATTCAACCGAAGGGGGAGTATTGAGGCTACACGGAGAGATTGGAAGCGAGGCCTGGAAAGGCGCTGGTCTCACAAAGGAGGGAATTAAGTAGGCACTTTGTGGGAAAGTTCCTCAGTTTGCTGGCCACGTCGGAGCTGGAGAGACGTAGCAGCTTGCTGTCCTCCTGGAAGCTAGAGACTGGCTTGCCTTGCCAAGTACTACCTTGAAACCCTGTTGATTCCATGAACTTTGGATTTACCTTGCTAACCACGGACTCAGTTGCCTTGCTTGATTCATTTTGTTTTGGACCTTGTTTTTGATCCTTGCTTTTGAATACCTTTGAACATTGATTGCTTTTTACCTTGGACTATTTGATCTCACCTTTTTGGACATTTATCATTCTCACCTGCTTCTAATTTTGTGCTTAATAAATAGTTAATTGACATTGTCTGTGTGTGTGTGATTATGGGGTGGAGTCAGGGCCTGCGTTGTGACACATCGTCGTCATTCCATAGATCTAATTAAACCTTTATATTTCATCAGCAAATGCCTGCTCAAACAGCCAGGTCTTGACTTTCTTGCGAAATGTCAGGAGGGAGGGGGCCGATCTGATGTCTCTAGGGAGGGTGTTCCAAAGCCAAGGAGCCACCACTGAAAAGGCCCTGTCTCCCGTCCCCGCTAGTCGCGCCTGCGAAGAAGGCAGGACCGAGAGCAGGGCCTCTCCAGATGATCTTAAACATCTTGATGGTTCATAGGGAGAAATCCTTTTCTCATAGTATGTACGTATAGACTCACATTGAGTTGAATTCAGTCTTAAAATATATCATATACTGTATATTATATGGCTCTCACTGAAATAAATTTCCAAATATTTTGCTTTCATGGCTCTCTGAGTCAAAAAGGTTCCCGACCCCTGTCCTAAAGGAACAAGTCTGCTTTGGGAAGCTAAGTGTGGTTAGTAACTGAAAGCGAACCTGCTGCTGAATACTAGGGGCAGTCAGTTACCAGTATATTTCGGAGAGAGAAACTGGCAAAACCACTTCTGCGTATTCTTTGCCTAAGAAAGCCCTATGAAATTAATGGGGTCACCACAAGTTAATAGGTGGCTTGAAGGGCACACACATACATACACACACACACACACACACACACACACACACTGAATGTTAATGATGAATCAGACAGAAGACTCCAAAGAGATTTACTATCAAGTTAGTGTATAGTGTCAATTCCGCCCACCCCGAAAAGATAAAACAAAATGCGAAGCAATTTTTCCTGTGAGTGCTTCCTGCTGTTTTAAGAGTCGGGGAATTTGGTCTTGAAGAGGCAAAAGAAATAACAATCCATTCTCTCTCCTTCCTTGCAGACATAAATGAATCCATCTTGTGTTTTAAAAGCCAATGAAATTAAAACAAGTATTTTTTGTAAACCCGCCAACTAAAATACAAACTCTTCTTGATAAATCCCCATTATGTCCTTGTACCTTTCCAGTCAAGCACTTCCACTCTTCTTGGCTCCTGTTGATGCAATTAACTCCAGCTTCGATAACTTCCATTACACCATGAAGAAAGAAATACATTTCTCGTTCTTTATTACTGGTGCTAATATTGCGGTATGGTTAAACCTGCTATACAGTCACTACAATCAAAATTAGATGGCTGCTCATTAAGCTGAAATGGATTACATTATTTCAGATATGCTATTCATCTCTTGGGAATGCCTTGCATTGAAATGATCCTTGGGTGAAAATGGAAGCGTGATTGCCTGCTGCTGGAAAGCGGGGAAACCAAACAGAAATCACAGACCCTGGAAATGTAACATTTTAAAATATTAGCTTCCAGAATACCTCAACTAGTATGGCAGTGTTCCCCAACCTTTTTTTGAGCCGCGGCACACTTTTTACATTTACAAAATCCTGGGGCACACCACCAACCAAAATGACACAAAATGGCACTCTAACACAGTAATACATATAGTTAATATGTTTTTAAATGTATTTATACACTCAGTGTGAAACCTGGGCCTGTTTTGATGAACACAACATAGATATCCTGGCAGGAATGGCAGAAAGACACAAACTTCCCACACAGAACTCCCATAACCAGGAGAAAATACGATAAGAGTTTGGTGGGCATTGACCTTGAGTTTTGGAGTTGTAGTTCACCTATATCCAGAGAGCACTGTGGACTGAAACAATGTTGGATCAGAACCAAACTTGGCATGAATACTCAATATGCCCAAACACAGATGGAGTTTGGGGAAAATAGACCTTGACATTTGGGAGTTACAGTTTCGGGGATGTATAGTTGACACACAATCAAAGAGCATCCTGAACCCTTGCAACAATGGAATTGAACCAAACTTGGCATATTGAACTCTCATTACCAACAGAAAGTACTGAAAGGGTTTGCTTGGGAATTGACCTTGAGTTTGGAAGTTGTAGTTCACCTACACCCAGAGAGCACTGTGGACTCAAACAATGTATGTTATGTTGTTGTTTGTTTTCTATCCAGAATCACAATGTTGAATGGAGACTCACCACTTTAAGGTCCCTAAAACAGGCATGGGAAAACTTCAGCCCTCTGGGTGCTTTGGACTTCAATTCCCACCATTCCTAACAGCCTGAGGCCCTTTCCTGCTTAAATGGCTGAGGGGGAAAAGGGAAAAGAGCCTGAGGCTGCTAGGAATGGTGGGAGTTGGAGTCCAAAACACCTGGAAGGTCTGAGTTTGCCCATGCCAGCTTTCGAAAGAGACCTCTTCCTCCCCCTTCCCCTTCGTGCCCTTTCTTCCCCCTCCTGCCGAACACTTTCTTTTTCTTCTACACTGCCGCTTCTGCCAACATTTTGATCCGAGGGGGCAGCGTGAGCGTGTTCGGGGGAGGGGGAGACATGACCCATGCGGGCGCTACTGCGCAGACTTGCCCCAGAGCAAACCAAGGCAAAGCGAGCAGAGCGAGGCTGGGAAGAAGAGAGTCCGAGTGGAGAAGAAAAAGTGTTTGGCAGGAGGGGGAAGAAAGGATATTGGAGGTTCCAATTTCCCACGGCACACCTGATGATTGCTCACGGCACACTAGTGTGCCACGGCACACTGGTTGGGAAACACTGGAGTATGGGATGTTTAGGGATACATGAAAGTAATGCTTCAAGAAGTCCCTTTCTTGAATTTAGCTATATCTGTATTTAGACATGCTGTACAAAATGCTGGTTGTTATCTTTAAATCTCTACAAAGTTTGGACCCAGGTTGCCTATGGGATCACCTTCTGTTCTATTCTTTGCCTTGTACACAGTCTGAATACAAGTCTGCTGGGATCCTTTCTACATAGGCCTGGAGCTCATGATTCAGTTCAGATTAGCCTGAGGCATCCAAACTACGTCTCAGGCGAATACAATTTTACCCAGGGCACTTCCAGACAGCACTAAATTACGGGTTTTAAACAGAGGCAAAAAGTCCCAGGACTTCAGACCTGTTGGTCCCGTGATTCCTGCCTCCATTCAGAAGCGGTCCTACCAGTAGGCAAAGGATGCCGCTGCGTGGTGCACGCCATCTGGGTAAAGGGCGCATTACCCCGCCCACCAGACAGTGTCCGGCTGCTCAGGGAAGCCCCGCTGCCAAGGAGGCGCTGCTCCTGCTCCGTGGCGGCAGGGACGGCGGGAGCTCCCTCTCGCCCCGCAGGTAAACGAGCTCGCTGAAGGGGGGAGGGCAGGCTAGCACCGCTCAAGGCTGGGTGGGGGATCCTGGGAGCTGTAGTTCCACAAGGCCTTACAGCAGGCATGGGCAAACCTCGGCCTTCCCTCCAGGGGTTTTGTACTTCCACCATTCCCTCAGCTGGGGAAAAGGAAAGGTCCCCCCCCCCGAGGCTATTAGGCTCGCCTCGGGGGCCGTGCAGGGAAGCCCCGGTGCCAAGGAGGCGCTGCTCCTGCTCCGAGGAGGCAGGGAAGGCGGGGGCTCGCTCTCACCCCGCAGGTAGCCAAGCTCACGGAAAGGAGGGGGGCAGGCTGGCCCCGCTCAAGGCCAGGTGGGGGATCCTGGGAGCTGTAGTTCCACAAGGCCTTACAACAGGCATGGGCAAAACTCAGCTGAGGGGGGAAAATGCGCCTGTTAGGAATGGTGAGAGTTGGAGTCCAAAACCCTTGGAGGGAAGGCCAAGGTCTACCCATTCCCGGTGTAAGGCCTTGTGGAAAAGGCCTGAGGCTGTTTAGGAATGGTGGGAGTTGTGGTGGATGTTTTTTTTTTTTTGGGGGGCCAAAATAATGTTATGGGGGCGCCAAAATAATGTTCGCTTACAATTTAAAATTACCTTAGACCGCCCCTGCCTCCATTGGATAGACTTGATGCTTTGCTGCAAGATTTAGAGGCTCCCAAGATGGCTGCCACAGGATTCCTGCCTTCGTTGGATAGACTTCATGCTTTGTTGCATCAAGTCTTTGATGGCCACCATGGAACTTCCACTGGAAACTTCAGCTATTGCTTTTAAAAAACCCTCAAGATGCAGATATGCATACTAATTGGTATCTAGTCTCTCGGCTTTACTTCGCAAACAAAGATTTTTAGGAAGGACTCATCCCACGCTTTTTACAAGCGCGTTGATGACTTAAAAGGCCAATCGGAGATAGGCAAGTTTGGTTGCAGAAAGCACAGCAGAAAGTCTCCTTGGGTGATGTTGTTTCCAAGTTGCGGTTCTTTCTTCATTGTCTTTTTTCTTTGAGACCCATTCGGCATGTCTTCTCAAAAGAGGCCGCAGCATTGTGGATAGTGCGTCTCCATGCCTCCCGATGTGAGTCCAGGGTGGACCATTGTTGGTGATCAATCTGGCCGAGCCTGAGATGTTGTTTCAGGGAGTCCTTATATCTCTTTTTGGGGGCGCCTCTCTTGCGCTGACCCGTGGCGAATTCACCATAGAGTAGTATCTTTGGGAGGCGGTGGTCCTCCATCCTAGAGACGTGCCCTGCCCAGCGCAGCTGTGTTCTCAATAGCATGGCCTCAATGCTGGTGATCCCTGCTTGCTCAAGGACAGCAACATTAGTCACATAGTCGGTCCAGTATATATTTAGGATTGTGCTAAGACAGCGCTGATGAAAGAGTTCGAGGAGTCGTAGGTGTTGGCGATAGGTGACCCATGTTTCAGACCCATATAGGAGAATAGACAGTACAATAACTCTATACACACTGATTGCGTGTGTATGGGTGATACATCTCCCCCCATGATACCAAGAAGACACCGACTCAAGTAGCTGGAGTAAAATATGGCCACAACTCATTTATTCATAACAGAAACAAGGGTTGGCAGCCATGCATGGGTCCTGGGTCTGGGATTGGACAACCACTTTTATCCGAAGATACTTACATCCCTGGGTGCTACCAGCACGCCACTGGTTCCCGTAAGCTCGGCACCCCAGGGGACCGGGCGTTATCCCCCCTTCCAACCAGGGGCGATACACCACCCCGATCCAGGGGCCATGCCACACGCCCAACTCAGAGTTGTGACAAGATAAACACACAACAACAGCAAGATTATCTACCAGATTACAGAGCTAACAAATGCGAAGCAATGCTACATGCAGGGAGGGTGGATGGAAAAGTTGATGCAGGCCCAGTGCCTGCTGGAAGGCCTCGGGCAGCCTTAAGTAAGCAGCCCGGGTGGAAGAGAGGGCTGGCTCCAACTACGTGCCAGGCCAGGGCGGGTGCTAATATTGCGGTATGGTTAAACCTGCTATACAGTCATTGGCCAGCTGGCTCTGGTGGCGGGAAATAAAGTATCCAAGGTGATCAATATCCAAAATACAGTTTCAGTACCCTATTAAAGTTTATTTTATAACCCAGAGTGGATTATGTAAGTTGTAACAGGATCAAGTATATGTGTGTGTTAAAGAAAACTTTATACTGTTGATTATTGTGTGCAGCTGCTAATGTAGGCCAACTAGTAAGTTTGGACCACACCTGGTGGGGTATAACTGTATGGATTTTAGAATATAGTTTGGCTTTGCTCTGAGGAGCCTTTGCTCAGGCATTTTGCTCAACCATTTCTACTGCTCTCTCATTTGGATGAAGATGAAGAAGCTTTATTCTGTATTGCTTTCAAGGACTATGTAAGTTTGTTGCACTGTTTGTTTTTGTTTGCAGCATTGCAAGTTTATGTTTTAACTCTGCTGGTAAGAGTAAAGTTTTTCTGTTCTTTTTCCTCTTGCCTGGGTGCAATATTATTGCGTCTTCTGCATTGAACCTGACTGAAACACACTATGCGCAACAGATTAACTGTCCATGGACTTGAATGGCCCCAAATGTCCTTGATTGCATCTAGCCTTTGGAACAGTGGTTCTCAACTTGTGGGTGTCCAGGTGTTTTGGCCTACAACTTATTACTCATAAGGCCAACCTAGGCCATGGCCTAGGGGCGCAACTCAAGGAGGAGGGGGCGCAGATCACGGACCAAAAAAAGTTGAAGCAAATAAAAACGCAACGCGTTTTTCCCACCCTCCCTCGGCCTCGCCCATAGATGTCTATGAGAGCAGGCCCTGTCCTGAAGACTACACTTCTCGTTGTGCACCTCTTTCCGCTTCCGCCTCCCTGCATGCCCCGCTGGTACTATGCCTCCCGGCATGCCCCGCAGGTACTAGAGTGGGTCCGGGCCAATGGGAGGCGGTGAGGGCGGAGCGAGGGGGCGTGGCCGGGCAGAAGAGAGAGAGCGAGCTGACTCGCGGGGATGGCGGAGGGCGCCGAGGAGGGTCCGCCCTTCCAGCTGGGCAGTCCGCACTTCGAGCAGGTAAGCCCTGGGGCGCCGCGGGACGGGGACCGGGAAGGCCCCACCGGAGATGGAGTCACTCCCTCAGGTAGCCCGCGTCGCTTGCCTCAGGTGGACTTGCCCCCTCGGTGCCATCCCATCCCCTCATTGGCCCTGTCGGGTGTCACTCTCCCATTTGAATTCCCACCCTTGGGAAAGCGCTTCTGTGATTGGCTCCCGCTTCCCTTGACTCCTCTTCGGGGGTGGTGCATCTGACTTAGCGTCCTGAGTTCGAGTCCTGCTTTGGGCAGAAAGCATGACTGTGGAACTCCCTGCCACTGCATTGGGATGGCATTTTTAAAAATGGGCCTGAGCACGGCACTGCTGCAGGTGGGTCCGGCCCAGGCATCCTGCGAGCCCCGCAGATACACCTGCGCTGATTGGCGCGGATTGTTGTTGATTTATTTGGATATTACTGATCAACTGAGATGTATTGGGCTACCTGAATGAATTTGAGGTAAGTTGTATGATTTATTTTTAGTGTGGGTCTGAGTGATGTGTGTGTGTGTGGGGGTGCGGTAGAGGTTGGCTTAAAGTGGGAGTGATTCCAAAGTGTGGCCTAGGGTGCAAAAAGGTGTTAATCCGGGCCTGCTACAACTCCCTGTTAGGATTTCTTGGAGTTGAAGGCCAAAACATCTGGGGACCCACAGGTTGAGAACCACTGCTTTGGAAGAAAGCAAAAGGGTTAAAGTGGTCTGCCCAGAAACAAAGGTTGCCCCTCATCCCTTATCTGAGCCAAAAACAGCTGTCCAAAAGGAGGAGAATGACACACTTTTCCAAAACAAGATTACATTCGTAAATCAAAGTTTGTTGACCCGTTTTTCAAGTATGCCTCTCTTGTGTGTGTTTTCAAAAAGGTTTACCAGCGGAGGGAGAACGGAGAAAGATTCCACCCCTGTGGTCTAAACATTTTGTGCTGGTGGTTTAAAACATATACTTTTTGAATGCTAAGGTCTAACTTTCCAAGGAGTACCCAGCTCAAAACCTCAGGGAATTTTATATAGTGCATGTTGTCAGTATTTTAATCATCCCCAGCTGTCAAAACACTTGTAACCCGCCACTTCTATTTAAAATGTGTCTTCTAGGCATAAAATAATTAAAGGTACAGGACCATAAGGTAGGTTTAGAGTTACTGCAGTGTGACAAAACCCCTCCATATGAAAGGCATTATTCCAGGAAGTTTTAAATATAAATTTTGTTTTGTCAGGAGGCTGCAGGGCACACATTTTCTATACTGTCAAGCTTGATAGTAACAATATTTATATTTCAAATAAAAAAGATTAAATTGCAATCTTATGTGTTTCTGGTTTTCACATGGATTTAACCAGCGTTTCATATCTGGGTGTCACCCAAACTTTTCTGTCTCAACCCCCCCCCCCCCAACCCGCTGACACCGTTTTTTGCTTTTGACTGAAATATTAAGTCTTGTACTGTCAGTCTGGGAATTGAAATAATGAGGCCAGGTTAGAGCACCGTTGCCGGGATTAGGTTTTCTTTTTCTCTATTATTGTCATTTCTTTGTTTTTGTTTTGTGCACGTCATTGTGTCCACCTTATTAATATAAACAGCACAATTTTTAAACCCCCCCCCCCCAATAAACACTAACTTTTGTTTTGACAATTGAGTAAGGATCTGTTCTGAAAGATACCAGCTTTAAACATTCTCCCTGAAAATGGCATCAGACATGTTTCTGATGGACTCTAAGCTGAACAAATGCAAAAAATTCAGTTGGAAAATTGGAAGTCATTTTAGACATATGATATTTTTTTCCTTTTCCTTTTTTTTAAAGTAGTAGTTGCTAATATTGAATTCAGAAGCTCAAATCCAGCATTGCCATGATATGGCAGATAAAAGCTGCATATGGAGTAAGGATGCAAACATCTCTTTGCCAGGCCCGGATTAACACCTTTTTGCGCCCTAGGCCACACTTTGGAATTACGCCCCCTCTACTACCGGCACTGAGAGTTGTTGTTTGGGATCCGGGAAGGGAGGGTAGGGCCCAAGCCGTGCCTCCCTTTCACTCCGTGGGTTAGTAGCTGTTTTGTGGCTAAATTTGGCGGCCATTCGTCCAGTGGTTTTGAGTTCTGTCAGTCCCACAAACAAACATGACATTCATTATTTATATAGAGGATAGAGCTGGATCGCCGGAGAGAATGCTTCCGGGACGTGACCAGGCAGCCCAGGAAACTCGCTGCTGCCCGCCCTGGGATCCCGGCAATGAGAACCTGCCACACCATGCCGCCCTCCCACCTGCCCGCTTTGCTCACCGGAGGCGCCGGCGCGAGGAAGGCCCCCCAGGCCTTCCTCCAAGAGGCCCATGAAAGGCCTGCCAGGCGGGCAACTCAAAACAGACCCGCAAGAGGGAGGGAGGGAGTGACGTCACCCTGGGAGGCGACGGAGCAAACAAGGAAGATGGGCCTGGCAGAGGAGGAAAGAGTGATGTCACCCTGGGAGGCCCCGCCCCCGGCTGAGTAGCGGGGAGGAGGGAGGGAGGAAGGGAGGGAAGCCGCCGCTGCTGCTCCTCACCCTGCATGTTCTGACTTGAGACCAGGCTCGGCCCTCCCTCCCTCCTTCCGGGGCCTTTGTGCTTCAACTCCTGCCATTCCCAAGGGCTGGCCACAGAGGTTTTTAAAAAAATTATTAATATTATTTTTTTGGTCCATTCTGTGCCCCTCTTTGGCTTGAGCCCCTAGGCCGTGGCCTAGAATGGCCTTACCAGTAATCGGGGCCTGCTCTTTGCATGCAAGGATGATACAAAACTGGGAGTGGGAAATACATTGGAAAAGGGGGACACTCAAATACATTGGAAAAGGGGGGCACCCCCCCCCCCCAGGAGCAACCAATGGGCGGTCACGTCACCACACCGTGTCAAGAGATGAGCACCAGGGCCTGCCCACTAAAGCCCCCATGCAGGCAGAAGAAGGCGTCGGGATGCAGGCAGGTAGATCTTTTCGACTTTTTTTAAAAAAATTTTTTTTATTGTATTATAACAATTAAAGTCGAAAAGATCTACCAACGCTCCCGACGCCACCTTCTGCCTGCATGGGGCTTCTTCTGCCAATGCGGCTTTAGTGGGCAGGCCCTGGTGCTCGTCTCTTGACGTGACCGCCCATTGGTTGCTCCTGGGGGGGGGGCAGGTCCCCCCCTTTTCCAATGTAGTTTGCATGCTAAAAAAGAGTGGGCACCGCTGTTTCAAAGTGTTTATAAACTTTTCATTAAAAAATTACAAGAGCTGACTCCCTGAATTTTCTATACAATGACACAAAATAACAGGGGGCCATTACCCTCAACTTTCAAAAAATATTCATCTATCTCGGGCGATCTCCTGTGTTAAAAGATCCATGTTCATGATGTCAAATGATTTTGCCATCCAATCATTGAATGTGGTTGTTTCTTTTATTTTCCACTGGCGTGCGATACATATTCTCGCTGCCGTTACGAGGTAGAAGAGTATCTTGTCGTCATTTTTGTTGATTTGAAAATCGAAGGTTCCCAACAAAAAGTATTCTGGTTTAAACTCAAAACTTAGATGTAGAATTTCTTTCTTTCTCTGATACACCTCCCACCAGAATTCCTTCACAATCTTACATTCCCACCAAAGGTGGAGGAAGGTACCCATAATTTTCCCACATTTCCAACGTTTTTCATTTATTTTCCCTTTACTGAATTTCGCCAATTTTTCCGGAGTCAGGTACCACATATAGAACATTTTAACCCAATTTTCCTTAATTTCATTAGCGTATGCATACTTTTTTCGTCCATATCACTTGGAAAAGTCAATTGTGTGTCCCAATATTTTTGCCCATTTAATTATTACTTCTTTGACTTGCTCCCCTTCCGTTGCCCATACAAGGAGCTGCTGATATAGTTTTTTAACTAGTTTCTTGTCTGTTTTCAGTATTTTGTCCCAGAAGGTCTCCTTCACTTCAAAACCCCTTTTTTTGTTTGTCTATTTTGTAATTCTCATAAATTTGCCTTGATTGGAACCATGTTGTTTTTTGCTCAATTGCTTGGATTTCTTCAAATGACTTTAAACTAATCTCTTGTTAATTTTTAGAAGATTATTGTATTGGAGCCATTTTTCAGACAGAATTTCCCTTTTATGGTCCGCTTCATTGGGAGAAAACCACATCCGTGTTTTAGCATAGAACCTCTCTTTATATTTATTCCAGATCTTGATCAAAGCTGATCTCATGAAATGATTGTTGAAACTCTTTTTCACCTTCACCTTTTCTCTCCAGAGATAGCTATGCCATCCCCTGCGTAGGCCTTCCCCTTCTAGCGCCAGTATCTTTTTCTTTTCAAGGGTTGCCCAGTCTTTAACCCATGCCAGGGCTGTTGCCTCATAATACATGCTGCAGATCTGGGAGGGCGAGCCCTCCTCTTCTAGTATCGTCTATTAAATGAATGTGGCTAATTCGGAATGCCACATAAAATGGGCGCAAGATCTAGGCCACCCCATCCTACTCCAACGATGGGAGGAAATTTGGCAAAAGAAACTTAAGTACAGTCCAGCAACAGAAATAGCGGAAAATTGGCTCAAGATGCAATACCGCTGGTACCTGAACCCCTCGAAAATTGCAAAATTTGGCAACCATGTCTCCAACAGATGTTGGAAATGTAGGAAAGAAGTGGGAACTTTTATGCACCAATGGTGGCACTGTAAGAGAGTAAGAAAATTCTGGGAAGGTATACATAAGGAAATGCAAAAGATATTGAAAAGTAATTTTGACGCGGACCCGCAGGGATACTTGCTGGGCATAACGGTGAAGGGCCTAGACACAAACCAAGACAAAATGTTCTTTATATTAAGTACGTGTGCACGGATAACATTAGCCAGGTATTGGAGGTCAGACAAGGTGCCAAATGTGGAAGAATGGCTCTTGAAAGTTATGGACATTATACAGATGGACTCCCTATGGCAAGGAATGAACAACAGAAAAAGAGGAACGGACTGGACGGAATTTAGGAAATATTTACAGAAGGAAGGAAATAACATAAGAATAGATCTAAATGAACTATAATCGAGCCATGGAACAACTTATTACCACAGAAGAACAACTGATTTAATCCAAAAACAACCTTTCGGACTAACCCTTGGGAAGTCTCAGCCCCCCTTCCCCACTCCAACCCCCTGCCCACTCCCCCCCCCCACTCCCTGTTTGTTCAGGTATAGACAGAGACGGATTTGTAACACTACATGTCTGCATATGTAAATACCCCCCTTCCCCATTGGTCCCTGAAAAAAAAGGAAAAACTAATAAAAATCTATATGAAAAAAAAAAATGAATGTGGCTAATTCTTGCCTTTTTGTTTTGCCAAATAAATTTTCTAATATCCTTCTCCCATGTATTAATTGTAGTTTTAGATCTTAGAATTGGGAGCGTCTGGAAGAGGTACAAAACCTTCGGTAAAACATTCATTTTGACCACCGCTATATGCCCCAACAAAGATAGCTTCAGTTTTACCCAACATCTCATCTTCTCCCTAATCTCTTGCCATAATTTATCATATTTGTTTTTCAGCAGGGGGGCATTACTACCCATAATTTGTAAACCTAGGTATTTTATTGTTTTTACAATCTTAATTCCTGATTTCCCTTGTAATTCTTCCCCCCCCCCCCCAGTTTTTTGTTTAAAAATTGGTCTTATTTTTATTTATTTTTAGGCCTGCAACCTCTCCATATAGTTCAATTTCCTTCCACCATTTGTCCCATTGTTCTACTGGTTCTTCCATCACACAGACCATGTCATCCGCAAATGCTATTGTTTTAAACCTTGATAAATAATACAAATAATACAAATTGGGAAAAACTTATAGAATATATTAAAAGGAACAAATACAAATATATATAAATGGTAGATCAATGAAGTAATTGACATCAATTTTTATTTTCTTAAGTTGCAACAATATAATAAACTAGCTGTACCCGGCACGCGTTGCTGTGCCCTATTTTGGAGATGCGAGAAAGTCTGAGTATGTAAGGGTTGGAATTGTTGTTAGTTATGGTGTTGTTGGGGCCATGGCGGTGTCGTTTTGGGTTGTTCTGGTGGGTGGGATGTTGAAGTCCTGGGGAGTTGTTGGTGTGTGGTGTTGCTGGCGTTCTGCATAGCTTGTGGATATACAATGTTTTTTTGTCTTTCCGTCTGCTGTGTTGATGTAGAGGTTGATGCTTGTGTGGGTGGGGTACTTTGGAAGTGAGTGGAGGTACTTGAAATCCCATTATCCATGGTGTGTCCTCCTCTGAACTGCAGTCGGATGGAGTGTGGGTCATGGGGGGCATTGTGTGCCAAGTTTGGTCTGTATTGGTCTTGGTTCTGGGCCACAGTGGTCTGTGGGGAATGATGGGTTTTGAGGTAGTACAAATCCCATTATCCATGGAGGTACTTCAAGTCCCATAATCCATGGTCCACCCTCCTCCAAACTGTAGTAGAATGTAGCGTGGGTCATAGGGGCTCTGTGTGCCAAAGTAGGTTACTGTAAATTCAGGCCATACACAATGTCCCATGAGCTGAAGCCAAGTCAGGAACAGCAAGTTAATGAAGCCTTACACTCATTTCAGGCCATACACAATGTCCAGTGAGCTGAGGCGTAGTCGGGAGAATCAAGTTAATGAAGCCTTATTGTCAATTCAGAGCGTAAACAGCATTCCATTAAGTGAGGCCTAGTCAGGGAAATTAAGTTAATGAAGCCTTACTGTCAATTTTGGGTGTGGTCTGTGATTTGTAGGGGTGTAAATTTTCTGTGGGAAGTGAATTGGGTGTTTGTGTTTGTGCCTCAGCCCTTTGCCTTATCCTCCTCTGACAGTTTATTATGGGTCGGAATGTTCATGTTGGCTGGCCAGTACAGGAGTTATGCAAATCCGCTCTTATTGGCAGCCAATCATGTTGTCAGAATGTAGAGGCTGGGAGAGTCGTTGGCAGCCCCGGAGGATGCTGGGAAATGTAGTTTTTTACTCGTTGTTTTGGGGGCCTTTTAGGTTTTTTGGGGGGGAAGTTTCTTTGCTACAAACGTACGTTGCTTGAGGTCTATTTCTGTTGGCAAGTTTGGTGTTTCTGCGTTGTAAGGTTTCTCTGTTTGGGACGGTCTTTCCATGATGACTCTTCCTTTATATATATAGATGAGCATAAAACCAAAGGATCAATTGATACCATGGAGGTAAAATAAAATAATAGAATATGAAATCTATAATGGACATCACAAAATGTCTAGGGAGTCAAGAAACTTGATGTGGGAGTGGGGGAGTGGAAGTGTTGTGGGGTTGAATGAAGTTTCATGTCTATTGTAAGTATTGTTCTTTCTCTCCCTGAGTCCCTATTGTCTCCTTTGTGATAAGCGTTGTCTTATTGTGATTGTGAAAGTATGTTTGAATACATGTTGTCTGTCCTTTTTTTATTTGCAATAAAAACTTTAATAAAAAAATATTCATCTATCTACTGATTTTAGGGATTTTTTAAAAAAAGTTTAAAGTTGTTTTTTTAAAGGTACAACAGTTATCTCATTGAATGTCTCTCATATTAACCAATAGAACTTCCATTTAGGGACTTCTTCCCAGCCCAGAAATTTACTTTATTGCGTTTATTGTTTATTGTGTTTATTGCTGATGTTCTTGATTTTATTTTGTTGTATCTGCTGTTTGGACTTGGCCTCATGTGAGTCCCCATTGGGGAGATGGGTGCAGAGTACAAATAAATATTATTGTTATTATTATTACTTAGCAGAAGTATCAGTCAGTCCTCCTTTTTGCAGATTCAACAATTTATTGGAACTCAGGTTGGCTGCTGCTAAAGGGGGGGGGGCAAGTCTCTCCCCTCTTCTGATTGGGAATTTCTGATGCTGAGCAGAACTCTGGGAAATGTAGTTTAGGGCAGGATCTTTTGAATTCTCTGCCATAGGGCTCCTCGCCTTCCCAAACTACATTTCCCAGAATTCTGTGCTTTCTCAGTCTCTTTCCCAGCGAACTCTGCTTTCTTCCTGTTGCTTCCCTCTCCTAATGGAAATCTTTGTTTTGCTTCCTTGTGCTGAAAATGAAACTGACTTTGGGAGGCTTCTGAGGTTTACAAAATTCAAACGAAAAAGTATTGGTTATGTTTCGATTTTTAAGTTTTTGGTGCAGGCCATGCCCACGTGTTTGATATTATGTCATAAATATGAATTTGATCCAACTTATGACGACTGATGAAAAATTTGCACAGCCCTTTTTGGCCGTGTCTATTACTGGTCTACATATAAAGCAGCTTCAATTATATTTAGAATAACTTTATTTGCTTCTGGTGTTATTTCAAAAGTCTCAGTTTCTGAATTGAGACATGGAACTCTGGCAAAATTGGATGCCATCTCTCTTGTCTCGCTGGCCCCACGTTTGTGCACCCTTTTGCAGGAGGAGCTCCTCTTTCCCACGCTTTTGTGACTGACACCTAAATCACATGCAAACAGGAAGAGACTGTGTTCCTCCAATGATGTAATGGGCATTTGAATAATAGCATTAAGGGTGACATTGTAGGGTGGAGGAATGAAGGCTGTCCAAGACAGAATAGCAAATTGCTGAAATGAACCCAGATGATTCAGACAATTTAAATGCAAATTGTAAAACTCCACTGAGACTTCCAAATGTGGACATTACTGACCACCAGAGAGCATGGGATAGGTTTTCCTGCTGTATGTCTCACATTTCAGGCTAGTACAGAAGGTTTAATGGGTGGATGGATAGACAGACAGACAGACAGATAGATTGATTGATAGGACAAGACAGGTGTTAGACATGCATTGTTATAGGAAATTATGTGCCATTATCCATGCCCCACCAGAAGGGCTTTCTGATTTTTTAAATCATGTCAAAAGTGACTTGAGAAACTGCAAGTCGCTTCTGATGTGAGAGAAATGGCCATTTGCAGGGTGATGCCCAGGGGACACCCAGATGTGTTACCATCCTGTGGGAGGCTTCTCTCATGTCCCTGCATGGGAGTGGGGTCTGATAGATGGGAGCTCACTCTGTCCCGTGGAGTCAAACCACCAACTTTCAGGTCAGCAGTTCAGCTGGCACAAGGGTTTAAACCATCGCATCAGTGCAGCTCCACAGCTTTCTGATGTGGTGGTCTAATCATGGAATTCCCTGCCCTTGGTAGTTGAATTGACATGGATACCGGCTTCGTCCTGATGTCAGACGGGATGGAATTTTGACAGTGACACCCCCCAGGCCCGGATTAACACCTTTTTGCGCCCTAGGCCACACTTTGGAATTATGCCCCCTTTAAGCCCTCTTAGGGCCCCTTTCGTCCCTGTTAGGGCCCCGCATCCAGCTCTCCCAGTGTGGCCCCACTAGGTCCGCCACAGGAGTTTCCCTCTCGGCAGGCACTATGGATGCAGGCATGGGGGAGGAGCCTCCTCCCTGATGCCAGGGCTTGAGGCAATTGGCTCCTACCCGATATCGGGGATTGCACATGCATTGTAGTCAGCGGCTGTACCGATGCCGCGCTTCTCCCTGATACCAGAGCTTGTCGCGTTGGGCTTCTCTCCTGTACTGGGGTTTGCGCATGTGCCATAGCCGGCAGTTGCACTTCTCTCTCCAGTAAGGAGGAGTCTCCTCCTTGTGTTGAAGGAGGAATACCAGCTTTCATGGTGTTAGGGCATGTGCAGACTGTGCAATGGAGTTTCTTGTACTTGCATTGAAGGAGCCAGCAAGTGGATGCTGTCGGCCTTGAGGGAGTTAATTGTTCCTCCTGTCGACGTCGACGCCAGTGTCGAGACCCCTGCGCATACGCCGTTTGCGCAACAATAGCAGAGGCAGGAGCTGGTATTCAGGAAGGGGCAGGGCTGCCGCCGAAAAAGAAGACCTCTGGTATCCTTTTTGCCTCATTTCCATGTGCGTTGCGTTTTTATTTGTTTCAACATTTTTTTTGGTGCGTGATCTGCGCCCCCCCCCTGGCTTGCACCCCTAGGCCATGGCCTAGGTTGGCCTTATGGGTAATCCTGGCGTGCCCCCCCCCCCACTCTATGTTTAGACTGGTGACAGAGAACAATTATTATGTCCCTTTGGGTCTTATCCGAAACATCCCCAGCAGATTTGAAGTCCTGGTCGTGCTGCTGCTTACTTTTGGGAAGGAAAAAGCATCTGATCTCAGTTTATAGGCATGGCTTGTTACTGCCTGGGAAATTCCTTTGCTGAGAGGTGATTAGGTGTTCCTTGTTTCTTGTCTGGAGTTCCCCTGTGTTTGAGTTTTGCTTTTTTAATTTACTGTTGCAATTTTAGAGATTTTTTTTAGCCAGATTGTGTTCATTTTCATGGTTTCTTCTTTTCTGTTGAAATTGTCCCCATGCATGTGGATTTCAATGGCTTCTCTGTGTAGCCTGACATAGTGGTTGTTAGAATGTCCAGCATTTCTGTGTTCTCAAATAATATGCTGTGTCCAGGTTGGCTAATCACCTCTCAACAAGGAACTCCCCCAGGCAGTAACAGGGCACACCAAAAAACTGTCAGGCCATCAAATGCTAATCAAGGTGGCCAACTGAAACATTCACGCCTACCTCCAACAGACAAGTTTTTTCTCCCACCCTGGATCTTCCATAGATATATAAACCCAATTTTCCTAGCTTCCAACAGACCTCACAACCTCTGAATATGCCTTCCATAGATGCAGGCGAAACGTCAGGAGAAAATGCTTCTGGAATATGGTCATGCAGCCTGAAAAATTTACAAAAACTTCAAGAATATGGCCATTCAGCCCAAAAAACCTACAACAACATAGTGGTGATCATTTCACTAGTGTCCTTCCTAGGATCTTAGGGAGGAAATGGCAAGCCACACTAGTGTAGCTCTCCTTTCGGCTGCAGCTGCAAATTTTCCTCCAAAGCTATAAGAGCCAATTGCGTGTGCATGGATGATACACCTCCCGCCTAATAACTAATAACACATAGACACAATTTGTTGGGATAAAATTGTCCGCAACTCATTTATTGATAACAGGAAGAAGGGTTGGCAGCCATGCATGGGTCCTGGAACCGGGGTCGGACAACCCGCTGTTGTCCGAAGATGCTTGCATGCCTGGGTGCCACCGGCCCACTACAAGTCCATGAAAACTCGGCACTCCAGGGGCCAGGGTGTTAGCCCCCCTACCACCAGGGGGTGATACGCCAGCCAGATCCAGGGCCCATGCCACACGCTAAACAGAGTTGCGACGATGAACACACAAACACAGAGTTGTGACAATGAACACAAGTAACAGCAAGAAAAGTTAACAAGATACAAACAATAAATACATAGCATGAAAAGTAAAAAAGATACAAGCATTGAATGCAAGCAGGGTGGGTGGGATGAACAAAAACAGGAACAGGCCCAGTGCCTGTTGAGGAGCCTTGGACAGCCTTAAGTAGACTGCCCGGGCAAAAGGGAGGGCTGGCCCGCAGGCGGGGCAAGGGAGGCGGTGCCAGCCCCACCATTGGCCAGCTGACACTGGTGGCGGGAAACTCTCCCGCCACCCAGGGGGCTTATGGGAAGAAGCCCCCCTCCCTAGGGTCAAGATGGCGGTGAGGACACTCTGCACCTCAACGCGCTCAGCCGGTGAGTCTGGTCAAGCCATATTAAAAAAAGTCACTGTCCTTTATTACACAAACCCTCTATTCAATTGCAGCTGTGCTTCATAGATTAAGCCCATTTGATATCGCACCACTCTTCATTGGTGCAATTGCGCTGATTTGCCAATCTGTTGTCCTAAAATCATACCTCCCCATATCCTCACAATCCCACCTTCCCACACTGTCACTATGTTGGGACATGCAAGGAATCAGTTAGTGGGTGCGTTAACTGAAAAATATGAAGCACAAAGCTGGTTGGGCCACGCCCAGAGGCTAGCTGAGCCTGGGAGTTTGGGCAACAGTTACATGTTTAAGTTTGCTGTGAAGAAGCTGTGCAGGGACAGAGAGAGAACAGCCTTCAACAATACTTCGATCAATACTATATTTGTGGCAGAAGAACAAAGGAGAAGGAGAAGAAAGAAGAAAGCCACCAGGAAGTGAGTCACAAAAATGAGTGTGAATATACTAAATAAATAATAAAATGCTTGGTTTTTTTTAAAATAAAAGGGCAAAAACAAATGGAATAATGGAATAAAGAAAAAAATGGCCTTGGTAAAGACAGGCAGTGTGTCCTGGGGAATGGCATCAGGCGTCAGAGGTGCTGAACGACGGCTGCTATGATGTAGTTTAATCAAAGGGCTTTTTGGCTGCATGCGCATATTTCCGTGCTCGTCAAGATTTCATAATAGTTGGCATAGTTAACTTCAAATCTTGCTAGTTAATTGTTGGCACCAAAAAGACAAATTATGAGCAGGGGAGCTATTCTGGGAGGGTTTAAAGTATTTGAATAATTTAGACCCCTGCTGTTAATGTGACAAGATTGTTTTTCTCTTGCCATCACCTGCTGGCACAGGAATTAAAACTGTCGGGGCATTTCTCTGGCCCGGGCCAGGCCGCGGTAATGAGCTTTATCAGTCTGTAAATGAGTTTATGCAGCAAATTAAACTGTAAATGTGGCTGGAGTGGTAAATATTGAGAAAATAAAGATATGCAAAGATAATGAACAAGGCTTGGGGTGAAAAGCGGGGGAGGAAAACAAAATAAGTAAAATGTCAATCCTTTAAATCTTCAGCCTGGTAGGATTGCAGAGCGTTTACTGCCAGTGTGGAGTATGTGTGTGTTTCTGTGGATAAATATTATTATGTGCATCTCTGTAAACAGCAAGGGAACACTTAATTTCCACAGTGGTTACAGGCATGTACTGTAAAGGTTTAGGGGGTGGGCTGCTGGAATATTGCTGAATCGAAAAGACATTTAAATTACAAGGAAAATAAATCTGTTGAGTGTGATCATTTCAAAGAGGAGAAAGGATTGGAGTGGGACGAATCCGCCCTTTATGAAAAGTCTCCAAGAGTCTTTAATAGTGTCCTGTGGAAAAGCTACATGCTTTTACCTTCCTTTGGCAGTGTGTTATTCCAGGTCTATGACCCCAATGTTGGGTATTTTAAAGATGGAAGGAGTTTAAATGGGACTCAATAGGGCAGTGTTTTTCAACCTTTTTTGAGCCGCGGCACATTTTTTACATTTACAAAATCCTGGGGCACACCACCAAACAAAATGACACAAAATGACACTCTAACACAGTAATACATATAGTTAATATGTTTTTTTACTTTTAACATATCTCATTTTTGCAGCAAGAATCATCTATGCTAGGTATTGGAAACTGACAGAAACTCCGAAAGAAGACGAATGGATAATTAAGTCGCTCGAAATAGCAGAGATGGACAAACTCACATATCTATTATGGAACAACTCTCCAAAACAGTATGAGGAAACTTGGACTCCCTTTGTCAATTTCATCAAGGAGGAAAAAAATTTAAAGGGCCTGAAAATTTAAATGTTAAGTTTGCCAAAATTATGTGACAAAAATTGACTTAAGTAATGAGATGTGAAGTCAACATTCTTTTATTTCTGGTCTTTTCTATTTCTTTTCTTTTCTATCATGCTGTGATATCCTGATCAGACTGATTAGGAATTTATCAGTTGTATATGCTTCACTTAGTCTAATGTTCAAATCTGGTTTTCAATTCTCTGATATAACTTTTATGTCTATTCTCTACTCTCCCCCCTCTCCCCCCCTCTTTACCTTGCTCTACACTTCCCGTCTCTCTCTTACTCTCTCACTTTCTACTTAACCACTAGGCATGGATTAGAACCCAAAAATCGCGATTCTAAAATCAAATGGGGGGGGGATTTTTTTTATATTAGTAATAGAAAGACTTACAAAAAAATTGTAAAAAAATTGACTGCATGGATTGCTGGTTTTTCCCACCAGAGCAGTACCTATTGATCTACCCACATTTACATTGATCCCAGTGCCATCAATAACAAGTAGGGCCCTACTTCCAGGAAATTAGACGGGGTAAATATTAGTATATTATTTATTAATTATTAGAATGAAATAATGCCCAGGGCCCTTCTTCCAGGAAATTAGAAGGGGTAAATATTATTAATATATTTATTATTATTAATTATAAAATAGTTGCCTACCTTCTCCAGAGCTCTTCTGACTGCAGCTTTCCCCCCATTCAGTTTCCCATAGCTCTCTAGGAGGTTTGAACTCTATGGCTTTTCCTTGATTCTGCACTTTTCCTGCTCCTCTCCGGGCTGTTTTCAACCCCTTCTGCCATTGTTTCAGCCTTCCTCATGTCCTTCTCGCCTGCCCTCCTATCTAGGCTCCTTTCCCTGCAGTTTAAAGCGCTTTTTCCTGAGTCCTCCAGCCGTTCTAGGACTTCCGCTCTGGATCTCTCTATGGTTCCGGCTGGTTTTTCTCTTCCTGGAGGAAGGCCTTTCAGTTAAAGTAGGCCTCGAGCATGGAAAGGCCCCATCTGACTGTGAGTAATGTCTGGGATTTTGGATTTTGGATTTTGGAGGGGATAATAGGGAGCCTTCCGAAATATTTAGAATTCTAACGAAATTTTGGGCCCAGGGGGTGCGAAAAAGAAAGTCCACTTCCGGGATTGGCCTTGCGATCCGTAAAAACTTGAAAGTCCCATTACATACGAATCACTTACGATTTCTTTTAGTTTTCATAACTTTTTTCTCATTCCTATTAACTACTCTTTTCCAACCCTGGAAAGATAACGTAACGGAACTGTCTGTTAACAATGTTTTACATTGTTGTTTTTACTGCATTGTACTCTTGAATTCTTTAATAAAATTACTTTAAAAAACATATAGTTAATATGTTTTTTTAATGTCTTTATACACTCAGTGTGAAACCTGGGCCTGTATCGATGAACACAACATAGATATCCTGGCAGAAATGGCAGAAAGACACACACGAAGGTCTTGCTCAACAGCTGGGAGTTATAGTTCACCCGCAATCAAAGAGCATTCTGAACTCCACCAGTGATGGAATGGAATCAAACTTCCCACGCAGAACTCCCATAACCAAGAGAAAATACTATGAGTTTGGTGGGCATTGACCTTGAGTTTTGGAGTTGTAGTTCACCTATATCCAGAAAGCACTATGGTGGGGAGGGAGGAAGACGTGGAACGAGTTTGCGCAGTAGCGGCAGCATGAGTAAAGCGAGGCAAAGTGAGCAGAGCGAGGCTGGGAAGAAGGGAGCCCGAGTGGAGAAGAAAAAGTGTTCGGCAGGAGGGGGAAGAAAGAGTATTGGAGGTTCCAATTTCCCACGGCACACCTGATGATCGCTCACGGCACACTAGTGTGCCATGGCACACTGTTTGGGAAACACTGCAATAGGGTGTGTATTGGTAAAAGCCTAAAGTAGTGGTTTTCAACCTTCCTAATGCTGCAACACTTTGATACAGTTCCTCATGTTGTGGTGACCCCCAACTTTAAAATCATTTTCATTGCTATTTCATAACTGTCGTTTTGCTAGTGTTATGAATCTTAATGTAAATATCTGATATGCAAAATTTATTTTCATTCACTGGATGAAATTTGGCACAAATACCCAATATGCCCAAATTTGAATATTGGTGGGGTGGGGATTGATTTTGTCATTTGGGAGTTGTAGTTGCTGGGATTTCTAGTTAACCTACAATCAAAGAGCATTCTGAACCCCACCAACGATGGAATTGAACCAAACTTGGCACACAGAACTTCCATGACCAGTAGAAAATATTGGGTTTGGTGGGCATTGACCGTGAGTTCTGGAGTTGTAGTTCACCTGCCTCCAGAGAGCACGGTGGGCTCAATGATGGATCTGAACCATACTTTGCATGAATACTCAATATGCCCAAATGTGAACACTGGTGGGGTTTGGGGGAAATAGACCTTGACATTTGGGGGTTGTAGTTGCTGGGATTTATAGTTGACGTACAATCAAAGAGCATTCTAAACTCCACCAACAATGGATTCAAACCAAACTTGCCACAAAGAACTTCCATGACCAACAGAAAATACTGGAAGGGTTTGGTGGGCATTGACCTTGAGTTTTGGAGTTGTAGTTCACCTGCCTCCAGAGAGCACTGTGGACTTAATGATAGATCTGGATCATATTTGGCACGAATACTCAATATGCTGAAATATGAACACTGGTGGAGTTTGTGGGAAAATAGACCTTGACATTTGTAGTTGCTGGGATTTATAGTCCACCTGCAATAAAAGAGCATACTGAACCCCACCAACTTTCCACATGGAACCCCCATGACAAATTGAAAATGTTTTTGATGGGCTTTGGTGACCACTCCGACACCCCCTTCATGACACCCCTCCCAGGTCCCCTTCTCTGGACACATTCCAGCCTGTCAACATCTCCCTTACATTGCAGTGCCCAGGATTGGACACAGTGTGATTCCAGGTGTAGTCTAACCAAGGTGGAAAAGAGGGGTAGCATGACTTCTCTAAAGTCCTAAGTCGGAGTCAATTGGACAGTAGTTAGCAACAACAAGAGTAGTGAAAGCTGCTCAGTCAAGTCTTGGAGAGCCACTCTCAGAGTAGACTAGAGCAGTGTTTCTCAACCAGTGTGCCTGGCGGTGTTGGCCTTGGCGGTGGGCCTGGCGCTGGTCCGGCCGGCCGGGGCAATAGAGCCCTTGAGCCTGAGCCTGGCCCTGGCCAGCACCGCTGCCTTTGCCTTCATGGGCTTCCTCTCCTATCTGCGGCTCTACTGCCTCTTCGCCCACTGCTGCCACAACGTGGGGAACAACGGGGCTGGCCTCCGGGCAGGTACACGAGCAGCCTACCGGGCCTCAGAGACTGTGATGTGACGTGGAAGGAGCCTCATGGGTTATATTATTATTATTATTATTATTATTATTAACTATGTATTAACATAATATTTCCCTTAGTATATGCTATTATATTGTTATATTATCAGTATTTGTCATAGCCATGGTGTATATCGTTATTGACTATGAGAGTAATGATAACAGTCAGGATTAACTCCTGTGCTTTACTAATAATATGTTGTATGTACCTATAATATTTATATTATTATAATGTAATACAAGATAACAGTTTTAAAAATAATACAATATTGAAATTATATATTTTATATTACTTGTAATAGTACTAATAATATCACAGTATAATGGTATAGTACAATATAGTAAGTTAGAGCAGTGCTTCCCAACCAGTGTGCCGGGGCACACTAGTGTGCTGTGAAAGATCATCAGGTCTGCCGTGGGAAATTGGAACCTCCAGGAAGGGGGGGGGGGGAGTCTAGTGTGTTGAAGTATAAAAACTCTAAGAAACCTACCTCGATAAAGGGACAAAATTACAAACACCCCCCTCCCCACCCGTTGTCTACTTGGTCTCTCCCTCTCCTTGCATTGGGAAGGCCTGCCTCCCTTTCCCCAAGTAGAGACCTCCTCATGCCTCCTGGGGGTTCTGTGTGGGAAGTTTGGCCCAGTTCTATCATTGGTGGGGTTCAGAATGCTCTTTGATTGTAGGGGAACTATAAATCCCAGCAACTACAACTCCCAAATGTCAAGGTCTATTTCCCCTGAACTCTATCTGCGTTCATATTTGGGCATACTGAGTATTCATGCCAAGTTTGGTCCTGATCCAACATTGATTGAGTCCACAGTGCTCTCTGGATATAGGTGAACTACAACTCCAAAACTCAAGGTCAATGCCCACCAAACTCTTATAGCATTTCCTCTTGGTTATGGGAGTTCTGTGTGGGAAGTTTGTGTCTTTCTGCCATTCCTGCCAGGATATCTATGTTGTGTTCATCGAAACAGGCCCAAGTTTCACACTGAGTGTATAAATACATTTTAAACACATATTGACTACATGTATTACTGTGTTAGAGTGTCATTTTGTGTCATTTTGGTTGGTGGTGTGCCCCAGGATTTTGTAAATGTAAGAAATGTGCCGTGGCTCAAAAAATGGTTGAAAAACACTGGACTAGACAACATTAGCTGAAAAGGTGCATCAGTCTGATGATATAAAATAATTTTCTGTATTCGCTTGACTGGGGAACAGAAAAAACTTGGCTTTTTTACCATCACAGATTATTAAAAACACATATTAAGTTGTTGTGCCACCCTGACTGGGAGGAAAGAGGGATCATACTTTAGTAGTGTCTAAATAAGGGACATTAAAATCATTAAATCATTTCTGATTCTGATGCAATAGAACAGCAGGAAACAATAGATAGATTCCATGTGGAGGGTTTGATGTGCTACCAATACATACAAACTAATTCCACCCCAACCGATGATATAAAAGTACTTGACTGAAGAGTATTAGGGTTCTATTTTTGGCTGTCGCCAATGGTCTCTCATATAATCTTGAGCAATCCCTCCCTGATTTTTCCTCCCACACTTTCTCCGTCTCATAATCCAAAAGTGTAGAAAGTGTCTCTAGGTTGGAAGGCACTGTCTTTTATTGTGTAGGCTTGCCTCTGGGCAGTATTATAGTGCAAACAATGCAAAATTACAATATTCAGAGTTTGAATTCTAACCACAATTCCCATGCTCGCTCTAATGACGCCCATTGCAGAAGTTCCACATTATGCTGAGTTATTAATGAGTCATCCTGATCTCAGCCACTTTGAGACAAACTCAATGCAATGTGCATATGCAAAAAACATGCAGATATTAAAAGATGTAAATAAGAGTAAGCTGATGACAGACCAAACGGCAGAACCAAGTGGATAAGGTTGCTTTATTTCATCCCTCAGTGTGAGAAAAAAATATATCATACTTCTTCCAAATCTGGCAATCGCATGGGAAGTAATGCTTTCAATTGTGCATATGATGCCCTCTACCCTCTGCCAGTAACAGTTTCAGGGGAGCTCTTATCATCATGTTCCTAAGGTGTGAAGTCTGACACTGGTCAGCTTGCCTCCATCTTGCAACTGGAAAATCTATATATTTCAGCATCCCATTGATGATGTATACCATTATCATAGACTATTACCATATATACTCAAAGATAAGCTGATCCGAGTATAAGCCGAGTGTAAAGGAGAGGGATTTTGATTCTAAAACTGACAGGGTCGACTATCCTGACCGCTGCCACTAATTTGTAACATCTCTAACTACAGCCAATAATGTAAAGATCTTCAATTATGTGTAGGCTCAAACTTTGTGAGGACCTGAATTCGAATCTGTATTTTAAGTTTGGAGAGAATGTGAGGATTCGAACTCAGCGCTGTGACAGGGCAGAATGTCCTACCAATGCCACTACAAAATGTAAGGACTCTTTTACTTTTCACTTGCTGCCACCATATAATTTACTGTGCTTGGCTACCCACTAGGAGAAAGTTGTTTTCAAGGCTTGTGGGAGAAAGAACCACTAGAAGAGATGTTTTAATCAAAGAACTATGGAGTTTATTCAAACAGAGGTTTAAGCGTAGAAGTTTTAGAGTTCAAGAGCTTGGGTTGTTACAATATCTACTCAGAGGCACTTTTCTTAAGGTTACAATATACTATCTATGGAGATACAGTCTGCTACTATATCACTGCTCTCCTAGAACCTCTTACCCCGGTAGCACCCAATGTCCTACAGCCTCTCAGATCACTTTCCAATTTACTTGCACAGCAGTTGCGTGCTTTGTGGGAAACTGGAAGGATCAGAGGAGCATCTGTCCATGTATCCTTAGAGAGATGCAAACATTACAGCAACATTAAGTGTTGATGTCATGATTTTGTGTCTGACTAAGGCAGTGGTTCTTAACCAGTAAACCGTGGACCACCAATGGGCCGCGAGGAAGAAAATCTGGTCCATGAACCTCCTTCCTCTTATTTATTTAGTTTATGTTATTTATTTTATTTACCTACTCCTTTAGCCACACCTGCCACTCCTTCTCTTTGCTGACCATGGCATGTGTTCTGTATCAGAAACTAGAGCTGAGATGGTCTATCCAATGCAATTTTCTGAATCAGCACCCCAAACTGAATCTAAAACTGACCAAAAACTGTTTTGGTACAAACCTTTTGGTACAAATGTTGGAAAGTGGTCCCTAGTTAAAGTTGTTCCTGTCAAGTGGTCCCTGGTCTTGTCGTCCCTGGTCAAAAAAAGGTTGGGAACCACTGGACTAAGGCATACACTAAGGTACTGTTTTACTCATGCCCTTTTCCTATGAGGCACAGAATGGTTGGCCTTCAAAAGCTTTACAGTAAGTCTGGAATTGGGGGCTATGGCTCAGTCCAGCATAAACTCACATGTGGTCCACCAGTACTGAGCCATAATGGGGTGATCTCTTCTCCGGGATAATTATCTATTGCTTTTGATTTGATGGAAGCACAATAGTGTTCTAGAATTCCATAACAATAAGCTTGGTGCTACTTTACTAAGGTTGGCTTTACAGCACATGTGGATAAACTACGACCCTTCAGGTGTGATTGCTAGTCATCCCTTATCCAGAAATCCAAAATATGAAATTATCCACATGGTTGGGTGAGGTAGAAATATCTTTGCTCTCTGATGGTTTAGTGTACAGACATTTTGCTTCATGCATAAAATTTTTAATATCGTACGAAATTGCCATTAGGCTATGCATATGAGCGTGTGAAAGGCTTTTTAAATGTTATCAGTATTGTATTATATTTTCATTCAAGTAAATTTAATTGTAAATTTATGATGTTTTTAGATTTTAAATATTAGCATTGAATACTTGTTGGTTTTTGGGTTGCTGAGTCCCTCTTCAAGTAGGCATCCTGAGCCCAAGGCTTATAGGAAGCATACAATTTTTTAAATAAATAATAAATAATAAATATCTCTTAAAAATCTCATTATGTACATAATTTTGGCATTTTGGGACTAGAAGGTACTCAACCTATATTAATGTATCCAGAATTTAATGCTAAATATAACCAAAGGTAATGCTATCTAATTTATGCCTACATTGACAGTGGTGAACAACCCAGCAAGACCTTTCCCAGGCTTTTTCACATTTCTCAATCTTTTTCTACACAGAGCCAACAACTTACGAAACTGTTCGCCTATCTCAGTCTAGATCTATTGCATTTACAATAAAAGAATATTTATTGTAAATGCAATTTACAGAGCGATAGAAAGGGCTCAAAGTATAATTCAGCCTAGCGCCCTTTGCTAAAACTGGATCTACCAGAAATGTACTGTACTGCTGGAGAATTAAAATCTCAGCCCTCAGGACATATAAGTAACACTATGTACATGGGAACTCTTATAGTCTGTGATCTGCTTCTGAACATGAACAGAGCTAATAAATAGGAGGTACTAAATGAGAGCCAGACATCATATTTCAAGACCTTGGAAAGAAAACTGGATGAGGGGTTTGATTTACATGTGAACCAAGTCAAGTTGTCTACTATTCAAATTGTCCCCAGGGCAATGGAAACATTATTTTCTCCCATACTCTCACAGGCCTAGGGTACTCTTCCTTAGTTTATGAGACTGGAACATGAACATTTACTTATATATTGGAAAGAGACTTAGGGTGCATCTACATTATTGAATCAATGCAGTCTGACACCACATTAACTGCCATGAATTATGCAATTGAACCCTGGAATTTCTAATTGGATAAGGCACCAACAGTCTTTGACAGAGAAGACCCCAGAGCTTATAAAACTACAACATGCAGGATTTCATAACAGTGTTGTCGAACTGGGTTGTCGGGGGTTTTTTTGGGCTGTATGGCCATGTCCTAGAAGCATTCTCTCTGGACTTTTCGCCTGCATCTATGGGAGGTATCCTCAGAGGAAACTAGGAAAATTGCATTCATTCTACAGTGTACATGCAATACATGACTCTAGGGGCCCATCCAGACAGCACCCAAAATGCACATCCTCCCGCATTTTTACGTGGGGCGTCCAAATGACACCTCAGGTAAAAATGAATTCTTTCGGGACAAAGCAGGAAAACACTATTTTGTCCCAAAGCAATTTGCACTGGGAATGTGGCGCAGCTGGCTAAGTGTCAGCTGCATAAGATCTCTCTGACCAGTAGGTCATGAGTTCGAGGCCTGCCCGGGTCGAGGTGGGTGCTCGGCCTTAAGTGTAGCCTGTTGTTGACCTTTGCAGCCCGAAAGACAGTTGCATCTGTCAAGTAGGAGATAAAGGTACCACATTAAGTGGGGAGGCATATTTTGACTGAATTATGAGGCCATTAAAGAACTCCAGGAACGCTGAGGAATGGAAGGAACAACAAGGGACGCTGGGAAAGCTGAGAGAGGAGGAGTGTGTGAGCCCCCCCTGGTGGCCAGAGTTTGCCTCTGTTTGTCTAGAGGTGTGTCTGTGGAAATGGCAGGGATTGTCTGCTAAGTACAGGGCGGCCTCACCTCTCCCGGGGGTAGGCAAACCTTATTTTTGCTCCCCCTGGTGGCTCCTGGATGCCCTTGCACATGCGCGCTGGCGTCCCGCGCGGCCCCCGTGAGTGCATCCCGCGTGGTGGCGCGCACGTGAACCGACGTCCCGGCCGGCCGCACATGCGTGGTGGCGTCCTGCCCGACCCGGCGCAAGTGCGTCCCGGCGGTGGCGCGCGACTGGGGCATCCCGGCTGCGCATGTGCAGTGGCGTCCTGCCCAGCTGCGTGAGGGTGTCCCGCCCCGCGCGTGGCTGGCAGCAGCAGCCTCTGTTGGCTGTCTATATGTGTGAATGTGGGGCGGCAGGGATGCTAGTTCGCGACATGTGCCCTACCTGTAATCCGCCCTGGCTGAGTCCTGAGTCCTCTTCAGGGTGAGAAGAGCGGGATATAAATAAAAGTAAATAAATAAATAAAATCAAAAATGCTGGAAAGACCTGGGCCTTCCTGAAAGTCTAACACAGTATGGGCCCTTTTGTGGGTCTTCTGAGGGGGTCATCCTCACAGTCCTCTCACGTTTTCTGAACTGAATCAGCCCGGAAAACACAGAGCGCTGTAAACTCCTCCTCAAAGATCCTTTTAAAAGCCTTAAAACTGAAAAATAATTTACTTGACTACCATTTCCCCTTCGCCAGAGCTCTACTGGTGCATAGAAATGCTGTGCAGGAGAAGGGGGAAAGGAAGAAAATAGCGGATCTCTCCTTCGCCTGTAGCTCCGGAGAAGGGGGAATGGCGGCTGGGTAAATAATTTTTCAGGTTTACGACTTTTCGGGGTGTTTTGTGCCTGGGTACCTTGCCGGAAAGTCTGGCAGGGCATCTGGACAACCCCCAGGAAAGCACGGATGTTGAGGGGAGGTGTGTGGACTGTCACGCGGGTCTAATCAGGTTTTAAAAAACCCGATTCAGCTCGCATTAAAGTCCTGTCTGGAACTGCCCTAGGTTAACATCAAGCTTTGTAAAAGTGTTAAAAGCAGAGCAGGGAAAACACCTGGGTTTCTTTATCAAAACAAAGCTTGGAAACCCTTCTTTAATTGGACTTGACATCCCATGCACTCTTAAAAACAGTACTTGCAAAAGTGTTTAAAACAACCTTGAAAACGTTTTTCTTTTTCCGTTCAAAGGAGAAGGTGGGATAATTGCTTTGGTTGAACTCCAAATTCCATGGGCTGCTAAAGCAATGCTTGCAAACGTGTTGAGAACATACTGGGAAAGCCTGAGTTTTTTCCCCCCTATTTCATTTTCAACATGTAAATTTGAATGGCATGACCTGTGCCACTGTGTCTAATGCTTAATATGTAATGTTTAATGACATAGCCAGGAGTTGGGTGAAACAGTACCCAGAAAGGGTCACAAAGCACAAAAAGAGGCAATATGCATGAGAATCAGTATAGATATGTAATATTCATAACAATTGAAACATATATTATAGGGAATACATTACCCAAATGGGTGAAAGAATAAAGAGAGTCCCGCCTGGGGGGTATCCAAACAATCCCTAATGGAGTTCGTCGAAATAAAGAATAATGATGTAGCCCAAATGGGCCAAAATGGGCCCAAAGGTCACCCGTATATATATGCTACTTAGCCCGGGTTATATTTGATTCTCATCTATGATATTGGACGCTATTGATCTTATCGGATGTCATTAATGTTGCCTTGAAAAAACCACATCTAGCGGTGAAACGGATTTTGTAGGTCTATATATATATATATCTGCATTTGTATACCGTCGGCCTATTTCTTTCATCGCTCCCTGAGGACTTCATTCGGTTCCTCAGCGTCCTCCTCCTCTGGTCGCCTGGCCAAGAAGACTTCACCACTTCAGCATTGTGTGGCCATCATTCCTTTTCGCATTTGCGACTTTCTGGGAATTTACAATTCATTCGCATTGGCGACTATCGTTCCCCATCGGGGGCAGGATTGGAACTCTTACAAATACTCACGTTTGTGAGTTTTTGGCCCACTTGGGCTACATCATTATTCTTTATTTCGACGAACTCCATTAGGGATTGTTTGGATACCCCCCACGCGGGACTCTCTTTATTCTTTCACCCATTTGGGTAATGTATTCCCTATAATATATGTTTCAATTGTTATGAATATTACATATCTATACTGATTCTCATGCATATTGCCTCTTTTTGTGCTTTGTGACCCTTTCTGGGTACTGTTTCACTTGGCTGTTAGCCCCCGAGCATTGTTATTTCATAGCCAGGAGTTGGCCCATGTGAAATCACCAGGGGATGCCCGTGTAATGTCACTGGAGCATGAGACTTCATGATGGACCATCTCTAGTTTGGAAAATTCAGGTTTTAGGACATTAATTCCATACCTTCCAACTGCTCCGCTCTGGAACAGCTCCCGATAGCACTACATAACATGATTTTTGTTCCTGGGATATAAATGTCATTTCCTAATTAGTTCCATCATAAAAACATGGAAAAAAGTTTATTCAACTGTTTTGTGGGACATCCTGCAGCACATGTTGCTATCGTTTTTCAATGAATCTCTCATTGAGTCTCAACCAATTCAACAAACTGTGTGGCAGCCACAAAAAATGAATTTTCTGGAGTAGAACAACTACTTTCAAAGTAAGTACCACACAGTTAAACAGGAATAACATTTTCAAACCAGGAACAGAATTTTCTTCAAATTTTGTTACTCCGGTTTTTCAGCTGCTCTTAAAATATTCTGCTTTCCCTCTCTTCTACCCAGTTTTTTCTTTATAATGAAATTACTTCAATTGTTCAAATTGAATTCATATGCGAAAGTAGTTTGCACTCATCTGCAGGAGGAGAAGGGGAGAGTAAGAGAGGAGAGGAGAAAGTGAAAAATTTCCCTTTCCAGTAGACTCAAGCAAAAGCAATCTACTTCAGCTCGCCTGCCTTGTGTCTTCTTCCTCATTAGTAATTTTTGCCGTTGTAACTCCATGTTGATTGACTACATGTGTCCCTATTTTCATCTGTGAAATATTAGAGGGAACACAACCTTGATGTTCCTATAACTCAGTGTTTCCCAACCTTTTTTGAGCCAAGGCACATTTAAAAAAATCCTGGGCCACACCACCAACCAAAATGACATAAAATGACACTCTAACACAGTAATACATATAGTTAACTGACCTTGAGTTTTGGAGTTGTAGTTCACCTACATCCAGAGAGCACTCTGGACTCAATGTTGGATCAGGACAAAACTTGGCATGAATACTCAGTATGCCCAAAAGTTAACACAAATGGAGTTTGGGGAAAATAGACAGGGAGCCAGAGGGAGGCCGAGAGCGGTTTCGCACGTACCAAAGAGGAGGGGGAGGAGGGAGGGGAGGGGCCCTGTGGGGAGCCGTTTCCCGGTTTGCAGTTCTGCCGGGCTTGGTGGAGCCACAAACCAGGAGAAAGGCTCCCCGCAAGGAAACGGGGAAGATGCATCCGTTTCCGCAGGTCTCCCTCACAAGCAGATGGAGAACCTGGGGAACAGGCCCTGCCTGGAAGCCAGGTTTGGCCAGCTCGCGTCTCCCGCCGAGGCTCGGCGGAAGACTCAAGACGGCCAAACTTGGCTCCCAGGCAGGGCCTGGGTCCTGTGGGGAGCCTTTCTTCCGAGGCTCCCAGAGGTGCCCAGGTCCTCACTGGCAGCTGGGATGGCTGGCGCGCGGAGGGGAAATGGCCGAAGGAGGCGGTTCCCCAGCCCCTTCTTCTTCGCTGTCGCCATCTAGCCCTTCCTCCTCCTCCTCCTCCCCCAAGCAGCAGCAGGCAGGAGGGGGAAGAAAGGGGGAAAGAGACATTTTCGTGGCACACCAGATGATCCGTCACGGAACAGTAGTGTGCCGCGGCACAGCGGTTGGGAAACACTGCTATAACTAATTAACTCACTAGCACCCACTTTCAGTTAACTCACTTTCTCTGTGCAAGGACATATATCGAGAATCATTCAGTTATGTGTACTTGTGCTTGAAGTTTGAAATGGAATGGCCCAGACACAAATTTTCAGTGTTAGTAAGAACCAGGCTTTTTGATAAAACAACTTCATATTTTCATGCTTTGTGCACAATTGCCCCGCTTAATCATGCAGGCTGCATGTTTCATGTGCCATGACAATGATGAGGTTGAAAGAAAGTTGTTTTTATGAATATATATCATGCCATTAATTAATGCTAATGTTGAATTAAAGAAATAATATTTTTATAAGAACATGACCATTTTAAATCAGGGTTCGTGACCTGTACCTATTTTTCTCCTATCCAAAAACGCTTACAATTTAAACTGGGAGATGAGGGGAAAATTCCAAACCTCTCTTTCTCTCTTTGTATTTGAGTTGGAGAAACTAAAATTAGTTAATACAGTGGTAAATGTGGTTTTCTGGGACATCATAAGGTTATGTCTCATTATTTTTCCTTTAAAAACCTTCCCTTTGATCTTGATTCAAAGAAGTGGGTGGGTTGTTAGTGTCTTTCTTAGCTATGCGGCTTTCACAAATTAAAAAGCTACTTGCAGTTGGTTATACAATATCAGCTTGTGTTTCTCTGAAGCTCAGACCACCTTTGACTCTCAACTGTTTGTTTTAATGGATTTTGAGAGGGAATGCGTTACTAGTGCTTCGGGAGGCTCAAAAGAGCTTGTGATTTAGTTGTTTGTTTTTTTTAAAAAAAAACACCAATAGTCAATACAAGGCTCTCTTTAGAAGGAGAAGAATAAAACTCATGAACCCTTCCAAAAAAAAGATGTTCACATACAGGGCACACATATACTAACCACGTACGACCTCATCAGATGGTGTAGTAGTTCAGCCTGTGGTTGATCCATTGCCAGAGATTTCAGAGAATAGTGACTAAGATTCTGCAGATCCACAGGGTTCTGAAAATGGGGATTTTGGACAGGAGAGTGCTGTTAAATCACTGAGGATTCTGGGATGGTTGAGCTTGCATTAGATGTTCTAGTACAGACAGAGAAAGAGGCTGACAGACTTGTGTTAGCTTCCCCAAGGGAATCAAGGTTGGAATGTGAAAATAATGTTTTAATTGGGGACAGGCCCGGATTAACACCTTTTTGCACCCTAGGCCACACTTTGGAATTATGCCCCCTTTAAGACAACCTTTACCCCCCCTTGCCCCACACACACCACTCAGACCCACACTTGGCTGGCTTTCACCATGGTGCCTCCGGAGCAGAAGAGAAAGGCAAGTAGGCACCATCCCGTCACCTCCAAGGTCCCTATTCCCACCGGCTGGAAAGCTCCGCTGTGTTCTGAAGGTCTCCTTGGGAGGCTTGGGGAGAGCGCAGCAGGTGCAAACTAGCTCCAAAGGGAGAGAGAGAGAGAGAGAGAGAGAGAGAGAGAGATGTCCACTTGGTGTGCGCTCCCGCAGAACAAGGAATAATAATAATAATACTGTTTATTTCTATTCTGCTCTTCTCACCCCGAAGGGGACTCAGTGCGGATTACAATACACATACGACAGACAGTCCCTGTCGGAAAGACATACAATTACACATAGACGAATACAGTGCAGTTTTTAGAAGGACTTCTTCTTGCCTGGCTGCGTCATACAGGTTGGCGTCATCGGGTGTGAATGTTCCATTGTTGTTAAGTCCCACCCGTTCTCACCCCCAGCCGTTCCCCAGCTGATCGCCCTGCTATGGAGTGCCTGCCATCCCCGGGCCTGCAGGGGGAGCAGTCGGCAATCTGAGGCGGCTTATTCAACCTGGTGACCCAGAAGACGATAAAGTATTCCGGGTCGCCAGGGCAATCAGCCCCGCAGGTCGCCGAGTGCTCCCGCAGGAGGCCCGGATCACCAGGCACTCTAAAGCTGCTGCTTGAAAGTGATGTCAGGCACTCCAAAGTCGCTGCTGCTCCCACGGCAGGCCCAGATCACCAGGCACTCCAAAGCTGCCACTCCAAAGGGATGCCAGGCACTCTAAAGCCACCGCAATGGGATGGCGGCAGCAGCACCCCTTCTTCTTGGCCCCATCCCCGATGCCCTTCTCCCCGGGCCGGACAGAATCAGCTGCCGGTCCGGATCCGGCCCACGGACCGTAGGTTTCCCACCCCTGACCTAGACATTCCGAGAGAGAATATTTTAATCAAATCTGTGAATAGTCAAATCCACAAATGTGGGGGACCATTTGGATAAGGATGGAGCTTTGTTGTCACAGCTATGTTGATCAAAACTTAATCTCAGCCATTGTATGGGGCAGAGGAGATGTGGAGCCATAATTGCCTTAATGATAAGAAAGGTGTTTCATACTGTTCACATATTTCTCTGAACTCACTTTATTTACATTTTCCAAGCCAACATATAAATTTATATTAGCATTGACTTTCTATGCTCCTATTGATGCAATGGGTCAAATGTAACTGAGACTAACTGTTGGATTTAGGCCCTAGACTTTAAATCCCTTCCTTCAGCTACAACGCTTAAATAAAAAATGTTCAGTATTTTTATAACCTGAAAGATATCCCACTTACACGGGGGAGGCAGGAAAGCAAGAGGGGAAGCAAGATTGGGGAAGGAAAAATATATATTAGTGTGCGTATTTATGTGTAACATTAAGCCAGTGTTGGAATTTACGGGCAGCAAAGCAATTCCAGAAATATTGTTTGTTGAGTTAATTCAGTACATCTGGGAAAGACTAAAAATAGCTGGGAAGCATTCCAGGTTGAACGGGTTTTCATTTTCATGTTGGTGAGATAGCATTAGCGATGCCAATACGCATGCCGTTGTGCAAGGGATAACTATATACACAGAATTTTAAAATGTGCATAGAGTGGAATTCCTCCTGATTTACATACACGGCTTTGAATGCAGCTCCGGGTTATCTGCCTCCACCATCTCACTTTTAGCCATGACTATTAGCATTGCATGTTAACAAGCCAAATGCAAACTGTGTTTGGCAGGGATCCCATCTGAGGGTTTCCATGCCGCATCAGCAAAGCTGTGAAAAGTTCAAAAGTTGGGCTACAAGTCCAATTTTTCTAGGAATCTTTCAAGGATTGCTTGACTACAGCTATACCCTTATTCTCATGTTTGATAGGTCAGTGTTTTTCAACCTTTTTTGAGCTGTGGCACATTTTTTACATTTGCAAAATCCTGGGACACACCACCAACCAAAATGACACAAAATGACACTCTAACTCAGTAATACATATAATTAATATGTTTTTAATGTATTTATGCACTCAGTGTGAAACCTGGACCTGTTTCGATGAACACAACATAGATATCCTGGCAGGAATGGCAGAAAGACACAAGCTTCCCACACAGAACTCCCATAACCAAGAGAAAATACTATAAGAGTTTGGTGGGCATTGACCTTGGGTTTTGGAGTTGTAGTTCACCTATATCCAGAGAGCACTGTGGATTGAAACAATGTTGGATCAGGACCAAACTTGGCATGAATACTCAATATGCCCAAATGTGAACATAGATGGAGTTTGGGGAAAATAGACCTTGACATTTGGGAGCTACAGTTTCGGGGATGTATAGTTGACACACAATCAAAGAGCATCCTGAACCCTTGCAACAATGGAATTGAACCCAACTTGGCATATTGAACTCTCATTACCAACAGAAAGTACTGAAAGGGTTTGCTTGGGAATTGACCTTGAGTTTGGAAGTTGTAGTTCACCTACACCCAGAGAGCACTGTGGACTCAAACAATGTATGTTATGTTGTTGTTTGTTTTCTATCCAGAATCACAATGTTGGAAGAAAAGATGCCCAGCTGCTGGCTCAGGCAGAAAAGTACCAATTCTTACTTCTGGCACAATTATAATTATAGTTTGGTGAGGCAATCTTTGCCATAGAAAACTAAAGACCTTGCAAAACTACAACTCCAATAGGTCCATAGCATTGAGCCATAAAAGTTAAAGTGATGGCAAACAGCATTAACTCTATAGTGTACGTGTGCCCTTGATCCCATATTTAGTCATTTATTGATAAAGGTTTTCCACTGACATCCAGTCGTGTCCAATTCTGGGTTTTGGTGCTTATCTCCATTTCTAAGCCGAAGAGCCAGCATTGTCCGTAGACACCTCCAAGGTCATGTGGCCGGCATGACTTCATGGAGCGTAATCATCTTCCCGCCGGAGCAGTACCTATTGATTTACTCACAGTTGCATGTTTTCAAACTGCTAGGTAGGCAAAAGCTGGGGCTAACAGCGGGAACTCACCCCGCTCCCCAGATTTGAACTGCCAACCTTTTGGTCAGCAAGTTCAGTAACTTAGCGGTTGAATCTGCTGCACCACCGGGGGGGGGGGCGTTTTTATTTCGGTTTCATCCAAACCAAAATACAAATAGAAACCAAGCCAGCAGAACATGGAAAAGTTTGGATTTACTACAGTACTCAAAAGGCTTCAGCCAACATAGGGCCCTTCCACACTATCCTTTACCCCAAGATCTGATCCCAGATTATCTGCTTTGAACTGGACTATATGAGTCCCCACTGCCAGATAACCTGGGATAAACAGATAATCTGGAATCAGATCCTGGGATAAAGGGGCAGTGTGGCAGGGCTCTTGGCTTCCCAAAGAACCTTTACAAGTTCCATTTTTGAGTACCTAGTTTTCTACAGAATCCAAATAGACTGGAGCAATGGATAGCCCAGTACAGAGGAGAAAAAAGGTGAGTGGACCTGGGTTAACCTGGGTGAAGGAACCAAAGTATTGAGATAAACTATAAGAGAGGGGAGCTGGATAAGTAGGAAGTGTGTCAGCAGAAAGAACGTCCCCAAAACATTGCCGCAAAGAAAGATGACCTTTGTTTGAATTGTTTTTATTCCTCCTGGAGGGCTGTACGATTAATCAATGTATTATTTGCTTGTTTAAAGGACGGACAGATCCTATAAAAAATCTTCTCGGCAATTAGGAGAGGGAGAAAAAAAGAAGCGCGAGACTCTGAAATAGGTTCCATTCAGCTGGAATCCGGCATTCCAACCCTCCGAACAGTCTTGACAAAGAGAACGATTGTCTCGCAAGGCCAAGTGGAAATCAAAGTGAGTGCATATTTATAGCCACCAAGCTGTTTAAAACAACACTCTGAAACTGCTACTGAAAACCCACTTCACACAAAAGTCATACTCTAGAATCAGGGAAAAAATGAGGAAAGGAGATCAAAGATCTTTAGGCAGCCCAACTTTGCATATAATCAGTTTGGGGGATTTTTTTTTTGTTTTTTTATATATATCAGCTTATGGCTATGTTAAAGGGAGGCAAGGCAGCCGACAAAGAAAATATCCAATGAGGTGAGGAAGACACTTCTTGGCCTTAATTATAAGGATAGTGCGAAGCAACAATAATTGCAGGATAAATTATCGTCAAGAGATATTTCCAAACATAGACCCCCAAAAATGCATGTAATTATCAAACAATTATTTCAAAGTTCATTTACATATAAAAAGAATAAATGGAATTATCCTCTGCCTGTGTCTCTTTTCCCCCCTCCTGCTCCTTCTGCTTGTGGGGGTGGCATAAGTGTTCAAGGTGCATTACCCTTGTGCATAGAATTAGAGTAATGGCAGACCTAATTCTATGCACCTCCAACAGAGAGTTGTGTAGTAATATTCAAGGACATCCAGCCTGACCACCTTCACTAGTTTTAAACCGCCTTGCCGTTGTTGGAGTTAGGGGAACAGCCTTGAAATGGCTGTTGTCCTTTCTACACAATCGGGGACAGTGAGTGGAAAGGGGAGGTCTGGTCTCCGAGAGGGCCCCTCTATCTTGTGGGGTCCCTCAAGGGGCCATACTTTCCCCTCTGTTATTTAACATCTACATGCGACCACTTGCTGGGCTGGTTCGAAGTTTCGGGCTGGAATGTTATCAGTACACTGATGACACTCAGCTGGTTCTGAACATGGAAGGCCGGCCGGACTCCGTACCCTCTTGTTTCCATCAGTGCCTTGAGACCGTCACTGGATGGCTGTGTGCCAGTAGATTGAGGGTGAATCCAGCAAAGACGGAGATACTGTGGCTGGGTCGACCGGATTGTGGGGTGGTCCAGCTTCCCACCCTGGATGGCGAGGCACTTTGCCCGTCATCATCAGTAAAAAGCCTGGGGGTTGTTTTTGACTCTTTGCTGTCTATGGAGGCCCAGGTCTCCACTGTCAGCAAAACCGCCTTTTTCCACCTGCGACAGGCTAGGCGGCTGGCCCCCTACTTATCTAGAGACAACCTAGCCACAGTTATCCAAGCCACGGTCATCTCAAGGATAGACTACTGTAACGCCCTTTACATTGGCCTGCCCTTGTCCGTGATCTGGAAGCTTAAGCTCATCCAGAACACCGCTGCTTGACTCCTCGCTGGAGTGCCGGCGAGGAGCCGCATAACTCCAACCTTACAGCAGCTTCATTGGCTTCCGGTCGAGCACCGGATCACTTTCAAGGTGATGGTGTTAACCTTCAAGGCCTTATATGGTCTGGGGCCGATGTATCTGGGACTGTCTCAACCCCTATCAACCCCAGAGATAACTCCGCTCTGAAGATCTGAATCTTCTCGAGGTGCCTGATGTCAAGACCATCCATCTGGCCTCAACCTGACGTAGGGCCTTCTCTGTGGTGGCTCCAACTATCTGGAATACTCTGCCAGCTGAAGTGTGTGCCCTGCAAGACCTCCTTGCCTTTCGCAGGGCCTGTAAAACCTATCTCTTCAAACTGGCATTTAGTTGCTGATTTTTGTAATCCTGCAGAGTTAGTTCTAGTTTAAATTTAGAATAGTTTATCTGATGTTTTTATCTGTCTTATGCTTGTGATTGTGAGCCGCTCCGAGCCCTCGGGGAGTGACGGCATGCAAGAATGATAAATAAATAAATAAATAAACTTGTTAACTGAAAGGCCACAGGTTTGAATCCAGGAAGCGGTGTGAATACTACATGCTGAAGGTTATACTTCAGAGGAAGGTAATGGCAAACCATGTCTGAGTATTCCTTGCATAAGAAAATCTTATGAAATTCATGATGTTACCATGATTTGAAGATAAGGTAAAGGTTTCCCCTTGCCATTAAGTCTAGTTGCATTCAACTGTGTTGGGTGGTACTCATCTCCATTTCCAAACCAAAGAGCCGGTGTCTTCCATAGATGCCTCCTAGGTCATATGGTTGGCATGACTGCATGAAGCGTTGTTACACATATTAGTTGAGCTAACCAAGAGAATTCTGGCAATGCTCAAATTACATTAATGTAAATTCAGAATGTACAGTAGTCCAGAATTGGAACGCTTAAATTTCTTCTCCCTACTCCACCTTTTCTTTTTCTCCTTCCTTTGCATTTATATTTCAGAAATCCAATGGAATATATTTTAAAACTCCAGAGAAACTCACACACGAAATCAAATCAAATTCTCACCCTCTCCTAATTCATTTGATTGATTGTAAAGAGCTCCAGAAAGATCTCTCGAAATTGAGTGAATGGGCAACAAAGTGGCAAATGCATTTTAACCTAAACAAGTGTAAAGTCATGCACATCGGGGCAAAGAACCCCAACTACACCTACCAATTGATGGGGTCAAAGCTTTCCGAGACAAACCAGGAAAGGGATCTTGGGGTTTTGGTGGACAGCTCAATGAAGATGTCAACCCAGTGTGCAGCAGCAGTGAAAAAAGCAAATTCTATGCTAGGCATGATCAGAAAGGGAATCGAAAATAGGTCAGCAAATGTTGTATTACCTCTCTACAAATCTATGGTAAGGCCACATTTGGAGTACTGTGTACAATTCTGGTCTCCGCACCTTAAGAAGGATATAACGGAACTGGAAAAGGTACAGAAAAGGGCAACAAGAATGATCCAAGGGATGGAGCGGCTCCCTTATGAAATCAGGTTGCAATGCCTTGGTCTTTTCAGCCTTGAAAGACGGCGTCTAAGAGGTGACTTGATCGAAGTGTATAAAATCATGCATGGGATAGAAAAGGTGAATAAAGAAAAATTATTTTCTTTGTCACAAAACACTAGGACTAGGGGGCACTCCCTAAAGCTCCAAGGTAGGAAAATTAGGACTAATAAAGGGAAATATTTCTTCACCCAGAGGGTCATTGGGTTATGGAATTTACTTCCAGAAGAGGTTGTGACAGCTGTCAGCCTGAACAGTTTCAAGGCAGGATTAGACAGATTCATGGATACCAAGTGTATCGGTAGTTACTGAAAAGGACATTCAAGTGCCACCTCGGAGTTGGTTGAGGTAGGCAGGATATCCCTGGGTACTGGTTGTGGGGGGTCGGGAGCAGGTTAGGGTTGCCCTCCCTTCTGCTCGAGATCCCCATGTACAACTAGGGGCCACTGTGTGATACAGAATGCTGGACTAGATGGGCTGAGGTCCGATTCAGCATGGCTCTTCTTATGTTCTTATGTTCTTAGATTGTTGTTTCTATTTCTAAACAAAGGATAACATCAGTCTTATGCAACCAACAAGACACTGTTAAGTCTGGAGATGCTGGAACCAGTCCTGCTCCTCAAAGTTCACAATGAGTCCATCTGAGATCTCCAGCTGGCACCTCCTTGTCGGGAATTATCACCATAAGTCTGGAAGACGTACTGCTTCTCACCTAGTAAAACGTTGGCACTAGATTGTCTGGATTGTTAGGTGTAGGAGCAGGAGACTTTGAGGTTTCCACAGCCGTTGTGCAATGTTTGATGGTTTTGCTTGCACATTTAGTGAAACTAGCTGGAGTTCGTGAACTTTTCCTTCTCTATGTCTTGCTAGAAACTGCATTATCCATATATAGTGTGTGTAATCACCTGGATAATGCAGTTTCTAGCAAGACATAGAGAAGGAAAAGTTCACGAACTCCAGCTAGTTTCACTAAATGTGCAAGCAAAACCATCAAACATTGCACAACGGCTGTGGAAACAAAAGTCTCCTTGCTAACAATCCAGGCAATCTAGTGCCAACGTTTTTACTACCGTGTTTCCCGAGTAAGACACCCCGATTGTAAGGCGTGTCGGGGTCGGCAATCCAGACACCCGTATGCCGTGCCTCGTCCGCCGCTGCCCCCCGCCGCAACCGGAGGTGTGCCGCGTCACACCAGACACACCTCCGTGATACACCTTTTCGCCAGGCCTCCAAGCAAGGGGGGGTGCCAGGGCGTGGTGAGATCGCCGTGTCACAGTGGTCGCCGCTCCGCCCCTGGCTCCTTTCCCCCTCCCTTGCTTGGAGGCCTGGCAAGGTGTGCCAGGTGTGCAGGTCGCCGCCAGACGATTTAACGGGCGGCGGCGTGGGCGGCGTGTGGGCGGTTGCTTGGGTTATATAAGACGTGCCCGAGCCAAGAGGGGACTTTTTGGGGAAAAGAAAGTAAGACGCTGTCTTACTTTTTGTTTAGAAATAGAAACAGCTGGAATCTAGATGAACATAGGTAGGACTGGTTCCAGCATATAACAGTGTCTTGTTGGTTGCATACATATATCACACACACACACACACACACACACACTACCTGAACCCGGCACGCGTTGCTGTGCCCTATTTAGGAGATGTGAGGAAGTGTGGGTATGTAAGGGTTGGTAATGTTGTGACAATGTGTTTTGTGTGTGTATATATGTGTATGTGTGTGTATGTATGTGTATGTATGTTTGTGTGTCTCTCTGTGTGTCTGTATGTGTCTGTGTACGTATGTGTGTGTGTCTGTGTATGTATGTGTTTGTGTATGTATGTGTATGTTTGTTTGTATGTATGTATTTGTGTGTGTATGTGTATGCATGTGTGTGCGTACGTTTGTGTGTCTGTGTCTGTGTATGTATGTGTCTGTGTATGTACACTTCCCCCCCTACCTTTCCCCCCTCCCTCTCTTTGTCGGATTTCCCCTTTTTCTTTCTTGCTTCCCCGTCTCTCTCTGTCTCACTCTCCCCTCTCTCTCCCCCCCATCTCTCTCTGTCTGATTTCCCCCCTTATCTTTCCCTCCCCCCCCTCTCTGTCTCAGCCCCCCCCTCTGTCTCTCTCAGTCCCTCTCTCTCTCCCAAGAAGGGGCGGGAGGGGTACGATGCTGGGCAGGCGTGCCAGGGCGGGAGGCAGGGCCGGAGATCGGCGATCCGCCCTCCGCCATGTCCCCCCCGGTTGCAGCGGCGGCGCCTGAAAGAAGGTAAGCCCGGGAGCTTACCTTCTTTCAGGCGCGGTCGCTGGATCCGTGGGGGCGGCGGTGGAGGGCGGTCACCGATCTCCGGCCCTGCCTCCCGCCCTGGCGCGCATGGGGAGGCAGGGCCGGAGATTGGTGATCTGCCCTCCGCCTTGTCCCCCGCGGTTGCAGCGGCGGCGCGTGAAGGAAGGTAAGGCCAGGAGCTTACCTTTTTTCAGGCGCGGTCGCTGCAACCGCGGGGGACACGGCGGAGGGCGGATCACCGATCTCCGGCCCTGCCTCCCGCCCTGGCGCGCAAGCCCAGCGTCGTACGTGTCCCGCAACGGCCTGACGCCACCCATGGGACACGTACGATGCTGGCCCTGCGCGCCAGGGCGGGAGGCAGGGCCGGAGATCGGAGATCCGCCCTCCGCCGTCTCCCCCGCGGATCCATCGACCGCGCCTGAACGAACGTAAGCTGCCGGGCTTACCTTCCTTCACGCGGCGCCGCTGCAACCGCGGGGGACACGGTGGAGGGCGGTTCGCCGATCTCCGGGCCTGCCTCCCGCCCTGGCACGCATGGCCAGCGTCGTACGCGTCCCCCCCCCTTTGTGGCTGTGCTGGGTGGCGTCAGACCAGTTTCGGACTACACTTCCCAGAAGGCCCGGTATGGCCAGTTCCTGGTTTTGCGGAGGTTTCTGGGAAGTGTAATGCAGCGCCCCAGAGCTGCTGTGGGACTGGGGTCGTGTGGGCATGGGCGAGGATGGCGAGGAGGCGGTTAGGGCGCTGGCGGTGTAGCTGCGAAGGTTCAGGGTGAGTGGGGAGAGAGGGAGACGGGTTGGGTTGGTGTGTTGGGGGGAGGGGGTTTCGGAGTGCGCCTGCGCGATTGCTCTCCCTGTGCTCTGCGCTCGCGGCCAGCGCAGAACGGGAGGCAATGGGCGGTTTTTGGGGGCTTTTGGGGGAGGGGTTGGAAGATAGGGAGGTGGGTTTTTTTGTGTGAAGGTTATACTTCATGGTCTGGGGAAATGTGTCTCATTGGATTGGTGTTTCTGGGGGGCATAGTTTGGCCGTGCATAAAGTCCTTTGCACGACCACTCTCTTTATATATATATATATATATATATATATATATATATATATATAAACTTTTTCATGTATATGTTTTAGGACAGTGCTTTTCAATCTTTTTTGAGCCGTGGCACATTTTTTACGTTTACAAAATCCTGGGGCACACCACCAACCAAAATGACACAAAATGACACTCTAACTTACTATATTGTACTATACCATTATACTGTAATATTATTAGTACTATTACAAGTAATATAAAATATATAATTTCAATATTGTATTATTTTTAAAAGTGTTATCTTGTATTACATTATAATAATATAAATATTATAGGGTACATACAATATATTATCAGTAAGGCACAGGAGTTAATCCTGACTGTTATCATTACTCTCATAGTCAATAATGTTATACACCATGACTATGACAAATACTGATAATATAACAATATAATAGCATCTCTCTCGGCATTACTTCACGAACAAGCGTGTCGATGACTAAAATATAATAGCATATACTAAGGGAAAATAATAATATTATGTTAATACATAGTTCATAATAATAATAATAATATAGCCCATGAGGCTCCTTCCACGTCACGTCACAGTCTCTGAGGCCCAGTAGGCCGCTCGCATACCTGCCCGGAGGCGGCCCCCGATGTTCCCTGCATCGTGGCAGCAGTGGGCGAAGAGGCAGTAGAGCCGCAGGTAGGAGAGGAAGCCCGTGAAGGTGGAGGCACCGGAAGGGCCAGGCTCAGGCTCAAGGGCTATACCGCCCCGGCCGGCCGGACCAGCGCCAGGCCCACCACCAAGCCCAGCACCGCCAGGCACACCCGCTGCCGCATCGCCTCAGGCGAGGCACTTCCACTTCACTGGTGGCGGAACCGGAAGGTGCTTCCGGTCCTGCCGCCTCCACCACCGCCATCTTGGTTCCGGGCGGGAGTTCAATTGCCACCGCGACAGGATTGTCCTGCGGGGAGTAAAGGGGTGTAGCTTATTAAAGAATCAAGAAGTTCTAATTTGCCACGGCACACCTGATGATCGCTCATGGCACACTAGTGTGCCACAGCACACTGGTTGGGAAACACTGTTTTAGGATGCCAAAGAGCATAAACTCTGAAAAGTTGGCAGGCTACATGCTCCTTGGCTGTTACGAATTACATGTTCAGTTTTATGCAGGTAGAAATGCATTGCTCTCTTCATTCCTAGTCCAGTCTCTGGATTGGAATTTTAGTCTATAACTTTGGCTTCTCTCAATGGTTTATTGGTATTTCAACTATGTTGCTTTTATTATTTAAAAAAATGTTTCTCCAGTAGCATTCATTCCTAAAAAGCTGAAGCATCCAATATTGTTGAAGCACAACTCCAGGAAGCAAATACCAGCAAAACAACACGTTGGTTTCTATGTCAGATAGATAGTTGATCTCCTTTGTATAAATGAAGAAAAATGATGATAACAGTGTTCCCTCACTGTTTCGCAGTTTGCTTTTAGCGGATTTGCCGTTTTGCGGGGTTTTGCCGCTCTCCAAGGTGCTCTACCTCCTCAGTCCTCCCTCCCTCCAGCCTTGAAGGGCCTTTCCTTCCTTTCCTTTCCTTAACTTTATTTTAAGTTTATAAAGACTTAAAATAGTGTATAACTACTAATATAATGTATAACTATTAAAAATAAATATAGCATCCCTACATCACGGTTTTTCACTTATTACGGGAGGTCCTGGAATGTAACCCCCACAAAAAGTGAGGGAATACTGTATTAGAGTCACAGCACTGCATTTTGTCTCACTTCTGTTGCCAGTTTAAATCATCTGGAGGTATTTCACTGTAGGGCAGTGGTTCTCAACCTTCTTTTTAAAAATTTATTTATCTTTATTCAGCAATTTTTACATATAATAAAATAACAGAAAGAGAAAGAAGGTGCACCAGATTTTTAGAGGGTTAGATATGAGGGGGCTATAAAGAGTTGGGAAAAGGGAGGGAGATAAAAAAGGGGGAGGGGGTTAGAGAGGGGGAATATATAGCACGAGTGGGTAAAGATAGAAATTAGAGGTTAGAGGTTAGAAGAGTTGAGTAGATAGTAAAGTAGGAATTAAAACAGAGGATAGAACAAGGTTCGTATTGCTTCCAGTCCATTTCACAGGGAAAATCATAACTTGATCATAATACTTCCTGTTTCTTTAAGTATTACTTGCCTATTTTCCTCCCTTTTTTTCCTTATAAATTTTGTCCCGTTTCTTTTTATTGTGGTCGATCCTCCTCTTTGTGCCCTCTTCAATGTTTACTTCTTTTAGGTAGCTCTTGACTTGTCACCAGTCTATTCTATTTCTTTGCTTGTTATCTTGAGTTAAATTTCTTATGATGTCATAGTCCATGATCTCTCTAAGCCTTAGCAGCCATTCCTCGATCTTCGGGAGGTTCTTACTTTTCCAATTCTTTGCAAGTTCAATTCTGGCTGCAGTGGATAGGTAGAAGAAGATCTTATCTTCGTTGCTGTCTGTCTCTAATTCTGTGATATTTAGGAGATGGGCGTCCGGTTTGAATTGTATTTTTTGTTGGAGGATTCTTTCCACATGTACATGTATTTTCCTCCAAAATATCCTAGTCTTTTTGCACATCCACCAGCAGTGGATGTAGCTTCCTTTGGCCTCCTCACATTTCCAACATTTGTCCTTTAGATGTTTATAGAACCTTGCTAGTTTCGTTGGTGTAAGGTGCCAGTGAAAAAACATCTTGTACCAATTTTCGAGAATGTTCGTAAATCCTGTATATTTAACTTTCTTTTTCCATAGTGTTTCCCAGGTTTTTAACAAGATCGGGTGTTCCAGTTCTTGAGCCCATTTGACCATAGTATCTTTTATTAGGTCTTCTTCCGTGTCCCATTGTAGGAGCTTTTCGTAGATCAGACTTACTGTATTTGTTTCTTTTCCGATTTTAAGATCTTGTCCCAACTTGATTCTTGTGACGCAAAGCCTACTTTTTGATCCTGCTTAAAGTATTCATTTAGTTGGGTATAGTGAAACCATGTCTACGACTCGTCTTGCTCTCTCAGTTTCCCTATTGACTTTTAAGTTTATAAAGACTTACAATAGTGTATAACTACTAATATAATGTATATATATTAAAAATAAATATAGCATCCCTACATCATGGTTTTTCACTTATTACGGGAGGTCCTGGATGCGCGGGGGTGGCACTCCTGAGGGTGCTGAACCCCTTTGGGAAGGAGAGCTGGGGGTGGCGACGGCTGCGAGCCTCCGCCGCAGTTTGTTCCGAGGCTCGGAGCCACCCCGTGTGCTCAATTCCTATTTGTCCTGCTCAGCTGAGACTGTGCACGCTTTGGCTACTCAGCGCAGCCCTCCCCTGCGGGATGGTGATGGGCCTCCTGCATGTGGGCCTCCCGTGGTAGGGGGGTTTGGCAGAAGCAGCAGCGTCACGAGGGGGAGGGTGACAGTTAGTAAAATGACAGGTGTCATTTTGGTTGGTAGTGTGCCCCAGGATTTTGTAAATGTAAAAAATGTGCCGTGGCTCAAAAAAGGTTGAAAAACACTGAGTGAGGGAATACTGTATTAGAGTCACAGCACTGCATTTTGTCTCACTTCTGTTGCCAGTTTAAATCATCTGGAGGTATTTCACTGTAGGGCAGTGGTTCTCAACCTTCTTCATGCTGTGACCCCTTAATACAGTTCCTCATGTTGTGGTGACCCCCAACCATCAAATTATTTTCGTTGCTACTTCATAACTGTAATTTTGCTATTGTTATGAATCTTAATGTAAATAATAATATCTGATATGCAGAATTTATTTTCATTCACTGGACAAAATTTGGTAAAAATACCAGATACACCCAAATTTGAATACTGGTGGGGTTGGGGAGGTTGATTTTGGGAGTTGTAGTTGCTGGGATTTATAGTTCACCTACAATCAAAGAGCATTCTGAACTCCACCAGCTATGGAATGGAACCAAACTTGGCACACGGAACTCCCATGACCAACAGAAAATATTGGAACGGTTTGTTGGGCATTGACCTTGAGTTCTGGAGTTGTAGTTCACCTACATCCAGAGAGCACTATGGATGCAAACACTGATGGATCTGTGGCATGAATACACAGTGCTCAATGACATACCAATAAACAGACAGAGGTAAAGGCCTCCCCCTTACCATCTCCAGCGTTTGGATGCAATTATTTTATTTATTTACCTTTCCTTCTTTTGTATGATTTTAACATCTTTGCTTGATAAAGAAGCCAGTAGTGCAGTGGAAACGTATGTGACTTATTCTGCGCATTCTGGTTGGCTGGTAAATTATTGTGATTTTTGTTGTTATTTACTTGGAAAATAAAATGATGACTGGAAAAAAATCTATATTTTGTCTTTATCCCAGCACCAAGTGGCTAGATTCCATCAGGGTTGCCTCCGAACAATCCTGCAAATATCTCGGGAAGACAGGTGGGCAAATGTCAGTGTGTTGAAAGAAGCAAAGACCACCAGCACTGAAGCGATGCTCCTCTGCCATCAACTCCGCCCGATCACTGTCACCCAAAGCAATTACTCTACTCCCAACTCAGGAATGGGAAACGTAATGTTGGTGGGCAGGAAAAGAGATTTAAAGATGGGCTTAAAACCAACCTTAAAAACTGTGACATAGACACCGAGAACTGGGAAGCCCTGGCCTTGAGAACTCTAACCTGAGATCAACTGTGACCAGTAGTGCTGCACAATTCAAAGAGGCACGAATGGAAGGGGAAAGTTAGAAACGTGCCAAGAGGAAGGCATGTCCAGCCAACCCTGACCGGGACCACCTTCCGTCTGGAAACCGATGTCCTCACTGCGGAAGAATAGAATAGGGCTCCACAGCCACCTACGGACCCACTGCTAAGATAATAATAATAATACACTTTATTTATATTCCGCTCTTCTCACCCCGAAGGGGACTCAGAGCAGATTATAGGTACACATACTTAGCAGACAATCCCTGCCGTTTCTACATACACACATATAGACGGACAGAGGCAAACTCTGGCCACCAGGGGGAGCTGATGCACTCCTCATCTCTCAGCGTTCTTCAGCGTTCCTTGCTGTTCCTTCCGCATTCCTCAGCATTCCTGGAGTTCTTTAATAGCCTCATAATTCAGTCAAAATTTGCGTCCCCACTTAATGTGGTTCCTTTATCTCCTACTTGACAGATGCAACTGTCTTTCGGGCTACAAAGGTCGACAGCAGGCTACACTTAAAGGTTGAGCACCCACCTTGACCCGGGCAGGCCTCGAACTCATTAACTACTGGTCAGAGAGATCTTATGCAGCTGACACTTAGCCAGCTGCACCACATTCCCGATGCTACTACACTTGGAAGACCATCATCCTCGGGCTACAAGGGGTTACCTAAGTAAGTATGTATGTAAGTAAGTAAAATAGTGAAAGCATGTTAGAGGCCGTACTCATTTTACCTTGATGGTGCAGACCCCATGAAAAGCCCATACCCACTGCTGCCTCAGCAAGATACTTGAGTCTATGTCACCCACATATAAAAGGAGGTAAGTGAGGCAGTTATTAAGACTTGGAAGAGGAGGGAGAGCAATGCAATAAATGCAATTAAATTTAAAGACTTTCACAAAGGTATAATTGAAATATGGAAGATTAACTCATGGAGAAAAGGGGGGAGGCTTAATACTTAATTAGTTGGACAGTGCATTCTTCGAGGTTATAATCCTTCAAAATAGCTGAAGGAAACAAGATGGATGGATGTGTTAAATTTACTTTTCCATGTTCGTTTTTTTAAAATCGTCCTCTCTGTTGTTTGTGATATGGGAAAGTTCTTATTAAGGACAAAACAAAACACTCACCCATCTAAACTTTCCTTTTCAACAGGTACTTTATACTTGTGTGTACCTCTAGTAATTTAAGTAAAACAATAAATCCCTTGTATTTATATTTTAAATATAGGATGTCTAGGATGTCCCCCCAAATTCCTCAAAATGATTATTCTGTTACATGAGGGCCAGCGCGGTCAAGTCAGATACGGCGATGCTCTCTCGGAGCCCTTTCTCATAACTAATGGAGTGAAGCAAGGTTGTGTTCTTGCACCAACCCTATTTACAATCTTCTTCAGCATGATGCTCCAAAGGGCTACAGCAAGCCTCGAGGAAGAAGACAGCATGTATACTGTATATGCTATCGTACTGATGGTAGCTTGTTCAACTTAAGCCGTCTGAGGGCTTGCACTAAGACTCTAAACTATCTAGTCCATGAGCTGCTTTTTGCTGACGATGCTGCCCTTGTCACCCATTCAGAAGCAGTCCTGCAGTACCTAACATCCTGCTTTGCAACAGCTGCAGACCTGTTTGGGCTGGAAGTCAGCCTGAAGAAAACGGAAGTCCTCTACCAACCCGCACCACAGGAAGAACACCATCATCCCCACGTCAGCATAGGCAAATCTGTGTTTATGTCCGTTCAGCAGTTCACCTACCTGGGAAGCATCATCTCTTCAGACGCCAAGATTGACAAAGAGATAGATCACAGATTAGCAAAGGCATATAGTGCATTTGGAAGGCTTCACAAAAGAGTCTGGAGCAACAAGCACCTGAGGCAAAGCACCAAAATTAGTGTGTACAGAGCTATCGTACTGTCTATTCTCCTCTATGGGTCTGAAACATGGGTCACCTATCGCCAACACCTACGGCTCCTCGAACGCTTTCATCAGCGCTGTCTTCGCACAATCCTAAATATACACTGGACCGACTATGTGACTAACGTTGCTGTCCTTGAGCAAACAGGGATCACCAGCATTGAGGCCATGCTATTGAGAACACAGCTGTGCTGGGCAGGGCACATCTCTAGGATGGAGGACCACTGCCTCCCAAAGATACTACTCTATGGTGAACTTGCCACGGGTCAGCTCAAGAGGCGCCCCAAAAGAGATATAAGGACTCCTGAAACAACATCTCAGGCTTGGCCTGATTGATCACCAACAATGGTCCACCCTGGCCTCACATCGGGAGGCATGGAGACGCACTATCCACAATGCTGTAGCCTCTTTTGAGAAGACATGCCAAATAGGTCTCGAGGAGAAACGACAACGCAGAAAGAACCGCGACTTGGAAACAACATCACCCAAGGAGACTTTCTGCTGTGCTTTCTGCAACCAAATTTGCCTATCTCAGATTGGCCTTTTTAGTCATCAACACACTTGTAAAAAGCGTGGGATGAGTCCTTCCTAAGAATCTTCATTCGCAAAGTAATGCCGAGAGAGACCTCTAGTAATTTAAGTAAAACAATAAATACCCTGTATTTATATTTTAAAAATCCAATGGAAAATATTTTTGAACAGCTTCATCCACACAAGGAATCAAATAATATTCTCACACTGGTGTTGGTGGGGCTTCTTTCACTGTTGATATACCCTCGGTTACACTGTAGAGTCATTAAAGACGCATCACTCTCAGCTTCATGAGAAACAACTGAAGCTGAATACACGGTATTCAAGCAGTTCATTAAGAAAGTTGTGCAAGGTGATACTCAACAAATTAGTAGGAAGTTACTTTAATTAAAAGCTAAGTTAAATCTAAAGAAATGGGCTTGATTGTGAAACTTTTTTTTCTTTTCAGATATTTTTTTTTTAAAGTATGGTGCCATACAGCCTGAATCCAACTTCTCTGTGAAGGAAAGTTCTCACGTCTCCTCCTGCACACCTCTGAAAAATAACACTTACACCCCATTCCAGTCTACCTGTCCGAACGTATTCTCCCCTATGAACCATCAAGGACGCTAAGATCATCCAGAGAGGCCCTGCTCACACTCCTGCCACCTTCGCAATCGCGTCTGGTGGGAACGAGAGACAGGGCCTTCTCGGTGGTGGCCCCTTGGCTATAGAACTCTCTCCCGAGTGAGATCAGATCTGCCCCCTCCCTATTGTCCTTCAGGAGGCTAGTGAAAATCTGGCTTTGGAACGAAGCACTCCCAGAATAATGGCTGAAATTGGTTAAAGCAGTGTTTCCCAACCGCTGTGACACAGCACCGTAGTGTGCCATGACAGACCTCCTGCTGTGCCCCGAGAAAAGCTCTCTGCCCACCTTCCTTCCTCCCCATCTCATGCCGAACTCCTGCTGCTTGGGCGACGAGGAGGAAGGGCCAGGCGGCGGCGAAGAAAAAGAAGAAGGAAACGGGGTGCCGCCTCCTTCGGCCGTTTCCCCAGCCAGCCTCCAATCTGCCATGACTCCCGCCATGACTCCCACCCCTCGCTCACTGAAGCCGCACGGAGGAGGAAGCTGGGGGAGGGAGTGGGGCATGGCACGGCCTGGATCCACCCCCTCCCCCCGGCTTCAGCTCTCCCACAGCTTCTCGAGCCTTGAGAGGACAGTGCCAAGCCAGCATTGTGCTGGCTCTGCCACTGCTGGCTTGGCACTGCCCCCTCAAGACTGGAGAAGCCGGGGGAGGGGGTGGGGCATGGCACGGCCTGGCTCCTCCCCCGGCTTTGGCACTCCCAGCAGGCCACCATCCCCCAGCCGTTCTTTACTGTGTTAGAGTGTCATTTTGTGTCACTTTGGTTGGTGGTGTGCCCCCGGATTTGTTTAATGTTAAAAGTGTGCCGCGGCTCAAAAAAAGGTTGGGAAACACTGGGTTAGAGACTAAAATGAGCGGCCACAAACTACGGACTGAGTTGAACATGATTTTATTGGTGATTTGGCTTATATGTTTTTTCTTGTATGTATTTTAATCTTGTATTGTATGTAGGATGTTTTAATTTGTATTAGTAGCATTGAATTCTTGCTGTAAGCCAGTCTGAGTCCCTCTACGGAGGTGGGAAGATCGGGATATAAAAGTTTCAAATAAATAAATAAATATGTAGAAAAGGGCTGACAGCCAGGATTTTGGTCATTTACAGGGGGTACTGAGACTGGGTGGAAGAGGGTCTACCCTAGCAAACCTTTTGTATTGTTATCCCAATAACCCCATTAATGTGGGATATAATGAGTATGGTGATCAGATCATGATATGAATAAACATAACAGTTTAAATAATGTACCAGTAAGGCCTTTTCGCGGACCACCCTGAGAATTTCAAAAGCTGAAGCCCCTTAGCCCCCCTGGCTACATGCCTGATGTAGGGACAATATTGGAAGTTTATTATCATTTCGCAGAGGATGGTACTAAGATCCTGGACTGGGACAATTCTCATTTCATATCAATTTCATATCCGCAAATACACCACTGTTGGCCTTTCGACTATTGCCTGAGTCCGAGTTGTTTTAGCACTGTTCACAATCCAGTCCTTCTTCATCCAACATTGCAGGGATATGGACATCTATGTTTCACTTGCTTCAGATTTATTTTTCTTTTTCCTAAACGTCTCCTCACCCCATCCCAATTTTATAATAGTCCTATATGTTACCACAACCTTCCATGTGGACAATTTGGCTGTATGGTTTTGTCATTTTTAAAATAAGCGCAATTTTAGTGATACATATTTTTCAAATGCACCCATGATTTTGTTGATTCCAACCTTTTTATTTTATACAGTAAAACAGAGAACATATCACATAAATATAGAATAGAAAAGGAACATGAAAGCAGTAACTTCCTACAGTCCAATTGATGAGTATAATTACGAGGGGTGTGCAATTCAGCACAAAACCATGCTGTTTTTCAGTCCTGTTTTTTCAGCTATGCTCTCATTCTGTTTACCAGGAAATTGCTGATGGGGGGAGGGGGGCATGTTTTTGTTCGAGAAGGATTTGGTCTATTGGCTACAATGAGAAAACGTTAGAGGCTCGCTTCTCAGTGGTTTTTAGGCCTATTTGCTGAAAACCTACCTCGGTTGTAGACTACATTTATGACTGCAGGCCTGCCAAGTTTCATAACAATTTGAATTCACCAATCCTCTGATTGTTTTGGAATTATTTTAAGTTCTTACCATAGTAAAGGTAAAGGTTTTCCCTGGACATTAAGTCCAGTTGTGTCCGACTCTGAGGATGGTGCTCATCTCCATTTCTAAGCTGAAGAGCCATGTCCGTAGACAACACCAAGGTCATGTGGCTGGCATGGCTGCATGGAGCGGCATTACCTTCCCATCGGAGTGGTACCTTTTTATGAATAAAGAACTTTAACTGTTTATTGCTTAACAAGGTTCCAAGCGTGGAGATTTCAAAGTACATAGAGCTTAGGTAGTTACAATATCTCCTTAGAGGCACAGGTCTTAAGGTTACTAAGTTTCTTTCTTTTTTAAAATAGTTTTTATTCATTTTCCAAAAAAAACCCCCACACCAATATACAGTAGAAAAACAATAACATACAATTATAAAACCACAGTACGTAAGGAGCGGTACCTATTGATCTACTCACATGTTTTCGAACTGCATGTTATCGAATTGCTAGGTTGACAGAAGCTGGGGCTAACAGTGGTAGCTTACCCCCTCTCCCCAAATATGCCATAACATTTTTACCATTTTTTTTAAAAAATAAGATAAATCACAAGAGAGAGTTCTGGGAATTGTAGTTGCTGGTTGTGTCCATTCTAAGCCAACTTGAACATGGATGCAACCAGGCCTTTTATTGGCTGGGAAACAGAGAGAGAAAAAAACTTCAACTCCCATCATGCCATGGGAGGAGCTCAGACACTTTTCAATGCCTGCCCTACGCAAGTGTTGCTGGGAAAGTGAGTTCCCAGCAGGGACCACTCTGGAGAAAGGACCTAGGGAAGTTTTCCAGAAGAAATAAGGATGCTGCCATTCCCTCAGGGACAGTACAATCAACCCCATCATTTCCAGTAGCCAAAAGATCCAGCCCCTCATTATTTGTTTCAGCCAGCCTTCCGGCTTTCCCTCACCCATCCTATTTTTGAGAATTTAGCAAATTAATTACCAAATTTTCCAAATCAGTTTCAGTCCAAACAGATATGTGCACAGCCCTAATACAAAGTTACCTAATTTTCTCATTGATGCTGTGAGGGTTGAATGAAAAGTAATGCCTCCACCTTCGTAACTCCCCAACAGATGGCAGTACTGGTATGTGGCAGGTACTGGCTTATTCAGTAGACTATTCTCTACAGTTCCATTTTGGCAGGAAGCTTTAACATTGAACGATTGTGTTGTTAAAGTGTGAAGTATGGAATCCTGCACAGATGGCCGGTCAATGTGACTTAAGCAACGTGCTGTCATTGAATTCTTGACAGCAGAAGGTGTCACCCCAAAGGAGAATCATCAGAGAATGCAAGCTGTTTATGCTGATTGTGTTGATGTGAGTACTATGCATCATTCCACACTTTGGAATTACACCCCCAAGCTAACCTCTACCGCACCCCCCCCCCACACACACACACACACATCACTCAGACTCCCAGGATCCTTGAGCCAAGGGGTGGAGTGGAGAGCGGCAAGCAGGACAAGGCAGAAGGGGGAAGGAACGGAGGCACCGAGAGAGAGAGACAGAGAGAGGCAGAGAGAGGGGGGAACAGCCTCCTTCCTTCTTTTTCTTCTTCTTTCCACTACCCGAGTTTTGCCCCCAAAAAGGAAAAAGGACCAAGGAGAATCCTGGCCAAATTCCAACCCTGCTTCTCCTTTTTTCCCGCAGGCGCCGAGCCCTTCCTCCTGCGCTCACCTCTTGGTGTGAAGGCTGCTGCTGGGTGGCAACTGCGCCGGGATTCAAGCTGCCTCTGCTTCCTTCGGCTCTGCCATGTTCCTGGGGTGCCGTGCATGCCTGGCAGCGGCCCCGGGGGCTTTCCTCCACCTCCTCCTCCTCGCGCCCTCCTTCATTGACAAGGGGGCATGGGTGAGGGGTGGCGCCATTTCCTCTTCCCCTGCTCCCTCGCAGTGCTCTCCCCCCGCCCTCCCCTGAGAGAGAGAGAGAGTCATCTCCATGCGCGCAGGTAGCGCGCTGCATTTTTGTTTCAACATATTTTTTTGGGTCCGTGAACTGCGCCCCCCTCGGCTTGCGCCCCTAGGCCATGGCCTAGGTTGGATTTATGGGTAATCCGGGCCTGCGTTGGGTGAGTAAGTTAAAATATGTTGAGGAGGGAACATCTGTCTTGCGTGACAAACAAAGTGTTGGACGTCCTGTGACAGCAACCACCAAGTTTCACAAGCAAAAGATTGACAGATCAATTCATGATGATCGTTGTATCGCTCAGAGAGAAATGTCAAGCAAGTTAAAGAGCATATTCTAAGGATTATTTCTGCATTTGATTTATTATATTCCTATCCAAACTCAAGGTGGAGGCATTACTTTTCATTCAACCTCATATTTTCCATGTTCTTCAACTATATGTGAAATTCTACTTTTGTAATAATCGACAGCTCTTCTGATAGTCTACTAATCTTCGGAACCCAAAACTGATAAATTTCCCCATAACTGTCTCAAATATATTATCACTACATTTCAGACTTTTAAAAAAATAGCTAATGATACTTCTTTAATCAATCTGGTTAGTTTATCTATTTTAGCCAAGTCTTAGAGCTAGCTTTAGCATCCAGTCCTTTTGGGTTGAGCTTGCATTTTCTTTCCATTTCTTGGGGGGAAATGGAATCTAGGAACCATCAGGATATACAATTCTTCCGTATCTGTATTTAATATTCCTCCATGATCCCCAACATAAATAGTTCTCATTAAAAAAAAAATCAACTAACATCTTGTGGTGCGTTCGACAGTCAAGCAACACTCAAGGATGTTGTCCATCCCAACAAGACTTATGCGATGCTCTGAATCTCATCACAAATGCAAGTAAACATCACCAAAGCTCTTGTTTAAAAGTCATGAGGTGTTTTTCTGTTTCATCATCCTGAAGTCCATTAAAATTAAGATCACTACTTAGACACTTAGCCTGACATCCATATTTATACATTTTCTAAATGATTATGGGTGTAGTACATCAAGTTCAGTTCCCACAAGAGCTTCCTTGAAGTGAATTGAGGTTAAAGTGGAAAAGTACTGGATGCCCTGCTTGGGATATTTCTGATCCAAGATCATATTTTGATATCTAGAACTGATAAGGTAAAGGTAGAGGGTTTCCTCTGACATTAAGTCCAGTTGTGTCCAACTCTGGGGGTTGGTGCTCATCTCCATTTCTAAGCCGAAGAGCCGGCATTGTCCGTAGACACCTCCAAAGTCATGTGGCCAGCATGACTGCATGGAACACCATTGCCTTCCCCCTATTGATCTACTCACATTTACATGTTTTCGAACTGCTAGGTTGGCAGAAGCTGGGGCTAACAGCGGGAGCTCACGCCACTCCTTGGATTAGAAATGTTGACCTTTTGGTAAGCAAGTTCAGCAGCTCAGCTGTTTAATTTACTGCATTATTGGGGGCATGGTTTAACTGTGATGATATTGAAGTCTTAAACTACTCATGTTAGGATGCATACTGATTTTATAATCACATGTAAATGTTAGACCCTAGGGGTGGTTGATCCATAAAAAAAAGATTCTAAACTCTTGAAGGGGGATTTCCCTTGCTGGGTTATTATAGAAATTATTCTGATTTTTTAAATAAAAAAATCATAATTGAAATGTAATTACTAACGAATTTCTGTTTTTATTCATTACACCAGCTGGGAGGCTAGAATGGAGGGCTTGCTCTCCTCTCTTCCCTCCCTCCCTCCCCCCGAGCTCAGAAGCATCACGCATTATATTTAATGTGCAATGCCTCTCAGCTGGGGGGGGGGCAGGGAGAGAAGGGAGAGCAAGCACTCCCTTCTTCCCTATCTGCCCCAGCTGAGAAGCATCGCACAATATATTTAATGCGCGATGCCTCTCTGCTGGGGGCAGGAAGGGAAGAAGGGAGAGCAAACACCCCACTCCTCCCAGGTTGGATTCTGAGCTGGCAGAGGCGAAGGGAGACACCTCCCTTCCCCTCTGCCAGCCAAGTAAACAACACTCGTTCCCTTTAACCCACTTGTCAGATGGCCACAGGAGGGTGGAAGGGGCAGCCTGGCACGCTCCTCTTGCCAGCCGAGACCCAAACGAGGGTTATCTTTAACCAGTGTTTGGGTGTCATCTGGCGAGAGGAGATGCTGCCTTCCACTCCCCTCTTGCCAGCTGACAACCAAAGGCGGGTTAAAGATAAGAAAGATAAGGAAGGGTGGAAACGACCCCTTTATGCGCCCTTTACGTAAATGGCTGACTCGGTTTTGATTTAGAAAGGTTGGACGACGAGGGTCGATATAGGGTAAAAGTAATTTCAAATACGAAAAATTAATGGAAATCAAAGTATTACGACCGGAGATATCGACCCCTATTAGACCCATATTACATCGTAGTAAATAAAAAACACAATTAGAAGTCTGTGTGCAATTAATTACTTTTATGAAATGTTTTGCAGATTGATTCTGATGGAATACTGACGGAATGGGAACAACCTCATGTCATAGGATGTGTTTGGAATCGCAGGCAAAGAGTCTCAGAAATGGAGTATCTCTCAATGTGATAAGGTTCCAGGAGGCTGCATGCATGCATGCACAGCTCCTTTCAATGGGTGTGGTTCTCCAACTATCGAATCTTCTCTGCCTGGCTGTAAAATTGTTTCCTCTCAATTTGAAATGAGGAGGGACGGTAAGGGTGGTTTGCTTTCCCCCCCATTCTGCATAAGAATCTGTTGCTTGGGAAAAGTGTGGGTTGGGCCTCAGGGAAAATACCCCTGCTATTCAAAATGCTAGAAGGTATATTGTGTAGGAGTTGTAACTCCCAGCAAGGATTGAGACCTGTGTTTATGCTGCTGTCTGATAAATTTGACAGGTGTGCATTGTTTATGGTGTCATTTATGATCAGGAGGAATGAACTGGGAAAGCCAGGCTTGATGGCACTGCTTTTCAGAACCACATAAATTTGCCACACAGGCACTAATAACTGTTGAAAAGGGTGGTCCTTTTATCACAGTAAGTAAAGCTCTGCCAGTAAATGGTTGAAGGTATTGGTGCCAGCTAATAACCACAAGGGGGTTGTTGTCTTATGTTCTTATGTATGCTTCACAGCAGGAGTGCTCATTAGGTCGATCGCGAGCTACTAGTCGATCTTCGGCCCTCCTCCAGTCGATCTTCGGTCCTCACCAGCCGGATGGGGCGCTCCTGCCATGCGCATGCGCACTCCCATCATGCGCATGCGCACTCCCGCCGCTGGCCTCCGCTCCCACTGTCCACCCGTGGGGCATTGTAGGAAAGAGAAAGCGCAAGGCGGAGACTTCGAAGGCTCCGCCTAGCACTCCCTCGCCCTCTGCAATGCCCCGTGGGAGGAGCCGGCAGCGGGAACCAGGAAGCGCGAGCGGAGCCTTTGAAGGCCCGCTGCGCTTCCTGGTTCCCGCTGCCAGCTCACGGGGCATTGCAGAGGGCGAGGGAGCGCTAGGCAGAGCTCTCGAAGACTCCGCCTCGCACTCCCTCGCCCTCTGCAATGCCCCGTGGGAGGGGCGGCAGGCGGGAGGAGCGGCACACCCAAGGCACCCGAGCACATGCAAGGTAGATCTTCAATTTATAAAAAAAATAGGTCGCATTCTTAAAAAGTGTGAGCACCCCTGCTTCGCAGCAACTGGAATCCTATTGGTGACACATTCATATGTGTATTGGTTGTTAGTTGCTTGCAGAAAAAAATGGACGAAGGAAGGGAGGGATGGGAGAGGAAAGTAGTGACACCAAAGGTGCTTAATGCACAGGGAATGTGGCGTTGACCAGTACGTCATGAGTTCGAGGCCTGCCCGGGTCGACGTGGGTGCTCGACCTTAAGTGTAACCTGCTGTTGATCTTTGCAGCCCGAAAGACAGTTGCATCTGTCAAGTAGGAGATAAAGGTACCACATTAAGTGGGGAGGCAAATTTGGACTGAATTATGAGGCCATTAAAGAACTCCAGGAACGCTGAGGAATGTGGAGGAAACAACAAGGGATGCTGGGAACACTGAGAGATGAGGAGTGCGTCAGCTCCCCCTGGTGGCCAGAGTTTGCCTCTGTTCGTCTATATGTGTGTATGTGGAAACGGCAGGGATTGTCTGCTAAGTATGTGTACCTGTAATCCGCTCTGAGTACCCTTCGGGGTGAGAAGAGCGGAATATAAAATAAATAAATAAATAAATATATTGAAAATTAAACTGACTTTGGGAAGCTTTCGAATGTTACAAAAATCTTAACAGAAATTATTGGCAAGTGTTTTGATTCTTAAAATGTTTCTCCCCACTTGATTGCATGTTTCCTCATAGTGATTCGTTTGCACAAATCCAACAAATTATTAAGAAGGGGTGGTTCAGATTCATAATAGTTCATAATACTTCAGTTTCCGTTTCCTGAAAACAGAACAAAAGCAGAATGGATTTCTGCCGTTCCGCACATCCCTAATGTCATCGAATATTCAAAATTAGGATTATTCATTCCATCATTTTCTCCACTTCAAATAAATGGGTCCTAAAGAGTTCTGACAGTGCCTTGGACCGTGAGAAGATCCAACCAGTCCATACTTCAGGAAATAAAGCCCGACTGTTCATTGGATGGAAGGATAGTAGAGGCAAAGATGAAGTACATTGACCACATCATGAGAAGACAGGAAAGCTTAGAGAAGACAATTATGTTGGGGAAAAGGGAAGGAAAAAGGAAGAGGGTCCGACTGAGGTAAGATGGATGGATGGTATCCTCGAAGTGACTGGGTTGACCCTGAAGGAGCTGGGGGTGGTGATGGCCAACAGGGAGCTCTGGCGTGGGATGGTCCATGAGGTCATGAAGAGTCGGAAGTGACTGAACTAATAAACAACAACAAAAAGAGCAAATCAAGCCTGAACTATCCCAAGAGGCCAAGGTGAGTAAACTGAAACTGTCATACTTTGAACATATCATGAGAAGACATGACTTACTAGACAGGACAATAATGCTTGGTAAAGTAGAACAGTGTTTTTCTACCTTTTTTGAGCCGCAGCACATTTTTTACATTTACAAAATCCTGGGGCACACCACCAACCAAAATGACACAAAATGACACTCTAACACAGTAATACATATACTGTAGTTAATATGATTTTAAATGTATTTATATATTCCTGACCGTGAGAGCCGTTCAGCAGTGGAACTCTCTGCCCTGGAGTGTGGTGGAGGGTTCTTCTTTGGAGGCTTTTAAGCAGAGGCCATCTGTCAGGGGTGCTTTGAAGGCAATTTTCCTGCATATTGGGTGAAAGAGGCCCACGAGGTCTCCTCCAACTCTAGGATTCTATGAATCTCTGGCCATTCCAAAGGAATTCCAGCCTGTGACGGCCAGAGAGCAGAGCTCAAGAGGCAGGAGGGGAAAGAAAGCCCGGAAGTCAAGAGGCAGGACTGGGCTGTCTGGCTCTTCCAAAGGGATCCGAGTCTCTTATGGTCGGATATGGGAGCTGAAGAGGCAGGAGGGGAGGCCGAAAACAGAGGAAGAAGAAGAAGGCAAGAGGTAGGGCAGGGGTATCTCTGGAGGGGAGGGGGAGGGGGGAAGGGAGGGAGACCTCACCACCTCCGAGGAGGCTAGTCATAGATGCAGGAGAAATGCCAGGAGAGCATGCTTCGGGAAGGAGGGAAGGGAGTGCTGGGTCAGGCCGCGCGTTCTCTCTCTCCTCAAGGCCACGGAAGAGTCGGCCCTTGGCTGGCAGGCAGGCAGGCAGGCGTGTTCGGGGAGGCCGCACCGCCCCTTTCTCGGCCCCGGAGGGGTCACTCCACCCCTCTCTGCCCCTAAGGCCACTTCCCGTGCCTCTCTCCTACCACCTCCTCCTTCCTTCCTTCCTCTTCGACCGTCTCTGCCTCGTCAAAATGGCGGTGGTGGCATTTGCTGCGAAGGGGACAGGGTCAGAGCGACGTCATTCCCTCCCCCCTCCGTAGAAAAGGAGGCCAATGGAAAGCCAAGGGATGGGACCCCTGTGCTCTGGATTGGCTGCCCGCAAGGTTTGTCACCGGTTGCCACTCTCGGCCCCACCCTTCCGCCGGGCTCATTTCCATGCTAAAAGGTACAGAGGCCAATTTCCCACGGCACACCTGACGATTGTTCAGGGTACACTAGTGTGCTGTGGCACACCGGTTGGGAAACACTGAAGTAGAAGATAGAAAAGGGGAGAATCTCATGACAGATAGGTTGATTCAATCAATCATGGAAGCCCCAACAGGGTTTTTGATGATGGGTGGCATATGTGAGGTCACTACAAATCGAAATTAACTTGACAGAGTTTAACAAGAAGAGCAATAAAACCAGAGAAAGAGAACTGTGATTGCTCTCCAAGATTTTGATTAAGTTGGTGGCAATCCAGGAGGGTGACCTCAGTTCTCTTACCTCAGTTGCACAAGTACAGCATATTCCTTCCCATAGCTGTTAAAAAGGTATGAGAATGCCTAGGAGGGTTGAAAGCTACTGCGAAGAACTATATGCTGAAGGAAGCCATGTCTTGATAGTCTGGACTGTTATGGTGCTAAATAATGGCTTCAGAAGACGGAGAAATTCATTTCTCAGTCCTCTCAAACCATACTTTAGCATCCTTTGATTTTGTACTGTCTAGTTCAGTGTTTCCCAACCTTTTTTGAAGCGCGGCACACTTTTAACATTAAAAAAATCCTGGGGCACACCACCAACCAAAATGACACAAAATGACACTCCAACACAGTAATACATATAGTTAATTGACCTTGAGTTTTGGAGTTGTAGTTCACCTACTGTACATCCAGAGAGCACTGTGGACTCAAACAATGATGGATCTGGACCAAACTTGGCAAGCAGGCTGCTCAGTAGGACACCAAGCCCAGGCTCCGGCCCAGGGTCCCGCCGCCAGCCTCGGCCGCTCCCATTGCCACGGGTAGTGGTTCAAGGGCGAAAGGGGCGGCGGGGGAGAGGGAGAAGGTGACAATTCTCCATCCTCAGCGCCGCTCTCCGCCATGACTCCCGCCCCTCGCTCGCTGAGGCTGCGTGGAGGAGGAGGAGCATGAACGGTGGATGGGCTGAAGCCCTGCCAACTGCTCATGCTACTCCGCGCGACCTCAGCGAGCAAGGGGCTGAAGTCATGGCAAAGAGCGGGGACGAGGGCCGCTCTCCGCCATGACTCAATCAGGCAGGAGCAAGCTTCTGCTGCTGGGAAGGGGGCGGGGCCCGAGCGATGTCACCCTTCCCTCCTCCCTCCTCCCTCCTCCCTCGATTGGATGCTGGATGGGGAAATGGCCGAAGGAGGCGGCGCCCTGGCCCCTTCTTTTTCTTCGCCACCTCCCAGCCCTTCCTCCTCTTCCTCACCCAAGCAGCAGGAGTTTGGCAGGAGGGGGAGAAGGGGGGAGAGAAGTTTTTCGCGGCACACCAGCTGATCCGTCACGGAACAGTAGTGTGCCGCATCACCCGGTTGGGAAAAACTGGTCTAGTTAACACACAAAAGAGTGGACTGCAGTATGGCAGATCCCGCACACAAGAAGGTCTCCTCAATGGCAGAACATAAGAACATAAGAACATAAGAAGAGCCATGCTGAATCGGGCCTCAGCCCATCTAGTCCAGCATTCTGTGTCACACAGTGGCCCACCAGCTGTACACAGGGATCTCTAGCAGAAAGGAGGGCAAAGCCCTCACCTGCTCCCGACCCCCCACAACCAGTACCCGGGGAAAATCCTGCCTGCCTCCATCAACACAGAGGTGGCACTTGGATGTCCATTTCAGTAACTACTGATTCCCTTGGTATCCATGAATCTGTCTAATAGAAATCTGACGTATAGTTGTTTTCACATGGGATTTGAAAGTAATGTTACATTTCATATTAGCTTTCTATGCTTTCAAAGTGTACGAAACATATAGGCTTTTCCAGATAGCTTTTGAGGCAAGGCCAGATATTATATTGAACAATTAAATATTGTTTCTGAAGTAACTGTTGAATTGCATGATCTCAAGAGAACACGCTATTCAGATGCCATCTACTATTCCAGCTGTGATAGACATGGATTTAAAAAGAAAACAGGGAAGTTAAGAAGATTAAATTCCGTAAGGAACATCTAGAATATTAAATAATTGATATTAAATTAATTGATAGCTATTAAAATTATATATATAAAATCTTCCTTTAGGCCTTATTCTCAATCTAAATAATAACTGGGCCTCAGGCCCACATTTTATCATGATAGTTAATTGCTGGTGTTCAGAGAGCTGTTAATTTGACTCAAATCACTTCACCTCCCCCATATTATTAAGATATTCCACTTTCCTTGGGCTTGCTTCTGAGTTCTGGCACAGATAAAATTCTAGCTGTTTATTAAAATTTATGTTGATACGCAAACTCAAAAATCATACATTTTTTATATTAACCGTTCACAATCTGGTCGAAATTATAGTGTGCTTACATAACATACGCTATAAAAATACTGATTCGCAACTATACATAACGATAACTCCAATTTATCCTATGGTTCCAAACCAGTTGGGACTAAAATTAGGACTGAAATGTATGTGAAAGGATCATCCATGTTGAGCCCCACTTATGGAACCACAAACTGAACTCAACTGTTGCACGGTGACTTACAAGCTACTACTGTTACACAACTACACTCTTAGAAATAGGACTTAAGACCGACAGGTTGCAGGTTTAAATCCAGGGAGAGTGCGAATGAGCTCCCTCTGTCAGCTCCATCTCTCCATTCAGGGACATGAGATAAGCCTCCCACAAGGTTGGTAAAACATCAAAAACATCTGGGAGTCCCCTGGGCAACGTCCTTGCAGACGGCCAATTCTCTCACACCAGAAATGACTTACAGTTTCTCAAGTCGCACCTGACATGAAAAAAAAACCCACACAAAATGCTTAGAATTGTGGTTTCTGTGTTCCAGATCGTTCTTAACTATGGCAAGATGAGAAATGCCTAAGGCAGTGATGGAAACCTTTTAGAGATGTAATGCCCAATCCAGAAGGAGGAGAGGAATTTAGGGGTGGTGAGCGGGGGAGTGAAGGGGGTGAGGCCATGGGGTGAATGGTGCAGCAAGCAGGCATGCCGGGGGAGGGCTGAGTGAATGGGTGGGGCGGGCAAGCAGGGCCGGGATGGAGAGAGGGCAAGCATGAAAGAGGATGAATAAACAGGCAAGCGAGAGAGTGGAGGGTGAGAGAGTAGGAAAGTGGGGGTCATGCAGGCAGGTGAGTGGGGACAGGCAAGCAGGCTAGCAAGCAAGTGGGGGGGAGGGTGAGCAGGGGCGGGATTTATTACTTATTTATTTACTTCATTTCTATCCTGCTCTTCTAACCCCTCAGGGGACTCAGAGCGGCATACAACATACATCTAGGCAAAAATTCATTGCCTCATTATACAAACCATGCAAAACATAACATAAAACCACTGGAAACAATAAGATTATAAACACCATTTAAAACCATTAAACATATTAAACCGTAATAACCCCATACACAAATAACACATTGTACCCATAACACAAATAACACATTGGGAAGTCAGACTTGGCCACGGTGGTCCATGCTCTGGTTACATCCCGTATAGACTACTGCAATGTTCTCTATGTGGGGTTGCCTATGAAGACTGCCCGGAAGCGGCAATTAGTCCAGCGCACAGCAGCCAGACTACTAACGAGAGCGGGGTACAGGGAGCGCAAAACTCCCCTGTTGCGCCAGCTCCTCTGGCTGCCAATTAGCTTCCGAGTACAATTCAAAGTGTTGGTTTTAACCTACAAAACCCTATACGGTTCCGGCCCAGTTTACCTGTCTGAACGTATTTTCCCCTATGAACCGTCAAGAGTGCTAAGATCGTCTGGAGAGGCCCTGCTCTCGGTCCCACCACCTTCACAGGCGTGTCTGGTGGGGACGAGGGACGGGGCCTTTTCTGTGGTGGCCCCCCGGCGGTGGAATTCCCTCCCAAATGAAATTAGATCCGCCCCCTCCCTCCTGACTTTTAGGAACCGGGTGAAAACGTGGCTGTGCAATGAGGCCTTCGCAGAATGAAGGAGGAGATCACGAAGCCACTAAATTGGCAACCACTTGATACGGACCGAATATATGGATTAAGTTGGACTTGATTTTACTTTGGCAAAAGGCTTTTAAAATGTATCTATTGTATTGTATTTGATAATTTTATTGTAAATTTATGATGTTTTTAGATTTTAAATGTTAGCATTGAATACTTGCTGTTTTCCGGTCTGAGTCCCTCTTCGGAGGTGAGAAGCCCGGGGTATAAAAGTTTTAAATAAATAAATAATAAAATAAATATTAAGCACCCTACTAGGGCCTCCCTCGTCCCCTGTCATGATCCGAAGGCAGTGCCTCCCAGTTTTAACCCACGGGTCCCCAGATGCACTGACCCCCAACTCCCAAAAATCCTAATAGCTGATCAATTGGCTAGGATTTCTGGAAGCTGCAGGCTAAAACACCTGGGGACCCACAGACCAAGAACCACTGTCCCAAAGTCTTCCTCTGCTGTCTTGAATGGTGCTGTATGACTGGTCCTCCGCTGGCATCCTCCTTTTTATGCCCCAGGCTCAGGAGGCAACAGGTGTTTCTGCTGGGCTTTGCTTCAGCCAGGCAATCTGGGCCTGAGTTTGTAAGGAGCCAGTCTCCAGTGCCTGAGGTCAAAGGCAGCCTGCAGTGGGCAAATACTGCCTTTTCTTCCAAGCTCCCTGCTGCTGATGTTCCTTGGCTCCTTTGGATGGTGCTGTGATAGGATGACAAGTGGAGGGGCAGATAAGTCAGTAGATGAGAAAGTATGGGAGGGAAAATGGGACGGACAAGCAATCAAGTGGGCAAGCAAGGTGGTGAGCAACAGGAGAGTCAGTGACCAAGGAGGCAGGCAAGCGAGTGAGGACAGGATGGCAAGCGGTAGGCAGGCAATGGTGTGCATGCCAGGAGAGAGGGCACAACACATCCCTTCTGGCATGCACGCCATACGTTCACCACCACTGGCTCAACGAGTGGTTGATTACTTTTACCTATATTTCTGTTATGGCATTTTGCTCAGTGCTTCCCTTGTTGGAATGACTGGGACAAATGGAAGAGGGGGGAAGCCAGGCATGTAGAAATTCTCAGGGTGGTCCGTGAAAAGGCCTTACTGGTACATTATTTAAACTGTTATGTTTATTCATATCATGATCTGATCACCATGCTCATTATATCCCACATTATTGGGGTTATTGGGATAACAATACAAAAGGTTTGCTAGGGTAGACCCTCTTCCACCCAGTCTCAGCCCCCCGAACCAAACTCAGCCCCCCCCCGAATCAAAAATCCTGGCTACAGCCCTGGGGGAAGCAGTCATATATATAAGATGCTTGAAAACAAAATGACCCTGACCCATGCTGTTTAGCATTATTAAATATTCAAGGTATCTATAGATGTATATATAGCTCACAATCTGTGTAACCTTTTATGAGTGAAAAAGAACATTGGGAAAACAAAAATTCAATCATTTTTGCAATTAATAAAGCTGCAAACATCTACCTGGGCAATCTATACACATCCCTGGCATGCTTGTGACTTTGCTCCAAAATTGTGTACGTGCTTCTTGTGATGTGTTACCCTCTAAAGCAGTGTTTCCCAATCGCTCTGCCATAGTGCCATGGACTAGTGTGCCATGAGCTATCATCAGGTATGCCATGGAAGAACTGACCACCCTGCCAGGAGTCATCTGGGCAGCCTGCCTCTCGCTCCAGCTCTCCGTCTCTCCGTCTCTCCGTCTCTCTCTCTCTCTCTCTCTCTCTCTCTCTCTCTCTCTCTCTCTCTCTCTGGCGCCAGCAGGGCCAATCAATGCTGGCCAAGAAGCAAGCCCTGCCTCTCTAAGGGTCTCCCACCCGGGACCACCATGTTTGTTCAGGGTGGAAGTCCCAAGAGAGGGGAGGAGCGGGGCCTCGGCTTCCTGGAGAAGCGGTTGGTTGGAGGCTGAGGAGGGGAGGGGCCGAACGGTGTCTTTCCCTGTGCGGTTACTTCTGGAGGAGGCAGAGAGCTTCCGGAGAAGAATGTTGGGCTTTGTTTTCCTCTCAGCCGCCTGTTTTCCCCTTCTGGCTCAGGATTCCTTTGGGCTTTGGGGCCGAGGCGGCTCCAGGGTCTCCTCCATTCTTCCTCTCCTGGCCTAGGCTCTGCCTCGGCCTCTCCTGCTCTCAGGCCTTCTTCCTTCCTTCCTTCCTTCCTTCCTTCCTTCCTTCCTTCCTTCCTTCCTTCCTTCCTTCCTTCACGGCCTACCTCCCTGCTTCGGAAGGGAGTGGCCTGCCCCTGTGCCTCCCTCCCTCCCTGAGGGAAACCCAGGTAAGCAGCCACCTTGAAGCACCGGGTGGTGATGATAGGGCAGCGTCGGCCCATGCGACCCAGTCCGAAGCACACAAGGCGGGATATCTATTTCAGAATCACACAAGGCGGGATATCTATTTCAGAATCACACAAGGCGGGATATCTATTTTGTGTTCATCGAAACAGGCCCAGGTTTCACACTGAGTCTATAAATACATTAAAAAATATATTAACTATATGTATTACTGTGTTAAAGTGTCATTTTGTGTCATTTTGGTTGGTGGTGTGCCCCAGGATTTTGTAAATGTAAAAAATGTGCCACGGCTCAAAAAAGGTTGAAAAACACTGCTCTAAAAGACATGTTTTCTCATAGGTTTGGACTCCTCACAATACAGAAAACACACAACATTTTTATTATCAAAATTGTGGCATCCATCATCAATCAATGACTTTGCCCTGTCGCGATTATCTCAAATTTGCTTGAATTTCTCCACCCGGCAAGTTTAGCAGAAATATCTTCTTCAGTAGTGATTAGAAATGGTATAAACAACAGCTACCGTTTCCTGCAAAATGCACTACTTCAGAATTTGAGGTCATTTAAGTCTTTTTTTCTCCCACTTTGCTTCATAATGTCATTTAACAATGTTACATTGAAAGAACAATGTGTCATTCAAACCCACAAAGCATAGCAAGGCATACTGCTTGTGTTGGGATTCCAAACTATCATACGTTTAGAATAATGACATTTACATTCTCAGGGTTTGATGTGAGATGTAACTGCTCTCAATGGCATCTAAAATTTCAATGGAGAAGTAAAACTTTTATTGCCTTGGACTTTATTGCATGAAAGAGGCAAACTGGCCTAAGACAGTCCCTGTCACACAATGCCGTGTGCATCCCATTCCTCGTTTGCATCGTCCCTGTGATAAACACCTCCCTTGCTATTGATGGGAAAGCTTATCGCTATTCCCAAGGCAATTATTTTAATATTTTTAACCATAACTGTAATTGCAAAAGTGTTTTAATTTATTTTTAATTACAGCACATTAGGGCAGGGTTGCATAAGTACGAATGTAGAGTCATAGATCAGTAAATTGCTGAAGTTGTGTGAATGCAGATACATGCAATAGTGAGGTTGCTCATGTTGATATATTGTAGGTTATATATTTGTAACTGCTTGACAGAATTTTGACTGGCAATGTTCATGTTTTTAAAAAATGATTGCGTCAATAAGATCTAAATCATTAACCCAAACCAGAGTGGACCCTTTGAATCAACCTCAATACTTATTTAAGATCCATTTATTCAATGGGTCTGTTCTAGTTGAGGACTTCTGGTTGGACCAAGAGCTGAATTCCCACATAGAATCCATGTAGATTGTACTTTGCCCTGCCTGTTGGGCCAAATGGGATAGAAGAACGTTGTAACGTGTCTTAAGCAAGCTGTGATGTGTCTTAAGCAACCTTAAACCCATTGCTGAAACCCAGGCTTCCATGAAGGAAAAAAAGAGCATGGAACAAAAGTCAGTTAGAGCAGTGATTTTCAACCAGTTTGCCGCGGAACACTAGTGTGCCGTGAGAGTTCATCAGGTGTGCCGTGGGAAATTACAGTGTAGAGAGAGAGAGCCTAGCAGGAAACTTCAGGCAGCGGAAATGAGGTTTTCCTGGCTGAAGCAGCAATGCCAGCCAGCCTGGCTGCACTCAGAGAGAGCCCTCGGCATCCAGAACTTTCCTCCCTCCCTCCTCTCTCTCTTCTTCCCTTCTTCCTTCCCTCCCTCTGCGTGCCAAGGACGACCTGGCCGGGCTGCGGCTCCTCCTGCTTCCTGGCTCCTGGGTGCTCTTCTGCCCTCCTCCCCTCCATCAGCATGGAGGAGGAGAGTGAGGAGGAGTCTGCGGGAACTGCCCCCGTCCAACCCTGCTCCTGGAGGCTCGAGGCGAGGTTTTCTGCCCTCTAGCCCCTCCGCACCAGGGAAGGGGAGCAACCCCTAATCTCCTGGCCGCTCCTGGCTGGGCTCTGGGTTCGCTGTAGAGCAGAGCAGAGGCTGGGATGCGCAGCTCCACTGCCCAGCTTGGTTCCTTCCCGATCTGGCCCCAAGGCGACAACAGGGAAGCCAAAGGGACACGGGGGGAGGGAGGCACTCCTGGGGGGGCTGAACCCTTCAGGAAGGAGAGCTGGGGGTGGCGACGGCTGCGAGCCTCCGCCACAGTTTGTTCCGAGGCTCGGAGCCACCCCGTGTGCTCAATTCCTATTTGTCCTCCTTAGCTGAGCCTGTGTGTGCTTCGGCCACTCAGCGCAACCCTCCCCCGTGGGACCGTGATGGGCCTCCTGTACGTGGGCCTCCCAGGGGGGCGGGAGGGGTTTTTGGCAGAAGCAGCGACATCATAAGGGGGGAGGGTGACAGTTAGTAAAATGACAGAGTGTCATTTTGTGTCATTTTGGTTGGTGGTGTGCCCCAGGATTTTGTAAATGTAAAAAATGTGCCGCGGCTCAAAAAAGGTTGAAAATCACTGAGTTAGAGAATGCCACTAGATTCTAGGCTTGTGCACAAATTCAGAGTGGTCAATTTCCTTTGGCCAATCTGGCTTGTCCGACTTGGTCAGATGGCCGTAATGATAAGGGCCCAACTGTCATGTTTTTCATCCGTTACGGGACCACATGACAGCTGATCATGGCTCCCCTCCCCTATTTGGCATCACATGGTGTGCAAAAAGTCTGCCACATGCTGCTTGCATGGTGTTTCTCTGTGAGCCCTGCCTGTTTGGCCAATAAGAATAGAAGAATGCTGTGACATGTCTTATGCAAGCTGTGTCTGCTTCCTTAACCCTGTTGCTGAAACCCAGTCTCCCTTGAAGGGAAAAAAGGAAAGGGTCCCAGGAATGGAAAGGGGTGCGTCGTAAGTTCCCCATTGCCATAATAAACTGGATTTAGCCATATTTTCAGGTGCTGACAGAAAAAGGCTATCCGACTACCCACCCATTTTCGGGAGGTGCACGAAAATGGATACGGGGGTCTACTGAAATCTGGTGAGCAAAAGTGGATTGAGGTTCAGCCGAAATTCCCAAGCCTGCTAGATACCTCACAAGCAGAATTGGTACGGAAAGAATACTATTAAAAACTTGGAAAATTGTCAAAACATGTTTTTGAAGTTTCAAGACACTCTGATGAGAAGAATCCTGAGTAGGTTTGATGCTTGTCCTGCAGAAAATGAACATCTGGTTGATTTTTGCAGAAAACAATATTTTCTCCATGGAGACCAACATTTCTTTATATAAAAGTTAGTGTTTTCTGTGAAGAAAATTCTGCAATCAGGCATTTATTCTGTGCAAAATTCACATGTGGATGATTTACATAGGAGACAGCATTTTCTGCACAGAAAAGATTTGCGTTAAGAAAATATTGCTTTCATACAAAACAACGACGTGCAAAGTTTATGCAGAATAAGACCCAAATTGCAAGCAGACTTTGCACAGTGGGCATTCTTACAACAGAGGTAAAATTGCTAAAAATATTCATTTTTTCCTTTAAGAAGGAACTTAATAGTGAATTATATTCCTAAACCAGGGGTGGCAGTTCCATTGACTGCAATCCTCTTTTGAAGTGCATTACTAGTCTGCTCACCTAGCTGTGTCAGGGTGCATCTACACTGTAGATTTAATGCTGTTTGATGCCACTTTAACTGCCATGGCTGAAAGCTGTGGAATCGTGTGATTTTGAGTTTAGTGAAGCATTAGCGCTCTTTGGCAGAGAAGGCTATAGGCCATGTAAAACTATACCTCCTAGGATTGCATAGCATTGAGCCATTGCAGTTGAAATACAATAGAGTCTTGTTTTTCCAAACTTCACTCATCCAACGTTCTGTATTATCCAACGCAGTCCGCCTCTTGCCCGGATCACAGCTGTTTCAATACATTGCAATGTTTTGGTGCTAAATTCATAATTACTACAGAATGTTACAGTGTATCGAACTGCTTTTTCTGTCGATTTGTTGTAAAACATGATGTTTTGTTTCTTAATTTGTAAAATCATAATGTAATTTGATGTTTAATAATAATAATAATAATAATAATAATAAAAACTTTATTTCTAACCTGCATCCATCTCCCCAAAGGGGACTCGGAGCGGCTTACACGGGGCCGTGCCCGAACAACAAATACAAAAAAAATCACAAACATCAGAAAACAATAAACACAGTAAAAGCAATAAACACAATAAAAATACATCTATACAACCACAACAACATACGTGAATGTAAACAGAAACAAGAGGGCGAGCCATATGTCCATATAAAATGTTTAAAAACTTGGAGGAGATAACAGGAGTAGTGTCAACACATAAAGGGTCACATAGAGGGGAAGAGGTCTCATCAAGAAAACAGGGGCATTTGGGAGTCTAATCTCCAAAGGCCTGGTGGAAAAACCAGGTCTTCAATTGTTTTCTGAAGGATTCCAGTGAGGGGGCATTCCTAATCTCTCTCGGGAGGGAATTCCAGAGATGGGGGGCCACAGAGGAGAAGGCTTTCTCCCTAGTGCTCACAAGCTGGGTCTGTGAGACTGGCAGGGGCGAAAGGAGGGCCTCCCCTTAGGAGCAAAGGGCTCGGGCTGGTTCATGGGAGGAGAGCCGGTCACGAAGGTAGAGCCGGTCACGAAGGGTCCCAAACCGTTTAGAGCTTTATAGCTAATGACCTGCACCTTAAATTGGGCCCAGAAAGTAAATGGCAGCCAGTGGAGCTCTTTAAACAGGGGGGTCGACCGCTCCCTGTAACCTGCCCCAGTTATTACTCTGGCAGCCGAGCGTTGGACAAGTTGAAGTTTCTGGGCCGTCTTCAAGGGAAGCCCCACGTAGAGCGCATTGCAGTAATCCAATCTAGAGGTAACCAATAGGCATGAGAAAAAAGTTATGAAAATGAATCGTTTCGTGAGAAATTCGTAAGAAATGCTACTTTCGAGCTTTTCCGCACCTGGAACGCCAACCAGGAAGTGGACTTAATTTTTCGAACTTCGGGGGCCAGGATTTTCTTAAGTGTCGTTATTAGGTCGTAAGGGGGCATAAGGGGGGGCACCCTCCTTCTCTCTCACCACCCTCCCGCCTCCCTTGCCAATATTATGGCAAGGCAAGCCCTAAACTCGCTCCTTCGCTCGGCTGGAAGGAAGCCTGGAAAAAATGTAAACAGAGAGGATTACTCAGAAGTAAATCCACAAAGGAGGGCCCTTCATCCAAAGTGCCCTCCTTTGCAGATTTACTTCTGAGTAATCCTCTCTGTTTACATTTTTTCCAGGCTTCCTGCCTCTCCTACCTGCCAGCCAGGATCTAAGGCATCAAAGAGTATTGGGGTGAGAAACCAACCTAATGTATAATACAATGAATGCTACTGTAAGTGCCACTGCCTAATATTATAAGTAATCCAACTGGTCATACCTACATTCCATGCACATGCAATAATACCGCAGTAATAACAATGGGTATAAAGAGGTAAAATTCAAACCGAAGTATTCTGACTGGTCTCTCCTCATGCGGTGCAAACGGGGCTCGAAATTAGCCCGGGGAAAAGCCAGCGTTTTCTGCTTGGGAGCACACATATACATATTCTTGGGAGGGGATTTGCTGCAGAATCTTCTCTATGAGGCCGGGACTCTGCAGCAAATCCCCCAAAGAATATGTATGTGTGTGCACCCAAGCAGAAAACGCTGTCTTTCCCGGCTAATTTCCCGGCTCAGAGAAGAGCCCGTTTGCACCGCATGAGGCAGGGACCAGTCAGAATACTTCGGTTTGAATTTTACCTCTTCTTATACCCATTGTTATTACTGCTGTATTATTGCATGTGCATGGAATGTAGGTATATGACCAGCCTGGGCAAACTTGGGCCCTCACTCCCTGGGGATCGGGGTGAGAGAGAGGCAGCGAGGAGCCGGGGGCTCCTCCTCCTTTCTTTGCTGCTTCCAAGAATAGAATACCCCCTCCCTCCCTCCCTCCTTCCCTCCCTCCTTCCTATTTGGAGAGTCCCATCTAGAATTCAGTGTGGTTTATTCAAGTTTTGGCCTACAACTCCCAGAAATCCCAGCCAATTTACCAGCTGTTAGGATTTCTGGGAGTTGTAGGCCAAAACCATCTGGAATGCGCATGCTCTGGCATACGAACTACTAACGAATTTCGTTAGTAATTAAGTTACATTTTAGAACTTTTTGGAAATTTTTTTTGTAAGTCTTCCTATTACTAATCAACCCCCCATTAGATTTACGATTTGCTATTTTTGGGTTCTAAACCATGCCTAGTAACCAAGGCATGGACTACCATGGTCAAGTCAGATTTCACGAGGTATGGTCGCAGTTGGCGCACGAGTTTTAACTGTGCGAAGGCTCTCCAAGCTAATAGGCTTTTCCTGAATCCCACCTCATTATCCAACATTTTCGCTTATCCAGTGTTCTGCGAGCCTGTTTATGTTGGATAAGCCAGACACTACTGTAGAGTCAAACTGCATTAATTCTATAGTGTAGATGCATCCACTGTGTCTAGCTTTTCCCTCTCATTTTTGATATCTGGATACCCAGATTGGTGCTGTCAAACTACATTCATTATCCAGTGCAGATGCACCCTGAGACCTGAGATATGATAGCATGCAATGATAGCTTGCAATGTTGCCAGCAGCAACATTAACAGGCAATTATGTGTTCTTATCCACATTACATGCAGCTTTATTCCCACTCACATACACATTTAACACTCAATGCAACTAGACAAGGAGGAAATTACTCAGCCCTAAAGCATACTGTTTCAGTGTTATTTACTGGAGTGAATGAGTTTGTTTTCTCGTTGTCAGTCTTGATTTCCTTCATTGTTTTCCATCAAATTGCAAAGTAACAAGCTTGTCCGCGCAAATTATTTAATGACCAAGCCAGTAGGAAAGGAGTTGAAGTAAGTAATTGTACTTTTTCGCCCTGTTCTTACTGTCAGTTCAGTTCTGCCTTGCTAGCTGTGATCAGCCCTTTTTGCTAAAATAGACCCGATTGCTGAGTGGAGTGAGAAAGAGGGCAACGAAGAGGAGGCGCACAACAAAACCAATACAGTTTACCTCTTGAGTTGCTTGGAAATTAAAGCCCACTTCATTCTAGTGTGTTGCTAAGTGAAAACGTAGCCACTTTATAGATTTCGCTGGAATTAAACCTAAACCTACAGAATTGGGTTTATTAATTTCTGTCATGGCTCAATGGGGAAATAAGAGGGGTCATTCATTAAGGATACACAATTACCACAGACAAAAATGAAGTGCGGTGCCATTAACCATAATAAAAATGTTGAACACCGAGGAAATTTTCATTAAATATAATCTATTCTTTATACGACTCCACTTAATCCTTTTTGTTCATTTTTTCCCCTTTGTGTTCTGCAACCCACTTAATTTTTATTGCTTAACTTTTTATAAATGTTTCTTAATATAATTATGATTAAATATTTCCAGTGGAAGGACAGTTATTCGGTGAAATAAGCTTATTTCTGCCTCCAGCTCCTTATCTCAGTGAAAAATAGTCTTTTGGAAACAACATGAGCGCTAAACATGGCTTCATTATTATTTGAGTTTATGAGTATGATGAGTAAAATACAAGGAACTGTATTTTACTTTGTTTTTTACTTTGCTGCATTGAAATACAATGTCATTTGGAAAAGACACATTATGAAATCTAGCGTCAGTAGATGCATTGGACTATATCTCAGACTATTCCCTATATATCTGGCCATTGACCAATCTCTGGCTACTATGATGTTCAATATATTGAGGTGCCAAGCTGAAGAAAGTTGCCTTAGGATGCATTGTTAGATATGTTAATAGGTTTTGAATTGTTTAATGCAGTGGTTGCCAACCTGTGGTCCAGGGACCACCAGTGGTCCGCAAGAACTAAAATATGGTCCACAGCCTCACCGTTACTATACTGTTGCAACGAGAGTGAATGGTCTCGCAAAAACCTCTTATCGTGCCGAGGCTTATCTGCTAGAGATCCCTGTGTACAACTAGTGGGCCACTGTGTGACACAGAATGCTGGACTAGATGGACCGAGGCCCGATTCAGCATGGCTCTTCTTATGTTCTTATGTTCTTATATGGTTTTCTGGGGGCGAGTAGATGGTGACATATGTTGTGTATCAGAAACTAGAGCTAATTGGATACAGTTATGGAATCAAAGACATTTAAGAAACTTATCGATAAGGGTTAAAGAAAACTTATAAATTGGTATGGAAATGGTACATAACACCAGTAAAAATAGCAAATATTAAAACTGTTGGAGAGGTTGCCAAGAGGTGGGTACATATATACATATGTGGTGGGAATGTAAATATGTAAATGAATTCTGGGGGAAGGTATTTAGAGAAATAGAAGTAATAATGGATATGAAGATGGAAAAAAGTGCAAGTATTGTATTGTTGTCATTATATAATGTTAAGAATTTAAGGAAAACAGAGAAGATGCAATAAATAATATGTTAACTGCAGCAAGGTTGTTGATAGCAAGGAACCGGAAAGACAAGATAAATATACACATTGAAGAATGGTATAAAGAACTATGGAAATTAGCAATAAATGATAAATTGACATGTAGGTTAAAAGTTAGAAAGGGGGTATGGAAAGTAAAAGACTTTGATGAAGTCTGGGGTAAATTTATCAAAAATGGTTTAAAAGAAGTAGATGGGAAGTTACCTCCACAAGAAGAAATGAGATTTTGGAAGGAGAATGCTAATTGAAGTGGCTCGGAAGGGGGTGGGGACACAGAGGTGAATATGATAAGATATATATATATATATATATATATATACACACACAGTATATATATATATATATGTGCATATATAGTTGATGTAACTAATTAAGTGTGAAATACAAAAGTATGGAATGTATTGATGTATGTATGCAACTTAAGAGAGTCAATGTATTTTTTTTAAAAAGAAAAAAAGAAAGAAACTAGAGCTAATGTGGTCTATCTAATGTAAGTTTCTTAATCAGCACTCCAAATAACCCAACCAAATCTAAAGTTGACCAAAAACCGATTCGTAACCCTTTTGGTACTAATGTTGGAGAGTGGTCCCTGGTCAAAGAGGTCCCTGGTCATGTGGCCCCTTGGTCAAAAAAAAAGGTTGGGAACCACTGATTTAATGGTTCTGTTTATTTTCAATAGTTCTGATGTTTGACCCTATTTTAATTTAATGTTTCAATTTTTTTAGGATATAAATTGTATATTATATTGTTTTTAGTGTTGTTAACTGCTTTGGGTCTCTTTTTGTAGAGATGAATTGGAATATAATAATAATAATATCAATATCACACCTGGGGATATGGGTGCATCCACACTGTAGAATTCATGTAGTCTGACACCACTTTAGCTGCCATGGCTCAATGTAATGGAAGCATGAGAGGTATAGTTGTAGAATGTCTTTAGGCTTCTTGGTCAGTGTGTGACACCTCACCAAATCACAATCCCCAACCCTACAGATGATATTCTTGTTGCATAAGACAAGCTAGAGGGGCATAAAACCTAGACCCATTGCTACGGATCCCCTTGTTTACCATCAAAATGAAAATTGTGGTAGAAAAGTTACCCCTTATAACGTGGGTGGATGAGGTTTTTGCATATTTAGAACTTATGCAAAGTGATTTGCAATGTTGAAAGACAAAATACATGCCAGCCATTCAGTTTCCACGTGATATTTTTTGATGTTGATAATTTTTTTGATGTTGATATTTTTTGTGATGTGTTGTTGGGCACGGCCCCATGTAAACCGCTCCGAGTCCCCTACGAGGAGATGGATGCGGGCTACAAATAAAGTTTTATTATTATTTATTTATTTATTTAAAACTTTTGTACCCCGATCTTCTCACCTCAATAGAGGGACTCAGACTGGCAAACATCAAGAATTCAATGCTAACGTTTAAAATCTAAAAGCATCTAAAATTCACATTAAAATTAACAATTACCAATACAATAAATACATAAAAACTATTCGCCACAGTATCTAACATACGGGTTTTCCCCCCTTTACATTCATTTATTTCATTTGCTAGATAGAAGAACTCAGGATAAGGACAAGAATTGAGGCTGCAAAGACTGCGACCTCCATCTCTCGAGAAAGATGTCATTTAGCTGAATTCATTTGTAAAGAAGTGCTCAGATTACTCTTGACTACCAAACCGGTCTGCCCTGAAACAGAAAATTGTGCATGTTACAACAGCCAATGATGTAAGGCAGCAGGTAATGAATATGTCATTTTGGCCATAAACCCTAGTTTGAAAGTCCTTAGATGGGTCAAGTGAATCATCATGTTTTCAGGATGATACAATTTAGATGTCCTAACACATTCTCTGCTAAGGATGGCCATTTTAGTCACATGTTCCAGAAATGGAGGCCACGGACAGAACAGTATAGTAGTTCACAGGGATTGAGATGCAGAACTTCTGTTGGAAGTTGACCATAGAATCATCCTGGAGGAGCTGGAGATTCTTAAGGGCTTTCCACACAGGCCCAAAAGTCCATGATAGGTAACAGGTTTACCTGATGCATCCAAACGACCCAGATTAATCTGAATAAAACTAGGATATCCAGATTAATCTGGATAAAACTCGACTGTGGAGAACTCCAAGGCACTATTCTATCGCCAATGCTGTTTAACATCTATGTTCGACCTCTTGCCAAGCTAATCCAAAGATTTGGATGAGAATGTTCCCAATACGCTGATGACACCCAGCTTCTCCTAAAACTAGAACCTGGAACAACTTCAGTACCGGATAACTTCACCCGGTGTCTTGGAGCGGTGACAAGATGGCTACGTGCCCATAAATTGAAAGTAAATCCAGCAAAAACTGAAATCTTGTGGCCTGGCCGCCCATCAGAACTAGTTGGTCCATTACCATCTTTTGAAGGGGAACCGTTAGCTCCCTCCCCCACTGTGAAGAGTCTCGGTGTTATCCTGGATTCCAAAATGACGGTGGAAGCCCAGATTGCCTCCACTAGTAAAAGGGCCTTCTTTCATCTACGCCAAGCAAGGCAGTTGGCGCCTTATTTACCAACAGAGGCGCTGGCTACGGTAATCCATGCCATGGTTACGTCGAGGCTGGATTACTGCAATGCTTTGTATGTGGGCTTACCTTGAGCAGCAATTCGCAAGATCCAAATTGTGCAAAATGTAGCTGCTAGACTGCTCACAAAAACATCAATGAGGTGCCATATAATGCCGTCCCTGCAGCGCTTGCATTGGCTGCCGGTTGAACACAGAGTCCTCTATAAGACCCTGGTCTTCGCATTCAAGGCCTTTCGAGATCAGGGTCCTTCATATCTAAGAGACCGTTTAATGCCACTCCACCACCAGAGACTGCCACGGTCAGCTCATGAGAATCTTCTCTATGTCCCTGGCCCTAGAGATGTTCGTTTGGAGTCCACAAGACAGAGATCCTTCTCCATTGTAGCCACAATCTTGTGGAACTCCCTACCACCAGACCAAAGAGCCACTCTTGATCTACATACATTTTTAGGGGCACTTAAGACATGGCTCTTCAGAAGAGCCTATGATTGTTAGTAACAAGCGGTGGCTATGTAACCTGTTTATTTTAATTGTGTAAGTCATCTAGAGCACCTTTGGTGGAGGGCGACTCATAAGAAATAAAGTTAGTTCGTTCGTTCGTTAGGATATCACAGTTTTCTCTGGATTGATTTGACACCTCAAAAGATATGAACTGTACTGAAGGTCCGGATCTGTTGAGGTGCCGGGTCTGTGGGCAGGCATGTAGCCAGGGGGGGCTATGGGGGCTTCAGCCCCCCCTGAAATTCTCAAGGTGGTCCGCGAAAAGGCCTTACTGGTACATTATTTAAACTGTTATGTTTATTTATATCATGATCTGATCACCATGCTCATTATATCCCACATTAATGGGGTTATTGGGATAACAATACAAAAGGTTTGCTAGGGTATACCCTCTTCCACCCAGTCTCAGCCCCCCCCGAACCAAACTCAGACCCCCCTCGAATCAAAATCCTGGCTACGGCCCTGTCTGTGGGGATTGACTTCCAGGACAGCTTCTGCAATCCCCACATCCATCCCAGTTCCTCAGGCTCTTGGGAACCTTTGTTTAACTTGGGATGGCATCTATCCACCCCCTGGGGGAAAACCCGGGGTTTGGGGTGGGGACAAAAACCTGGGAGAAACAGGGTTAAAATAGCCCAGTTCCTCCTGGGCTTTAGGGCAGTGTAGAAGGACCCTTAGAAATATGTTCGCTATAGAAATCTCTCAGTCCGCCAATGTGATTCTACACTCAGCTTCCAGTGGAAGTTGCCCATTGAGTTGTGCTTGAGGATTCCAAGAGAGAGCATAATAAATCAAATTTATGAATAATAGAATTTGCAAAAGTAAAACCTACGAAAGTGGAGGGATAACTAACTACTATGCATCTTATCCATACTTTGGATATATCTATGCCTATCAAATTTGCAACCACAGAAGACTCTCTTTCCCACTTTCCCATCTGGTGTTGGCTTGGTTCGGGTTTTACATTTTCTTAATGGGATGAGGACATATGGATAGTTTGGTGCAAACACTGACCATGGTATCATGCTACAAGTGCCTAGTGCAGCATTCTCCTTAGGAATCTCTAGGTCAAGGGTGCCCACACTTTTTCAGCATGCGAGCTACTTATAATAAAACCAAGCCAGAAAGATCTACCCAGAGAGAAGCAGGGTGGAGCAAGGGGAGGGGGTGGGGCTTGGTGTGGCCTGGCTCCGCCCCCCTCTGGCTTTAGCTCTACCACAGTTTCTCCAGGCTTGGGGAGGGTAGTGCCAAGCCAGTGGTGGAATAGTTAGCCACTACTCACTTGGCACTACCCTCCTCAAGGCAGAAGAAGCTGTGGTAGAGCTGTAGCTGGGGGAGGGGGTGGGGCTTGGCGTGGCATGGCTCTGCCCCTCCCCCTCTGGCTTTAGTGCTACCACAGCTTCTCCAGGCTAGAGGAGGGTAGTGCCAAGCCACTGGTGGCATAACTAGCAACTACTGGCTTGGCACTACCCTCCTCAAGGCTGAAGAAGCTGTGGTAGCGCTGAAGCCGGGGAGGGGGCGGGGCTTGGTACAGCATGGCTCCGCCCCTGCCCCCTCTGGCTTTAGTGTTACCACAGCTTCTCCAGACTAGAGGAGGGTAGTGCCAAGCCAGTGGTGGCATAACTAGCCACCACTGGCTTGGCACTACCCTCCTCAAGGCTGGAGACGCTGTGGTAGCGCTAAAGCCGGGGGAGGGGGCGGAGCTTGGCGCGGCATGGCTCTGCCCCCTCTAGAAGTGCCCCATCCAGCTGGGATCGACCTCCTTCGGTCCCGGGATCAACCAGTCGATCGCAATCGACTTCCTGGGCAGCTCTGCTCTAGGTTCTCCAGCCCAACTCTGTGATGATCTTCTGGCCAAAGTCACACTGGGAGACTGAGAGATTCCCAGAGAGAACATATTAATTATATCCATTAATAACACTATGTAACAAAATTTGAAAAAAAATGTTCCTGGTTTGAAAGTGTTGCTGAAGTGCAGTACTTCTCTTGAAAGTAGTTGTTCTACTCCAGAAACTTCGTTTTTGTAGCTGCCACAAATTATGTTGAATTGGTTGAGACTTGATGAGAGATTCATTGAAAAACTGTAGCAAAATGTGCTGCAGGAGACTTTTTCTATGTTTTTATGATAGAACCAATTAGGAAATGACATTTATAATGCAGGAACAAAAATCATGTTACATAGTGCAGTGTTTCCCAACCAGTGTGCTGTGCCGTGGGAAATTGGAACTTCCAATACCCTTTCTTCCCCCACCTGCCGAACACTTTTTCTTCTCCACTCGGGCTCCCTTCTTCCCAGCCTCGCTTTGCCTCGCTTTGCTCTGGGGCAAGTTTGCGTGGTAGCGCCCACACGGGTCACGTCTTCCTCCCTCCCCCTTCCCTCCTGAACACGCTCACGTTGCCCCCTCGGATCAAAATGGTGGCAGAAGTGGCAGTGTAGAAGAAAATGTAAGTGTTCGGCAGGAGGGGGAAGAAAGGGTGCGAAGGGGAAGGGGGAGGAAGAGGTCTCTGTCGAAAGCTGGCATGGGCAAACTCGGACCTTCCAGGTGTTTTGGACTCCAACTCCCACCATTCCTAGCAGCCTCGGGCTCTTTTCCTTTTCCCCCTCAGCCATTTAAGCAGGAAAGGGCCTCAGGCTGGTAGGAATGGTGGGAATTGAAGTCCAAAGCACCCAGAGGGCCAAAGTTTTCCCATGCCTCTTTTAGGGACCTTAAAGGGGTGAGCCACCTTCCAACATTGTGATTCTGGATAGAAAACAAACAACAACATAACATAACATTGTTTGAGTCCACAGCGCTCTCTGGGTGTAGGTGAACTACAACTTCCCAAGCAACCCTTTCAGTTCTTTCTGTTGGTAATGAGAGTTCAATATGCCAAGTTTGGTTCAATTCCATTGTTGCAAGAGTTCAGGATGCTCTTTGATTGTGTGTAAATCCCACAAACTGTAACTCCCAAATGTCAAGGTCTATTTCCCCCAAACTCCATCTGTGTTCACATTTGGGCATATTGAGTATTCATGCCAAGTTTGGTCCGGATCCAACATTGTTTGAGTCCGCAGTGCTCTCTGGATATAGGTGAACTACAACTCCAAAACCCAAGGTCAATGCCCACCAAACTCTTAGAGTATTTTCTCTTGGTTATGAGAGTTCTGTGTGGGAAGTTTATGTCTTTCTGCCATTCCTGCCAGGATATCTATGTTGTGTTCATCAAAACAGCTCCAGGTTTCACACTGAGTGTATAAATACATTTAAAAACATATTAACTATATGTATTACTGTGTTAGAGTGTCATTCTGTGCCATTTTGGTTGGTGGTGTGCCCCAGGATTTTGTAAATGTAAAAAAATGTGCTCAAAAAAGGTTGAAAAACACTGGCTTAAGTGTATTCAAATGTTCAAATGTGAAACCTGCAAATGTGAAGGGTCAGATGTAGTTCTTCTATTCTGAGAAAAAAAACACATGGCAGGAAACTCCTGTCTTCTAGAGGCAAGAGCATTCTGACATTAGAATGCTGCTTAGCATACAATGCTGGGTTATCTGCCTTTACTGTAACTAAAGTTCATTGACCTTTGTGTCTTCTAGAGTAATTGACTCAAAGGAGTTGCCTTAATGCAGTATGCAAAGCTTGGGAACTCCAACTATATGTAAATGCTGGTTCCAGACGCATTTTGTGGCTGCGCGGAAGTGCCCTACACCAGTCTTTTTCAACCAGTCTGCCTAGGCACACTCCTGTGCCTTTGCAGAGCTCCAGGTGTGCCTCCAGAAAAACTTTTTGCCCCCCTTCCTTCCCCTCTCCTTTTGCCGCCGCTATTATTTTGTCCTCCTCCATGGGAGAAAAAATCTTCCCTTACCACGTTGGTAATAGGCTCTGTCCGCAGACGCCCCCTGCTGCGAGGAAAAGCGTTACGCAGCATGCAAAGGAGGAGAGGAGCCCAATGGGTGGCTCCAAAATGACGCCGTGTCATTTTGGAGCCGCCCACTTGTGGATAACTTTTGGAACCGCCCACTTGCGCTCCTCTCCTGCTTCACATGCTGCCCTCTGTTTGCGGATAACTCCTATATATTGAACTTCTATATATTGCAGATTATCCAGTACAGAGCCTAATCCAACGCGGTAAGGGAAGATTTTTCCTTTTTCTCCCATGGAGGTGCCAACATCATGTGGGTGCCAAACTGTACTCCGTTTTCAAATTCACTATATTAATACATTAACTTTATAAAACTTTTGTAATTGTGCATATTGCTAGTTTCACTATATTATTATTATTTTGCCTACTCTTTGTCCCCTGCATATGCAGCCTGTTGTGTAAAAGAGGTGCCGAAACGCCATAAAATATTTTGTGTCATTTTGGTTGGTGGTGTGCCCTAGGATTTAGTAAATGTAAAAAATGTGCCTCGGCTCAAAAAAGGTTGAGAAACACTGTCCTACACTAACCCCAAAATGTGGGACTGCTCTGGAGTTTTGGGAAAACCTGAGTGCATTCCCTAACATGGGGTAAAACCACAAGTCCTTGAATGTTGTGTGGGCATCCAGGAGCAATTCTGACTCAATTCAGAGTTTCTTGCCAGTGTAGACAGGCCCTAGGAAGATGGGGGGAGAAAGGCTGTCCAAACATGGTAGTTTTGTTCTCTGTCAGGGTGTATCTATAAAGTAGAATCAATGCTATTTGAGACCACTTTAGCTGCCAATGCTCAATGTTATTGGAATCACAGTCTGATGTCTCAACAAACTGCAACTCCCATGATTTCATAGCTTTGAGGAGGAGCCCCTGGTGGCGCAATGGGTCAAACCCTTGTGCCAGCAGGGCTGCTGACCAACAGGTCAGTGGTTTGAATTTGGGGAGAGTAAGTTGAGCTCCCTCTGTGAGCTCCAGCTTCCCATGTGGGGACATGAGAAGCCTCCCACAAGGATGGCAAAACATCAAACATCCGGGCATCCCCTGGGCAATGTCCTTGTGGACGGCCAATTTTCTCACACCCAGAAGCGACTTGCAGTTTCTCAAGTCACCCCCTACATCAGTGTTTCTCAACCTTCCTAATGCCACGACCCCTTAATACAGTTCCTCATGTTGTGGTGACCCCCTATCATAAAGTTATTTTTGTTGCTACTTCACAACTGTAATTTTGCTACTGTTATGAAGTGTAATATAAATATCTGATATGCAGGATGTATTTTCATTCACTGGACCAAATTTGGCACAAATACCCGATACACCCAAATTTGAATAATGGTGAGATTGGGGTGGGGATGGGGGGATGATTTTTTCATTTGGGAGTTGTAGTTAAAGGGATTTGAAGTTCATCCACAATCAAAGAGCATCCTGAACTCCACCAATGATGAAATCGAACCAAACTTGGCACACAGAACTCCCATGAGCAACAGAAAATACTGGAAGGGTTTGGCAGGCATTGGCCTTGAATTTTGGAGTTGTAGTTCACCTACATCCTGAGAGCACTGTGGCCTCAAAACAATGATGGATCTGGACCAAACTTGACATGAATACTCAACATGCCCAAATGTGAACACAGGTGGAGCTTGGGGAAAATAGACCTTTACATTTGGAAGTTGTAGTTGCTGGGATTTATAGTTCACCTACAATCAAAGAACATTCTGAACCCCATCCAAATTAGAATTGGGCCAAATGTTCCACACAGAACCCCCATGACCAACAGAAAATGCTGTGTTTTGTGATGGTCTTTGGTGACCCCTCTGACACCCCTTCACGACCCCTCCAGGGGTCCCGACCCCCAGGTTGAGAAACACTGCCCTAGATAATGATTATTATTGTTATTAATGATAGTTCTACCCCACCACTTGAAAGTGACTCAAGGTGGGTGGAAAAAAATAGCATTGAGCCATGGCAGTTAAAGTGGGTTCAAACTGCATTAATTCTACAGTTTAGTTGGATCCTTATCCCAGGTGTGATATCATTTCCATTTTGTCATCAAGTGCCAACGCGGCCCACCGAAGGGCCAGCAATTGCTCTCATCTTTGCTGTGCAGTGCCTTCCCTCAATATGAGTTCACTCATATGGTTTGCTTGAATCTTTGCATAGAATTCAGAAGGAAATAAAGTGCCTTCAGGTGTTCTGAAAACAACTAAAAAAAACTTTGGAAAGAAAAAAAACCCCAATGTAAAATAAAAAAGGAAGAAAGAAAGAACATTTCTTAAAATCGTCTCACAAATGCCTAACTTAATAGAGCACTTTAAGCTTGCTTCCCATTAGTCCTTCGCAAATACTTTTAATTCTAAGGAAAATGCGGAGAATCCAAACGATCAGCCAGGAAGGACCCGGAGAGTGGGAGGAGTGAAAAATCCTCAATTTCATCTCGGAATCATCAAAGCCATCGTAACGCATTTATTATTGTTGGGCTCAGAAAAAATAAACAGTTTACGTTAAAGATTAAGAGGCTGTGTGGGTTTACTTTTGACATATCTTGTCTCCAAATCTTTACCTGGGATTTATTAGAACACTATCATGTCAAAGCTCCCTCATTTATATGATAACACGTCTGTAATGTTTTACAAGTGCAGCAGTCCTTGTGGTTCGGAATGTTGCATTTTAAGTCCTAAATTACAGTACCTGGAGAGGTATGCATAATTATAGTACATGTGAGCAATGATAGGATGCATTTTGCCCCGGGCGATCTGCATTAATCATCGCCAGAGAGTGTGCAATAAAATCATAATTGCCTCTTCAAAAGTTATAATCTAACTTATACAACTTTAAGGCCTTCGTATGGCAATCTCAGGCCGAGTCGTCATGCAACCACCCAGCCTCCTTCATTTGTTTAAACTTATGGCAGACTTTGCCTCTCCAAGAAGTATGATTACATATTTGTTCATTGTTATTAGTATTTCCCCCTTTGATTTGCTATTGGGTCTAGCAAGAGCTATCTCAGCAAATATGTAAAATGGGCTACAAACTTAAAATCTCATGCATAGAGTCCAGAGGGCTGGCATTATAGGGGGGCAGTGTGGTAATCGATGACACTTCACCCTGTTTACTTTTTAAAACCGTGGCAGGACAGCCACCAAATGTGAAGATGTTCCCAACCTAGTACTGGATTCACTGTGGACGACTGACCACTGCCACTAATACTCAACGTTTTGCTTCTCTTTATTATTATCTTGCTGCCACCATTTGTCAATGCTTGACCACTAGATGTGAGGGTCTTGGTGAATAAACAACTTCCACAGATGTTTTTGTTGAAAGTGTTTAACAGTTTATTTTACACAACCGGGCTCAAAGCTTAGGTGGTTTCTAAAGATACTCTGAAGAGGCACAAACTTGCAATATTAAACAATATAACTCTGGGGTTTCCCCCTGATACAGTTACACGCAAGTAACTATTTAATACTGGGTTACTCTCAACCCTGGGACTAAACTCTGTCCCACACACTTGGGTTTTTCTAAACCCACACACAGAACTGAACTGCACACTGCAGCTCCTACAGACAGCTTGCTGCTCCAGCAACTGCTAAATCCCAAACTAACTCTGCTCATAGCAGCTGGCCAACTGACATTCTCCAACTCTCAGATTCAAACTGAACATTCTAAAGCTAGCCTTGGCTGGCTCCGCCCACTGTTACTATGGTAACACATTCCTTTAAGAGGGAAATGTCTCCATTATCATAGTTAACTCTTTCTAAACACATATAAACAAACATGTGATCAACATATAAATAACCACCTCATCACAGGCAGAAACTGGCCATTCCTGGTTTTGTTGATGTTTTTCTTTAATAGCATTAGAATCAATGTTACCATCAAGAGCAATGTAGAAATTGATATTAGGCATGGCCGGCTTACCGGCCATGCGGGTTGCGGGGCAGCGTTGCCCCCGCGCCATCTTCTTCGCCCGAGGGGCTTCTTCTCCCCAGAAGCCCCCGGGGTGGCTGGATGGCTTCCCGCCATCCATGCTGGCTGGCCAATGAGGGGGCTGGCTCCGCCCCACCCCCTCACTGCTTCTGGCCGGCACTCACTTCCACCCGGGCAGCTTACTTAAGGCTGCCCGTGGACTGCCTTGCCATGTGGGAGGAAGTCTTGTTAATCCTCCCACCCTCCCTTCTCATTGCATTGCTTGTTGGTGTATTTTGTTACTCTGCACTTCATTGCTGTTCCGTTCTTGGTTTCACGTGTTGTTATGTTCTTTGTCGCAACTCCGTGTTTGGCGTGTGGCGTGAGGCATGGCCCCTGGTTCAGGCTGGCTTATCGCCCCTTGTTTGTATGAGGGATAATGCCCAGGCCCTCTGGGGTGCTGAGTTTCCATGGATAGGCATTGGGCCGCTCGCACCCCAGACTTGCAAATGACTTGGACTTTTCGTGGGGGCTGTCCTACACTGATCCAGGATCCATGCGCCAACCCTATGTTCCTGTTTTCAATAAATTGAGTTGTGGCCATTTTTATCCAACCAATCGTGTCTGCATGTTTTTTGGCGCGAGGTGTGTCACGCTTGCACACGCAATTAACTGAAGCCATTTTGTTCCTTGAAGGGAAGGACAAGATGGTAGCCTTCCCCATCCAACAACTGACTGCAGTTGAACCTGACCCTGCATCTTTTGGTGTCTTGTTCCATTAATCCAGGGGTCGGGAACCTTTTTGACTCAGAGAGCCATGGAAGCAAAATATTTGGAAATTTATTTCAGTGAGAGCCATATAATATATAAAATATATTTTAAGACTGAATTCAACTAAAAGTTAGTATATACGTACATACTATGAGAAAAGGATTCCCCAGGCAGAATGATGGGACACTTCAGACCTGGCTCTGCAAAAGGCATGCTCAGGACGCTGGGGAGGAAGAGAAGACAGAAGGAAGGGGGAAAGAAAGAAAGAGGAAATAAAGGAGGGAGGGGGAGAGGACAAAAGAAAAAGAAGAATGAACTATGGAAAGGGAAAAAACAAAAGCAGGAGACAGACAATCGGGGGGAAAGAAAGAAGGAAATGGGAAGGGAGGAAAGGAAAGGGTTGGGAGAAGAAAGGGAGTGAGGAAAAAGTAAAATAATGAAGGGGAAAGAAGAAAAGAAAGAAGGGGAGAGAGGGAAGTGAAAAGAAAGGAAGAAGAAGAAAAGAAATATTTGGGGGAAAAGAATAGAAGAGGAAGGAAGGAAGGAAGATGGAGGGAGGGAGGGAGGGAAATGGAGGAAAGAAGGAAGGGGAGAGGGATGGAAAAGGAAGGAGAGAAGGAGAGGGAAAGGGTGAAGGGGAGAAAGAAATGAAGGAAGAGGAAGGAAGGAAGAGGGAGTATGGAGGAAAGAAGGAAGGAGTGACAGGGAGGAAAAAGGAAGGAGAGAAGGAGAATGAAAGGGTGAAGGGGAGAAAGAAACGAAGGAAAAGGAAGGAAGGAAGGAAGGAAGGAAGAGGAAGAATGGAGGAAAGAAGGAAGGGGAGAGAGGGAGGGAAAAAGAAGGAGAGAAGGAAAGGTTTCCCGCTGCATGCTAGAAAACCGAGACCTGGGCTGCTCTGGAGAGCCAGATGCAATCATGAAAAGAGCCACGCCTGGCTCCCGAGGCATAGGATCCTGATCCCTGCATTAATCCCACCTTTGCAACTGTCACAACGCGGGACCTGGCCCTGCCCCTTAATCACACACACACAGACGGTATCAATTAACTATTTATTAAGCACAAATGTTTGCAGGTGAAAAAGGTAGAATGTCCAAAAAGAAAGAGATCAAATAGTCCAAGGTAATTAGCAATTAGTGTCCAAAAGGCAAATCCAAAACAGCAGGGAATCTCAAAAAGCAATGTCCATAAAAGCAAGGCAAGTTGATCCGAAGCAAACTTAGTCCATAGGCAAACAAGGCAATCCAAGGTTCATGGAATAGCAAGGTCTCTAGGTAGTACTTGGCAAGGTGAGCCAAACTATGGCTTCCAGGGAGCAGCAGACCACCAATGCGTCTGTCCAGCAAAGACGTGGCCGCCAAACTGAGGAACTTTCCCACAGAGTGTATACATAATTCCCACCCTTGTGAGACCAGGGCCTCTCCAGGCCCGCTTCAATCTTTCCGAGTAGCCACAATACTACCCGGTCGAAGCTCCTCGCAGGTTCAGCGCCATCTGCCCAGTTATCTTCCTGGGAAAGTGTCTCCAACTTGGTTTCCATATCTTCCTCCGCAGCTGGTGGAAACAAGCGCTCCTGAGAACCGAAACCTCCTGGTTTCTCATATTCACAATCTGATCCGGAATCTGGCTGGCCTTCATCATCCGAATAAGCAGAAGGCCAGGTGTCATCCCATTGTAAACTGTCAGTCGGTGATGCATGCCCAACAGCCCCTGCATCACCTCCATCTTGGTCCAAAGCAATCGGGACCCCCGGGGTGGCACCCCGCCCCCCCCCGGCTGGAACGGAGGCTGGGTTGCTACAGCAACCATGTAACCAAGTATCCATGGCCCATGAGGGCGGAAAGCAGGGGGAATCATCTTCTTACTGTAGCATTTTGTTCCATTTATAAGGAAAATGGAACGAAACTCCATTACACATGATGTACATGATGAAGTGGGTGGTGGCTTCTCAGCTCCAGGGATTCTTGGATGACACCAATATCTTGATTCCTCGCAGTCTGGTTTTAAGCCTGGTATTTGTACCAAAGTTTTTCCTCATCTTCTACCGTGTTTCCCCGACAGTAAGACACCCCCGATTGTAAGACGTATCGGGGGTGTCAGGGGGGTCGGCTAATATAAGCCGTACCCCGAAAGTAAGCCGTACCTCGTCGCCACGCCGCCGCCGCCGCGCCGCCGCCGCCGCAACCAGCCCATCGGCCGCGGCATACCTCCGCGGCACACCTTTCTGCCAGGCCTCCAAGGAAGGGAGGGGGAAGAAAGCAAGAGGCGTGGTGAAGTGGCGCCACGTCAGAGTGACGTGCCGCCGCTCGCCAGGCCTCTTGCTCTTTTCCCCCTCCCTTCCTTCGTCCAAGGAAGGGAGGGGGAAGAGAGCAAGAGGCGTGGCAAAGCGGTGCCGCGTCAGAGTGACGCACCGCCACTTCGCCACGCCTCTTGCTCTTTTCCCTCCTTCCTTCGTCCAAGTAAGGGAGGGGGAAGAGAGCAAGAGGCGTGGCAAAGCGGCGCCGCATCAGAGTGACGCGCCGCCGTTTTGCCACGCCTCTTGCTTTCTTCCCCCTCCCTTCCTTCGTCCAAAGCAGGAGCGCTTGGAAGCTGCGTCGCGGAGGTGTGCCGCGGCCGATGGGGCCGGTTGCGGCGGCGGAGTGACGGCGTGGCGGCGGCAGTGGCGTGACGGCGTGGTGGTGGCGGCGGCGTGGGCGTGGTGACAGGGTACGTCTTAGTTTATATACTAATATAATAATAACTTTATTTTGATATATCTGCCAACCATCTCCCCTTGGGGACTCGGGGTGGCTTACAAGGGACAAGCCCAAAAGACAATTAAAACACAGTAGAAAACATCCGGAAACCTAAACTGGTGCAGAACGTGGCTGCGCGCCTCCTGCTAGGAGCTACTAGAACAGCTCGCATAACACCTCTCCTGCGCGAACTGCACTGGTTACCGATTGAATTCCAGATCTCCTTCAAAGTGTTAGTCTTGACTTTCAAGGCCTTACATGGTTTGGGGCCAGTGTACTTGAGGGAGTGGCTTACCCCATATATGCCCAGAAGATCACTACACTCAGAGGGTTACAACTTGCTCGAAGTCCCAGGTGTGAAGTCCTATAGGTTGGCCAGCACCCGACAGAGTGCATTCTCGGTGGCCGCTCCGGCCCTGTGGAACACGCTGCCAGCCAAGACGTGGGCCCTGCGGGACCTGTGGGCCTTTCGCAGGTCATGCAAGACCTGGCTATTCAGGCAAGCATTTGGCGACTGATTAGCATCTGAACACTAACCTTGCCACCTAGTTGTGCTGCTCCTGTACTCTTCTGCAGATCGGCCTCGACCCGATCCACTGAGATATTTTATGCTATACTGATTGGATTTTAGGAATGTTTTATGTTTTATGATGTTTTTAGAATACCTGTGTGTTTTTATTGTATTTGAAACCGCCCCGAGCTTCGGGAGGGGCGGTCTAGTAAGTCCAAATAATAAATAAAATAAATAGATATTCACCAATTAAAACATCAGCTAAAATAATGCAACATAGTTATACACAACATAAGAGCAGTATGGCTGGAAAGAGAATTTGCTAAGATACAATTTCAATGAAAGCAATACATTTTACAGGAGCACCAGAAAAGTGCGACATACCAGTAGATTGGGCAGAAAATACTATCATAAATCATGTTGAGGTAGATCATGAGGGCCAGGATAAAATGCGATACTCAGTGGGGACAGGAAAATTCTAGTGAGCTGCTTAATCGAAGGCACACTGGAACATCCAGGTTTTTAGATGATTCCAGAAAGAGGACAAAGTGGGAGCCTGTCGGATCTCCCTAGGGAGGGAGTTCCAGAGCCGAGGAGCCACCACAGAGAAGGCTCTATCCCTCATCCCAACCAACCACACTTGCGATGCTGGGGGGATAGTGAGCAGTGCCTCCCCAAACGATCTCAATGTACGCACTGGTTCTGCAGTCAAACGCACTGGTTCTGCAGTCAGTTTTGCAATATGGAAAAAAGACATCTTGAAGTTTATTTGGGAGGGAAAGAAGGCAAGGATAAAGTATAAAATCCTGACTGATAAAAAGGAAAGAGGTGGACTATCCCTCCCCAATTTACAATTATACTACGAGGAGGCGGCGTTATCGTGGACGATTGACTGGGCGACTTTAAGAAAAAAGAAGTTACTGACATTGGAAGGTCATGAATTAAGAAGGGGTTGGCATGCGTACCTTTGGTACAGTAAAGCCACGGTCGAAAAGAACTTTACGAATCATTATGTTAGAGCCGCCGTTCTGAAGATTTGGAATAAATACAAAGACTTATTCTATCAAAAAACTCCCTTATGGATCTCTCCAACAGAAGCCCAGCAGGTGAAGGAGATCTCTATTAGCAAATGGCCATCATACAGAACTTTAATACAAAGAGATAACAAAACATGGAGACTCAAATCGTTAGAAGAACTAAGAGAGCAGGAGGATTCCCTATCATGGTTCCACTATGCGCAAATAAGGGAATATTATAAACAGGATGTGAAGAAGGACTTTTGTACCCAAGAAACAACCTGGGACAAGGTGATGAAACTAGAAAAGAAACAAATAGCTCTATTATATAATAAACTTCTGCAGTGGGACACGGAGGATGAGTTAATAAAATAGACGATGGTGAAATGGGCTCAAGAACTAGGACATACCATCCTCCTAAAGGATTGGGAAACCCTGTGGAAGAGAAAAACCAAATATTCCGGTTTCACCAACATCACCAAAAACTGGTATAAACTGTTTTTCCATTGGTATTTGACACCAGTAAAATTGGCAGCATTTTATAAGAACTTAAAAGATAAATGCTGGAAATGTGAAGAGCATAAAGGAACCTTCCTCCACTGTTGGTGGTCCTGTAAAGAAATCAAGCCCTTTTGGAACTTAATACACCAATATGTGATGAAAATACTAAAGTACAAATTTGACCTGAAACCAGAATACTACTTACCGTATTTTTCGCACCATAAGACACAGTTTTTTTCCTCCCAAAGTAGGAGGAAAAATCAGCCGCGTCTTATGGAGCGAAGAGAGGGAGGCAATAGTAAGCCTTTCCTTGGCCGCCTCCTCCTCGGTCCCGCCTCCTCCTCCGCCTCCTCTGCCTCCGTTGCCGCCCACCTCCGCCCGCCTCCGCCTCTGCCGCCCGCGCCTCCGCCGCCTGCCACCTCCACCACCCGCCGCCTCCGCCGCCCGCTGCCTGCTGCCTCCGCGCTGCCCGCCGCCAGCGCCGCCATCGCCGCCTGCCACCGCCGCCGCCTACCTCTGCCTCCCTCCCTCGCCGCCGTCGTCGCAAGCGTCTGACGCCGGCGCGGCGCGCCTGGCGTGCTGGCGCGCAGGCACGCCCTGGCGTGCTCGGGACCTACTGCCCATGCGCGTGCAGGCCCGAGCGCACCAGGCATGCCTCGTCAGCGCGCCAGGCGCGCCTGCGTCAGACGTCAGACGCGCTAGCGCAACGGGCGGCGAGGGAAGGGGGCAGAGGGAGGCGGCGGAGGCGGCGAGCCGAGGCGGAGGCGGCCGGGCGGCGGAGGGCGGCGGAGCGGGAGAGGCGGCGACGTAGCCGGTGGCGACGGAGGCAGAGGAGGCGGAGGCGGGACCAAAGGAGGAGGCGGCCAAGGGAAAGGCTTAGGGATGGCGGAGGGCGCCGAGAAGGGTCCACCCTTCCAGGTGGGCAGGCCGCGCTTCAAGCAGGCAAGCACCGGGGCCCACTTTTTTGGCCCAAATATTTTTCAATTTTCCTCTTCTAAAATCTAGGTGCGTCTTATCAGCAGGTGCGCCTTATGGTGCGAAAAATACGGTACTTAACATCACAGACCCCGAGATATGTAATAATGATGATAAAATTTTCTACTACATGTCGGCAGCGGCTAGGATTGAATTAGCAAAGAAATGGAAGAGCAAGGAGGCACCAAGCATAGAAGACTGGTTAATAAGACTAAGAGAAGTTATGGACTTAGACAGCCTGAAAAACTAGATATTCGAGCAAAACAAAAAAGACAGCATAAACTGGAGCCAAGTGAGAGACTACTTGAAAGAAATTGAACTCAAAGAAAGAGAGACAAAAAAGAGTAAAGAACCAAGGAACTAAGGAGATTTTCTCTTGGCAAACCACAATTTTTGGAAGCGGAAGTGAAAGTTTCAAGTACCTAAAATGTACCCTGCGACGGAACTGGAAGCTACCATATATGTTGTTTCGGGACTTACCCTCTATTTTAACACACCCTCTATCAGTCTAACTCTCCCCTCTTTCTCGTTCTTTTCCAATACCCCTACTACCCCATCTCAGCCTTCCCCTACTCTTTCTCTACCCCGACTCTTTCTCTACCCTCTCTCCACTTTCCCAGCACACCTTAATACTAATCGTTTCTCACTCACTTTCCCTATCTTTCTACATTTTATTGTATGTATTGAAAAATTGTCGAATAAAGATAATTAAAAAAAAGGTACGCACTGGTTCATAAGGGAGGAGGCGATCGTGAAGATAAGCATGTCCCGAAACGTTTAGGATTTTATGTAACATGTTGAAGAGTACATGGTTTTGGTTGTCCGACTTGATTTAGACCCAATATGGATAGATTTTAATTGATCTGATTTATTTTAATATATCTGGACAAATGAAATGCACAGTTCCATTTTTATTGTTTACCTTGACTTTCAAAAGGCTTTTGACAAAGTCCCTCACCAAAGGCTCCTAAATAAGCTCTTCAGCCATGGAATCAGAGGGCAGGTCTTGTCCTGGATTGGAACCTGGCTAAACTGTAGGAAACAAAGGGTGGTAATAAACGGACATTTCTCTGGGTGGAAAGAGGTGAGAAGTGGCGTACCCCAAGGTTCAGTTTTGGGTCCGTTACTTTTTAATTTATTCATTAATGATCTGGATGTAGGAGTGAATTCTGAGGTAGCAAAGTTTGCAGACGACACTAAATTGTTCAGGGTAGTTAAAAATGAAACTGATTGTAAAGAGCTCCAGAAAGATCTCTCGAAATTGAGTGAATGGGCAACGAAGTGGCAAATGCATTTTAACCTAAACAAGTGTAAAGTCATGCACATCGGGGCAAAGAACCCCAACTACCTACAAATTGATGGAGTCAAAGCTTTCCGAGACAAACCAGGAAAGGGATCTTGGGGTTTTGGTGGACAGCTCAATGAAGATGTCAACCCAGTGCGCTGCAGCAGTGAAAAAAGCAAATTCTATGCTTGGCATGATCAGGAAGGGAATCGAAAATAGGTCAGTATTACCTCTCTACAAATCGATGGTAAAGCCACATTTGGAGTACTGTGTACAATTCTGGTCTCCGCACCTTAAGAAGGATATAACGGAACTGGAAAAGGTACAAAGAAGGGCAACAAGAATGATCCAAGGGATGGAGCGGCTCCCTTATGAAACCAGGTTGCAACGCCTTGGTCTTTTTCAGCCTTGAAAGACGGCGTTTAAGAGGTGACTTGATCGGAAGTGTATAAAATCATGCATGGGATAGAAAAGGTGAATAAAGAAAATAGTTTTTCTTTGTCACAAAACACTAGGACTAGAGGGCACTCCCTGAAGCTCCAAGGTAGGAAAGTTAGGACTAATAAAGGGAAATATTTCTTCACCCAGAGGGTCATTGGGTTATGGAACTCACTTCCAGAAGAGGTTGTGACAGCTGTCAGCCTGAACAACTTCAAGGCAGGATTAGACAGATTCATGGATACCAAGTGTATCGGTAGTTACTGAAAAGGACATTCAAGTGCCACCTCGGAGTTGGTTGAGGTAGGCAGGATTTCCCTGGGTACTGGTTGTGGGGGGTCGGGAGCAGGTCAGGGTTTTGCCCTCCCTTCTGCTCGAGATCCCCGTGTACAACTGGTGGGCCACTGTGTGATACAGAATGCTGGACTAGATGGGCTGAGGTCCGATTCAGCATGGCTCTTCTTATGTTCTTATGTTCTTATTATGTAAAACATTCACATGTCATTTAGTTCACCAATGAATTCTGCATGCTCATATTATATCTCCCCCCCCCCCCCACACACACACACACCAGTGTTGGTTAATAGAAAATCATTTCTTTTTGTGTTTCCAGCAAAAGCTGCTTTGCAAAGCAGGGTTGTGTATTTGATTAAGGTTTTCAAAGTGGTCCCACCACCATTCTTTATACTAAATTCCAGTAGCCTCTGATGTGAGTTAATCCCTTTTGGCTGATCCTGGGATTGGTCTTGGCATTGTGAGTTTCCCAGGAGAAGATCGAGGTGCCAAAAATAGCTCTAAAGTAAACTTGTACATTTCTTCTTACAATTGGGCCATACCTCCCACTTTGTGGTTATGGGAAGAGTAAAATAAATGTCTCGTTGGAATTGCCATGGCTGCTGAAATGAGCAGGATTGGATTTGGCTTTTTCACTTAGTATCAATTTGCCAATCGAGGTGTGCTAAAGTAAAGGGTGTGTTGTTTTGTGGAGTGTGCTGGGGAAAGCATTTAATTTCATTGTACAATGGCAATAAAGTCATTCTATTCTATTCTATTATTCTATCCTACCATTTCTAGAAGACTGGCTAAAAAAATAATAATCTCTCTTCAAGCCTAATGTGGTTTGATGACATAGTAGTAGTCATATGAGGTTTGATGAGGCACCAATGCACTTTCACAGAGAAGGCTAAATAGCTTGTAAAACTACAACTCCCAGAATTCTATAGCACTGGGCCATGGTAGTTCAAGTCGTGTCAAACTGCATTAGTTCCACAGTGTAGAGCAGCATTTCTCAACCTGCGGGTTGAGACCCCTGGGAGGGGTCGTGGGGGGGGGGGGTCATAGGGGTTATCAAAGACCATCAGAAAACACATATTTCTGATGGTCTTACAAACTTCTATGTCAGAGAAGGCTGAAGATCTCTCCGCCTGTGATTCTCTTCCTTTTTGGAACCAGATCAATCCCTCACCCCACCAGTATTCAAATTTTGGTATGTTGAGTATTTGTGCCAAATTTGGCCCAGTGAATGAAAATACATTCTGCATATCAGATATTAACATTACAATTCATAATAGTAGCAAAACTACAGTTATGAAGTAGCAACGAAAATAATGTTATGGTTGGGGGGTCATCACAATATGAGGAACTGTATTAAGGGGTCTCAGCATTAGGAAGGTTGAGAATGGGCTTGGCCGACTTACCGGCCGAGCAGGTTGCGGGGCGGGGTTGCCCTCACCACCATCTTGAGGGGGAGTGAAGGGGCTTCTTCCTCCCCACGCCCTCTTTGCGCCGGCTGGCCTGCACTTCCACCTGGGCAGCCTATTTAGGCCGCCCGGGGCTGCCCAGGCTGCACATGAGGCCAGCTCTGTTTTTCCTCCCACCCTCCCTTCTTATTGCATTCCTTGTTGGTGCCCATTTTGTTCATTATTCATGTCATTGTTGCATTGTTCATTGGTTATGCGTTATATTGTTCTTTGTCACAACTCCGTGTCTGGCATGTGGCATGACCTCTGGATCAGGCTGGGTTATCGCCCCTTGGTTGTAAGGGGGCCATGCGTGGCCGCCAACCCTTTGTTCCTATTTTCAATAAAATGAGTTGTGGCCATTTTCATCCAACCATTTGTGTCTGTGTTATTGTTCTTGGCGCGAGGTGTGTCACCCTTGCACATGCAACCACTGGTGTAGGGGTATCCTAACAAGGCTATCCCTGTGAGTCACTGGTCAATTAAACTTTCTGCTATGACTAGAAAAACCTCAGTAATTTCTCTTCATTTAGTGGCATTTGTTCCTACAAAGTTTACAGTTAGAAACAAACAAACAAGTTTAGAGTCAAGATCAACAAAACTTAGCCCAAGTTCAGATTTTCCATATGTGCCCAAAGCAATGTTATAAAAACTGCTTTATACTAACAATGGTTGAAAACAAATAATCAAACCATCCTTGGCCTGAATCAAATATGACATGATCCACAAAGAAACTGTGATTCTTCATGACTGTCATAACACTGGGAACCTTCAACAAGGGTGGATGAAAATATCCGGGGCCCTGGAATGGTGCGGTCAGCAAAACGTGACAATGGATCACTCGCTTTTCTCTGTCACTATTGCTTCCATAAGGAGCAATATGGTATGACGGTGATGGTCATGCCAGGAGCCCAAAGTGACACTTGACCACACTGTGATGACAATGCCAGAAAAGATTTGGCATCTGCAATTAACATTCAAAGGACACAGATGTAGACAATGCTAGGCAGATTATATAAGCTCCATTGGCTCCGCCGGTACAAGGAATCCCATGGCTAGTAAAGGAAAGTATGTGTGATCTTAGTTTCAAATAGATTTTTTAAAAATGTTTTGCTACTGCAAATGCTGGCTGTAAGTTAAAAGGAAATTTCTGATGCTCGGTGCCATTTGGCTGTAATGAGAGAACTGGATACTCTAGGATAATTTTGTATGTGTTTATTTTGTAATGTTCTGTGCTGGCATTCAGCAAAAACTCACAGGGTGGCATATAACAAAATAACACAGGCACTACATCTATAAAACGCTACAGGAAAGAGGCTGAAGAAGGAATTAAAACACATTCAGATCTAGTTGGATCCAAAAAGTCAGAGTATATTTCTGTTGTAAAGTAAAGTAAGCTTCACTCGAAAACAGTGTTTCTCAACCTGGGGGTCAGTACCCCTGGGGGGGGGGGTTGTGAGGGGGTGCCTGTGGTGTTCCAGCCTAGTGGCCATAGACAGACACGGGGGGTCCCAGCTGATCAGACACCGGGGGCCCCAGCTGATCAGGGTCAAATCGGGGATGATGGGTGGCCTGATGGATACGGGTCTACAGAGGAAGACTTAGCCTGGGATGATGGATGATTACATGGGTATGTGACTGCATATGAGGATAATGATGACTCCATGGAATTTAGTTCTGAATTCGACAGTGAGAGGCCCAGCGACCTTGAGTCCCACGAGAATTTCTTCACTTCCTTGTCAGACGAGCATTCTGAAGATAGGGAGGATCAAGTTTCCCAACATGATGATAATGCACCTGGCCCGGCTAATGAGCAGGAATTTGACAGGAGGGCTAGCATTAGATCCTCCCAGAGAGATTGGGCTTTGAGGAAGGGGGCGCAATGGTCTCATAGAACTTAGTTCTCTTTATTAGATTGTGCCCAGGGAATTCTAGTCAGACCTGAAGCTACGTTCAGCTTGGAAGGACTTGGGTCCTGGGTTTCAAGTACTTGTCGGCCGCAGGAGTGGTCTGCCTTGCCTATACAATCTTGTTTTCCATGGGACTTATGCCAGCTTTCTCTACCACGATTTTGGAACTATTTTGAATTGCTTATTGCTTTGAATTGAATTACCTTGCATCTTTCTACTTTTGGACTATTTCTATTTTAAATAAACACATTTATAACATCTGCCTGGTGTGCGTGATCTAGGGGGAGAACTGCCATGGTCTGAGGTGCAACAGTGCCAGAGTGGACACCAAATACCATAAGACTGTGCCTGCAAGTTGAGACAATTTTGATGCAGTGAATTTCCATTGCATTTAAAGGCCATTACATAGAAACATATTTTAGTTAATATGGGTATTTCTGCTTGGAAAATGGGATTTCCTTAGCTTAGTCAAGAGAGATTCCAAACTGAGAGACCAATTCTTAAAATTTATTTAAAATAATCTTTATTAAATTTTACATTCATGTTTTAAAAAGTATTAGCTTAAAGCATTATAATAAAAAGATAGGTATCTAAGAAAATTAATAGTAGAATAGAATTGAGAGAAAGAAGAGGTTGAAGAAATGTGGTGCAGCTGGCTAAGTGTCAGCTGCATAAGATCTCTCTGACCAGTAGGTCATGAGTTTGAGGCCTTACCGGGTCGAGGTGGGTGCTCGACCTTTAAGTGTAGCCTGCTGTCGACCTTTGCAGCCCGAAAGACAGTTGCATCTGTCAAGTAGGAGATAAAGGTACCACATTTAGTGGGGAGGCAAATTTTGACTGAATTATGAGGCCATTAAAGAACTCCAGGAACGCTGAGGAATGCAGAAGGAATAACAAGGGATGCTGGGAATGCTGAGAGATTAGGAGTGTGTCAGCTCCCCCTGGTGGCCAGAGTTTGCCTCTGTCCGTCTATATGTTGTATGTTGAAACAGCAGGGATTGTCTGCTAAAGTATGTGTGTCTGTAATCCGCTCTGAGTCCCCTTCAGGGTGAGAAGAGCGGAATAGAAATAAAATAAATAAATAAGAAAACACAGGATTTTCTGTTCCTCGGGAGGGTTCTGTCTGGGAAGTTTAATAACATATAATAATAACTTTACTTTTACACCCCACCTCCATCTCTCAGAAGGGTCTCAAGGTGGCTTATAAAGGGACAAACCCAGAGAGCACAGAGTTAAAACATAATGCAATAAAATAAAAACCGAACCAAATAGAAACATGCCATAATAAAACATAACGTCATGAAAACAGCACCATGGGGGCAATAAAAGTGCTGGGTTCAGAGGGCACTGAGTTTGTGCAAAATTCCTAGATAGAGCTAAGGGAAAGTGGCAGGGAAGGGAGAGTAATGCCCTTGGGTTTTTATAATGTCAGGATTGTAGAGCGGAGGGCATGCTAAAGTGCCAGAACTTAGGTATTAAAGGGCCAATTCTTTGGAACGGCCTAATTAAAGGCACAATGGAACATCCATGTTTTAAAATTTGGCCCAATACTATCATTGGTGGGGGTCACGGGGCTCTTTGATTGTAGGTGAAATATAAATACCAGCAACTACAACTCCCAAATGTCAAGGTTTATTTTCCCTAAACTCCACCAGTGTTCACATTTGGGCATATTGAGGATTTGTGCCATGTTTGGTCTAGATCCATGATTCTTTAAGTCCACAATGCTCTCTGGATGTAGGTAAACTACAACTCCCAAACTCAAGGTCAATGCCCACCAAACCCTTCCAGTATTTTCTGTTGGTCATGGGAGTTCTGTGTCCCAAGTTTGGTTCAATTCCATCGTTGGTGGAGTTCAGAATGCTCTTTGATTGTAGGAGAACTATAAATCCCAGCAACTGCAACTCCCAAATGGTAAAATCAAACCCACCCCCCCCAACCCCACCAGTATTTATATTTGGGCATACCAGGTGCCAAATTTGGTCCAATGAATCCTGCATATCAGATATTTACATTATGATTGATCACAGTAGCAAAATGACTGTTCTGGAGCAGCAATGAAAATAATGTTGCATGTGCAAGGGTGACACACCTCACGCCAAGAAGAATACGCAGACACAAGAGGTTGGATGAAAATGGCCACAACTCATTTATTGAAAACAGGAACAGAGGGTTGGCGGCCACGCATGGGTCCTGGATCAGGGTAGAACAGCCCCCACGAATGTCCAAAGGCGTTTGCAAGCCTGGGGTGCGAGCGGCCCAATGCCTATCCACGGAAACTTGGCACCCCAGTGGGCCTTGGCATTATCCCCCCTAACAACCAAGGGGGGGGGGGGGCGATAAGCCAGCCTGATCCAGGAGCCATGCCACATGCCAACACTGAGTTGTGACAAAGAACATAAAAAACGCATAACCAAAAACAGAGCAACAATGAAGTGCAGTGGACACCAACAAGCAATGCGAAAAGTAGGGAGGGTGGGAGGAAAAAGGACTGGCTCCACAAGTGGCCTGGTATCCCTGGGCAGCCTTAAGTAAGCTGCCTGGGTGGAAGTACAGGCCAGCCTGAAACAAGGAGGGGGCAAGGTTGGGCCAGCACCCCCCCCCATTGGCCGGCCGGCGTTGGTGACGGGAAGCCACCCCGCCACCCCCAGGGGCTTCTGGGGGGAAGAAGCCCCTGACAAAGCCAAGATGGCGCAAGGGCAACACTGCCCCGCAACCCGCTCGGCCGGTGAGTCACCAAAGCCCATTGTAGTTGGGGATCAGCAGAACATGAGGAACTGTATTAAGGGGTCGTTGCATTAGGAAGGTTGAGAAACACTGCATAAGAGCATGGGATCACAAAACTCCCATTTGCTAAACAACAAAAAAATAAAATTACCCCAAAATCCATAGTATTTTTGTTTTATTTTAGCTTGTGAGATTTATTTATTTACTTTATTTATATTCCACTCTTCTCACCCTGAAGGGGACTCAGAGCAGATTACAGGTACGCATACTTAGCAGACAATCCCTGCCGTTTCCACATACACACATATAGACTAACAGAGGCAAACTCTGGCCACCAGGGGGAGCTGACGCACTCCTTATATCTGTTGTTCATTCCACATTCCTCAGCGTTCCTGGAGTTCTTTAATGGCCTCATAATTCAGTCAAAATCCCCCCCCCCCTTAATGTGGTACTTTTATCTCCTACTTGACAGATGCAACTGTCTTTCGGGCTGCAAAGGTCAACAGCAGGCTACACTTAAGGTCAAGCACCCACCTCGACCCGGGCAGGCCTCAAACTCATGACCATTTGGTCAGAGAGATCTTATGCACCTGACACTTAGCCAGCTGCGCCACATTCCCGGTGTCTCTCTTAGCAATAGAAAGTAAACAAAAGGCACTTTTTGCTGCAAAAAAACTTTTCTTCTGGACCTAAATGGTCCCAACAATTCGAAAATGGGAACTACAACTCCCAAATGACAAAATCAAATAACACATTCAATGAAGTAACATAGATAGCTTCATATTTTCAGTTCCCTTTCCACGGAAAGCTTTAGCTTTTTTAAATCCATTTCATTTTAACTCCTTCATCCAAGGACGGTTTCCCTGCTGCAGCAATTTCCTTCATCAAAGGCAAGCACATTTCTTTCTTTGCCACCTTTGTTGCTAGGAGAACATGAATCATTCCTTTTGCACAATGACAACAACTCTATCATTCAAGAGCATCCATTGATATTTTTAATGCCTGTTCTTACACTCTCCGCACGACAGGCTCTTGTTCTTTCTTCTTGAACAAGTGTAACATGATTGCTGAAGCCGTTAGATAATTGGCAAAAGTGGAGAAGCAGGTGACTTAAAGAGAGGGGATGCTATTCTCTATTACGTACAACAAAAGCTGCTCCCCAAATACAAAAATATGAAGCTGCTGTATATTTCCCCTCTAATTATGATCTCTCATTCTAATTGGAGCATTCAGGCTGTGAGTGCTCTTGCTTAGGCAGCCGAAACAACACCAGTATCAGTATCAGTGGGCTTTGAAGAAGTCTAAATGGGAGGGAGGCACTTTGAGGAGGACTGAGTATGCTGATGGACTGTATGCTCAGTCCTCCTCAATACAGCTTAATGGTGTAACTGTACCGTTGCACCCGGTCTATATATATTCAGGAAGGGCGAGGACATAGACTCTCTCTACCGGGGGATTGCTTCTTGCCTTCCTTTAGAGGCTTAGGGCTCCCAAGGACCAAGCTGGACACTATAGATCAGGGCAGTCCAACTTCTGCCGGCTCAGGGGCTGGACTTCTGGTGAGTGATCACCTGGGGGGGCCACTCGGCCAGGCCCCCGGCCACGCCCTTGGCCACGTGGCTCCGCCCCCTCTCCCAAAGCATCAGAACAGCTGTTCTGACGCTTTGGGAGAGAGGGAGGCGCCACGGGGGACCCCCCTCCCTTCCAAGGCATCACGGCAGCCACGGAAGCCGGCGGTGTCGCTGGCTTCAGCGGCTGCCGTGACGCTTTGTGAGAGAGGGAGGCTCCGCGGGGGACCCCCCTCCCTTCCAAGGCATCACGGCAGCCACAGAAGCCGGCGAATTCGCCAGCTTCCGCGGCTGGCGTAACGCTTTGGGAGAGAGGGAGGAGCCACAGGGGGCTCCCCATGGCTCCGCCCTCCCTCCCAAAGCGTCATGCCAGCGTCAGAAGCAGGCGAAACTGTGCGCATGCACACTTTTTTTGATTTTTTTTCAGGATTTTTTTCGGGATTTTTTTTAACGGAGGAGAGGAGGGCAAGGGGGTCGGGGGCCGTGCACGGCCCGCGGGCCGTCTGTTGGACAGCCCTGCTATAGATAACTCAAACAGGCTGTGTTGCTAACAGCATGAGTTATGTTCACTCAGGTACTTTACTTAGACAAAAAAAAAATACGTTACAGCCTCTAGTTGCTTGGGTCCTGGAAGCGTCAGCCGGATGGCTCTCCAAGTCCTCTCTGTCTTTATGGTCTTGAGATAAGGACACTTGAGACCACAGCCAGCTGGCCTATACTGAAGGTATGGGACCTTCCTCTGGATGCCAAACTCAAGGTCAATTCCCAAGCAAACCCTTTCAGTATTTTCTGTTGGTAATGAGAGTTCAATATGCCAAGTTTGGTTCAATTCAATTGTTGCAAGAGTTCAGGATGCTCTATGATTGTGTGTTAACTATAAATTGAGCAAGACCTTCGTGTGTGTCTTTCTTTCATTCCTGCCAGGATATCTATGTTGTGTTCAGCGAAACAGGCCCAGGTTTCACACTGAGTGTATAAATACATTTAAAAACATATTAACTATATGTATTATTGTGTTAGGGTGTCATTTTGTGTCATTTTGGTTGGTGGTGTGCCCCAGGATTTTGTAAATGTAAAAAATGTGCCACGGCTCAAAAAAGGTTGAAAAACACTGCTCTAAAGGATATTTGGCTCTTCTTTGAAAGGCCATGCTTTTCTCAAACAAGTTATGATCTCCAAAATGTGTTTTTCCCCAAAAGGTTATGGATGCCATTTTCCAAAAGTAACACCCTCTAAACTTGACTTTGCAATAACATAAATTGAACAGATTGACTTGCAAGGTCCATACAATATCCTGAAAGATATGAAAACCGAACACTAAAACTCTGACCTGAGTTGTTGCTTAAAGTAAAGCCACTAAATCTTTAATCCTTTAACGGGCATGTCTCTCTCTGAGAAAGGTGTTGATTTAAATCCCCGAAATTTTACACAGAGCAGAAAAAGAGTCTTTAGATGGAGTTTGGTGAAAACATCACATTGCAAAATCTATATTTTGGTATGGGATGTTTGTTTTAAGTTCACTCAGAGGCCATCATGAGCAACAGGTCTGGATCCAAGTACCGTATTTTTCGCTCCATAAGACGCACCGGATGATAAGACGCACCTAGATTTTAGAGGAGGAAAATAGGAAAAAAAATATTTTCGCTCCCCCTCTAAAATCTAGGTAAGTCTTATCAGCAGGTGCGTCTTCTCAGCTCGTTCCTGCTTTTCTGCCTCCTTTTTCTTCCCCCACCCTTTCCTTGAGGGAAGAAAAGGTGGGGGGAACGAAAAGGAGGCAGAGGGCGGAGCGACCCGCGTCGCGTCAGCTGTGACGCGAAGGCGGCAGCTCGCCTCCTTTGCTTCCCTCCGCCCTTTCCTTGAGGGCGGGAGAAGCAAAAGGAGGCGGAGGGGAGGAACCGCTCGCGCCAGCTGTGACGCGAGCGGTTTGCTCCAGCCGCCTCCTTTTGCTTTCCCGCCTCAAGGAAAGGGCAGGAGAAGCAAAAGGAGGCGAGGGAGAGGGGAACCGCTCGCGTCAGCTCTGACGCGAAGCGGTTCGCTCGCTTCTCCTTTTGCTTCCCTCCGCCCTTTCCTTGAGGGCGGAGAAGCAAAAGGAGGCGGAGGGAGAGGAACCGCTCGCAGCTGTGACGCGAGCGAGAGTTTCGCTCCGCCTCGCCTCCTTTGCTTTCCCGCCTCAAGGAAAGGGCAGGAGAAGCAAAAGGAGGCGAGAGAGGAACCGCTCGCGTCAGCTCTGACGCGAGGCGGCTCCTCGCCTCCTTTGCTTCCCTCCGCCCCTTTCCTTGAGGGCGGAGAAGCAAAAGGAGGCGGAGGGAGAGGGACCGCCGCGTCAGCTGTGACGCGAGCGGTTTGCTGCTCGCCTCCTTTTGCTTTCCCGCCTCAAGGAAAGGGCAGGAGAAGCAAAAGGAGGCGAGCCCGCCGCTGCCAGCTCTGACGCGAAGGGGTTGCTCCGCTCCTTTTGCTTCCCTCCGCCCTTTCCTTGAGGGCGGGAGAAGCAAAAGGAGGCGGCGGGAGGAACCGCCGCGTCAGCTGTGACGCGAGCGGTTTAGCCGCGCCTCCTTTTTGCTTTCCCGCCTCAAGGAAAGGGCAGGAGAAGCAAAAGGAGGCGAAAGAGGGAACCGCCGCGTCAGCTGTGACGCGAGCGAAGTTTAGCCTGCTGCCTCCTTTTGCTTCCCCCGCCTCAAGGAAAGGGCAGGAGAAGCAAAAGGAGGCGAAGGGAGGAACCGCTCGCGTCAGCTGTGACGCGAGCGGCTTGCTCTGCTCGCGCCTCCTTTTGCTTTCCCCGCCCCTCAAGGAAAGGGCAGGAGAAGCAAAAGGAGGCGAGGGAGGGAACCGCTCGCGTCAGCTGTGACGCGAGCGGTTTGCCTCGCCTCCTTTTGCTTTCCCCCCCTCAAGGAAAGGGCAGGAGAAGCAAAAGGAGGCGAAGGGAGAGGAACCGCTCGCGTCAGCTCTGACGCGAAGGGGGCTGCTTCCTTTTGCTTCCCTCCGCCTCTTTCCTTGAGGGCGGGAGAAGCAAAAGGAGGCGGAGGGAGAGGGAACCGCTCGCGGCCAGCTGTGACGCGAGCGGTTTGCTGCTCGCCTCCTTTTGCTTCCCCCCCTCAAGGAAAGGGCAGGAGAAGCAAAAGGAGGCGGAGGGAGAGAACCGCTCGCTGTCAGCTGTGACGCGGGCGGTTTGCCCGCTCGCCTCCTTTTGCTTTCCCCGCCTCAAGGAAAGGGCAGGAGAAGCAAAAGGAGGCGAAGGGAGAGGGAACTGCTTCCGTCAGCTGTGACGCGAAGGGAAGCGCCCTTTTGCTCCTTGCTTCCCGCCTCAAGGAAAGGGCAGGAGAAGCAAAAGGAGGCGAAGGCGGAGCGAACTGCCAGCGTCACAGCTGACGCGGACGCAGCCTGCTCTCCTCCGCTTCTCCTTTTGCTTCCCTCCGCCTTTTCCTTGAGGGAAGCAAAGGTGGGGAAGCAAAGGAGGCGGAGGGAGAGGAACCAGCGTCCCTCCGCCGCCGCAACGGACCAGAGAAGAGGAGAGGCGGCGACAGGGTGAGTCTATCGCCGCCTCCCTCTGCTCCAGCGCCTCCCCCGCCTGCATATTCGCACCATAAGACGCGGCTGATTTTTCCTCCCACTTTGGGAGGAAAAAGTGCGCCTTATGGTGCGAAAAATACGGTAGCTATAATGTTAAGAACTGAAATTGACCCAACTGAAGCTTTATTATATTTAGATGGCCAAGACATTTATTTTTACATTTGATGCTGTGAAATCAATGTGAGACCTATTGCAAAAGTGTGAGTTTCCCCACAAATTTAAGAAAACATACATATATAAGCATTCCACATAAGGTGCTGGAAATGAGCGCTGATAGCTATCAGTAGGTTGATCTTGGGAGAATGAGGTTTCTGGAAAGGTGAGAAGAAATCTGCAAAAGTAGCTACAATGTATACAATCATTTTTTCCACACAAAAAACCTATGTCAGTAAGTAGAATTATAGAATCATAGAGTTGGAAGAACCTTGTGGCCCATCAAGTCCAACCCCATTCTGCCAAGAAGCAGGAAAATCAAATTCAAATCACTCCTGAGAGAGGGTCATCCAGTCTCTGTTTCAAAGCGCCCAAAGAAGGAGCCGCCACCACACTCCTGTTTTAAATGCATATACATCCAAATTACATCCGAATTTCAGATGTATCGGAAGTTCGAAAACAAACCATATATATATATATATATATATAGAGAGAGAGAGAGAGAGAGAGAGAGAGAGAGAGAGAGAGTTTGTTTTCGAACTTCCGATACATCCGAAATTCGGATGTAATTCGGATGTATTAGACTTTCGAAGCGATTCCGAAGATATTTAAGTGAACAGGAAGTGGATTCGCCATTCCGAAGTCTCCATTGCCATATATTCAGAATATATTCGAATAGGGCTTGTATGTCATTTCCACCCTTCTCTATTTTTGTCCCATTGTGTTTAAAATGTTTATTAATGTGTTAAATGTGTTCAATATTTTGTACCAGTGTGGCTAGTTTTGTCAGTAGTAGCGGTCAAAAATGGAGGGAAAGGGAATCCCCCAAGTTTTGACTGTCCCTTCTGCCGGTTTCCACGTATTGCGCAATCGCGGACACCATTAACGAAGCCATTCCGAATTTCGGAAGTACATCCAAATTAATTCCGAAAAAACTGCTGAAAACTTTGGAAGTCTATCAGATGCGAGGCGCCAGCGCCCCCTACATTCGAAGCGAGTTTTGAAGCCGTTTATTCCATGATAAAACAGGCCTATATATATATATATACACACACACACACACACACACACACACACATACACACACACACACACACACACACACACTCCCATAAAACAACTTGTTTTCTATCATGTATTCAAGAGATAAAAATGAAGTGGTAAAATGTGAGTGTGGTGGAGTCTCCTTCTTTGGAAGCTTTTAAATAGAGGCTGGATGGCCATCTGTCAGGGGTGCTTTGAATGCAATTTTCCTTCTTCTTGGCAGGGGGTTGGACTGGATGGCTTATGAGGTCTTTTCCAACTCTATGATTCTATGATTCTAAGTAGACGTCAATAAAAATAACATATTTGATTTACTCACAACCTTCATGTGTTCAGCATAGTAAAGGTAAAGGTTTTCCCCTGACATTAAGTTCCGTCGTGTCTGCCTCTGGGGGTTAGTGCTTATCTCCATTTCTAAGCCGGAGAGCCAGCGTTGTCCATAGACATACCTTTACTTATTACACTCCAGTGTTTCCTAATCAGTGTGCAGATGTGTACTGGGAGGGTCCTGATGTGCGCCAGTGCCCAATTCATGTTGAGGCTGTGTAGCATCAGTTTCCATAAGTTATAATGTCACAAGAGTCCCTAGGGTTGTTTTTTTCATGTCAGGAGCAAATTGAGATACTGCAAGTTGCTTCTGGTGTAAGAGAGTTGGCCATCTGCAAGGACGTTGCGCAGGGAACACCCAGATGTTTTAAGACCCTGTGGAAGGCTTCTCTCATATCCCCATTCCAGAAGCTGGAGCTGATAGACGGAAGCTCGCCCCGCTCTCCGAATTTGAACTGCCAAACTTTTGGTCAGCAGAAACGACTTAATTTGAATTCCTTAATAAGTGTTTTTCGACCTTTTTTGAGCCACGGCATATTTTTTACATTTACAAAATCCTGGGGCACACCATCAACCAAAATCCAGAGAGCATTGTGGACTGAAACAATGTTGGATCAGGACCAAACTTGGCATGAATACTCAACATGCCCAAATGTGAACACAGATGGAGTTTGGGGAAAATAGACCTTGACATTTGGGAGTTACAGTTTCTGGGATTTATAGTTAACACACAATCAAAGAGCATCCTGAACTCCTGCAACAATGGAATTGAACCAAATTTGGCATATTAAACTCCCATTACCAACAGAAAGTACTGAAAGGGTTTGCTTTGGAATTGACCTTGAGTTTGGAAGTTGTAGTTCACCTACACCCAGAGAGCACTGTGGACTCAAACTATGTTATGTTATGTTGTTGTTTGTTTTCTATCCAGAATCACAATGTTGGAAGGAGACTCACCACTTTAAGGTCCCTCAAACAGGCATGGCAAAACTTTGGCCCTCTGGGTGCTTTGGACTTCAACTTCCACCATTCCTAACAGCCTGAGGCCCTTACCTGTTTAAGTGGCTGGGGGGGGGGGGGGGCCTGAAGCTGCTAGGAATGGTGGGAGTTGGAGTCCAAAACACCTGGAAGGTCCAAGTTTGCCCATGCCAGCTTTTGACAGAGACCTCTTCCTCCCCCATTCTCTTTCACGCCCTTTCTTCCCCCTCCTTCCAAACATTTACTTTTTCTTCTCCACTCGGGCTCCCTTCTTCCCAGTCTCACTCTGCTCGCTTTGCCTCACTTTGCTCACGCTGCCGTTTCTGCTGCCATTTTGATCCGAGGGGGCAGCGCGAGCGTGTTCAGGAGGGGAGGGGGGAATGAGGAAGACGTGAGGCGAGTCTGCGGCCTCCCTTAGAGATCCATAGTCCTGGATGCGCTGTTGGCATGAGATAAAGCTCCGGGCCAACCCCAAATGGATATACTGTTCAAACCCTTTGATCTTGGTCACGTAACTTTGCGTCGAGTGTCAAAGTGGGCATGATGAATGGTAGCTGTTGTTTTAACTACCTCAGCCCTTCAAGAATGTAAACCCAATTAGCAACTCCAGCTGCAGAAAGGAGTTAGGCCTCTCTCAGTCCTGGGCCTCTCCTCTTATCGCCTGGGATGGTTTTGGTAAGCTTGACTGATTCACCCTGCCTCTGCCTGCTTGGTACCATATTCCCATGAGAAAGACAAGCAGACCTAGAAGAAATCTTAAAGCCATCATGGCTACAGTATTGTTCATGGGAAACTGAGGCCTGTGAGGCTTGGAGCCTGACACTTCCTGAAGCAGAGCGAGGCTGGGAAGAAGGGAGCTCGAGTGGAGAAGAAAAAGTGTTCGGCAGGAACGGGAAGAAAGGGTATTGGAGGTTCCAATTTCCCATGGCACACCTGATGATCGCTCACGGTACACTACTGTGCCACGGCACACTGGTTGGGAAACACTGCCTTACTATACATAGTGCTTTTAAAGGTGCAACTTGAATGTTTGAGCATATTGCGAGGCAATATTTTGCTACAAAATGGGCCTGAATGCAAGACACCTATTTGATATTACCAGAATAACATTTCCACTCTGTGGGATGGGGTGCACATAAGAAAATTGTCCCCTGTCCCCTTGCCCACCCTCTGTGCTAGGGAAATAGGACTTTGACCCATCCTGAAGTGGTCTTTTGTGCATTGAACATGTCCAGGTGTTCCTTCTGCTTTCTCTGGCTTCCTGTATTTTCTACTTCCTTCCTGCCCCACTTTCCTTTTTGCCTGTTCACTCACTTCTTTTCCTCTCCTGCGGGACAGCCGTGCTGGCTCCAAATCACTTTTTTTTGTTCTATCAACTAAATGCAAGGTATTAGATGCCAAACAGAGATACAAATTCATGCCAAGTTAATTACATTATTGTAGGTAATTCATGATACGGCATAAGATATATTTAATGTATTGGACGCAATCAAATACATCTCCATACAGAACATATGGTTTTCAGCATTTGAGATGGAAAGGTAAATAGGGAAAGTAAAACCACAAAGAGTCAAGTTAGCGAGCCCGATATCTAAGATCCAAAATATGAATGGGCTCCCATTTGCTTTTGGCTTAATGCTGGATAGAATCATAGATACTCTTAGATATGCTTTATATACTAGCTTTATTTCAAAAATGCCCTGTTCCTTCTCATATATTTTCCTCCCCCCCCCCCCCAAATTGATTTTGGGAGACTCCATGGCTTGTTCCTTTTCAGCCTGCCTCAATCAGTCCACGCTTTCCATTTGGGAAATGGTTACAGAAATGATACCAGTTCCACACTGAATGAAACATTTTGCAACAGAGTTTTTGTGAGAAAATGTCTGGAAAAGTGACATTTGGGGCAGATTTTTTTTTTTGCAAAAATACATTTTGCCTGGCGGAAAATGCTGGGATTCTGTGCAGAAATCCCCAATTATCTTTTGGAGTCAGTCAAGGCAGTTGCCATGTTGTATGCAAGCTAACAGGCAGCTAGTTTATTAATATGCATATTTTGCATGCAATCACCTAGCACAGTGATTTTCAACCTTTTTTTGAGCCGCGGCACATTTTTTACATTTACAAAATCCTGGGGCCCACCACCAACCAAAATGACACAAAATGACACTCTAACACAGTAATACATATAGTTAATATGTTTTTAAATGTATTTATACACTCACTTAGTGATCCCTGTCACTCGCTTGTCTTGCTGTGATCCCAAATTGCCACTGTCACTTGACGCGCAGCTGCAGCACTAACTCTAACTTTGTTTACTTAGCTGCGTCTGAGCGAATCCAAGATGGTGCGACCATAGCACTCTCGCGTCACTTCTTAGGTGACGCGAGAGTGCTATGGTTCCATTTCTTAAAGGGTCAGATGCGCCTTATAGTTTATATATGAATGAAGTTCGAAAATAATTTCCCACGGCACACCTGATGATCTCTCACGGCACACTAGTGTTCCGTGGCACACTGGTTGAAAATCACTGACCTAGCATATCAGAAAAAAGGAGTTCTATAACAGTGTATGGGTCTAGATCAATGTTTCTTAACCTTCCTAATGCCATGACCACTGAATGCAGTTCCTCATGTTGTGGTGACCCCCAACCATAAAATTATGCTCGTTGCTACTTCATAGCTGTAATTTTACTACTGTTATGAATTGTCAAGTAAATATCTGATATGCAGGATGTATTTTTATTCACTGGACCAAATTTGACACAAATACGTGATACGTCCAAATTTGAATACTGGTGGGGTTTGGGGGGGGGGTTGATTTTGTCATTTGGGAGATGTAGTTGCTGGGATTTATAGTTCATTTACAATCAAAGAGCATTCCGGATTCCACCAATGATGGAATTGAACCAAACTTGGCACACAAAACTCCATTGACCAAAAGAAATTACTGGAAGGGTTTTGGTGGGCATTGACCTTGAGTTTTGGAGTTGTAGTTCACCTCCATCCAGAGAGCACTGTGGACTCAAACAATGATAGATCTGGACCAAACTTGGCACAATATGCCCAAATGTGAACACTGGTGGAATTTGGGGAAGATGGACTTTGACATTTGGGTGCTGTAGTTGTTGGGATTTATAGTTCACCTACAATCAAAGAGCATTCTGAGACCCACCTAGAATAGCATTGGGCCAAACTTCTCACACAGAACATCCATGGCAAATAGAAAATACTGTGTTTTCTGATGGTCTTTCGCAACCCTTCTGACACCCCCTTGCGACCCCCCCAGGGGTCCCAACCCCCAGGTTGAGAAATGCCACTCTAGATGCTCCATGTATGTGTGTGTTTTGTGCTGGGAAGCATCTCACATGGGACACCCAAGCTTTCATAGACCAGGATTTTACTTCCAGCCCACCTGCAATCTTGTTTCATGTGAGGTGCTATTTTGGTTGTCATCAGATAAGAGGAGACGAAATCACTGCTGTATTATTGTATCTCAGAGTAATCTTCCTTTTTGTGTTTGCACACTTGGATGGATTCAGTGTTTCATTGGAACATTGGAACAGGAACATTGTGAGGAATTCACAAAGATTACATTGCACCTGGCGCATACATTGAAGATGCCTTGTAAATTCCCACCTGATTTTAGACAAATAAACATGCTTTTGAACAACTTAAGTGTCAGTGTTTAGAAATATTAAAAGTATCCTGTCGAGATTAAAATCAGGTGGTGGAACTCAATTCTGTCTGTAAGGGGATACGCACAAGCATGTATTTTGTATGAAAAGGGGATGAATGGTTTAGAAGCGTTTATGAATTGTGCCAATTTCATATATGGTCATTTGTAAATAATTACCATCATTCCACTCTAGATTTGTGTAGCACAGCAGTTCTCGTTTGTGCCTGGGGGACAGGGGGCAGGACCGGGGGTCCCATTGGCATTGGGGCCTGCAGCAGCGGAGATGGATTCTGAAGAGGATTTAGAAGGGTTAGCAGAAGGAGAGTTTCCCATCACTGGGCCTCCTTCTCCCACAGAAAGCTTGGCTTGGGATGAAGGTTGGCCTTACCCTTACGACGACACAGATAACCAGGTGCAAATGGAAAGCAGTGATAGCGAAACTTATGAATGGCCAGGGGGGAGAGGTTCACAGGATCCTTTGAGTGAAAACATGGAAGAGAGCGGCTGGGAAGAATCTAGAGAGGAGAGCTCTCACGGAGATAGGGCAGCAGATGTTGGGAGGCAAGGCCGTGCTTTCGATAGGAGACGGGACATCGAGACTAGCAGGAGGGGCTGGTACCATAGCCTAGACAGGCCGAGGTCCGTCAGCAGAGTGGAGACGACGAAGCCTAGGCGTCGGGGACCTCGGCAGAAAGATTAAGTATAGGATCCGTGGGAACGGATCCTCAGTACTTCGGCCACGTCTCTTCTGAGCAGACGTGAAGCGAAGCTGGTCCACTGAGCTAGATTGGCTAGTGGGTTACCAAGTCTTGCCTTGCATCTTGTACCTTGCCTTGTTCCTGAATCCGCCTTGCTGTGCGGAGCCTTGCCAAGTCTTTTGGATACTTTACCAAGTTGTTTTTGGACACTTGATTGCCTTTTGCCTTTGGATTTGCTTTTGCTATTTTTATGGACAATATACCTTTTGAACTGTTTTTATTTACAATAAAGTAGTTAGCCTTCAGTCCGTCTCTGTGTGTGTGATTAAGGGGCCGGTCAAGTCCGTGCATCGTGACAATTTTTCATTAATCTGAGAAATAAGCATAGACAAATGTATTTCCATATGTGTTTTCCCCAAGCATACAGATTTTTCCATTATATATATTTTTGTATTCAATAGATTTGTGCGCGGAATTTGTTCCTACCATTCCTACCGTTCCTTTTCTGACTTCCGTTTCTTCAGGAGCACGAAACAGGAAGTCCCCTCCCTTCATTAAAATCTGCTCAACATGAAAGCCTGCTCTCATTTGCAGCCAAATGGCGCGGTGTGCTCTGGGCCTGCCCGCACACCCCACTCACTCTCTTTCCAAGGCAAGGAGGCAAGTTCGGCTGCAGACTAAAGCAGGCTCCAGGCACGCTCGGGCTCCAGGCACACCCTGGGTCTGCCTGTAGGCCTCACCACACACACACTCTCTCTTTCCAAGGCAAGGAGGCAAGTTCGGCTGCGGACTAAAGCAGGCTGCAGGCACACTCGAGCTCCTGGCACACTGGGCCTGTCTGTAGGCCCCACCACACCCACTCTCTTTCCAAGGCAGGGAGGCAAGTTCGGCTGCAGACTAAAGCAGGCTGCAGGCACGCTCAGGCTCCAGGCACACTCTGGGCCTGCCTGCAGGCCCCACCACACACGCACTCTCTGAGAGTGAATGTGTGACGAGGCAAGCAGGCCTGGAGCATGCCTGCAGCCGAGCGCCTCTTACTCAAGAGTAAGAGGCAGTCGGCTGCAGGCACGTGCACTCAGTTTCCGGACCTACCTGCACACCCCACCACACACACACATTATTTCCAAGGAGAGTGCATGTGTGTTGTGGCGTGCAGGCAGGCTCGGAAAGCACGCATACCTGCCAGTGCCTGCCTACAGCCAAGTGACTCTTACTCTAGAGTAGAAACAGCAGGTACCAGGTAAGAAGAATGGATGCACATACCGGGAATGGGAGCCAGTGGATGAAAAGCTCCCCCCTTACAATGGTCCAATTTTTGGGGCCACAAAAACCGAGAATGTGGCACAGCTGGCTAAGTGTCAGCTGCATAAGATCTCTCTGACCAGTAGGTCATGAGTTCGAGGCCTGCCCGGGTCGAGGGGGGTGTTCGACCTTTAAGTGTAGCCTGCTGTCGACCTTTGCAGCCCGAAAGACAGTTGCATCTGTCGAGTAGGAGATAAAGGTACCACATTAAGTGGGGAGGCAAATTTTGACTGAATTATGAGGCCATTAAAGAACTCCAGGAACGCTGATGAATGTGGCAGGAACAACGAGGGACACTGGGAATGCTGAGAGATGAGGAGTGCATCAGCTCCCCCTGGTGGCCAGAGTTTGCCTCTGTTCATCTATATGTGTGTATGTGGAAACGGCAGGGATTGTCTGCTAAGTATGTGTACTGTAATCCGTTCTGAGTCCACTTCGGGGTGAGAAGAGCGGAATATAAATAAAGTAAGTAAATAAATAAATAAAACTGAAAATAACCCTCCTGATTTTGGGAGGCTTCCAAAAGCAGACTAGAGCCCCCAACTAAATCTAAGACTTGAAATGGGACAAGGTTTACCCTCAAAGCAGAACCCTAGTATTCAGCTTCCTGTGTTGTATACATTTTTTAAAAAAATTTACACATTTTGGTATGCAATATTTTTAAAGCAGAGAGTGCAATCACAAGCACACGCCAAAAAAATTGTAGATTTTCTGATTTAGATATTTTTCAAGGAAGTAGAACTGGGTGTATTATTTCAATACAGGAACTAATAAAATCCCCCTCCATTCTAATTTCTAATCCATAACAACACCTCCCATAAATGGAAGAGATGACAATTCTTGCTGTTTAGCAAGACGGCACAGTTCCAAGCTAAGCAAACAAACACATTTCCAACTAAAACCAAATAAAGAGTCTATTTGTCATTATAGTCCCTCCCAATAAGTCGCTGTCTTCTTCCTGCCTTGCCATTGCTCAAACCAAAAGAGTATTGTTTTCATTTAGCAGAAAGTTAAATTAAGGGCGATACTGGAAGACTCTTAAGTGGGGAGGTTTTGTTTTTATTTTCTTTGGCAGTTGAACAAATGAAACCTTGCTCAGAGATGAAGTCGAGCAAAAAGTGATTTTTTTTCCTATTGGACTGATCTTTGCCTGGTGGCTTATAAAAGACGATAAACACTGTAACACGGACCAACTGTCTGGTTTGGTTACAGTGAAGAAAGGTCACGATCAGGTTTTCATCTGGTCTGTCTCCCATTTAATACGACACCTGATCATAATATGATTCTAAATTAACCCCACGTGAGAAACACATTTCTACTTCTGTTTAAACAGCAATAAATCTTATCTTGAGGAAGAATTGGTGAAAACAAGTATGTTAGAGAGCATAGAGGATTTTGTGTGAGTTTCTAAAGAATTTTTAAAAAAATTAATGGGCTTTGCAAGAACTTCATACTTGTGGAGGACTCAGCAAAGGGTCCGCATTGGCTTATGATGATAGCCACAAGCAGCCACTTTTCAGAATTATAGGCTGCAATTCACAATATCTCACCAAAAGCTGAAGCCAAATTATTTCCTGTAATTCAGAATGGCACAGGAATTAAAGTTGCCTGATGATTGCTAGACTTTAGGGGTGGGTAACTCCAATTTAAATACTTCGTATTTGAAATATTTCATATTTGAAATTATTTTGACCCTATATCGACCCTCAGCGTCCATCCCGGAAATGAAGTTTCAAAACCAAACCCGGGATCGCCATTTTTGTAAAGGGCACGTTATTAGTTCGTTTTTTCCCCTCCTCAGTTCTCAACTCGCGAGGGGAGACTGGAGGGCAGCAGCACCCTCCTTTCTCCTCTCACCAGCTGAGAGCTGAGACGGGCACTTTGGAAGCAGCCCAGCCAAGCTTTCCTCCATTTCTCCAGGCTCTAGTCTCCTTCACAAGCAAAGGGAGAGCCTGGAGAACAGGAGGAAATTCCTCCGAATTTCAGAGTTAGTTCTCAGCAGGGAAGGAGGAGGCAAGGGGATGCCCTCCCCACCTCCTTCCCAGCTGAGAACTAAAGCGCGTCAAGGCTTGACATGCTTTAGATCTTAGCAGGGAATGAGGTACGGATGCCCTCCTCACCTCCTTCCCTGCTGAGAACTAACAGGAAATAATAACGAATTTTCATTAATAATTACATTTCAATAACGAAAGTGTACAGAAACATTTCGGGACAATTTCTATATCAAACCACCAATGACAATCCCCCGCGAGTTTAGTAACAATTTTTTGATGGATCAACCACCCCTACTAGACTTGCATATATTAACTATATCTCCACATAATTTCTGTGCATGTGCTGACAAGGCTGAACCAAGGAAAGTGTAGGATGGGAAAGAGTGGAAAAGAGATCTGTTGGATTCTCATTTCCATTTGGAAAGATCTATTTCACATCTCCCATTTTACAAGGGACAGTTTGCGTCAGAAATCCACACATCTGTATGGCTTGTGAATCATTTTGGAGAGGAGAATGTGCATGTAATCTTGCATCCATTTTAGAAAAATAAACTTCACTAAAATGTACACAAACATAACATAGTCAATGGAAAATATGCAAATATGCACATTAGAAATTTGTTAAATGCCTTTAAGCAGGCATGTAGCGGGGGGGGGGGGGGCCTTGGGGGGCCCCGCCCCCGAACTTCTCAGGGTGGACTGCGAGAAGGCCTTACTGGTACATTATTTAAACTGTTATGTGTATTCATATCATGGTCTGATCACCATGCTCAATATATCCCATATGCATGGGGGTATTGGGATAACAATACAAAAGGTTTGCTAGGGTAGACCCTCTCTCACTCAGATTCAGCCACCCACCCAATCAAACTCAGCCCCTCCCGAATCAAAATCGTGGCTACAGCCCTGCTTTTGGAGACCCAAAAGTGAAGCTATAAAAAAGGTAAGATTGTGTAACTAACTCAAGGTCCATCAGTGGTTTCCATGCCCACGTGGGGAATTAAACCCTGGTCTCTAGAGCTATAATCCAATGCTCAAACTGCACTGGTTTCCTACATTAGAAACAGTTGACAATGTGTTCTGTTTTGGGGAAAACCCATTAAAATTAATGTAGGAAGTGTGGGGAGGAGAGACCCACTATGGAGAGGGAGCACAGAGAGTGTGAGGTTGGGACCCAAAATACTGGAAATCTATACATGAAGAATCCCAAAAATATTTAGAATGTCATTCCCCAAAAAACCCTAGAATATTACTTACTAGGTCTCATGGACTCAGAGTTAATATTGGACCACAATAAAGCTATCTTATTTACGTATATATCAACAGCAGTGAGAATCTCCTATGCAAAACTTTGGAAATTGGATAAGATTCTAGATATTGATGATAGACTAAACAAATTAGAGACATGGACAAATTAACTTTTTTCTTGAAGAATACCTTGGAAAGACCAATTTAAAGAACTGTTGAGGAAAAGGAAAAAGGAAAAAGAAATATAAAGACATTACTCAATTATGGGCTCTTTATTTTTAAAAATATATTGACATATATTGGAGAATTGCAGAGGCACAGAATGGAAGTCAATGGGACCTTTTTTCATTGTTTTTTTCTTTCTTTTCACTTCCTTCCTTCGTTTCCTACTTTACTATCGACTTAATGTTCTCCCACTGTTTATGCAAAATAATAAAATCCTTTCCTTTTGTGGATAATAGTTTAAAAAACAAAGAAAACAGAACAAAATAGAACAGATTCACACACCCCTACAACATAAGATTATTGGTCCTTCTAGCCCAGGGGTGGGCAGCCCATGGCCCGCGGGCCGGATTCGGCCCGACAGCCGATTCTGTCTAGCCTGGGGAGAAGGGTGTCGGGGGCGGGGCCAAGAGAAAGGGTGCCGTTGCCACCATCCCATCATGGGCTCTGTGGGGCCTGTGTTGGCAGACAGTCCAGAGGAGCGGTGGCTTTGGAGTGCCTCCCATTCCTGGAGGCGATCTGGGCCTGCAGGGGGATCACTCGGCAATCTGAGGCGGCTAATCGCCCTGGTGACCCGGAAGAAGATCAAGGCAGCGGCACCCCTTCCTCTTGGCCTCCAGGGATGGCTGGCACTCCATAGCAGGGCGATCAGCTGGGGAACGGCTGGGGGCGAGAGCGGGCAGAGGCCTGCAGCCTCCGATGGCCTGCTGCTCTGCTCTCCTCTGTTGCTGCGGTGGCTGGGTCCGCTTTGCCATCCTCTGGGCTGGGTCCATTGGGTCATTCCATCTTGGGATCCTTCCTCTCTTGAGGATGTCAGCCTTCATCTTGGTTTGCACCTTATCTTCTTGAATTTAATTTAATTTTAGTGGTTTTAATTATAATTTTATAATAATAATATAATATAATAATGTTATATTATATTATAATTTCAATATATTATAATGTCTATATATATACTAAAATATAATAATTATGATATTAATACTAATAATATACGAATATTTCTTGATATATTAATATGTTAATATTAATGATGTGTAATATATAGTAAATATAGTAAATAAATAAATTATGTAGATTAGAATGTAGTTCAGCCTTTAGGTGCGGCCCTCCATAATATTTTTTTGGTTCTGATGTGGCCCCTTGGAAAAAATAATTGCCCACCCCTGTTCTAGTCCAATAATGTCTATTTCAATCGATGCTGCTGTCCATTGTTTATCCAAAGCATTCCCATCATAATTCTCCTCATCCTTTACATGGGAAATGCCACAAATTTAGCAGGCGACCTTATGAAGAGATATCATGTGCTCTCCCATTCACCCATAAGCCTTTCCCCATAGTCACAGCTTCAAGCAAGTAAAGCTATGATTCAGTAGAGATCAGTGAACATCTGATGGAAACAAACAAAGCATACTCTGCACAGCCTTTCCATCTCCATCGACCATATGAGGAAAACCCCACACTGTGTCAGAAGCTCATTTTGGTTTTCAACCACAGAGTCATTTTCATGTAAACATTATGGTGGCCTTGTTCATACATCCCTGAACCACGGCTGAAGCGATCTCAGATTCGGGAGAGTAAACAACAGAGATTCAAGTGTGATTCAACAGACATCAACCAACCAGCCTTAGCAAAAGTTGCAATTAAAGTTGGATGATTCTGTTGGTAGGAATATATAATTTATACCTATTCTCACTGACCACCCTTTGAATGTAGTGTGAATTTAGATTTGTCTAAACATCTCAAATGGATGTTTTGTTGCTGATCTTAACTAGGATTGCCAGGGTGAAAACTGTAGAGGGCTTCTCTCCCTTTATGACTGTGTAAACAGACAGAATTTCACACAAACAGGTAGCAAAAAACACCCTGATTCCCCTGTTCTACAAAACCATAAATGCTCAAAGTCTTTCCCAATTTTCACTATTGGCTATCCCAGTGTTTTTCAACCTTTTTTGAGCTGCAGCACATTTTTTTATATTTACAAAATCCTGGGGCACACCACCAACCAAAATGACAGAAAATTACACTCTAACACAGTAATACATATAGTTAATTGACCTTGAGTTTTGGAGTTGTAGTTCACCTACATCCAGAGAGCACTCTGGACTTAAACAATGTTGGATCAGGACCAAATTTGGCATGAATACTCAATATGCCCAAATGTGAACACAGATGGAGTTTGGGAAAAATTGACCTTGACATTTGGGAGTTACAGTTTCTGGGATTTATAGTTAACACACAAAGAGCATCCTGAACTCTTGCAACAATGGAATTGAACCAAACTTGGCATATTGAACTCTCATTCCCAACAGAAAGTAGTAAAAGGGTTTGCTTGGGAACTGACCTTGAGTTTGGAAGTTGTAGTTCACCTACACCCAGAGAGCACTGTGGACTCAAACAATGTTGGATCTAGTTTTTTTACACTCAGTGTAGAACGCCTGTTTCGATGAACACAACATATATATGACTTCCTCTCACATATTTATACATGGCTATCATGTCTTCTCTCAGCCTTCTCTTTTTCAGGCTAAACATGCCCAGCTCTTTAAGCCATTCCTCATAGAGCTTGTTCTCCAGACATTTGTGAAATTTCACCCTGAGTGAAACTTGCTTCCAGTTAACTATGAATGTCATGAAGCTGTTATAAATAGTTCATTTGGGGGTGTGGAGGCAACTCTCGAAAAATCCAGTAAAATAGTAAAAAAAATTTTTTTCCAGAGCCTCAATTTGTTTCTTGGAAATCTGTGAGGGAGCTGCTAGGAGGGGGGTGAGGGCCAATTTCCCACGGCACACCTGATGATCCCTCACGGCACACTAGTGTGCCACGGCACACTGGTTGGGAAACACTGGCTATCCTACCAACCTCACATAGATGCACCCAGAGACACCATATTTTGTATAAAAATAATACTAGAGGAAGGACCCTGTTTTCATCAGGTGGTTGACAAGGCCTCTCCATATTAACATAATAGGGAGGGTACAAAATAGGCAAGTGGTTTGAAGACCTCATTTGGTTAATGAATTGAAATGCAAAGGAGGAATCTGTATAAACATGCTGCCCACTTAGTCATATATCATGGTGGAGCATTTCTGGCTTGAGAAACATGCCAGGATTCCAACTCCAGGATATTCACTGATAGCCAGAGGCAAATGACATTAGCATAGTGGCGCATACATTAGGCCCGCTGAAAGGGAAGGAAAAATGATGTACCTTTCTGAATCAAAGGGGGAAAATTGATTTTTTTTCATACCTGGGGTGTGTGGGGGGGGGGGGGCACAAATGCATACAAGCATGCATTGGACACAAAGTTCCTTTTTTGCAAAGTCTGTTTATACCCACCTACATTCCTTTTTCTGCCTTTTCTCTGTTTAGCTGTTTACACTTTGGCCATATCAAATAGAGTCTATTATCTTCTCTCTGCGTGTCTTTCTCTTCCAGGATAAGACTTTCTCTTCTACTGTTTACTGCCCTGTTGACTTCATTTCTAATCACTTGGGATTTCAAAATTCCCCTTTGCATGTCAGTAGCTGACAGCTCCATTGTAAGAACGGACATCTGGAATACTATATACTCCATCATGGTAAACCACTCAAGTACATGCCTTCTGTGATATTAATGGATCCATGTGCAATGAGAGAGTGATGAGTAGCGAGAAGCGGACACTGAGTACAGGCACAGTGCTGTGCTGTCCTCCCCTCTGGCCCTTTAACACTTGTCATTTAACACACTATCAGGAGCAGTTTGGTGTAATAGACGCAGGAAGGCCCATAAAAACAACATCTGAGACTGCACTTTGAAGCAGTATTGATTTATTAGTCGCCATAAAATTTTGTATCATTACTATGCAATTGCTCTATCTCTCAAAGAACTGGTGCTTATTGTTTTCTGCCACAGCCCCACTGTACCAAACTTTTCTTTTGGCCTCCTCTTCTATAATTCCTTGCAACTCTTTGAAAGAGTCATTACTCCTTATTACATAGTCCTGGCATGCCACCTAGTTAGATAAATGTTTGAGCAAGTATGCAGTAAATATTCATGATAGCTCATGCTTCAGCTAGATACGCCACTAATTAGATAGTCTGGTGGCTCAAGTAAATAAATGCTAGCGCACACAACAAGAGCAACAATGGCTAGAAGTGGATCCCAGAAAGTACAGGCCGACAATGTTCTCACCATTCACTTAAGAGGCACATGTAATTTGGAATTTATTTCCAAATAGTTCATCTTATTTGTTCATATTGTATTATTTATTTTATTTATTTATTATTTGGACGTGTATACGCCGCCACTTCCCGGGGGCTCGGAGTGGCTTACAGTCATATAAAAACACAACACAGGTAAAACAACATATTAAACTAGATTAAAAAGGTTTTCCAGCTTAGCAGTCGAATGCTAGCCAGAAAAGATGAGTCTTGCAGGCCTTGCAAAAGGAGGATAGGTCCTGCATGGCCCGCACATCACTTGGAAAGGTATTCCAGATTAACGGCACCATTACTGAAAAGGCTCTGCGCCGGGTCGATGTGAGACCGATTGCTTTGAAAGTTGGCACTTCAAGGAGGTTCTGTTGTACGGAACGGAGTGATCTCTGGGGTTGATAGGGGAAAAGACGGTCCCTCAAATACAGCAGCCCCAGACCATGTAAAGCCTTGAAAGTTAACACCATCACCTTAAAGGTGATCCGGTGCTCGACCGGAAGCCAGTGGAGCTGCTGGAGGATAGGTGTTATGTGGCATCTCACTGGTGTCCCAGAGAGAAGTCGAGCAGCGGCATTCTGGACAAGCTTAAGTTTCCGGATCACTGACAAGGGTAGGCCAATGTAAAGGGCGTTACAGTAGTCTAGTCTCAAGATGACCATGGCTTGGAGCACCGTGGCCAGGTCATCTCCAGATAGGTAGGGGGCCAGACCCCTAGCTTGCTGCAGGTGGAAAAAGGCAGTTTTGCTGATGGTGGAGACCTGGGTTTCCATTGACAGCAATGGGTCTAAAACGACCCCAAGGCTTTTAACTGAGGATGCCGGGCATAATGCCACACCATCCAAGCTAGGCAGTCGAACCTCCCCACCCACCGGGCGGCCCAGCCACAGTATCTCCGTCTTTGCTGGATTCACCCTCAATCTACTGGGATGCAGCCAACCAGTGACAGCTTCAAGGCAAGATCACAGCAAGATAAGCGAGTGACAGTGGTGAAGTTTTTGAGAAGGGAAAATGCAAATGCCGAACAGGGCCCTGGTCAAAATTATGACACAGATGAAGGCCGTAATATGAGTGGAGGACAAAAGAAAAAAGAAAAGACGGTGAGCTCGAGGCAATACAGCGAAAGCTATCTTTCATTTGGATTCACTTTCACCGGGGATGCGATGGCACCGACTCCGCTGTGCTTGGTGTATGGTGAGAAGCTGTCCAATAGTGCCATGGTGCCAAGCAAGCTTAAACGCCAACTCTAAACGAAATACCCTTCCGTTCAAAAGGAGCCGACGGACTATTTTGTCCGCTTACGTACAAACAATGAGAAACAGGCAAATTCTTTGTTGCCAGGGAATCCCCCATTCTGGCCAACAAAGCTATTTTGACATGGCTCCCATTTTCAACCGCATATCTGTGTGAGATGAGCTTCTCTAGATTGACTGCGATAAAAACTAAAAACAGAGAGAGACTGACAGCTGTTGAGCGAGACCTTCTTGTGTGTCTTTCTACCATTCCTGCCAGGATATCTATTTTGTGTCCATCGAAACAGGCCCAGGTTTCACACTAAGTGAGTGTATAAATACAATTAAAAACATAATAACTATATGTATTACTGTGTTACAGTGTCATTTTGTGTCATTTGGGTTAGTGGTGTGCCTCAGGATTTTGTAAATGTAAAAAATGTGCCGTGGCTCAAAAAAGGTTGAAAATCACTGTTGTAGACATCTGTGTGATCATTATGGAAAATAGAATGATAGACTAGATAGGCCTATGGGTTGATCCAAAGTATTTCCAGGTTAAAGAAAAGCTGGTGGAAATGACAACTAAGCCAACTTTTATGCAAGTCACCTTTTGAGAACTACTGTATTTCTCACCCCTTCCCTGGAGAAAGAGATCATCTCACAAAATGACCCCCAGAGTAAATGTTCCCATGTATTTTCTTTGGGGGTACTATCATTCTCCCCTGCTCCCCCCAATGCCCTAGGAAGGGACTAGTTTCATGACTATAGAACAGGGCAAACTTCATATTTTCCATCAAGGGAACTGGGTTAACTGGTTACCATGTCTATCTAGCTACTTGCAACTGGATCAAGGCCAATGTCTTTAGCAGTGATTGATGCTGGATGGAAAATCTACTTTGTTTCTATGGAGGTGGGATCATTTTCCATCTCTTCAAAGTCAAGCTGGTCACATGACATCAGTAAACAACTGCTGTTTATATAAAAATATAGATTTCCTTTAAATGCCTTTGGTAAGCCATATTTACGTTATTATTGTTTATGTTCCCAGAAGCCAGTAGGTGGGTCACGTTGTTTCTGTTTATGTGGTTCTATGATTCACACACATTGAGGTAGTTATTAAGTTGAGGGCTGGGGAGAAGAAACTCTCTGAGAAATGCACAACCACTTGAAAATGCAAGAAGACAATACACAGACACATCATTGTGGTCTCTGAGTCAATCACTCACACACTTATCCAGGACTTTGTTTTGCTCTGTTTAAACATACTCACATATCTTTAGAAACAGCCCACCCAGAAAATGCATCATTTGACTTTGCCCTGAATTTATTGCATTTGCCATGCTCAATGGGATCACATCTAATAACAACTTGAGGGTGATATAATGTTCACAACAGTCTGCATACTGGTGGGAATAGAGTTATGGAAAAGTCACAATGGTGGAATAAATATGTGAACATTAGGAAGAACTTCCTAACTGTGAGAGCTGTTCAGCAGTGGAACTCTGTGCCCCGGAGTGTGGTGGAGGCTCCTTCTTTGGAGGCTTTTAAGGCATTATGCCCGACATTCTCAGTTAAGAGCCTTGGGGTCATTTTTGACCCGTTGCTGTCGATGGAGGCCCAGGTCTCCAGCGTTAGCAAAAACGCCTTTTTCCATCTGCGGCAAGCAGGGAGTCTGGCCCCCTACCTATCCAGAGATGACCTGGCCACGGTGCTCCAAGCCACAGTCATCTCGATACTGGACTACTGTAATGCCCTTTGCATCAGCCTGCCCTTGTCAGTGATCCAGAAACTTTAACTCGTCCAGAATGTCGCTGCACGACTTCTCACTGGGGCCCCAGTGAGATGTCACATAACACCTATCCTCCAGCAGCTTCATTGGCTTCCGGTCGAGCACCGGATCACCTTCAAGGTGATGGTGTTAACTTTCAAGGCCTTGCATGGTCTGGGGCCGCTGTATCTGAGGGACCGTCTCCTCCCCTACCAACCCTAGAGGTCACTCCGCTCCGAACAAATGAACCTCCTTGAAGTGCCTAGCTTCAAATTCATCCGCCTAACATCTACCCGGCGCAGAGCCTTTTTTGTAGTGGCGCCGTCAATATGGAACACTCTTCCTAGTGATGTAAGGGCCATGCAGGACCTTCTCTCCTTCCGCAAGGCCTGCAAGACTCACCTTTTCTGGCTAGCCTTTGATTGCTAGGCCAGAAATCTTTTTAAAGCTAGTTTAATATGTATGCTTTTGCCTCTGTGTGTTTTACCTGATTGTAAGCCACTCCGAGCCCTCGGGGAGTGGCGGCGTACAAGTCCAAATAATAAATAAATAAATAAATAAATATATCTGTCGGGGGTGCTTTGAATGTGATTTTCCTGCTTCTTGGCAGAATGGGGTTGGACTGGATGGCCCACAAGGTCTCTTCCAGCTCCATGAGTCCAAGATTATATGAAACTTTCAAAGTTGTTTTTCATGTTTTGAAATAACAACAATTTTCGATGTGTCTTCATGATATTGGTGCCTGTCTCTTTTGCCAAAGTAACAAGAAAATAGAACTCTGGGTTATTGTAAGTTTTTAGGGCTGTATTGCCATGTTGTAGAAACATTCTCTCCTGACGTTTCGCCCACATCCTCAGAGGTTGTGAGGTCTGGTGGAAAGTAGGAAAATGGGGTTTATATATCTGTGAAATGTCCAGGGTGGGAGAAATAACTCTTGTTGGAGGTAGGTGTAAATGTATCAATTGGCCACCTTAATTATAATTTAATGGCCTATCAGTTTCAAGGTGTGGCTTCTTACTGCTTGGGGGAATCCTTTGTTGGGAGGTGATTAGCTGACCCTGATTGTTTCTTGTATAGAATTCCCCTGTTTTGAGTGTTGTTCTTTATTTCCTGTCATGATTTTAGAGGGTTTTTTTTTAAAAATACAGGTAGCCAGATTTTGTTCATTTTCATGGTTTCTTCCTTTCTGTTGAAGTTGTCCACATGCTTCAGCGGCTTCTCTGTGTAGTCTGACATGGTAGTTTTCAGAGTGGTCCAGCATTTCTGTGTTCTCAAATAATATGCGGTGTCCAGGTTGGTTCATCAGGTGCTCTGCTATGGCTGACTTCTCTGGTTGAAGTAATCTGCAGTGCCTTTCATAATCTTTGATTCATGTTTGGATGGTTCTTGTGTAGACTTGTCCAAAGCTACATAGTATATGGTAGACTCTTGCAGAGGTGAGAGGATCCCTCTTGTCCTTTGCTGAACGTAGTATTTGTTGGATTTTCTTGATGGGTTTGCAGATAGTCTGTAGGTTGTGTTTCCTCATCAGCTTCCCTATGCGGTCAGTGGTTCCCTTGATGTATGGCAAGAGCACTTTTCCTCTGGGTGGATCGTTGTCTTTACTCTTGTGGTGTGTTATCGATCTTGCAGCTCTTCTGATGTTTGTGGTGGAGTCTCCATTGGCCTGTATAGAACTCTGATTCAGGTCATTGTACCAATGGATGGATGGATAGATTAGATAGATAGATAGATATGGGCAGGGTATTAATAGAATCATAGAATCATAGCGTTGGAAGAGACTTTGTTGGCCATCCAGTCTAAACCCTTGCCAAGAAGTAGGAAAATATATTGAGAAAAATATATTGAGAACAAGTCTATTGTGTTGGACTGGATGCCCCATGTGGACTCTTCCAACTATATGAATCTATGATTCTGTGTCCAGGGGCGGTATAAGGTAATTTTAAATGGTAAGCGAACATTATTTTGGCCCCCCAAAAAACATTATTCCCCCCCCCAAACATTATGGGTGGGGAAAGAGCCCCTTCTTCTGACACAAAAGGGGTCTCGGAATCTGCCTTAATTTTGGGGGAGAAGAAGGAGCGGAATCGGGGGCGCCATGCAAGGTAAAAGGGAAGAGCCAGAGGGCGGCCTCTTTGCAGGGCGGAGTGTTGCCTCCCCCGTGCCTCCACCTCCTACCGCCGCACCTTCGGCCCTGCGCCGGGCTCCTACTCTTCCTCCCCCCACATGGGCGCTGCTTCCTCCTCTTCCTCATGCTTCCTCAGCACCTCTTCTTCCCCGGGGGTCTCCCTGTGCTCTTACTGCACCGGTGGCGGCGGCACGAGCAACCTCTTTCTGCGTTCCAGCACGCCGCTCTCCTTGGCGTCTCCGCTGCAGTGCTACTACTCGCTGGGCTCCTCTTCGGCCACGGAACATTGGCCAGAAGCTGTCTGGCGAGCGGGGGAATGCGCCCTACCCAGATGGCGCCCTACCCAGATGGCGCCCCACGCAGCAGCGTCCTTGGCCTACCGGTAGGACCGCCCCTGTCTGTGTCTCTATGAAATCTATGTGGCTATCACTGCTCCTGCTGTTGGAAATAATGTTATCCGAACTAGCTCTGTGTTAGAAGACTCCTTAGCAAAGGGCTGAAATCCTCTGGGATTGATAGGTGAAGGTAGCCATTGTAGGCAACTATATATTCCAATCAGTCCTGGGTGGCTGGATCTAAAATCTACATATTAATTTGCCCCCCAAAAGTGACATTGCTCTTGGACACCAAGGGGCACGAAAATGGCAGCTGTCAGAATTACCTGTCTAGCACTAATTGGTGCACTGGAAGTTGTTTATTTGGGGGAGGCAAAGCCAGAGGTCTGAACAGATGCCAAAGGTTGCCACATGTTGACATTGATGCCGATTATTTAATCTATTTATTTATAATTACAGCTCATTGAAGGGAAATATTGTTTGCAAAATATATTGTGCTGGAACCCATTTGACCTAAACTGGAATTCCCAGGAGTTGTGCTTTGTGAGCTTCTTACCAGTTACACTACCCCATAGCTCTGCTTTAACACCAAGTCTCAGTCTGAGAGGAAAGTTCAAAATTCTTTCCTTCTCAGCAGTCCTGATCCAAAGGAGGTCCCTCTGTGTTCTTATTCATGAGTATTGAAGGTGTAAAATAGGACTACACTTTATCTCTTCAGCATAATACAAAGTGGGGGACTCAGAGTTGTAGGAGAGTTTGGGCCCATTGCCTCAGAATAGCAAGAATTGTTGTAGTTCAGGGATAATGATGCCATCTCCTACTTCTACCCCTTGACTTTCTTGCTTCCTTTGAGCTATTTTTTTCACTACCAAGGAGGAAATAGTTATCTCTGGAAACAATGTAGTAATGGTATAATTTGAGACACTTGTGCGATATATATGAGATACATAAGTAATATTTATTTATTTATTTATTTATTGTACTTGTATACCGCCTTTCTCAGCCCATATGCAACTGAAGGTGGTTAACAGGGTAAAATTCGATGCTTACAATATCATAAATGCAATTAAAACATAACATGCAATCTCTCTCTCTCGGCATTACTTCGCGAATGAAGATTCTTTAGGAAGGACTCATCCCACACTTTTTACAAGCGCGTTGATGACTAAAAAGGCCAATCTGAGATAGGCAAGTCCGGTTGCAGAAAGCACAGCAGAAAGTCTTATTGGGTGATGTTGTTTCCAAGTTGCGGTTCTTTCTGCGCTGTCATTTTTCTTCGAGACCCACTCGCTGTGTCTTCTCGAAAGAGGCCACAGCATTGTGGAAAGTGCGTCTCCATGACTCCCGATCTGAGGCCAGGGTGGACCATTGTTGGTGATCAATCTGGCCAAACCTGAGATGTTGTTTCAGGGAGTCCTTATATCTCTTTTTTGGGGTGCTTCTCTTGCGCTGACCCATGGCGAGTTCACCATAGAGTAGCATCTTTGGGAGGCAGTGGTCCTCCATCCTAGAGACGTGCCCTGCCCAGCGCAGCTGTGTTCTCAATAGCATGGCCTCAATGCTGGTGATCCCTGCTTGCTCAAGGACAGCAACATTCGTCACATAGTCGGTCCAGTGTATATTTAGGATTGTGTGAAGACAGTGCTGATGAAAGCGTTCGAGGTGTCGTAGGTGCTGGCGATAGGTGGCCCATGTTTCAGACCCATAGAGGAGAATAGACAGTATGATAGCTCTGTACACACTGATTTGCTTGTTGCTCCAGACTATTTTGTGAAGCCTTCCAAATGCACTATATGCCTTTGCTAATCTGTGATCTATCTCTTTATCAATCTTGGCGTCTGAAGAGATGATGCTTCCCAGGTAGGTGAACTGCTGAACGGACTTAAGCACAGATTTTCCTATGCTGACGTGGGGATGATGGTGTTCTTCCTGTGGTGTGGGCTGGTAGAGGACTTCCGTTTTTTTCAGGCTGACTTCCAGCCCAAACAGCTCTGCAGCTGCTGCAAAGCAGGATGTCAGACACTGCAGAGCTGCTTCTGAGTGGGCGACAAGGGCAGCAGCAGCAAAAAGCAGCTCACGGACTAGATAGTTTAGAGTCTTACATGTAATAAAAATGAAACAAATCAATAAAATATAAATTCACAGTGTCTCCTTGTTAAAAACATTGTCAGGTCTCATTGTCTAGTCGTTCCATTTTCCTATGTCATTTACTCTGTATTTGGAAATGCTTGTTCAAAAAGCCACATCTTGACTTTTTTCCAGAATGTTAAAATGGAGGTGGCTGATCTAATATCTATATGGAGGGTGTTCCATAGCCAAGGGGCCTCCACCAAGAAGGGTCTGTCTCTCATCTCCACCAAACGTACTTGTGACAAAGGCAGTAATGAGAGCAGGGCCTCCCCAGATGATCTTAAGGTCCTAGATGGTTCATAAGGAGAGATGCGTTCGCAGGGCCGTAGCCAGGATTTTGATTTGGGGCTGAGTTTGGTTCGGGGGCTGAGACTGGGTGAAAGAGGGTCTACCCTAGCAAACCTTTTGTATTGTTATCCCAATAACCCCATTAATGTGGGATATAATGAGCATAGTGATCAGATCATGATATGAATAAACATAACAGTTTAAATAATGTACCAGTAAGGCCTTCTCATGGAGCACCCTGAGAATTTCGGGGCTGAAGCCCTCTTAGCCCCCCCCTGGCTACATGCCTGTGTGTTCGGACATGTAAATTGGGCCAGAACTGTTTAGGGCTTTATAGGCTAAAGCCAGCACTTTGAATTGTGCCCGGTAGCATGGAGCTGGATAGATGAAACCTATGGAAGGAGGATGTGGGGCTAGAACAGTGTTTATCAACCTTCCTAATGCCGCAACCCCTTAATACAGTTTCTCATGTCGTGGTGACGCCCAACCATAACATTATTGTCGTTGCTTCTTCTTAACTGTATTTTTGCTACTTTTATGAATTATAATGTAAATATCTGATATGCAGGATGCATTTTCATTCACTGGAGCAAATTTGGCACAAATACCTGAAATCCCCCCCACACACACACACACACCCAAAGTGAAATATATCGCTAAGTAAAAAAGCATTTGGGAGGCTGAAAAAAAATGGTCCTGTCCCAACCACAGGCTTGCCAGGAGTTATGCAACAAAACCTGGCTACAAGTTGAAAAATAGGCTAAGTGTTATTCCACTTTCAGCACGTATTTTTGACTACATTATAATTTGAGCTTCCTCCCCAGCAATTATTGCCTCGTTTTCATTTTCCCTTTCTCGTCTTCCCCAGCAACCAGCATGTGTGTGTATGCATATAGGAGGAGGGAAGGGGAGAACACATGTTAAACATATTAGACATATTGGAGACATAATCAAATAGACTTCTCATGCACACCAAGCTAGCCTGTATATTTAGGACCAAGTCCTACACTACTTGGAGAGGGGACAAAACAGTATTATTTGAGGTGGGTGAGAAGGAGATATGTGCTGCAACCAGTGGCAGCTCATACAGCAAGTAGGAGTTCTGTGTGCACGTGTGCATGTGTGTTTAAGTTGCTTGTTGACCTATGGCAACCCCAGGAATTTCATAGTGTTTCCTTAGGCAAGGAATACTCAGAGGTGGATTTGCCAATTCCTGCCTCTGAAACATAGCCTGAAGCACCTGGTATTTATTAGCAGTCGCTCATCAAAGTTACAACTTTCAAGATCAATAGGTTCCAATGCCTTTCAGGTATTTAGGCCTGGATATTGTGAAGTGCCAAGGTTGGTCTTTGGTACTTCAAGTCCCATCATCCACAGTTCACCCTCCTCCAAATGGCAGTAGAATGTAGAGTGGGTCATAGGGGCACTGTGTGCCAAGTTTGGTCTGTATTGTTCTTGGTTTGGGGGCACAGTGGTCTGTGGGAAGTAAAGCATGTGAAAGTACTAAAAATCCCATAATTTGTGGTCCACCTCCCCTAAACCTCACCAGGATGTAAAGGGGGTAATGGGGGTTATGTGTGTAGTCTTGACCAGTCATTGGTTGAGGGGCGCAGTGGTTTCAGTACGTGAGTGAAGGTACTGCAACTCCCATCTTCCATGGTCCCTCCTCCTTCAAACTGCAGCAGCATGTATTCGTCATGGGGGCACAGTGTGCCAAGTTTGGTCTTCATCAGTCATTGGATGGGGGTCGCAGCAGTCTTGGGAAATGAATTAAGGTACTTCAAGTCCCATCATGCATGGTCCACCCTCCTCCGAACTTCACCAGGATGTTAAGTGGGTCATGGGGGCTTTGTGTGCCAAGTTTGGTCTTGATCAGTCACTGGATGAGGGTTGCACTGGGCTCGGGAAATGAGTGGAGGTACTTGAAATCCCATCATCCATGGTCCGCCCTCCTCTAAACTGCAGTAGGATGTAGATTGGGTAATGGGGGCACTGTGTGCCAATTGTAGTCTTTATGAGTCTTTGTTCAGGGCTGCAGTGGTCTGTGGTGAATGAAGGTTTTGAAAGTACTACAAATCCCATAATCCGTGGACGTACTTAAAGTCCCATGATCCATGGTCCTGCCTCCTCCGAACTGCAGTAGAAAGTAGCATGGGTCATAGGGGCTCTGTGTGCCAAGGTTGGTTACTGTTAATTCAGGCCATACACACTGTCCCATTAACTGAAGCCTAGTCAGGAAAATCAAGTTAAGTAAGTCTCACTGTGAATTCAGGCTAAGGCCTAGCCAGGAGAATTGAGTTGAGGAAGCCTTACTGTTAATTGAGCCAGAGGCCTAGTTTGTAAAATCAGCTTAAGGAAGCCTTTTTGTGAAGTACTCTCTCTGTCACCTTTGAAATTTGGGATGTAGGAATGCTGGCCAATCAGAGCCGGTTTTGCAAATTCTCCCTCAGTGTCAACCAATCGTGTTGTTTGAATGTAGAGTCTTGCATTCTTGGATGCTGGCCAATCGGAGTCCTTTATGCAAATACTCCCTCAGTGGCAACCAATCCCCTCTGTTGCCTTAGAATGTTTGAGTTCTGTGGCTGGCCAATCAGAGTCCTTTATGCAAATAATCCCACAGTGGCAACCAATCAAAATGCTGCCACATATTCCTCTGCACCTCCCGCTGACTTTTATTATATACATAGATAGATTAGAGACTAAATGGTTATTTTAACTAGACATTTCAGTGTTTGAACAGAGCTTTACCTCCCTCCCCTATGCCCTAACTAGCATTGAACAACATATTATGTCAATTGCAGGAAGTAGTCAATAGAGGTAATCCCTCCCCCCAAATTGCAGCACATTGTTGATGATGTTGTGAAAATCAGAATGCTATTGTAGATGGTTGCTTTGTTCCTTCTCTCTCCCCTATTCAGCCACCTTCAAGACAAATTGCATGGAAGGCTAACAGAAAAGAGAATGTGGGGGATTCAGCTTTTGATCCTGATCTGGGTGATGAATGCCCAAGGTACAAGCCATTTGTTAACAGTTTTCAGACCAAGATTTGTTTGTAGAGAACTACAATTTATTCTTTACACCAATATCATTCTAAACCTGAACAATTAATAGATAGTGGTCTTATCCTGATGATCAGGTTCAGCTCTGCTTCCAGTGAAGCCTACAGAGATGCCCAGTTTCACAGGTCATTGTGTATGATCATGCACAAGAGCTTTACCTTAAACGAAGCAAAACAAGCCAATACCATGTTGTGGTTGCTGCAAACGCAACCCCCCATACAGATTACACCTTCCTTTCCACTCCCAAAAAGTGGATTAAAGGTATGTGTGTCATTGATGTAGGAAAAGAACGCAGGAAACTTTCTCGGCGATGTAAAGAATACATGCAAATTTGCTCAACCTTGGTGACAAAGTGCAGAAAAAGAAACTCTGACAATAAAATGATAAATTGCTTTGAGAAGCACCACACCAATGACTGAGCAAGACCAAGCTTGGCACACAGAGCCCCCATGACCCACTCTACATCCTGGTGCAGTTGGATGGTGCATGGACGATGGAACTTGTAATACCTTCACTCACTTCCTGAGAGCAATGCAATCCACACCAATGATGGATCAGGACCAAACTAGGCACACACCTCTTGTGCTTTAAAATATTATTTTCCATCAAGAAAGTGTTTGTTCCTCTGCAGAAAATGTTGTTTTCTGTGCAAAAACCACCATATGTGAATTTTGTACAGAATAAGCCCTGAATTGCGAATCGCCTTTAAAAATGGTTTTTAAAATACTTCTTGCAGCCTTTTGCTGAAATGATTGATTTCTACATAAATAGCAGCATAACCAACACTGAGGTATATGGACCTAAGGTGTCCCATATTAATATCAAAGAAAAGGCAAGAAAACCATGCCTTTTAGAAGACACGTGTCTTTCCAGGTATGGCAGGTATGTAGATGGGACCAGGGATAATGCCACGTGACTTCCAGTGCTCATCAACATATCTATCTCGGGGTTCTTGGGCTCCTGGAGCCCAATGTATTTCACTGCCAGATAGCTCTTATAGTATATTTTTCTTAATGTTTCTCAATTCTTGTCATTTGAATCCATTGGTTCATGTTCTAGTATACAGGCTGTCTCGTATGAAATAGGACACAGCCACACTAAGTGCCAACAATCTAATTCAGTATAGCAGTGTTTCCCAACCGCTGTGATGCAGCACAGTAGTGTGCTGTGACGGACCTCCTGCTGTGCCGTGAGAAAAGCTCTCTGCCCCCCTTTCTTCCCCCTCCTCCTGCCGAACTCCTGCTGCTTGGGGGAGGAGGAGGAAGGGCCGGGTGGCGGCGAAGAAAAAGAAGAAGGGGCCGGGGCGCCGCCTCCTTCGGCCGTTTCCCAAGCCAGCCTCCAATCTGCCATGACTCCCGCCATGACTCTCGTCCCTCCCTCGCTGAAGCCATGCAGAGGAGGAGCCCCGCCCACTGAAGCCCATCCACCGCTCATGCTCCTCCTCCTCCGTGTGGCTTCAGCAAGCGAGGGGCGGGAGTCATGGTGGGGAGCGGCGCCGGGGACAGGGGCCATAACTCCCGCCCCTCGCTCGCACTGCCCCCTCAAGGCTGGAGAAGCTGTGGGATAGCTGAAGCCGGGGGGGGCATGACGTGGCCTGGCTCCGCCCCCTCCCTCCGGCTTCAGCTCTCCCACAGCTTCTCCAGCCTTGAGGGGACAGTGCCAAGCCAGCAATGAATAATTAAACATATTAAGTAAAGGTAAATATAAGGACAAATATTCCACCAAGAAGATGAAAGGAAGTCAATTTGTATATAGTTACAGTATATCACTCTCTTGTTTTCTTTTTTTCTGTTTTCTTTTTCTTTTTAATTAGTAGAAAATCCAAAAATAACAACACCCCCTTTTCCTCTCCCAACACCCAATTTTATTATTTTTCATTTTCTTTTTTGTTTTTGTGTTTATTATATTTGTATCACAATCTATATATATAAAAAGAGAGAGTCCATTTTTGACGCTTATGCACGGACACACCATAACACCCAGACCCTCAAAACCCACCCCACACATTTCCACGAACCAACACCAACAATCGTGGCACAAAAAACCCCAAAAAGCTCTTCGGCCCACCCTGTGGCAGGGAAGTGACGAAGGGGAGCGATGGCGGCGCGCCATGGCCGTTCTTCCGCCCCCTTTGCACTCTCCTCTGCCGCCTCCGTGCTGCTCCCTGAAGAGGAGGACGAAAGGGGCCCCGCGCGATCTCTCTCCCTTCGCCCTTTTCTTCTGGGAGCGGAAGAGAAGGCAGAGGAGAGCGCACCCTTCGACAGGGAAGCGACGCAGAGGGAGCGCAGAGGCGGCGCCCTGGCTGCCTCTTCCACCCCCTTCTCGCTCTCCACCGCCTCCCTTCCACTCCTAGAAGATGAGGGGAAGGGAGAGAGATCGCTAGCCCCCTTCGTCCTCCTCTTCAGGGAAGGCACGGAACCGGGCGGGGGAGAGCAAAGGCCCGAAGAAGAGCGGCCATGGCGCCGCCGCCATCGCTCCCCTCGCCACTTCCCTGCCACAGGGTGGGCCAAAGAGCGACCTTCTCGGGAGGAGGGCTGTGGTCGGACCGTCCTCCACCTCCTACGAAGGGCCCGACGGTCTCTCTCCCTTCCCCTCTTCTTGGGAACGGAAGGGAGGCACCTGAGGACAGCGAGAAGGAGGCCAACAGGAACCAGAACAGATGGACAAGGAAGACACAGGCAAGCTAACAAAAACACAAAAACACAAATGGATAAAAACACAACATACTGCACAAAAGAACACAAACCTACACAAATATACACATACAAAGACACACATACACTGTATATACATAAACATACACACACACAAATATATACACACACAAAACAACAAACACAAATATACACACATACTAGTTATATATAAAAACCCAAGACACACAAACACCCCCAAACAAAAAACACTTTTGAGGGGAAAGGCTGGAAAAACCCAATAAACACTTTTGAGGGGAAAAGGCTGGAGACGCTGTGGGAGAGCTGAAGCCGGGGGGAGGGGGTGGGGCATGGCACGGCCTGGCTCCGCCCCCTCCCCTGGCTTCAGCACTCCCAGCAGCTGCTCCCAGCAGGCCACCATCCCCCAGCCGTTCTTTTCTGTGTTAGAGTGTCATTTTGTGTCATTTTGGTTGGTGGTGTGCCCCCGGATTTTTTTAATGTTAAAAGTGTGCCGCGCCTCAAAAAAGGTTGGGAAACACTGCAGTATATGACAGCTTTCATGTTCCTATGAAACCTGCTTCACATTTCTTGAGCTTCATCCTGGCATCAAAAGACTGTTACCAGGATGAAACCTGGCGAGCCCAAATGAGATTAATTCCTGCTTTGTCAAACACTCCAAACTCTTGCGTTTCCCACCTCTTTGGGTGAAAGACCTTCACTTATAGCGATATCACTTAAAATGAGTCCACTGAAGATAACAGGCAGTTGCACGTTTTGTTGAAATTCTTTGATTGCAAAAGGAAGGGAGAACTTGACTTTGTCGTGGCAGGACCCCTGTCACTAGAGAAACGTACTTAAGACTGAATATGGTTTTATGTATTTCCTCCTAAAACTTGTTGATGTGTGTTAAGTGTCAGCCCTGAAGTGTGTGTTTGGTGCTTGAGTCACGTTAAGGACCTCCCATGTGAGACGGGCAACACAGACCCCTGCACTTCACTTCAGCTGGAGTGCAGCACAGAACAAAATAGGTTCTGTCCTCTGTTGCCCAGACCTCCCTCCCTGCTTCCTGGCTTCTCCACCCCACTCTTCACACTAAACAGTTATTCCTTTCTAAATTAGAGTTCTCACATACAGATCTGAAAAAGCGGCGAGGCCAAAGTGTCTGTTTTTTGGTCCCCAGTGTCAGCCTCTTTCTCCCAGTGTTATTGTCATCTTTTGTATTACCGAGAAATTCAGACATTGTGTTTGCCTTTTGTAATCTGGCTCTTAACAAGGCCGGCTTTGTTAGTCTTACAAAGGGCAATAAACTCTGGTTTGCCAATAAGCCCTCGGTAACTGCTGGACATTATGACTGATTATAATGCCACAAAGCTCCTTGAGGACTATAAACATATATTGAAAGACAATCACAGGGAGGGGGACGGGGTGGGATGGGGAAAGCGACTGAATTGACACAGTACTCATGTAACCCTGTGGGGGCACGGAGGACAACAAGGAGGCTATTGAGAGCGGCACTCATACAGAAAGCCGCATAGACAGCGAGTCATCCAAGCCAGTATGGAGTGGGGATGGCCACAGCGTTCCACTGCTAATGCTTCTTTTGTTTTCTTCTCACTTTGAGGCAGACAAACCCACAGTGGCATTGACAGAGTTGCCTCTGTCTGCCTACTGCCTTGAAAATAAGAATAAATGAGAAAGTTAACAGAAAGCCCTACTGCCTTGAAAATAAGAATAAATGAAAAAGTTAAGAGAAAGTTAACTTGTGCGCCAACTGCGCCCGTACCTTGGGAAGTCTGACTTGGCCACAGTGGTCCACGCTCTGGTTACATCCCTTATAGATTACTGCAACACTCTCTACGTGGGGTTGCCTTTGAAGACTGTTCGGAAGCTTCAACTGGTCCAACGGACAGCAGCCAAGTGGATAACAGGAGCGGCACTCAGGGAGCGCACAACACCTCTGTTGCGCCAGCTCCACTGGCTACGAGTTTGCTACCGGGCACAATACAAAGTGCTGGCTTTAGCCTTTAAAGCCCTTAACGGTTCTGGTCCAACTTACATGTCCGAACGCATTTCCCCCTACAAACCTTCAAGATGCTTAAGATCATCCGGAGAGGCCCTGCTCTCGGTCCCGCCTGCTTTGCAGGCGCGATTGGTGGGGACGAGAGACAGGGCCTTTTCAGTGGTGGCTCCTCGGCTTTGGAATGACCTTCCTAGTGACATCAGATCAGCCCCTCCCTTTTGACATTTCGCAAGAAGGTCAAGACTTGGCTATATGACCGGGCATTTGCAGATGTAGTATGATTACCAAATTGAGACCTACAGAATGATGACGATGCAATTGGATACTGATTTAATAATGAGACGCTGATATTGTGTTTTTAACGTTAAGTGCTAATTTGTATATGATGGAATTGTGTTGATAATTGTTGATATGTTTGTCTTGGGCAGTTCTTGCCATTTGTACACCGCCTCGAGTCGCCTTCGGGCTGAGAGAGGCGGTCTAGAAGCAAAGTAAATAAATAAATAAATAAAGCCCTGCTCTCTTTACGTATATTCATGGCTATGTTTACCACTGAATAGACTATGTACATTTGGGGTAAACCTTGTCCTGTTTTGTGTCTCAGATTTTGTTGAGGGTCCTGATCCATTTTTTTGCAAGCCTCCCAAAAGTGGGAGGATTGTTTTCGGTTCTTTTGTTTTGGGGCCCGAAAATAGTACCATTATGGGACAGCTACCCACCCATTTGCTCCCCTTCCAAGCATGCATTATTCTTACCTGTCACCTGCTGTTTCTACTCTAGAGTAAGAGGCACTTGGCTGTAGGCACTGGCAGGCATGAATGCTTTTCGGGCCTGCCTGCATGTCACGCCACACACACACACACACTCTCATTGGAAAGAGAGTGCATGTGTGGTGGGGCATACAGACAGGCCTGGAAAGTATGCACACCAGCAAGTGCCTGCAGCCAAGCGCTTCGTACTCTAGAGCAGTGATTTTCAACCAGTGTGCTGTGGAACACTAGTGTGCCTTGAGAGATCATCAAGTGTGCCGTGGGAAATTATTTTTGAACTTCATTCATATATACTATAAGGTGCACCTGTCCCTTTAAGAAATGGAATCATAGCACTAAGAAGTGACGCGAGTACTACTATGGTCGCGGATCTTGGATTCAGACGCGGCTAAGTAAACAAAGTTAGAGTTAGTGCTGCAGCTCCCGTTTTCAACCACATATCTGTGTGAGCTGAGCTTCTCAAGCTTGACGGCAATAAAAACTAAAAACAGAGAGAGACTGACAGCTGTTGAGCAAGAGCTTTGTGTGTGTCTTTCTACCATTCCTGCCAGGATATCTATTTTGTGTTCATCGAAACAGGCCCAGGTTTCACACTAAGTGAGTGTATAAATACATTTAAAACATATTAACTGTATGTGTTACTGTGTTAGAGTGTCATTTTGTGCCATTTTGGTTGGTGGTGTGCCCCAGGATTTTGTAAATGTAAAAAATGTGCCGCGGCTCAAAAAAGGTTGAAAATCACTGCTCTAGAGTAAGAGGCACTAATTTGCAGGCACACTCCAGGCCTGCCTGCATGCCCTGCCACATGCACCCTGCCACACTCCGAGAGTTCATGTGTAGTGGGGAATGCAGGAAGGCCCAGAGCGAAGTTGCAGCTGAGCTCCGCGTCTACCTGCCTGCACGTCCTGCCAAAGACATTCTCTTTCCAAGATAAGGAGGCAAGTTTGGATGCACACGAAAGCAGGTTTTCATGTGGAGCAGATTTTCATGTGAAGGGGGGGGGGCTTCCCATTTTATGCTTCTGAAAAAATGAAAGACACGAAAGAAATGGTAGAAAGAAACAGTAGGAACTAATTTTGCACACATGTCAACCACTGAGCCTTTAAGACAGGGAGCCAAAACCTACCCCCTGAAAGTGTTTTATCAGCCCCGACCCTTCAGGAATGCTTCTGAGAACTGAACAGAAACATTATTTGGATACCATGGGCTATTGCACCATATATACTGCATTATTTTGCAATGTAGGTGGACCCTATGTCTATTTCTCATAAGCAAAAGAAAGACAGCTTGATTCTTTTTGCCTTTCCATTTGTTTTGCTTTGCTAATGGGCTCTTCTATTCTAACTACTAAGGTTTATATAACCATATTTTTGGCTTTACTCTCATTTTGACAGCAAGCCCCTAGAAAAGGAAAGTCATTACACAGGTGTTACTGTATGGAGGTACTCACAGTTAACATGACTGGATGAGCAGAAGAGAAGGTTGAGGTTCATCTTGTGTGAAGATCTATCATGGTTACCATTAGTCCTGCTAGGAAGTAGTCATATTTTGCGGCAGTAAGACAGTTCATACATTATGCTTTAATGAAATGCACTACAGTATTAAAAGAAGACAATAGCAACAAATGATCAAAAAGTTAAAGAAGGAAAGAAAAGTTCTTATGCAGTGGGCCTTTGGTATTTGCAGGAGATTAGTTTTGTGATCTTCTATGGCAGTGTTTCCCAACCGCTGTTCTGCGGCACACTAGTGTTCCGTGAGCAATCAGCTGGTGTTTCGCGGGAAAACCTCTCTTCCCCCCCCCTTTCTTCCCCCTCCTGCTGCTGCTGAGAGAGGTTTTCCCGCGGCACACCAGCTGATTGCGGAACAGCGGTTGGGAAACAGGCTTTCCTCATCAGGAAGAACCCCAGAGAAAACCGCGGAAGTGATCCAGTAGGGATGGAACTGCCGCGAAACTACATTACCCAAAAGCGCTGCTGTTAGCGTTCAGAGTCTCGCGGGAGCGTCGAGCGAATGGAGGAACAGCTTTCTCGGAATGAAGGCAAACAACGCGTCCAAACGAAGGATGATCACAAATATGTGTAGTCCCCTTTAATTATCTTTGTGATCATCCTTCGTTTGGATGCATTGTTTGCCTTCATCTCGAGAAAGCTGCTCCTCCATTCGCCCGACACTCCTGCGAGACTCCGAGCGCTAACAGCAGCGCTTCTGGGTAAGTTCCTGGTTAGTTGTTGGGCTCAGCGGAAGATGTGAGCTGGCCAAACTCAGCTCCCAAACAGGGCCTGGGTCCGGCGGGGAGCCGTTTTCCCAGTTCGCGGCTTTGCCAGGCTTGGTGGAGCCACGAACCGGGAGAAAGGCTCCCTGCAAGGAACAGGCCCTGCCTAGGAGCCAGGTTTGGCCAGCTCGTGTCTCCCGCTGGGCTCGCCAGAAGACGTGAGCTAGCCAAACTTGGCTCCCAGGCAGGGCCTGGGCCCTGTGGGGAGCTGTTCTCCCAGTTCGCAGCTCCGCCGGGCTTGGTGGAGCTGCGAACTGGGAGAAAGGCTCCCCGAAAGGAACAGGCCCTGCTTGGTGGAGCCGCGAACCTGGGGAGGGGGCAACCTAAGTGAGAGGGAGACTGCTGGTCTTTCGAGGCCTGTAACTCCCAAATGTCAAGGTCTATTTCTTTCCAAATTCCATCTGTTTTCACATTTGGGCATATTGAGTATTCATACCAAGTTTGGTCCTGATCCAACATTGTTTGAGTCCAGAGTGCTCTTTGGGTGTAGATGAACTGCAACTTCCAAACTCAAGGTCAGTTCCCAAGCAAACCATTTTACTACTTTCTGTTGGTAATAAGAGTTCAATATGCCAAGTTTGGTTCAATTCCATTGTTGCAAGAGTTCAGGATGCTCTTTGTGTGTTAACTATAAATCCCAGCAACTGTAACTCCCAAATGTCAGGGTCTATTTTCCCCAAACTCCATCTGTGTTCACATTTGGGCATATTGAGTATTCATGCCAAGTTTGGTCCTGATCCAACATTGTTTGAGTCCAGAGTGCTCTCTGGATGTAGATGAACTACAACTCAAAAACTCAAGGTCAATTAACTATATGTAGTTAGACTGACAGTGTTAGACTGTCATTTTGGTTGGTGGTGTGCCCCAGGATTATGTAAATGTAAAAAGTGTGCCGCGGCTCAAAAAAGGTTGGGAAACACTGCTTTATGGATACCAATGTAACATCAAATACAATGGTGCCGTAAAATGGTGTTTCATAAATAAAATGGCAAAACCAAGGTTTGTTTATGGGAGAGGGGCTATCAGTTGCCACTATCTGAAGGGCCACTCAACCCAAGACCTCATCTTGTTTAAAGATGTGAAGATTAAGACCATGTTATTCAACATGGATCATGTAGTCTAGCTTTAGTTCAATAATCAATATATCTAGTAGAGTTCTGCTTTGTATTTTCTCCTCTCTACACCACTGCAAAATATACTCACACAAACACACTGTGAAATTAGGAATAAAACCCATGCTTACTGATGGTTAACACACTTGAGTAAAGATAATTATGAATATTAATTTGGAATTATCTGTGTATATGCTTCACACCACTAAATCTACATGGGCTTACTAGGGACTACACAGTTTGTTTACTTTTAAGCCAGCGAATTTAATGTTCTGTGTAATGAACTGCTGCATGGAGCACATTAAGGTGCAAAAGGTTTATCTCCCCAGCTTTCTCCTGTGCAGAAAAAGGATATCATACATGGGTTGAACTGTTGGTAAATTACCTAATGAAGTGATACCATCACACGAAGGCTGTGTCTATTCCTCCTGATAAGAATTTATCTGACTTTATTGATTTGACATCTATCTACTTTATAGGTGACTTGGGAAACTAATGACTGAGGTTGTATTGAGTATACGGGGATAGATTTTCAGCTAAACTAAAGGCCAGTTAACTTGTTTTACGTGCACATGAATTATGGGTGTAAATATAATGAATGGGAAGTGAATGTGCGCTCCCTGTGTACAGAGAATCAGAGTGCCCAGATCATATACTACTAAATATTTGTGTTGCTTCTCTTATGACCCAGACTTGGTAATTGCTCCACAGGGTGCCCATCATGTTGAATATTATAATTGCTACATTCTTTGTTCCAGAGTAAGTTAAGCACAGGCTTTTCCAACAGAGGCTTTCCCTCCTTTTCCCACATCAACCAGTTGGAAATTTCCACCATTGGAAATTTAGGATCCCTGTCTAGTTCAAATTACATGAGGACCATCAATGAAACATTTGACAGCAGTTCACTTCCCACTAGAGACAGCAAAATATACAATTCAAGGTCATTCAAGAATAATTTCATGGCTCCACCTCAAACACCAGCCCAAAACACTTCAGTCCCAGCTTATCTGTCCAAATGTATCTCCCTCTCGGAGATTAAGATCATCTGGGGAGGTTCTGATCTCAGTCCCACCACCTGCGCAGGTGTGGCTGGTGGGGACAAAGGACAGGGTTTTCTCAGTGGTGGCCTCTCGGCTATGGAATTCCCTCCCCAGCAAAATTAGGTCAGCCTCCTCCCTCTTATTTATTTATTTATTTATTTATTTATTTATTTTATATTCCGCTCTTCTCGCCCCGAAGGGGACTCAGAGCAGATTACAGTACACATACTTGCAGACAATCCCTGCAGTTCAACATATGACATATAAACATGTGACATTTATCAGTACAGTACAGTACATACATTTTGACATATTACAGACATATATAGACGAACAGAGGCAAACTTTCTGACCACCAGGGGGAGCTGACGCACTCCTCATCTCTCAGCATTTCCCAGCATCCCTTTGTTGTTTCTTCCGCATTCCTCAGCGATTCCTGGGTTCTTTTTAATGGCCTCATAAATCAGTCAAAATTTGCCTCCCCACTTTAATGTGGTACCTTTATCTCCTACTTGACAAATGTAACTGTCTTTCAGGCTGCAAAGGACGGCAGCAGGCTACACTTAAGGTCGAGAACCTACCTCAACTCGGTCAGGCCTCAAACTCATGACCTACTGGTCAGAGAGATCTTATGCAGCCGACACTTAGCCAGCTGCGCCACATTCCCAGTGCCTCTTGACCTTCAGGAAGCAAGTAAACACATGGTTCTGGTACCAAACTTTTGGCCAATAGTGCTGTGCAGTAAGTAAAGTAGATTTATGTGGAATAATAAACGGAATGGCCTTTGATTATATCCCCGGATTACATTATTCTAAAATTATGTTTTAATGTTCATGTCTATTTTCTATTGTCTGTTGATGGCATCTAATTAATGCTGATTGTAAGGCCACTCTGAGTCCCCTTTGGAGTTCAGAAAGGCGGTATATAAATATAGTAAATAAATAAATTCACTAGTCATTGTTCATTTACTTTACATGGTGGCTTTCTTTTGTCAATCTCAAAGTAGTAAACAATTATATAGGGTTATTTATTTATTTATTTACCATATTTCTAACCCGCCCTTCTCAACCCCAGAAGGGGGGCTCAGGGCGGCTAGGGGTTCCTAAGCAGTCTTCCACCTAGGTGCAGAATTAGGTCTTTGCTAATAGAAAAACTCAAAGCCATACTTTGGTCTCTATAGGACTAGCAATGTTGTATATGGTACTAAATGAAACATGTAGAATAATCACAGGTTGTTTTAAACCTACGCCCATTGATAGACTTTGTAATCTAGCTGGCATTGCCGTCCCACCCCCAATGTGTGACAGGAAGTTGCTGCCAATTGCGAGAAAAATAAGGTTGAACAGTGTTAAGGCCACCCACTGTATGACTATCAGCCTCCTCCCAGTATGCTTAAATCAAGAAAAAGTTGCATGAGAACCATCGCTCCTCTAAATGTTCCTCCAGTAACAGCAAGAATATCCCCCTGGGCAGCAAAATCAGGCAATTCCAACTGGATGGCAAACCAAGAACGAACGGAGGTCTGGTCCTCCAGGGCAAACCAAGAACTGGCAAAATGGAGAAGTCCCTGGTCAGACTCAGAAGTGGAGTGGGCAGACAAAGGAAGAACTGTTTAAAGCTAAAGACAATCTGTTATTTAGCTGCTTGTGTTCCCTTTATTTTTTCTGTTTTATACTTATTTATTAGGCATGGTTTAGAACCCAAAAATAGCAAATGAAAATCTAATTGGGGGATTTTTTTGATTAGTAATAGGAAGACTTACAAAAAAATCCAAAAATTTCTAAAATGTAACTTAATTACTAATGAAATTCGTTAGTAGTTCGTATGCCAGCACATGCGCATTCCAGATGGTTTGTTTACAACTCCCAGAAATCCTAACAGCTGGTAAATTGGCTGGGATTTCTGGGAGTTGTAGGCCAAAACTTGAATAAATCACACTGAATTCTAGATGGGACTCTCCAAATAGGAAGGAGGGAGGGAAGGAGGGAGGGAGGGAGGGGGTATTCTATTCTTGGAAGCAGCAAAAGAAAAGGAGGAGGAGCCCCCCCCCTCGCTCCTCACTGCCTCTCTCTCACCCCGATCCCGAGGGAGCGAGGACCCAAGTTTGCCCAGGCTGGTCATATACCTACATTCCATGCACATGCAATAATACAGCAGTAATAACAATGGGTATAAGAAGAGGTAAAAATCAAACCGAAGTATTCTGACTGGTCCCTCCTCATGCGGTGCAAACGGGCTCTTCTCTGTGAGCCGGGAAAAATAGCGTTTTCTGCTTGGGTGCACACATACATATTCTTTGGGGGATTTGCTGCAGAATCTTCTCTATGAGCCCGGATTCTGCAGCAAATCCCCCCCAAGAATATGTATGTGTGTGCTCCAAGCAGCAAACGCTGGCTTTTCCCCCGGCTAATTTCCGGGCTAATAAGAGAAGAGCCCGTTTGCACCGCAGGAGAGAGAGACCAGTCAGAATACTTCGGTTTGAATTTTACCTCTTGTTATTGCTATTACTGCTGTATTATTGCATGTGCATGGAATGTAGGTATGACCAGTTGGATTACTTATAATATTAGGCACTTACAGTAGCATTCATTCTATTATACATTAGGTTGGTTTCTCACCCCAATACTCTTTGATGCTTTTGATCCTGGCAGGCAGGAGAGGCAGGGAAGCCTGGAAAAATGTAAACAGAGAGGTTTACTCAGAAGTAAATCCACAAAGGAGGGCCCTTCATCCAAAGTGCCCTCCTTGCAGATTTACTTCTGAGTAATCCTCTCTGTTTACATTTTTTCCAGGCTTCCTTCCAGCCGAAAGAAGGAGCGAGTTTAGGGCTTGCCTTGCCATAATACTTATTGGCAAGGAGGCGGGAGGGTGGTGAGAGAGAAGGAGGGTGCCCCCTTATGCCCCCCCTTACGACCTAATAACGACACTTAAGAAAATCCTGGCCCCCAAAGTTCGAAAAAGAAAGTCCACTTCCTGGTTGGCGTTCCAGGTGCGGAAATACTCAAAAGTAGCATTTCTTACGAATTTCTTACGAAACGAATCATTTTCATAACTTTTTTCTCATGCCTATTATTTATTTATGCAGTGCTTTTGACATGAAATAAAACACTATGTCCTATGGCTTGGGTGCAAATAAATTTCTCCTTTAGCTTCCCATTCTTCATATTTGCTGAGCCCCCAGTGACACAATGGCTTAAACCCTTGTTCCAGGAGGACTGAAGACCGACAGGTTGGAGGTACGAATCTCGGGAGAGCACAGATGAGCTCCCTCTGTCAGCTGCAGCTCCCCATGTAGGAACATGAGAGAAGCCTCCCACAAGGATGGTAAAACACCAAAACATCTGGGCCTCCCCTGGCCAACATCCTTGCAGACGGCCAATTCTCTCACACTAGAATCTACTTGCAGTTTTTCAAGTTACTCATGACAAGAAAAAAATGCTGAACACTGCTACCACTAACTACGAGGGTTGAATGAAAACTAATGCCTCCACCTTCGTTACTTGGGTTTGGATGGGAATATTTTAATAAATCAAACACAGAAAGAATCTTTAGACTGTGCTCTTTAACTACCACTATTCAATTTTCCACATAATCATCAGAAAATTGAATACATTTCTGCCAATGATGAACAAGTTTTCCGAAGCCGTCATGGAAGAAGTCGACACTCTGTTTCCACAACCCATTGTTCACAGATCTTCCAATAGCCAAGCAAAGTGATAATGTGACTCACACATTCTTGTGAAATGCCGATTATGCTTGAAATTTCTCTCCGAGTGATTGACAATCATCCTGAATCAATCTGTCAACCTTTTGCTTGCGAAGCTCAGTGGTTGGTGTCACAGGACGTCCAACTCTTTGTTTCGTCACACAAGTCAGATGTTCCCACCTCAACATCTTTAAACTTACTCGCCCAATGATATACAGCAGTGTTTCTCAACCAGTGTGCCGTGGCACACTAGTGTGCTGTTAGCGATCATCAGGTGTGCCGTGGGAAATTGGAACCTCCAATACCTTTTCTTCCCCCTCTTGCCGAACACTTTTTCTTCTCCACTCGGGCTCCCTTCTTCCCAGCCTCCCTCTACTTGCTTTGCCTCGCTTTGCTCACGCTGCCGCTTCTGCGGGAGGGGGAAGGGAGGAAGACGTGATCCGTGCAGGTGCTACTGTGCAGACTCGCCCCACGTCTTCCTCCCTCCCCTCTCTGGATATAGGTGAACTACAACTCCAAAACTCAAGGTCAATGCCCACCAAACTCTTATAGTATTTTCTCTTGGGTATGGTAGTTCTGTGTGGGAAGTTTTATTCCATTCCATTATTGGTGGAGTTCAGAATGCTCTTTGATTGTGGGTGAACTATAACTCCCAGCTGTTGAGCAAGAACTTCTTGTGTCTTTCTGCCATTCCTGTCAGGATATCTATGGTGTGTTCATCAAAACAGGCCCAGGTTTCACACTGAATGTATAAATACATTTAAAAACATATTAACTATATGTATTACTGTGTTAGAGTGTCATTTTGTGTCATTTTGGTTGGTGGTGTGCACCAGGATTTTGTAAATGTCAAAAATGTGCCGCAGCTCAAAAAAAGGTTGAAAAACACTGATATGCAGTCACATCAACACAATCACCATAAACAGCTTGCATTCTCTGATTAATCTCCTTTGGGGTGACACCTTCTGATGTCAAGAATTCAATGACTGCACATTGCTTAAGTCACATTGACCGACCGCCTGCGCAGGGTTTCATACTTCACACTTTAACAACACAACCATTCAATGCTAAGTCTTCCCGCCAAAATGGAACTGTAGAGCAGTCTTTCTCAACCAGTGTGCTGTGGCACACTAGTGTGCCGTGACGGACCTCCTGCTGTGCCGCAAGAAATGCTCTCTGCCCCCCTTCCTCCCCCCTCCTCCCGAACTCCTGCTGCTTGTGGGAGGAGGAAGGGCCGGGCAGTGGCGAAGAAAAAGAAGAAGGGACCGGGGTGCCACCTCCTTCAGCTGTTTCCCCAGCCAGCCTCCAATCTGCCATGACTTCCACCATGACTCTCGCCCCTCGCTCGCTGAAGCCGCGTGGAGGAGCCCCGCCCACTGAAGCCCGTCCACCGCTCATGCTCCTCCTCTGTAGGAGAGCTGAAGCTGGGGAGGGGAGGGGCATGGCGCGGCCTGTAGGAGAGCTGAAACTGGGGAGGGGGGCGGGGCATGGCGCGGCCTGGCTCTGCCCTCCCCCGGCCGCACTCCCAGCAGCTACTCCAGCCTTGAGGGGACAGTGCCAAGCCAGCATTGTGCAGGCTCTGGCACCGCTGGCTTGGCAGTGCCCCTCAAGGCTGGAGCAGCTGCTGGGAGAGGTGAAGCCGGGGTAGGGGGTGGGCATGGCACAGCCTGGCTCCGTCCCTCCCCGGCACTCGCACTCCCAGAAGCTGCTCCCAACAGACCACCAACCCCAGCCGTTCTTACTGTGTTAGAGTGTCATTTTGTGTCAGTTTGGTTGGTGGTGTGCCCCTGGATTTTTGTAATGTTAAAAGTGTGCCGCGGCTCAAAAAAGGTTGGGAAACACTGCTGTAGAGGAGAGTCTACTGAGCAAGCCAGTACCTGTCGCATACCAGTACTGCCATCTGTTGAGGAGTTACGAAGGGGGAGGCATTACTTTTCATTCAACCCTCGTATTTATTAGAATATTTACCAAAGACATTGCTCAGCTCTTCTTCAGCAGAGTGTTGCCAAAACAGAAGAGGATCCCTTAAGCTGTTGCAAATCGTTCCCTAACCATTTTCTGGCCATGGAGTATCTCTAGCCAGTGTTAAAAACCAACACGGTCTTGCTAGTGAAGTGATGACGGTCATTACAATCACTCTGAAGAGAGTGGAACCATCTGTGTCCTAGTTGGCAAAGCTCCATCTTGTACATCCTCATTGCACTCAAGTGGTTAATGCTCTGAGCAGTGGACACATACACTTTCTGGAAGTTAATCTACTGCAGATTGCGGAGAGGATGATATATGAAAGTGCAATGGAAGGAAGTTGGCATTTGTTTTTGGACCGTGCCTTGCTCTCTGATTTGATGAGCTAAGCAGAGACCGTACAGCGAAAAGGAAAAGGAAGACCGAAAGCGGAATAATGGCTTTATTTGTAACTGAGCATATGTCTCTCTTTGCCGTTGCGTTGGCACGGGCCTGCAGTTGGAAATAGCCCCTGTTGCTGAGTGGCAGGAGGATGAGTTTGTCATTATCTGGCAAGGCCAGTGAGAAAGGAAAGGAAAGTTGACGTTGGCCAGGTGAGAAAGGCTCCATTAAGATGAGGAAAGCAAGCAATGAAATAGTTTTATGTCCTGACCGAGAACCGAAGAGGAGGTGTCAGAGTGTTAGGAAGAGCCAACCCATTCTGACAATATGTATTGCCAGGAAACACCTGTGGGGGAAAAAGGAAACCAGCAAGACCCTCAACTGGATGAATCTGATGATTGCTGTCTACAGGCTTGTGCAAACATGCATAGTAAAGGATCTTTTAAAAACCCTGACTTTTTAAGATACAGGGAGTGGGAATACTTGAAAAATGGGTTGCTGTGTGTTTTCCAGGCCATGTTCCAGAAACATTCTCTCCTGACGTTTCGCCAGAGGCGGCCCCAGCGATTCCAACAATCACCTACGAGGATGGAAAAGCCCCTGAGGTCAAGGGAAAAAACGCGTCACCAGCTGGGAGGGAGAGCGAGGGGGTCACTAAATGGCAGAAAGCATCAGGAGAAAGAGAACTTTATTGCAAAGAAAGGGTGGAAGCCACACTGGGAGCCATTTCTGACTAATAAGAATCCCAGCGCCTGTAGTTTCTTCTGGGCATGCAGGTTGATTCATTGTCCAAAAGACCCACTCGGGGTACAAATAAGAATAAAGCCAAAAGACGTTCACAACTGCGCAGAAACGAAGTCGGAGGAGGCTGCAACAAAAAGAATGCACTCCCGAAAAACCATCAGACTTTCCAGGGATGCCCAGAAAATATGGCCCCCAAGCAGTGACGGTGGCGGAAAGAAGGTCAGCGGCCAAAGGCGGCTAGAAAGGAGGCCATGGCAGATGAAAGGGACGGGCGGTGAAGTAGACAAGGAATGCGGAAGCAGCGGGACACTCTTACGAATTGAAGGATCCTAAAAATTAAGAGAGGAAGACGCAGACTGACTGCGGCGCTGGCGGGCAAAGCTGATCCATTCAACAATGTAAAACTGAGAGCGGCTCAACATAGGTGAAGAAACTAGCGGCCACACACCCAACTAAGCGGACCAACACCAGAAGAGTGGCGGGCGAGCGGTGGCGAAGCGCCCGGTGGCCCCCACAACACCCACCCTGGCCGAACCCACCCAGGTCCTGGCTCCATCGGCAGCCTTCCTTCCCAGATACCTGGCGGCCCTCGCCCCATCCGGCCCCTCCCCACAACTTTACCCCCTCCAAAATGTGAAAAACTTCAATAAAATAAAAAAAAGAAAGTCCCCGGAAGGTCAGGCCGGCCCTGCGTTTCGCCTGCATCTATGGCAGGCGTCCTCAGAGGTTGTGAGGTTTGTTGGAAACCAGGAAAACTGGGTTTATATAAAATGTCCAGGGTGAGAGAAAGAACTCTTGTCTGTTTGAGGTAGGGGTGAATGCAGCACTTGGCCACTTTGGTTAGCATTTAATGGCCTAGCACAGTGTTTTTCAACCTTTGTTGAGCCGTGGCACATTTTTTACATTTACAAAATCCTGGGGCACACCACCAACCAAACTGACACAAAAATGACACTCTAACACAGTAATGCATATAGTTAATATGTTTTTAAATGTATTTATACACTCAGTTTGAAACCTGGGCCTGTTTTGATGAACACAACATAGATATCCTGGCAGGAATGGCAGAAAGACACGCATGAAGGTCTTTCTCAATTTATAGTTAACACACAATCAAAGAGCATCCTGAACTCTTGCAGCAATGGAATTGAACCAAACTTGGCATATTGAACTCTCATTACTTTTGGGCAGCAGATGTAAAATTGTACTTTTGGATTTGACTGGATTGATACTTTGGACTTGACTGGACTGACAATGTGTTCCGCTTGATGGCTTTAATTAGTTATTGTTGTATGTAGTGGTTTTTAATGCAACGTTTTAAAAAATGTTTTTAATGATTTTTAATGATGTTGATTATATGGTGTTTTTTTTATATTGTATTGTGGTGTTGCGGCTTGTTGAGCTGCAAATGTAAGCCGTGCTGAGTCCCCCTGCGGGGGTGAGAAGCTACAGGGTACAAATACCATAAATCTATACATATAATAAAAGAGAATGTTTGTATGTATGCGGAGGTGCTTGTGGATATGTGCCTGCTTTCTGATTGGTTGCCACTGTGGGATTATTTGCATAATGCCTCTGATTGGCCAGCACCACCAACATTCCGACACTCTAAAGTGGCAGATGGGGGTAAGGAAAAGGCCTGAGGCAGTCAGGCATGGTGGGAGTTTAAGGCCAAAACACTTTGCGGCCCCCAACAATGACAGAAGACCAAACTTGGCACACAGAACCCCCAACACCCACTCTACATCCTGGTGCAGTTTGAGGGAGGATGGAACATGGATGACGGGACTTGCAGTACTTTAACTCAATTCCTTAGAGCATTGTGGCCCGCAGCAATGACTGATCAGGACCAAACTTGGCACACAGAGGCCCAATGGCCCACTTTACAACCTGTTGTGGTTTAGGGCAGGATGGGCAACAAATGATGGGATTTGCAGTACCTTCACCCAATTCACTTCCCACAGAAAACTGTAGCCCCTACAAATGACAGACCAGGCCCAAGCTTGCCACTCAGTGACACACTCTACTTCCTGCTGCAGTTCTAAGGGGGATGGACCATAGATGATGGGACTTGAAGTACCTTCAGTAATTTCATGACACCACTGCAACTCCCAATAATGATGGGCCATCAAGGCCCCCATGACCCACTCTACATCCTGGTGCAGTTGAAAGGAGGACAGAGCACAAATGATGGGACCCCCTTCAGTGATCCACTGCAACTCTAATGATGGATCATCCTGGTGCAGTTGAAAGGAGGACAGATAACAGATGATGGGACTTGCAGTACCTTCAGTAATTTCATGATACCACTGCAACTCCCAATAATGATGGATCATAGCCAAACTTGGCAGACAGAGCCTCCATGACCCACTCTACATCCTGGTGCTGTTTGAAGGAGGGTGGACCATGGATGATGGGACTCACAGTGCCTTCACTAACTTCCTGACACCACTGCAAGCCACATAAATAACTGCTAAAGACCAACGAATACCTTTCTGAAATTACCTGGGCACCACCGGGTCCCCAAGCTAGTAATAAATAAATGAATGAATAAATAAATAATCGATGGTCCCGATTGTTTCTTGTCTGGAATTTCCATTTTTTTTAGCGTCAGGAAAGAATGCTTCTGGAACATGGCCATACAGCCTGGAAAACACACAACAACCCAGTGATTCTGGCCCTGAATGCCTTTGACAATACTTTAAAGATGATTTTCATCTTTCAGTTGCGCATTAACTGCCTCTGCTCTCTGTATTTTGAAAGGCTGGATCAAACAGAGGATCTCTCCCTTCCCCCCGCACGTCGGGACAGATGGCTTAGTCGAACGAGTTTTTTTTTTTGGGAAGGAGCCCAGAAGTTTCTACATGTTGGAACTGAATAACATTGGAAGAAGTATGCTGGAGGTCTTCGAATCCAGAGTTGAACATCAGGCGAGAACACGACCTGAAGGTTAATTTTCTCAGAAATGTTATCAGCCAAAGCTTTGAGGTTTGGATAGATAGCTCCAGATTAAGATCCTTGATTGGTGCACATGCCCAGAGGTTATGTATCGTGCTTATACAAGGGCAGCAAAGAAAAACATCTTTAAATCAAAAGATCCTAAAGATCGCAGAAGACAGATAGGGGATGTGGGAAAAAAAACCCTAAACCAGATAAGCAAAATCAAGGTGGAGAGGAAAAAAAGTTCTCAGGAGGTTAGAATAACAGAAAGGCCATTCCAAGTACATGCCAACTTTGGAAGTCAGTTGAAAGACTACAGCATCACCACACTAGCTAGTACTACTGGAAATAAACTTTGGCATTCGCAATGTATAAGTTAAACTAACAGTTCCTGTAGGCCAGGACCATTTGTTTTACTGACAGATCTATTTTCCAGCTGTGTTACTTTCAGTCCTTGGAATGGAAAACATCAGGATTTGAACATGGGACCTTATACATACAAAACACATTCTGCGCCACTGAGATCCTTTCCAGCTATAGTGCATTAAAACTGAACCAGGTTTGCTCTCTTAGTTGAGGAAATATGTGCCCGGCTGTTTCCAGGAATGCCTATGAGGTACTTTATTGCAGCCCATAGAAAACCATAAAGAACCGTACATAAAGGATAACGATAAAGCCACAGGGATAACAGCAGCAAATCTGGGAGATAAAAAACCACCAACACGCGAAGTGCCACTGAAAACATGACGGAACGAGATGGACTCTGGCACTGGAAAGATAACAGAAGTAATTCCAGGTGAAGAAAACTATGGAGCAGGTTTCATTCTTCGATCCTCCCTGACCATTCATCCATCTAGCTCACCTTTGTCTCTATCACAGTGTTTCTCAACCTTCTTCATGCTGAGACCCCTTTATACAGTTCCTCATGTTGTGGTGACCCCCAAACATAAAATTATTTTCGTTGCAACTTCATAACTGTAATTTTTATTATTTGCTGTATTTATTTATTTATTTACTTCATTTCTATTCCGCCCTTCTCACCCCGCAGGGGACTCAGGGCAGATTACAATATACAAGTTAAAAACGGAAGGAAAATATGACAAACTCTAGCTTGCTTTAAATATAGTAACAACTTTATAAGTGTTTCAATGCAAAAAAAATAGCCTATGTGCATAAAGATACATACATACATATAACTCACGATATTATCAAAAGGTTATGCAAGGTACTTAGCATGTTATATCGGAGTCCATAGATATATCCCGATGGCTAAACAAGAGTGTAAGGTTGCATAGCCCTGAGTTCGTCAATGGGAGTAATGCGGATTATCCCAATCTATTATATAAAGGAGGTCCCGCCATGGAACGACCGTCCTAGGCAGAGAAACATTACAAGGCAGAGACACCAAACTTGGCAACAAAAATAGGCCTCAGGCAAGGTAGGTTTTTAGCAAAAAACTTTCCCCAACAAAACATAGAAGGCCCCCAAAACAACGATACAAAAAAACTACATTTCCCAGCGTCCTCTGCGGCTGCCAACGAATCTCCTGGCCTCTACATTCTGACAACATGATTGGTTGCCAATGAGGGAGTATTTGCATAATGCCTCTATTGGCCAGCCAACATGAACATTCCGACCCATAATAAACTGGCAGAGGAGGATAAGGCAAAGGCCTGAGGCAGTCGCCAACACAAACACCCAATTCACTTCCCACAGAAAATTTAAACCCCTACAAATCATAGACCATGCCCAAAATTGACACTAAGGCTTCATTAACTTGATTTCCCTGACTAGGCCTCACTTAATGGGATGCTGTTTAAGCTCTGAATTGACAGTAAGGCTTCATTAACTTGATTTTCCCGACTAGGCCTCAGCTCATGGGACATTGTGTATGGCCTGAATTGACAGTAAGGCTTCATTAACTTGATTTTCCTGACTAGGCCTCAATTCATGGGACATTGTGTATGGCCTGAATTTACAGTAACCTACCTTGGCACACAGAGCCCCTATGACCCACGCTACATTCTACTGCAGTTTGGAGGAGGGTGGGCCATGGATGATGAGATTTGATGTACCTCCATGGATTATGGGATTTGTAGTACTTTCAAACCCTTCATTCCCCACAGACCACTGTGGCCCAGAACCAAGACCGATAAAGACCCAACTTGGCACACAGTGCCCCCATGACCCACACTCCATCCAACTGCAGTTTAGAGGAGGGCACACCATGGATGATGGGATTTCAAGTACCTCCACTCACTTCCAAAGTACCCCACCCACACAAGCATCAACCTCTACATCAACACAGCAGACGGAAAGACAAAAAGCATTGTATATCCACAAGCTATGCAGAACGCCAGCAACACCACACACCGACAACTCCACAGGACTTCAACATCCCACCCACCAGAACAACCCACAACAACACAGCCATGACCCCACCAAGACCATAACTAACATCAATTCCAACCCTTACATACTCAGACTTTATCGCATCTCCTAAATAGGGCACAGCAATGCGTGCCGGGTACAGCTAGTGTGTTATAAAAGTACTGCCAAACCGCATTCGGGATAAACAAACTGTTGAAGTTCCAAATTATTTTTGCACGGTAAATACCGGGTTTGTAATCCACAAGGTTGGCACAGGGTTGCCAATCGGGTTATGCCTCCGTCTATAAGATGTTGAAACAACTATTTCTAAGCAGTTGCCTGACGGATCTGTATTAGGAGCTCAGTCCATTTTGGGGGAGTTCCACAGCATTCAGGGGTTTCCCTCAGCTTCATCAGAGGCATGCCAGCAGGGATAAAAGAAAGCTTGTACCAGCAATAAGAAGGCAGGCATATATCAATGCAGAGAAATACGATTATACGTCCTACATCATAGGAAATTTGACCCAAAGGTGCCTTCTTATTGCGGGTACAAGCTTTCTTTTATCCCCAAGATTCCCCCAGGCAGGAAGCAGCCAGGCTTTGAAGCTTCAAGGCTTTGCCATGCTAATCAAGATAACCAATTGAAACATTGACACTTGCTTCAAAGAGACATAGTTCATTCTCCTACCCTGCACTTTCCAACAGACCTCAAAACCTATGAGGATTCCTGCCATAGATGTGGGCAAAACATCAGGAGAGAATGCTTCTGGTACATGGCCATCAGCCCAGAAAATTCACAGCAACCCAGTGATTCTGGGCATGAAAGCCTTCGGCAAAACAAAAACTTTGGAAAAGTTTTAAAAAAGAGACTAGAATGTAGTGATGGAGTACATGCAAAAATAAATGAGGACCTTTTAGGCTTTGATAGAATATGCTCTACCTTTCATGAGTGACCCCTGCCCCATTAAACCCCTAGCACAGTGGTTCTCAACCTTTCTAATGCCGTGACCCCTAAATAAAGTTCCTCATGTTGTGGTGACCCCCAACCATGTATTCGTTACTACTTCAAAATGGTAATTTTGCTACTCTTATGAAGAATAATGGATATATCCGATATGCAGGATGCATTTTCTTTGTTATAAATTGAATATAATTAAAGCATAGTGATTGATCACAAAAACAATATACTCGGGGAGTATGGACAATGGAATTATGGGATTTGCAGTACCTTCAACTGATTCAGCTCTGCTGGGTTCTGCTCCTCCTGAACTCGGCAGGGGTTGAGTGCCGGGCAGCCATGGCACTCCATGGATGGCCAGGCCATGCGGGCAGCCTTCCACCTGGCCCCCGCACCCTTCCCAGCTGGGGAGGGCGCAGGAGGTGGGTAGAAAGGCTGCCCAAATGGCAGACCTGTGAGGGCAGCCCTCTGCCTTGCCCCTGCATCCTTCCCAGCTGGTGAACCTTCTTCCTGCGCACGCCTTTACCTGCATGTTCCTCCTGACATCCCACAGCCCTGTGGGAAGAGTAGGAGGAGGAGCTGACCAGTAGTGCTAGCATTTTTGAGGGGGTGGGGCCAACCAAGGCAGCTCCGTGACCCCCCAAAAATGGCCCAACGACCCCTCTGGGAGTCGCGACCCCCAGGTTGAGAACCACTGCCCCTAGCGCAGTGGTTCTCAACCTGGGGGTTGGGACCCCTGGGGGGGTCACTAGAGGGTGTCAGAGGGGTCACCAAAGACCATCAGAAAACACAGTATTTTCTGTTGGTAATGGGGTTTCCTTGTGGGAAGTTTGGCCCAGTTCTATCATTGGTGGGGTTCAGAATGCTTTTTGATTGTAGGTGAACTATAAATCCCAGCAATTACAACTCTCAAATGTCAAGATCTATTTCCCCCAAATCCCACCAGTGTCCACATTTGAGCATATTGAGTATTCGTGCCAAGTTTGGTCCAGATCCATCATTGTTTGAGTCCACAGTGCTCTCTGGATGTAAGTGAACTACAACTCCAAAACTCAAGGTCAATGTCCACCAAAGCCTTCCAGTATTTTCTGTTGGTCATGGGAGTTGCATGTGCCAAGTTTGGTTCAATTCCATCATTGGTGGAGTTCAGAATGCTCCTTGATTGTAGGTTAACTTTAAATCCCAGCAACTACAACTCCCAAATGACAAAATCAACCCCCACCCGACCCCACTAGTATTCAAATTTGGGTGTATTGCCAAATTGGATCCAGTGAATGAAAATACATCCTACATATAAGATATTTACATTACAATTCATAAGAGTAGCAAAATTACAGTTATGAAGCAGCAACAAGAATAATGTTATGGTTGGGGGTCACCACAACATGAGGATCTGTATTAAGGGGTCGAGGCATTAGGAAGGTTGAGAACCACTGCCCTAGCGGAACCCCTTCTTGTGCTAACCACTCATTTGGCAGAAGATTTGGTTTATGAAGACGTCTTCGGAAAATTGTAAGTTACTGGCCTTTTAGATGTCTACTTGGGTTCTTTAGTCTGGTGGGAATTTTCTAAGAGATGAAACTTCCATTTGTGTGGGTGGAGTATCAGGAGAACAAGAAATAAATACATGCATCTTGTACCCCTGTGCTGCTTGCTTTTCTTGTTCAACTGCCTCCCCTCCATCAATTATAAACACTGGGCTGAACTGCAGGAAGTAGGGCCAAAAAGTAAATTCCCTTGGGATATGAAAGGAAATGATTTTGCCAGCAACATCCTCAGGGCGATGTGAGAAGAAGTGGCACTTATAAGGAAATTCCTCCTGAAGCAGTACAGAGATATCTTGTCAAGCTGGCTCCCATTTCCCTGCTTCCTAGCTTTCAATTAGCATTACCCCATACCAGCATTGCCTCTCTGGATTAGGGTGACGACTACCTGCAACCTCCTAGCATAGGAGGTCTTGTGTCTCCACAAAAACCCTAGACATCCAGGCACCTGGATAACTAAAGCTCATGAGGTGACCATAGGTTCGAGCATCATTTTGCACATGATTAACCAACAAGTATCCCCAAGGTCTCTCAAAATCAAAACAGCACGATGCATAACTCTTCATACAATTTAGGGCTGAGATTGATAAAGAGATAGATCACAGATTAGCAAAGGCATAGAGTGCATTTGGAAGGCTTCACAAAAGAGTCTGGAGTAACAAGCACCTGAGGCAAAGCACCAAAATCAGCGTGTACAGAGCTATCATACTGTCTATTCTCCTCTATGGGTCTGAAACATGGGTCACCTATCGCCAACACCTACGACTCCTCGAATGCTTTCATCAGCGCTGTCTTCGCACAATCCTAAATATACACTGGACCAGGGGTGCTCAGAATGGTGATCGGGATCACCAGGGTGATCTTCGGGCCTCATCCTGGTGATCTTGAGGCCCCTGACCAGGTTTTTTGCAGTTGGTCTTCTTCATGCGCCCCTGCACGCTGCAAAGAAGTCCTCCGTGGTTGCTCCTACCCACTCCCTGCTCGCGCGCCGCCTCCAAAAGCTCCAGAGTCCAAGAGGCAGAATGGGCCCCCTCTTTTGGATTCCTCCTCCTCCCTCCGTCCTTCTCCAGCCACTCAGAGTCGTAGGAGACCAAAGGGGGTGGGCCTGGATGACGCGATGCATGGCTGGCCCCGTGCGCATGAGTAGAAGCGCCCATTCTGCCTCTCGGACTTCTCGTGAGCTCTTGGAGGCGGCACGCATGCTGGCGGCGTGGAAATAGGAGCAACGACAGAGGAGAAGAAGAAGGACGGTTTGGGGTCATTTACATTTCTGGGCAGGTGATCTTTGGGACTTGGTTTTTTAATCAGTAGCTCCCAGGCTGAAAAAGTGTGAGCACCCCTGCACTGGAATGACTATGTGACTAATGTTGCTGTCCTTGAGCAAGCAGGGATCACCAGCGTTGAGGCCATGCTATTGAGAACACAGCTGCGCTAGGCAGGGCACGTCTCTAGGATGGAGGACCACCGCCTCCCAAAGATACTACTCTATGGTGAACTCGCCACGGGTCAGCGCAAGAGAGGCACCCCCAAAAAGAGATATAAGGACTCCCTGAAACAACACCTCAGGCTCGGCCAGATTGATCACCAACAATGGTCCACCTGGTCTCACATTGGGAGGCATGGAGACGCACTATCCACAATGCTGAGGCGTCTTTCGAGAAGACACGCTGAACGGGTCTTGAAGAGAAACGACAACGCAGAAAGAACCGCAACTTGGAAACAACATCACCCAAGGAGACTTTCTGCTGTGCTTTCTGCAACCGAACTTGCCTATCTCAGATTGGCCTTTTTAGTCATCATCGCGCTTGTAGAAAGCGTGGGATGAGTCCTTCCTAAGAATCTTCGTTCGCGAAGTAATGCCAAGAGAGAGATACAATCGCTTCTGCTTGGGGATTGGCTTCTTTAAAGCTGTTCTATTCTCGAGGAGAGTTAGGTTTCTCTTTTTGTTTGCTGGGAGTATTATTATTAATAATTATTATTTTCTGAAGGAGAGGAAGGGAAGGAGAAAAAAAGCTAAAAGGGTGACTATCTATCTCCAAGTCCACAAATGCGTGCACCCCCCCCCCCCCCACACACACACACACACCGTCCCTAAGGTACCCAACTCCCAGTCAGTCCCACTAAATAGAAAAGATTCCGAAAAATATAGGAAAATCAAAAAGCTTCAACTGTGATGCCAAATAGGGGAGGAGGAGCCTTGATCAGTTGCCACGTGATCCCTTAATTATTTATTTATTATTTGGACTTGTACGCCGCCACTCCCCGAGGGCTCAGAGCGGCTTACAATCAGGTAAAACACACAGAGGTTAAAGCATATATATTAAACTAGCTTAAAAAAGATTTCTGCCCTAGCAATCAAAGGCTAGCCGGAAAAGGTGAGTCTTGCAGGCCTTGCGGAAGGAGAGTAGGTTCTGCATGCCCCGTACATTGCTAGGAAGAGTGTTCCATATTGATGGCACCACTACAGAAAAGGCTCTGTGCCGGGTCAATGTAAGACGGATTGCTTTGAAGGTCGGTACTTCAAGGAGGTCCATTTGTTCGGAACGAAGTGACCTCTGGGGTTGGTAGGGGAAAGGACGGTCCCTCAGATACAGCGGCCCCAGACCATGCAAGGCCTTGAAAGTTAACACCATCACCTTGAGGGTGATCCGGTGCTCGACTGGAAGCCAATGAAGCTGCTGGAGGATGGGTGTTATGTGACATCTCACTGGAGCCCCAGTGAGAAGTCGTGCAGCGGCATTCTGGACGAGCTTAAGTTTCCGGATCACTGACAAGGGCATTACAGTAAGTTTAAGGAAGCCCAGGAAAGATTAGAGCAGTGGCCTGGAGCTCAGGGAGCTATCCTCCCTAGACTACCTTTAAAATCTCCTCTGTTTTCTCTATTGCCTACAATCTCTTCTGCTTGGGGATTGGCTTCTTTAAAGCTGTTCTATTCTCGAGGAGAGTTAGGCTTCTCTTTTTGTTTGCTGGGATTATTATTATTAATAATTATTATTTTCTGAAGGAGAGGAAGGGAAGCAGAAAAAGAAGCTAAAAGGGTGACTCTCTGTCTCCAAGTCCACAAATGCACGCACACACGCACCCCACCCACCGTCCCTAAGGTACCCAACTCCCATTCAGTCCCACTAAATAGAAAACATTCAGAAAAATACAGGAAAATCAAAAAGCTTCAACTGTGATGCCAAATAGTGAGGTCGAATCCAGAGATTGCAGCAGTGAGTTCCCCAGCACCTTTTCCCATTGTCTCTCGGTTTTGGCGTTCTTCCGGTCTGGGTGAGCCTGATTTGGGTTACGGTGGGATTTATAGTTTCAAGGGATCACCTAGACTCCGGCCGTGATCCTCGCTATCTAGAGGCGGTCAGGGCCCTGTCCCCTTATGGGAAGGGTCCCCTAATATTGTTCAATAACAATAGGGGAGGAGGAGCCTTGATCAGTTGCCACGTGATCCCTTTTTAGGTGGGAATCCATTATGGCTGGACCCTTGCCGTTTCAGGCACCCAAACAAAACAGATAAGCTGAATGGCCTTTGTTCTGGTCTTTGCCATTTTTACTTTTTAGGAGTATTTTGTATATTTTGGACATTAGCTTTATCTCCTTGCCCATAATTGCTTCTTCCAACTCGTTGGTTTGATTTTCAAAACCTATCTTCTCATCCTCCTTTAACCTTTCTCTTAACTGGAAGTAGGGAAACCATCCCATCTCATAGCCTTCGTTGGTTGAGGTAGGCAGGATTTCCCTGGGTACTGGTTGTGGGGGGTCGGGAGCAGGTCAGGGTTTTGCCCTCCCTTCTGCTCGAGATCCCCGTGTACAACTGGTGGGCCACTGTGTGATACAGAATGCTGGACTAGATGGGCTGAGGTCCGATTCAGCATGGCTCTTCTTATGTTCTTATGTTAGCGAGTTGGAGTCTGGTCTACAAGTTTAATCCTGTTTCACCCTGGTTTAAGAGATCTTTGTATGTTATCCATTTATCGTTTTCTAGTTGTCTTATCTGAAATGCCTCTTTCGGTGACACCCAAAGAGGCATTTTCTTACTTATTTGTTTTTTTAATATTTTTCCCATAGTTTAAAGAGAGGCTTTCTGATGAGGTGGTCTTTAAATTTTCCATCCACCTTTACCAGAACAAAGAACATATGGAAGAATGGTCCAGAAACATAGGATACAAAATAAAACCAGTCATATGGAAGAACATTTGGAATAATAATGCAAATATTTCACTGTGTTACAAATATAGACAGAATTGGGTCAAGGTACTCTACAGATGGTACCTTACCCCAGCTAAATTATCCAAAATATATAAGAAACCAAAACCCAATTGTTGGATATGTGATGGAAATAATGGAACATTCTTTCATATGTTATGGCTTTGCCCGAAAGCAAAAAAATATTGGAATATGATCCATAGAGAAATAGAATTTAAAAAATAATAATAACAAAGAGCCCAGACAAATTTCTTCTAGGAATTATAGGTTTAGACCTAAATAAAAACAAAAGAAGGATATTTATACTAGCAACAACTGCAGCGAAGATACTCTTTGCCAAGCACCGGAAGTTGGGAAACATCCCATCAAAGAATGAATGGATGCAGAAACTTATAGAAACTTGCCAAATGGAAAAATTAACAGAAGCGTTAAGAGAAAGAAGTAACAATGAAAAGGGAAACAATAAGTGGGACTGGGCGTTACTTCAAGAATATTGTAAAGACGAATGTAATCTAGACTTAGGGCATCTATTACCTCAAGTATCTAATGTACTTTCCTATTTGAGACTCTATAAGGAAACGCCGGGAAACTAAAGATGAGAATTATAATGGACATTAACATTTCAAATATTTAAGACCAAACAAGAAGAAATTCATCACCTCTCCGAAAATCCTTTTGAACACCTCTATATTTTTCACTTTCTTTTCTATCTACGTTAGGTAGATATCTTGTTAGCACTCTAGCTCTTTTCTTAGACTTTCTGTTATCTATTAGGCATGAGAAAAATGAAACGGAAATTAAAAGGATTCGTAAGAGATTCGTATGTAATGGGACTTTTGAGGTTTTACGTATCGCTGCCGCGATCCCGGAAGTAGACTTCCTTTTACGGTCCTTGAGGCCAACAATTTGCGTTATGATCATAAGAAATTCTTAATTATTAATTAATTAATTATTGTACTACGTACTCACTTCTCCCTGTCTTCTCCCCCTCATTTCCTTCCCGCCTTCATTCAGCTTCTTCTTTTTCCCGCATTTCTATGGGGAACTGGAAGTGACGCTGCTGCTAGGTAGGCAATGCATTCTGGAAAGTGTAGTCCTCCAGGTTCCCCCTCCTTCTCTTCCCCGTTGCTCTGCTGCCATGCCCCATCGCAGGGGCCAGCTTCACTTCACACACGCACGCGCGTCTCCTCCTCTCTCTCCAGGCTTTCCCCCTCCTTCTCTTCCCCGTTGCTCTGCTGCCATGCCCCATCGCAGGGGCCAGCTTCACACACACACACGCACGCGCTTCTCCTCCTCTCTCTCCAGGCTTCCCCCCCTTCTCTTCCCCGTTGCTCTGCTGCCATGCCCCATCGCAGGGGCCAGCTTCACACACACACACGCGCGCGCTTCTCCTCCTCTCTCTCCCTGCGCTCTCTCAGATGCTTCTCTTCCCTGTTGCTCTGCCATGCCCCATCGCAGGGGCCAGCTTCAGCCCTCCAGGTACGTGTTTTGGACTTCAACTCCCACCATTCCTCACAGCCTCAGGCCTCTTCCTTTTCCTCTCAGCCTGGGCAAACTTGGGCCCTCACTCCCTCAGGATCGGGGTGAGAGAGAGGGCAGCGAGGAGCGAGGGGGCTCCTCCTTTTTTTTGCTGCTTCCAAGAATTGAATACCCCCTCCCTCCCCTCCTTTCCTCCTTCCCTCCCTCCTTCCTTCCTTTGGAGAGTCCCATCTAGAATTCAGTGTGGTTTATTCAAGTTTTGCCTACAACTCCCAGAAATCCCAGCCAATTTACCAGCTGTTAGGATTTCTGGGAGTTGTAAACCAAACTCATCTGGAATGTGCATGCTCTGGCATACGAATTACTAACGAAATTCGTTAGTACTTAAGTTACATTTCAGAAATTTTTGGAAATTTTTTTGTAAGTCTTTCTTTTACTAATAAAAAAAAATCCCCCCCTCATTTGATTTAAGAATTGCCATTTTTGGATTCTAAACCATGCCTATTATCTATGTACTTCTTTTCCGAATTCTACTACTTTTTTTAATCTTGTGAAAGAAATTAAGAAAGATATTATTTTTTAAACCAAAAAAAAAAACCCCCAGATAAGCTGAATGGCCAAAGAGATCAGCTAAAAATAGATCCATGCAGAAGTCTATTTAAAGGAGCCATCCAATCTTCTGCATTCTACAAGCCAGCAACTCCATTTGGAATTGGTCCCTAGTTTGAAAGTGTCTCGAATTGCTCATTTTTTATTGGGAGAATCCTTAGTATAAGCCCACTTTCTTCTCTTCTAATTCGCATGCCAACTCAGATATCAGAATATTGAGCTATGGAGCCAATCAATGTTATATGACCCTCCCTCATGTTCTTCACGTGTCAAAACATAGTGCCACATAACATTGCATATTCAAATCAAAACCTGTCTCTCTATAAGAAATTGTAGTTGCTCTTTGTTTTGTTGTTATTTTAAAGCTACAGAAGGATTGGGAGAAAATCGGCAGATATTTAAGTTACATTCTGATATTTCTTTTTTAATTATCAGACGCTACACTTGCGGTGGAAGTCTTGGATGACTTCACGGAGAAGTGTTAGTTGATATCTTTAAAGTGGGATTCAATTAAATCCCCATAAAATGATCAATGTGAGAGAACTTGACATGTTTCATCAACTGAGGCCCCGGGAAGCAATTTGCCACGTTAGAAGTATTCCACAGGAATCTGATAATGTTACACGCAAAACACTTTGAGTCAAATTGAAATATTCACCCAGTGTAAACACTAGAGATAGCAGGAAATATTGGAAAAGGAGAAACCTACGCATTCCTGCTTCCATCCAAATGTATTGCATGCAGTGTCAGGAAGGCAAGCTGCACTGTATTTAAAGAAGACCACAACTTTATTAACTTCAGGAATATGTATTGTGTGTGCAAGGGTGACACACCTCGCGCCAAGAGCAATAACATGGACACAAGTGGTTGGATGAAAATGGCCACAACTCATTCATTGAAAACAGGAACAAAGGATTGGCGGCCACGCATGGGTCCTGGATCAGGGTCGTACAGCCCCCATGAATGTCCAAAGGTGTTTGCAAGTCTGGGTTGCGAGCAGCCCAACGCCTGTCCACGGAAACTCAGCACCCCAGGGGGCCTGGGCGTTATCCCCTTACAACCAAGAGGTGATAAGCCAGCCTGATCCAGGGGCCATGCCACACGGCAAACACAGAGTTGTGACAAATAACATAAAAACACGTAACCATGAACAATGCAACAAAGACATGAAGAATGAACAAAATGTATACAACAAGCAAGGCAATAAGTAGGGAGGGTGGGAGGAAAAACAGAGCTGGTCCCACGTGCAGCCTGGGCAGCCTTAAAAAGGCTGCCCAGGCGGAGGTGCAGGCCAGCCGGCACAAAGCGGGGGCGGGGCCAGCCCCGTCATTGGCCAGCCGGCATTGGTGGCAGGAAACCAATTATGGCAACCAATGGGAAATCCAGGCACTAATTTGGATATGGAAACCTAGTTAAACTGGAAACTGAGGCCTCCAAGATGTTGTACTCTCCCCTGAGGAAGTCATCTGAGAACCAGAATTCACTTCACATCTCCCCCAACCAGTTAGCAATGATAGGAGAGAAAATGATCAATTATTTCACCAGAAGCCTTCAGAGAGAACTAATCACACCCCATCAATAGTGACATATACACAACACTGGATTAATTAAATAATAAACCATTGCCCAAAGTGTTGTCAAAGATTTTCATGGCCGGAATCATTCATTTGATGGAGTTTCTCAGGCTGTATGGCTAAGTTCCAGCAGCATTCTCTCCTGGTGTTTCACCTGAATCTGTAGCTGGCATCAGGCCCGGATTAACACCTTTTTGCACCCTAGGCCACACTTTGGAATTACGCCCCCTTTAAGCCAACCTCTACTGCACATCCCCCCCCCCAACATCCTTTTCATCCGTCTCCCTTAGGGCCCTGCATCCAGCTCTCCCGGTGTGGTCCCACTAGGTCTGCCACAGGAGTTTCCCTCTCGCCAGGCACTATGGATGCAGGCATGGGGGGAGGAGCCTCCTCCCTGATGCCGGGGCTTGAGGCACTTGGCTCCTACCCGGTATCGGGGATTGTGCATGCGTTGTAGTCAGCAGCTGTACCGATGCCGTGCTTCTCCCCGATACCTTCATAGAAGAAGTTACCTCATCCCTCACAGAAATTCCATTGCTACGTTTTCAAAGAGGGAGGAGATAGTGGCAAGCTCGAAGAGAAAAGACAAGGCCTCTTCTGGAATAAACATGCATAGGAACGTGGGGAAAGGAATCCCTCACGCTAATTCTATCTAGTCTAGCTACTCATTGAGGACTGGAGACACCTGAATCAACACATAAATAATGAACACCACTGAGAAACAGGAACACTCCAGACAGCAAACAATCAATGGCCAGTTAGCACTTCCCAAACAGAGGGTGCCTCCAGTCAACAGAGGCCAGGCTACTTCTATGCAGATACCCTCACTGATTGACTTTCAGCTTCATGGCTACTCAAATGCTAATTCAAGCTTGCTAATTGCAACATTCACGATCCAGAACAGACTTAATGCCAGGACGTTTGATATTCGTGGCTTTTTCACGTGTGCTACCTCGAATTTAATTTATGCGTTAATGTGTCCCTGCGGGTATGTCTACGTGGGCCAGACTAGCTGACAACTCCGGACCAGAATGATCGAGCACAGGTCTAAGATCAAGAATGGGGCCTCAGATTCCATCTTGTATAAACATTTTTTTGGATTTAAAACATCCCTTTGACTCCTTCTCCTGTATGGGCTTGGAAAAAGTGTATACTCGTGAGTATGGGGACACCACACAGCCCTAATCAGGACAGAATACAAATGGATTATTTTGCTTTCTAGCGAAACACCTGCAGGCCTCAATGAGGTCATCAACATACAAACCTTGATTACTTAATTCCTATCCACCTCCTTCTTATTGGGTGGGGTGGGCTTGGCCCTGTTCCCTGCCCTTCCAGCTCTGAGTATTTAAGCCCCTGGGCCTCCCATAGACCTACCTTTGGGTCACCTCCAAATCGTGGAATTCATCCACATTTTGCGATGATGATGGTTCACTATATATGTGTGAGTACATTTGGTTATGTAACCAAATATCTGGATAGTTGTGTTATTCTTGTATGCTTTGACCTTGCCCTTTTGCTGTTACTTAGTTTATCTGTATTTATCCGCAGGTGATATGATGACTTTCTCACCAATACCATGATTGTATGCTCTATCTTAAACGCCCTGATGAAGCTAGGATTGTGATTAGCGAAATGGGGATTTGGGACCTTCCAAACACCAGAATACCATCCGTAGGCGTTTGTGCCCGAGCAAGGGAGCTGCCAGCCCCTTGCGGGGTCTACTCACAGTACAATCCACTGGCGTTCATGAATTGGTGCTATTGTGGTTGATTGGGTACCGCTTGGGCCCCACGGTAATTGACTGTGGGTCCAATAAACTATATTTTCATATTTTTGTACCAGACTGTGTCATACATCTTTATTTTGGATATCATCGCTGCGTCCGCCCACCGAGGCTCGGGCCCGCGCGGGGACGCCCTTGTACTCTTGTGCAGTGTCCTGGGAGGGGGCTACCTTCCCCCCCGGGACCCAGGCCGTGTGTTTTCCCGCCATTTGGCTTCTTTCACCACCCAGTGGGACACCGTCCTGGGTTCGCCTGGGACCACAGGCTCACATTTTTACCATAGTGGCCCTTTAATTCAGCCCCCCCATTCCTGTTTCGCCGGGCACGCATCGGGACATCCCGGACGACGTCAGCATGCCCAGCACGCTCGGCGCCATCTCAGGACGTCATCTACTCCGTCAGCACGCCATCCACGGAGGATGCCAGCCTTGTCCCTGCGCATTGGACCTACACGCCACGCCATCACAGAGGGATGCGCCCAAGGCCGACAACCGCTCCTGCGATCTGGGGGATTGTCGGCACGACCCGGACACGGCCCTTTACACCCACGGGCCCGCCACCCGCCCTGGCTCCCGGAGAAGACTTGGCTGCATCCACATTCCGACACGGGGATCCCCCGTACGGGATGGTATTCGGGCTACGAGCCCCGCCTCCAGGGCGCTTCACAGCATCACATTGAGTGAAGTTGGTCAGGGGGTGCCATACTACTTATGGTTTATATTCTGTGCCTTTCCCACTGAGTGGCTTTAATTCTCACATTCCCTATCTCAGGGGGACACGATCTCATTGGGGGACCAAGGGAGGTTTTGTTCCTCACTTGGGGACCTGGCTCCGGGGACCATTCCCCTGTTGAGCTGCAGCGGGGGTCCTTTTGCGTCCTCTTTCAGCGGTACCATGCTTGGTGGGGGATAGTAGCCCCTTATAGCAGATGTTACAGGTTCACACCACTGGTACGACAGTTGTTATTGTTTATTATCATTGAGTAGTTCAGCTATACGTGTGTGTTTGTGCTTTGGGCAAGTACCCCAGTGTATTGTGTTTTAACATTCATACCCTGCCATCCCATATAATCAATGACTTGGGGAGGTCCTAAAACCACTTCCATCATATGGCCAGAGAGTTCACAGCAGTCCAGGTGGTTAAAACAACTGCAACATGGGAATATTGCCTAAAGATAAGATGTAAAAGGCACATCCAGGAAACATAAGGGAAAGCGTGGCAATGATTCCTGGATACCCGACTCCTCAATATATACCTCCGTAATAGACCGTTGTTTCCCATGCAAAACTGAATGACCTTGGTTTGTAATGTATCTGACAAATTATGTTTGTGAATCAGTTCAGAGGATCACGAAGCTCTGCTTTGTGATTTTGGTCTTCATAATGGCTCATCTTCTCATGTTAAGCATCTCAGCATTTCTTAATGAACATGGAAGTATTGATTGAGAACCGGAAGGCTGAGTTGATGAGTGAGAGGAATCCTGAGCATCCGGAAGCCAAGCGTAATTAGTTCGCACAGGTTTTTTGTTGTTAGAGTTTCGGGTATCAGATCAATAGAGCAACATTAATAATGGAAGATGTGGCTAAATATACCATATCCTAGATTAGGTTTTGAACTTTCAAATGATCACAAAAAAATAGACTCCCCTGGCTTTTCTGAGGCTCAAAAGTGATTTCTGATCTATTGATATAGTAAGAAACAATCAGCTCTCATTGCAGCAGTGTGAGGCACCAGGAGTCTTTAAATTTGGACCCTTAGTTTCCAAAGAGATTTGGTTCTAAGATTCTCTGTGGATCTTCAAATCTATGGATGCTCAAGTCCCATTATATACACAAATATTGAAACTTTGAAGACTGTTCGGAAGCTTCAAATGGTCCAGCGGGCAACAACCAGGCTACTAACAGACAGGCCCGGATTACCCATAGGGCCAACCTAGGCCATGGCCTAGGGGCAAAAGTCAAAAGGGGGGGGGGTGCAGATCACGGACCAAAAAAATAAATAAAAATGTTATAAAATAATTTTAAAATCGTGCCGCGATTGGCTCCTGCCGCCTGGTACCCAAAGGAGGCGGAGCCAAGGTCGGGATCCATGGAGGCAGCGCTCGTGCTCGCCGCGTGAGCCTCAGCCCATCCATCTACGCTGCTGATTCTCAGCCAGTGCTTCGGCACCTGAGGGGAGGGGGCGCCTGGCCTGGCTCGGAGCGGCTTCCTTCGCAGGCTGCTGAGGGAAGAGGAGGCCGCGGAAAAGAAGGGTGGCATGCGGCGTGGAGGCCCGGAGGGGAGCCTGAGGCAGAGGAAGGCCCCGACTCTCTGCAGCCGTTGGGCCATGAGCTGCACGTGAGTCCGCCTCTGAAGCCGTTGCCCCAGATGAAGAGCATGCTCCAGACCCAGCCCAGCTTTCCCCGTCCCTTTGGGCCTTGGCTCTGGGGCACTCGCTCACCCTCCTCTGCCTCCTTCCTGAGGGATAACGAACTCGCTCCCCGCCACACGAAGGGGCCCGTTCCCTTCTCTTCAGTGACAGCACGTGTGCGTGCACTGTTCCCCTCAGCCCCATTGGCACAGGACGGGAAGGATGCGGCGGTGAGAGGCGGGGGGGGGGAGAGGTGAGGGGGTGTGGTAGAGGTTGGCTTAAAGGGGGCGTAATTCCAAAGTGTGGCCTAGGGCGCAAAAAGCTGTTAATCCGGGCCTGCTTACAGGATCAGCACTCAGGGAGCATACAACAAAGTGCTGGTGTTGACCTACAAAACCCTATATGTTTCTGGCCCAGTTTACCTGTCCGAACGTATTCTCCCCTATGAAATGTCAAGAGTGCTAAGATCTGGAGAGGCCCTGCTCTCGGTCCCACCACCTTCACAGGCGCGTCTGGTGGGGACGAGGAACAGGGCCTTTTCTGTGGTGGCCCCCCGGCTGTGGAATTCCCTCCCACATGAAATTAGATCTGCCCCCTCCCTCATGACTTTTAGGAAGCGGGTGAAAACATGGCTGTGCAATGAGGCCTTCGCAGAATGAAGGAGGAGATCGCGAATTGACTAAAGTTGCTAACCACTAGATACAGACCGAATATATGGATTGAGTTGGACTTGATTTTACTTTGGTGAAAGGCTTTTTAAATGTATTTATTGTATCTGTATTTGATAATTTTATTGTAAATTTATGATGTTTTTAGATTTTATATGTTAGCATTGAATACTTGCTGTTGGCCGGTCTGAGTCCCTCTTCGGAGGTGAGAAGGCAGGGGTATAAAAGTTTTAAATAAATAAATAACTCTGCTGTTGCACCAGCTCCACTGGCTCCCATTTTGTTATTGAGCAAAATTCAAAGTGCTGGCTTTAGCCTATAAAGCCCTAAATGGTTCTGGCCCAGCTTACCTATTCGAACGTATCTCTCCCTATGAACCTTCCAGGAATTTAAGATTGTCTGGGGAAGCCCGGCTCTTGATCCCTCCTGCCTCACAGGCATGTTTGGTGAGGACGAGAGACAGGGTCTTCTCAGTGGTGGCCCCTCAGCTGTGGAACTCCCTTCCCAGGGAGATTAGATCAACCCCCTCCCTCCTGACCTTTTGGAAAAGAGTAAAACCTGGCTCTTTCCAATGTTTTTTTTCGATCTTATCATGGTTTTTTTTCTTTATCCAATTCACTATTCCATTCTAATAATTTTCTATAAATCTTTGTTATTATCTTTTGATCCGATTTCAGTATTATATCCCAAAAACGTATTTTGTTCTTGAAATCCTAATTCTTTATCTTTTTGGAAGCATTCTTTAATTCAGTTTTTCCCAACCAGTCTGCCGTGGCACACTAGTGTGCCGTGAGCGATCATCAGGTGTGCCGTGGGAAATTGGAACCTCCAATACCCTTTCTTCCCCCTCCTGCCGAACACTTTTTCTTCTCCACTCGGGCTCCCTTCTTCCCAGCCTCGCTCTGCTCGCTTTGCTTCGCTTTGCTGGTGCTACTGCGCAGACTCGCCCCACGTCTTCCTCCCTCCCCCCTCCCCTCCTGAACACGCTCATGCTGCCCCCTCGGATCAAAATGGTGGCAGAAGCGGCAAGAAAAAGTAAGTGTTCGGCAGGAGGGAGAAGAAAGGGCGTGAACGGGAAGGGGGGAAAAGGGGTCTCTGTCAAAAGCTGGCATGGGCAAACTTGGACCTTCCAGGTGTTTTGGACTCCAACTCCCACCATTCTTAGCAGCCTCAGGCCCTTTTCCTTTTTTCCCCTCAGCCACTTAAGCAGGAAAGGGTCTCAGGCTGTTAGGAATGGTGGGAGTTGAAGTCCAAAGCACCCAGAGGGCCGAAGTTTTCCCATGCCTGTTTTAGGGACCTTAAAGTGGTGAGCCTCCTTCCAACATTGTGATTCTGGCTAGAAAACAAACAACAACATAACATTGTTTGAGTCCACAGTGCTCTCTGGGTGTAGGTGAACTACAACTTCCAAACTCAAGGTCAATTCCCAAGCAAACCCTTTCAGTACTTTCTGTTAGTAATGAGAGTTCAATGTGCCAAGTTTGGTTCAATTCCATTGTTGCAAGAGTTCAGGATGCTCTTTGATTGTAGGTGAACTATAAATCCCAGCAACTACAACTCCCAAATGTCAGGGTCTATTTTCCCCAAACTCCATCTGTGTTCACATTTGGGCATATTGAGTATTCATGCCAAGTTTGGTCCTGATCCAACATTGTTTGAGTTCACAGTGCTCTCTGGATATAGGTGAACTACAACTCCAAAACTCAAGGTCAATGCCCACCAAACTCTTATAGTATTTTCTCTTGGTTATGAGAGTTCTGTGTGGGAAGTTTGATTCCATTCCATCATTGGTGGAGTTCAGAATGCTCTTTGATTGCGGGTGAACTATAATTCCCAGCAACTACAACTCCCAAATGACATTTTGTGTCATTTTGGTTGGTGGTGTGCAGGAGCGGTCCTACAGGTAGGCCAAGGAAGCGGCCGCATGGGGCGCCATACTGGGAAGGGGCGAATTCCCCCACCCGCCGGGCGCCGGTGCCAGACAGCGTCCTGGCCCTGCCGATGTTCCTCAGGCAGCGCCGCGGCTGCCTGCTTTTGGGCCCCGGCCTTGTGCGCTCCGACGCCACTTCTGGGCATGCGCGGAGGTTTTCACGCAGGCGCAGTTGCTCCAAAGCTGAAGTTGAGCACAGGAGCCACTGCGCATGCGCGAAAACTTCCGTGCATGCCCAGTAGCTCCTGTGCGCAGAAGCCTGTAACCAAAGCACTCCCTATCGGGCAGGCAGGGAGTGCTTCCCCTCTCCCTTTGTCTCCACCCTGCCGCCGAATGCGGTGACCCAATTGGGCAGGCAGGGGGCGGAGGCAAAGGGAGAGGGGAGTGGAGCCAAAGGGGTATTGGTGACGTATTGCCTCCTGACAGCCGCCACCGGAAGTAGCCACCGCGCGCTGAGGCAAACTCCCTCCGCAGGCCCAATCACGTGTGAACCCTACCACACCCGCTCACCTCCCCACGCGCACATGCTGGCCAGGAGCATCAAGGAGAGACAGGCGCAACTGCGCAGGCAAATAGCAATATATAATATTTTATTTTACTTTATTTTGGGTTATTTGAGTTTTATAGGAGTAATGAAAATATTTAGTAGAGGATAATTTTATTTAAATAAATAATTTATTTATTCTTTTATTTATTCTTTCGGCTTCTAGACCGCTCCCTCTAGAAGCTCGGAGCGGTTTACAACAGGTAAAAAACAGGCGTAGAACTGACATTATAGAACAACGGTGTAAAAGCAGATAAGCAATGATTGAATCTAAAACATTACTAGCGCTAAAATAATTCTGAAAGTAAGCTAAACTACATAGAAAGCATAACAGTTACTCAACTGGAAAAGCCAGGCGAAAAAGAGCCGTCTTGCAGGCTCGGCGAAAAGAGGACAGTTCCCTGATACCTCTGACTTCCTCAGGTAAAGCATTCCATAAGGTTGGTGCCACCACCGAGAATGCTCTTTGTCTTGTTGAGGACAGGTGGAGTTGGCGGATGGAGGGGATGTTGAGAAGATTTTGTACACTGGAGCGTAGGGATCTCTGGGGACAATATGGTGAAAGGCGGTCCCTCAAGTACACTGGCCCAAGACCATACAAGGCCTTAAAGGTTAACACCAATACCTTGAAGGAGATCCGGTGCTCGATGGGCAGCCAGTGCAGTTGCCGTAATATTGGTGTAATATGGCATAATAATATAATAATAATATAATATAATGTTATATTATATTATAATGTTAATATATTATAATATAATTATATTGTAATGTAGTATAATATAATTATGATATAATATAGTATGAGTATGTACTTAAATATATTGTATATACATTGATACAATATAATACTACTAATGGTATTGTGGTATTATAATTGTATATTTGTTTTACATGGGGGGCGCCAAAATAATGTTCGCTTACCATATAAAATTACCTTAGACCGCCCCTGGTGGTGTGCCCCAGGATTTTGTAAATGTAATAAATGTGCCGCGGCTCAAAAAAAGGTTGAAAAACACTGCTTTAATTTGTCTGTGTTGGTACCATGATTTTTTTTTCATTCACTGTAATCATTTCTTGTGTTTTCAATAATGTCACACCTCCTTCCTTCTTCAATAATTCTTTGTATTGCCATTCTGATATGTAAAAGTACATAGGATTGCAGCCTCAGTCATAAAGAAGGCTGGGAGATACCCTGGGAAGGTTTCTATCAATTGCTTCCAAAACAACTCAAGCTGTTGTTTCATTTGAAGTCCCGGGTATCTATCACTGACCTTTCTTTTCGATCCCACAATAGCAATTTTATCTCCCTCTGCTTCTTTTTTGCCTGATAGAGAAAGGATATTCTTCATGGCAAGTGAATCCATGAGGAATGGCTTTCTTGACACGCTCCTCTATGCCTTGGCAATTCTGTACTTGTACAATTTATATCAGGAGAGCCCCTGAACTTTAAGAGAACTGACTGCGTCAATGGCAGCAGGTTAAAGATTTCCATTCCAAGACTATATTAATTATGTTTATCTACGGCTGCAGCGCCGACCATATTTCCGACACCAGATCCTTCAGTTTGTTTGTATCATGTATTTTTAGTATGGATTATTGGTGAAGCCAATCCATATTTTATGTAGGTCCATAAATTCAGTTTGGAGAAATGTTTTATATGCTCTATTAATTACAAGGCTTAATCACAGCTCGGTAATAGATGGAGAATATATTGGACAGAAAGTTGGGGTGTGTCTCGAAAAAGGAAAAGATATCTCCCGATAATTTAGCACTAGAGTAGGTATTGAAAAGATACTTTCTGAGATGCAAACTATTGTATTCCGTATATACTTTTTTCCCAAATTAATTAGAGGAGGAACACAATTGCCTTGTTAAAAAGGTAGGTAAAGTTTTCCTCTGACATTAAGTCCAATCGTGTCTGACTCTGGAGGTTGGCGCTCATCTCAATTTCTAAGACGAAGAGCCGGCATTGTCCGTAGACACCCCCAAGGTCTTGTGGCCAGCATGACTGCATGGAGCGCTGTTACCTTCCCGCCGGAGTGGTACCTATTGCTCTACTCACATTTGCATGTTTTCGAACTGTTAGGTTGCCTTGTTAGCAATGTGTTTTCCCCACTTTCTTCACTATCTACTTTAGGGACGAATGTCCCACAAGCCTTTACACGTATTATATTGATTTATTTACCACACTTGTACCCTACCTTTCTTACCCCAAAGGGGATTCAGGGCGGCCTCACAAAGGCAAAATTCAATACCATATATACATATACATATTGCTAAATGTGTATATACATATAATGTATGCATATGCGCCCCTGGTAGTGCAGTGGGTTAAACTGCTGAGCTGCTGATCGAAAGGTCGCAGGTTCAAATCTGAGGAGTGGGGTGAGCTCCCGCTGTTATCCCCAGCTTCTGCCAACCTAGCAGTTTGAAAACATGCAGATGTGAGTAGATCAATAGGTACTGCTCTGGCGGGAAGGTAACGGCACTCCATGCAGTCATGCCGGCCACATGACCTTGGAATTGTCTATGGACAACACTAGCTCTTTGGCTTAGAAATAGAGATGAGCACCAACCCCCAGAGTCGGACACGACTAGACTTAGTATCAAGGGGAAACCGGGAATGTGGCGCAGCTGGCTAAGTGTCAGCTGCATAAGATCTCTCTGACCAGTATGTCATGAGTTTGAGGCCTGCCCAGGTCAAGGTGGGTGCTTGAACTTTAAGTGTAGCCTGCTGTCGACCTTTGTAGCCCGAAAGACAGTTGCATCTTTCATGTAGGAAATAAAGGCACCACATTAAGTTTTGACTGAATTATGAGGCCATTAAAGAACTCCAGGAATGCTGAGGAATGCGGAAGGAACAACAAGGGACGCTGGGAACGATGAGAGATGAGTAGTGCGTCAGCTCCCCCTGGTGGCCAGAGTTTGCCTCTGTTCGTCTATATGTGCATATGTTGGAAATGGCAGGGATTGTCTGCTAAGTATGTGTACCTGTAATCCGCTCTGAGTCGCCTTCGGGGTGAGAAGAGCAGAATATAAATAAAGTAAATAAATAATAAATATTTACTTTTACTTATATGTTTGTGCTTCTATTTATTTTATTTTTCTTTGCAAATATGTATATTGTGCTCTTCAGTCCAAAGAGAAGCTCAAGTGTGGCAAAAAATAATCAAGACTTAAAAGAACCGTTGTAATATTTAAATAATAAAATGGCAGCCTAAGCAGCAATGGCAACAGCTAAAGTTACTTTCCAAAACAAGTTCCAAAATGAAATCTATTTCAATGTGTCATGAAAGGCCTGAGCAAATCATTATCTTTGCTCCTGGCACAAACCCCTAGGAACCCTCATTGGAGGAGAAGTTCAAAAGACAGGTGCTACTGGATGGATCACATCTTTGGGTCTGAGCTGATGGGGACCCAAAGAAAAAACGTTTGAAGATGATTTCAGGGTCTGTACCGATCACTGGGAAAGTAAATAATCACAGATGTATGTCATCCCTAATCTCTTTCTATCTCACTCTTCAAAGTCAAAGGCAGCAGACCAGAAAATAGTGTGGGAAACATTAGCCCAATAGTCGTGAGAACCTGTTTTAAAGACTTTGGCATACTCACCTTCCACGCTTTGTATGCGGTAAACACAGGATTGCCATGATGCCTTGTATTGTTGACGATAACGTTGTGTCCAAGGAAAAGTGAGAAAAATGGGAAAAGGCCGGGAAGCCAAGCCCTATGAAGAGCAGTTTAGGGAACTGAATGTGTCAACTTGGAGAAGGGAAGGTTGAGGGAGGACATAATAGCTATGAGAGGACATAGTAGCCATATTTTCAGTAAAGAGCTTTGGGGTCGTCTTAGACCAGTGTTTCTCAACCTGGGGGTCGGGATCCCCAGGGGGGTTGCGAGAGGGTTTCAGAGGGGTCGCCAAAGACCATCAGAAAACATGTATTTCTGATGGTCTTAGGAAGCCCTTTGGCAGACAAGGTTGAAAATCTCTCCTCTTTTCCTTCTCTTTCTTTTTGGAAACAGACTGCGAATTCTCCCACCTAAAGCTCTCCTCTGCTGTGATTGGCAGGCCTCCCAGCCAAGGGGAGGGCTGATTCTGAGACTCCAAGTGGGGAGAGGAGAGCAGGTGTGCTTGGCGCATGGCAGCATGATGTGCATGTGTGGGTGAGGGAGAGTGTGTGAGGTGGGATGGAGGCTCATGCGAGCTAGTTCCTTCAAGGTATGAGGGTTCTGTGTAGGAAGTTTGACCCAATTCTATCTTTGGTAGGGTGCAAGGGACTCTTTGATTGTAGATGAATTATAAATCCCAGCAACTACAACTCTCAAATGTCAAGATCTGTTTTCCCCAAACTCCACCAGTGATCACATTTGGGTATATTGAGGATTCGTGTCAAGTGTGGTCCAGATCCATCATTGTTGAGTCTATAGTGCTCTCTGGATGTAGGTGAACTAATACTCCCAAACTCAAGGTCAATGCCCATCAAAACCTTGGGAGTTTTGTGTTCCAAGTTTGGTTCAATTCCATTGTTGGTGAGTTCAGAATGCTCTTTGATTGTAGGTGAACTATAAATTCCAGCAACTACAACTTCCAAATGACAAAATCACCCCCCCCCTCCCCTCCAAAAAATACAGTTATGAAGTAGCAATGAAAATAATGTTATGGTTAGGGGTCACCACAACATGAGGAACTGTATTAAGGGGTCGCAGCATTAGGAAGGTTGAGAAACACTGTCTTAGACTCTTTGCTGATGATGGAGTCTCAGGTCTCTAATGTCAGCAAAACCGCTTTTCACCCCCTGCGGCAGGCTAGGCGGCTGGCCCCCTATCTGTCTAGAGATGACCTGGCCACGGTGGTCCAAGCCATGGTCATCTCAAGACTTGACTACTGTAACACCCGGTACATTGGCCTACCCTTGTCAGTGATCCGGAAACTTAAGCTCGTCCAGAATGCCGCTTCATGTCTTCTCGCCAGAGTGCCGGTGAGAAGCCACAGATCTCCCATCCTTCGGCAGCTTCATTGGCTTCCGGTTGAGCACCGGATCACCTTCATAAAGTTGATGTGGCCCCCAATGACACCTCAATCTACAGCATTGTTTCCCAAACAGTGTGCCATGGCACGCTAGTGTGCCGTGAGCGATCATCAGGTGTGCCGTGGGAAATTGGAACCTCTTGAGTCTTGAATAAGCCACGCCCCTTTATTCCCTGCCAATCCCGTCGCAGTGGCCTTGAACTCCCGCCTGACACCAAGATGGTGGCGGCGGAGGTGGCGGGACCGGAAGCGCCTTCCCTGAGGGGACGCCAGTGGAGCGGAAGTGCCTCATCTGAGGCGATGCGGCGGCCTTCACGGGCTTCCTCTCCTACCCGCGGCTCTACAGCCTCTTCGCCCTCTGCTGTAAGCACAAAGGTGGCTGTACCTGTACCGATACACAAGAGTAAGATAGGGTAGCACAGAAGTGCTCAAACACAAATAATAATATGAATGAATATATTTTTCCGGAAAAATATATTCATTCATATTATTATTTGTGTCTTCGCCCACTGCTGCCACGACGCGGGGAACAATGGGGCCCGCCTCCAGGCAGGTACGCGAGCAGCCTACCGGGCCTCAGAGACTGTGATGTGATGTGGAAGGAGCCTCATGGGCTATATTATTATTATTATGAACTATGTATTAACATAATATTATTTTCCCTTAGTATATGCTATTATATTGTTATATTATCAGTATTTGTCATAGTCATGGTGTATATCATTATTGACTATGAGAGTAATGATAACAGTCAGGATTAGCTCCTGTGCTTTATTGATAATATATTGTATGAACCTATAATATTTATATTATTATAATGTAATACAAGATAACACTTTTAAAAATAATTCAACATTGAAAGTATATATTTTATATTACTTGTAATAGTACTAATAATATTACAGTATAATGGTATAGTACAATAAGTTAGAGTGTAATTTTGTGTCATTTTGGTTGGTGGTGTGCCCCAGGATTTTGTAAATGTAAAAAATGTGCCGCGGCTCAAAAAAGGTTGGAAAACATTGATCTACAGGTTCTCATCCTGTGGGTCCCCAGATGTTTTGGCCTTCAACTCCCAGAAATCCTAACAGCTAGTAAACTGGCTGGGATCCCTGGGAGTTGTGGGCCAAAACACCTGGGGACCTGCAGGCTGAGAACCAGTGATCTATACTGGACCTGTCCAACAGGTGGCCCACGGCCTGCACACGGCCCGCCAGCCCTCCTGGATCCTGGCCCTGTTTAATTTTAAAACAAAATGTTTTAAATTTTTTAAAAAAAATCCCCCCAAAAGTGTGCATGCGCGCGGTGGCGCAAGCACCATCCATGGCTGCCGCCCCCTTTGCTCTGCTCCCCATGCCTCTGCCCTCCCTCCTAAAGCATCACATCAGCCTCAGAAGCGGCAATTTCGCTGGCTTCTGCCACCCGGCATGACGCCGTTCGGGAACGCTGCCACGGGGGGGGGGGGGGAGATGGACGGAGGGGCATGGCAAGGACGAGTAAGCGAGCCGCTGCCTCCTCCCTGCCACGCCCCCTCCCTCCTTCCCCCCCCCGGCACCGGTGTTCCCGAAAGGAGCGCTGGTGCCAGGGGGAAAGGAGGGAGGGAGGGAGGGGGCATGGGAGAAAGACAGTGATAGAGAGATAGAGAGACAGAGAGAGAGAGAGATACAGAAAGAGAGAGAGAGTGATAGATAGAGAGACAGAGAGAGAGAGATTGATACAGAGAGAGAGATATAGAGAGAGTGATAGAGATATAGAGACAGAGAGAGATAAATAGAGAGAGAAAGATAGACAGCGAGATAGAGAGAGATAGACACAGAGGGAGAGACAGAGAGAGAGAAGGGGAGAGGGAGAGAGATAGAGAGAGAGAGAGAGAGAGAGAGAGCGAGATACAGCTTTAGAGTGAGAGAGACACACAGAGAGAGAGAGAGACAGAGAGAGACAGAGAGAGAGAGAGAGAGAAATAGAGATACAGATATAGAGTGAGAGAGACACAGATATATATATATAGAGAGAGAGAGAGAGAGAGAGATAGAGAGAAAGAGAGAAAGATAGACAGAGAGATAGAGATAGACACAGAGAGAGAGACAGAGAGAGAGAGACATGGCACAGCAACACGTGCACAGGTACAGCCGCACCCCCCGCGAGCGACCCCGCCCCCGCGAGCGACCTCACCCCCCGCTGCGGCCCCCCAGGTGATCAGTGACCGGAATTCCGGCCCTTGGGCCGGTAGAAGTTGGACAGCCCTGATCTATACCATCCAGAAAACTTTGACATTAAAGCTGTAAGGACCTGACCTGGAGATGGAATGGGAAATCTTCAATAAGAGTGTACATAATTGTGTTGTTCCTAGCTTGAAATTTGAAATGACTTTCCTATGGTCAGCACAAGCAAAACACCTGTGGGAATTTACAAGAATTCCAATAAGATCAAACACACTTGACAGAAGCTATTTCACACAATAACTAAGGAATGAATGTAACCATAATTTAAAAAATAAACCCAGATTTGATTTACTTGGGTTTCACTAGCTCCCAGCTTCTTTCCAGAAACTTTACAGGGACCAAGTTGGCCTAAATTTTAATTTCCCAGAATAACCGCTTTATGGGTCAGGCAGCCCATCTAGCTAATGATTTCAGTCATTTTCCGAATACCCTCCTAAGACTTTTGCTGAGGCATCAGTGTATCCCATGAATCAATGCCGGTTGCTCGATAATTTTAGGGAGAAGACAAAACCACTTTGAAGAGTATAATGACTTGAGAGTTTGTCAATAAGATGTCTTACTGTTTTTGACAACATCCATTTTGTTGACACAGTGGGTGAAGCATTCTGACATCATTTATTGTGTCAAAGGAACAGATTAAGCTGTTGGTGAACCACATGGTAAATGATACTTCACCTTCCCTTTTTTTGTTAACTTGTAATTTGTTCCCTCCTGAAAGTCAGGGATTAAGAAGAATTTGGAAGCAAGGCCATTTTCTTTACTTATCAGGAAAGAACATCAGAACTATATTTTTTCTGAGAAACTTCTATCATGTTTGACATAATAATTAGAGGTGTGCAATTCGGCCAAAAGGCATGCCATTTCGTGACCCATTGTCGGCTGACCCCTCATTCCATTTACCAGGAAGTTACTAGAAAAGGGAGGGTTTTTGCTGTTTTCATGAGGCAAAGATTGATTAATATCTATATGCGTCCACTTGCCTGACTGGTTCGTGATTTTGGTCTGGAGTGTCATCAGTACGCTGATGACACCCAACTGGTGCTGAGAATGGATGGCAGGCCGGACACTGTACCCAATTGTTTCCGTCAATGCCTTGAAGCCGTGACTGGATGGCTGCATTCTAGCTGGTTGAAGGTAAATCCATTGAAGACGGAGATCCTATGGCTGGGTCGTCCTGGTGTCGGTGAGTGCCGGTAGCCTACCCTGGATGGCGAGCGTCTAAGCCCTTCAATACACAAACAGAGCAATCACTGGTAACAACTCACTATACACAAAGCTAAACCACAGGGTATAAAGGGGCAGATCTATGGGAATAAAGGTGTAGACATGTGTTTGAGGTAAAAATCACAGGTATAATCATATGAACTTTAAAATTTCTAAAATGTAACAAGTGCTAAATAGCATAACAATCTCACAAAAAAAGCACAATGCAATGCAATTCATTCACAGTGTTCCAGATTCACATAATAACAATTGTAGTGCCCCTACAATGGTATAGGGCCAAGTACAATATTCCAATAGAGTCTGTGTTCCCCGATCAATAGTCAAGAGTATAATAACTCATAGGCTAACGACTGAGTCAGAAAGGGAGCCATGGTGGGTTGAAGAGCTGGCAAGCTGCTGGATGGGCAGGCGCCAACGGCTGCAGGTAAGCTGACGACGCCAAGATGGCCGTTTCGCGTAAACTCCGCTGCCTCAGGGCGCTCAAAACTTCTGACCGCTCCTCCCCAGTGTTGTAGTAACACAATAAGGACTAAAAGTCGATACAGGAGATTTCGCGTTTCCGTGTTCTAATACATGTCAATGCTGTGAGTCATCTCCCGGGCTGATTCCACGTGTCTACACCTTTATTCCCATAGATCTGCCCCTTTATGCCCTGTGGTTTAGCTTTGTGTACAGTGAGCGTCTAAGCCCGTCATCTTTGGTAAAAAGCCAGGGGGTCCAATTTGACCCACTGCTATCTATGGAGACTCAGGTCTCCATGGTTAGCAGGTCTGCATTCTTCCATCTCCAACAGGCTAGCCGACTGGCTCCCTACCTATCCAGGAATGACCTAGCTACAGTGATCCAGGCGACGGTCATCTAGAGGCTAGACTACTGTAATGCCCTCTACATCGGCCTTCCCTTGTCAACAACCCGGAAACTAAAGCTAGTGCGAAATGCTGGGAGCAGCGACAAGAGAGCACATTACACCAATTCTACAGCAATTACACTGGCTACCAGTAGAACCGGATTGTCTTCAAGGTGCTGGTTTTGACCTTTAAGGCCTTGCATGGTCTAGGGCCAGTGTACCTGAGGGACTGCGTCACCCCATATGTTCCCCCGAGATCGCTGCGATCAGAAGAACAAAATCTTCTGGTGATTCCATCAATCCGTTCCTGCCACCTTTCAACAACAAGACAAAGAGCCTTTTCTGTGGTGGTGCTGACTTTATGGAACGAGTTATCTGATGGAACCCGCGCCATCACAGAGTTAGCCCCCTTCCGGAGGGCCTGCAAGATGTTCCTTTTTAGGCAGGCTTTTAATCTAGGCGCCTCCTGATAATCCTGTCCACACCCTTGTGTTTTATGTAATTAAACTGTTTTTATGTGTATTTCATTGTTATTATGTAAACCGTCCCAAGCCTGGAGCGAGGAGGGTATATAAAAGTGAATAATAAATAAATAAATGAATAAGATTCTGCCCATTGGCTACAATGACCGCTCCCCCACAAGGCATGCTTCGCAGGGCTCATCTTCCTTCTCCTTCAAAACTTTGGGGTCTTCTTTGGTGCCCAGCAGATTGGCGATTTTTTTTTCATGTCAGAACTGACTTGAGAAACTGCAAGCCACATCTGGTGTGAGAGAATTGGCAGTCTGCAAGGACAGTGCCCAGGGGATGCCCGGATGTTTTGATGTTTTACCATCCTTCTGGGAGACTTCTCTCATGTCCCCACATGGGGAGCCAGAGCTGAGAGATGGAGCTCATCCATGCTCTCCCCTGATTCGAACCTCAAACCTGTCATTCTTCAGTCCTGCTGGCACAAGGGTTTGACCCATTACATCACCGGGAGCTCCATGATGAAGATTGGCATGAAGAAGGAAGAGACACAAGCACTTTCCATGGCTTTGTCTGGCATTGTAGGGGTTCCGCCTGTGACTGTCTCTTTGCCTCAGGCTTCTGCGGAGAATGATCATGAGTCTGCAGAGGTTCCAATGTCTGAGTTAAATGAACAGGATTCTGCTGACTCTCAGGGGCTTGTGAATGGAGATGATGGTCAAGAGAGTACAGTTAGCCAGAGTGAAGCTGAGTATTCTGGGATAGTTGGTTCACAAGACAAAGATGCTTCAGTGTAGGCAGAAAAAGAGGCCGAGGAAAAGGTTGAACGGCCAAGGCCAAATAGTGATAGTGAAAGGAATGTACTAATTGGCAAACCGAGGGAGGACCAGACACTCTTTGATAGACCTCCAGCATCAAAGCAATGATCTTCTGCCATCAACTTCACTGGGCTGGCCACGTTGTCCAACTGCCCAAAGATTGCTGTCTCTTGCGCAAATACCAAAAATTCCAAAGAATGTGCCATGGCAATTAAAGTGGAATATAGAATTATAATTGGGTTTAATGTGAATAAGCCCAGAATCCTTGAACCATGGAAGCATGCCTATGCTTATGGCCATAACCAGGCCCGGATCAACCCTTATTGGTGCCCTAGGCCACACATTGGAAGCCATTGCCCCGGGCCGATGCTGAGCATGCGCGGCAGCAACCCTAGGGGCAGGGCTTCTTTCTGTCTCTCTTCTCGCTCGCGCCGGGCACCTCTCCTTCCTTGAGTGAAGGAAGGAGGGGCGCCCGGCACGAGCGAGGAGGAAGAGGCGGAGTGGAGGGAAGCTGCGTCAGAGGACCTAGGGGCGGGGCTTCCCTCCACCTTCTCCTCCTCGCTTGCGCCAGGTGCCCCTCCTTCCTTCACTGAAGGAAGGAGGGGGCGCCTGGCGCGAGCGAGGAGGAAGAGGCGGAGCGGAGGGAAGCCATGTCAGAGGCCCTAGGGGCGGGCTTCCCTCTGCTTCTTCCTCCTCAGCACACCAGGTGCCCCTCCTTCCTTCAATCAAGGAAGGAGGGGCACCCGGTGCAAGCGAGGAGGAAGAGGCGGAGCGGAGGGAAGCTGCGTCAGAGGACCTAGGGGCAGGGCTTCCCTCCATCTTTTCTTCCTCACTTGCGCCGAGCGCCCCTCCTTCCTTGAGTGAAAGAAGGAGGGGCGCCCAGCGTGAGCGAGGAGGAAGAGGCGGAGCGGAGGGAAGCCACATCAGAGGCACTAGGGGCGGGGCTTTCCTCTGCTTCTTCCTCCTCGCTCGTGCCAGGCGCCTCTCCTTCCTTGAGTGAAGGAAGGAGGGGTGCCCGGCACGAGCGAGGAGGAAGAGGCGGAGTGAAGGGAACCCGCATCAGAGGTCCTAGGGGCGGGGCTTCCCTCCACCTGTTCTTCCTTGCTCGCGCCAGGCGCCCCTCCTTCCTTGAGTGAAGGAAGGGGGGCGCCTGGCGCAAGCGAGGAGGAGGAGGCGGAGGGAAGCCGCGTCAGAGGCCCTAGGGGCCTATGGCACTCCGTGCGCAGGCGCAGAGGCGCCTGAAGATTGGCCTTTAAAAAAAATTGGGGGACCCATTTTTCTCCCTCTATTTGCCATAGCTATGTTTTATTGCTGTTTTTAGTACTATGTTTTACCTTGTGCTCGCACTTCTGTAAGTCGCCTCGAGCCACATTGGGAGTGGCGACTAACAAGCGTGAATAATAAATAAATAAATAAATAAATAAATAAATAAATAAATAGGCTATGACAACATAAATTTTCCTGACATCAGCCTGTAGGGATTTTGTTTGTTTTGCTATTGTTGCTTTCTAAACACCACACTGTCAGGGTACCTTCAAACAGCATTGCCAGTGTAGATGTGCCTTAAAGCAACAATAATGGCAAAGCAAAACACTGTTCCTGTTCACATATCGCACAGGCCGTTCTTTCATTTCTACATGTATTCCTTGTATATCTGCTAGTTATGTGGTGTAAGAAAAAAAAATTGACCCTTGCGTACATTCAATCAATCAACGTTATTACCATCATAAAGCAATCATAGGAAAAAAGCAGAACAGAGTGAGAAATAAAGTTTTTAAAAACACAAACATTTTAAAAATCAATACCTAATGGCATTCATTTGAGTTAGAAAGTCATGATGGGATTTGACCAATTTGCTCCTGGTGGAATGCACTAGCATACAAGACTTTGCAAACTTCACTAGTACAATGTTATGTTCAAGTGCTGTTATACTCATTCAAGCTCATCAGCTTTATGGGTCTCTTTAGCACAAATGCCATGCCATGCTCGTTAGTTCATTTTGATCCCATCTGATAAAATATTAGGACAGACCAGCAAATCAGGCAGCAAGAAAATAATGCAGTGTGCCATAGGACAGCCAGGCCCGGATCAAGCCCTTTTGGTGCCCTAGGCTAAACTTCGGAATTACGCCCCCAAACCAACCTCTACCGCACCACCCCCACCTCCTCCTACTCGCGGCTCCGCGCGCCCTCCTTCCTTGAGTCAATAATAATAACAATAATAATCTACAGAAAGAAGGCTATTTGAGTGTTGCAAACGAAAGAGAATATAATAATAATAATATTATAATAATATAGAGGCGGGAGGTGATTGGAGGGCTCTAAATGCAAGGGTGAGGAGGAGGCCTAGTGAGGAGGGCCAAGGCCCGGCCTGGAGGCCCCTCAGCTCAGCTCAGCGGTGGGCTCCCTCCCCGGCCTCCCTTGTCTGCCTTCCCTGTGTGGGGGGGCGAGGCCTTGGGGTGCAGGGCGGCCGTCCCTCTCCAGCCGGCCCTCATGGCGGCGCCGCCACGCTTCTCCTTGGCCTCCTCCTACACGCCGCCATGAAGGCCCGCTTCTCCTCGAGCCAGCTCGGCCGCTCCCCAAAGTCCCCTCCTGCGCCTGGCACGCACACACACCCGTGACACAGCCGGAGGATGAGCACCCCCTCCTCCCCACACTGGCCACGCCCCTTCTGGGCCAAAGAGGCCCCGGCGAGAGCCCAGCACAGACACTTCCAGCTCCATTCGCACCCTATGACTCCCTCTAATGGTTTGGGGAGCGGCCAAGCCAGCTTGAGGGGAAGCAGGACCTCATGGCGGCGTGGAGGAGGAGGCCGAGGAGGAGCATGGTGGCGTCGCCATGGGGGCCGGATGGTGAGGGAGGGCCACCCCGGACCCCAAGGCCTCACCCCCACACGAGGAAGGTGAAGAAGGGAGGCCGGGGAGGGAGCCCGCCGCTGAGCTGAGGGGCCTCCAGGCCGGGGCTTGGCCCTCCTCACTAGGCCTTGTGGCGGTGATGGCGAGGGGGCGCACCATTCCCTCCTCCCCCACCCCCTCGCAGCACTCTTCCCCCACCCTCCCCGAGAGAGGGAGTCATCTCTATGTTGCGCGTTGTGGGGGTTTTAAAAAAATATATTTTTTTAAAAAAATGCCCGTGTGAACTGTGCCCCCCCCCCCCCCGGTTGGCCATGGCCTAGTGTGGCCTTATGTATAATCCGGGCCTGAGGACAGCTCTTATGTTCAAGCAGGGATTGTGGAAAACCGAAGGCAGAAAGAACTTGGGCTTTTGTGAGAACTGGCCATTCCTTCATCCTGGGATGATCAGGCAAGAACAACAAGTAGCTGAGGATGGTTGGAAAAGAAACAAGTATGGCTCAATGTCTTTAGTCTTGGGATCCAACCTGTTAACTCAAGCTAAGACTCCTAAATCAGAACTTCCATCACATTTGTCATTTACCAAACGTCCCAGTGCTCAAAATTATACCAAAATGCTTTCCCATAATGACAGCACATAATTTTAAAGCATCATTTTCAATGTGGTTCTAAGGGCTGAGGGACCTCTGGACCTACAGTTGCTTTTGAATTTAAATTCTCAGGAGATCTTACTAAGGAAGGTCAGAGATCTAATCATACGGTGCAATTGGAGAGGCACTGGCTGCCTATCCACTTCCGAGCTCAATTCAAAGTGCTGGTCTTGACCTTTAAAGTTCTATACGGTTCTGGCCCATCTTACTTGTCCGAATGCATCTGCCGCTACATCCCACCTCGTAATTTAAGATCATCCGGGGAGGCCCTGCTCTCGCTCCCGCCGACTTCTCAAATGCGGCTGAGGGAGACGGCCTTCTCGGTGGTGGCTCCCCATCTGTGGAATGCGCTTCCTAGTGACATACGATCAATTCCATCCCTCCTGACATTCAGGAAAAAAGTAAAAGCCTGGCTATGGGACCAGGCGTTTGCACACTAGCACAAGGCAGCAATATTTTATTTTTAAAAACTTAAATGAATGTGTATATGTTGATGTAATTGTATTTTAATGTGTAATGTTTTGGGGGGGTTTTATACTGTGTTTTATGTGTTTTACTGTGTTGGCATTGAATTGTGCCTTTTTGGAAGCCGCTCTGAGTCCCCCCTCGGGGGTTGAGAAGAGCAGGGTAAAATGCCGGAAATAAATAAATAAATAAATAAATAAATAAATAAATAATTGTGATTAATTTGATCAACCACAATTTTGGCAGCTTGAGAGGTACAGGGAACATTACGGATCATTTATGTCAGACTCGAGTTAGGTTTGCCCTATTAAACCTGTGGATAAGAGAACAAGAATTATACTCATATGTGGTATAATTTATCGTGTTGGGCACACAGTGTGTTTGAGAACAACCACCACAATCACCAACGTGGCTTTTGGTGTATCAATTACATGCATACAAAAGAGAGCAATTCATCATAAATGAACTAGAAATTCTCTACATATTGAAGTGTCCTCATTTCTAGAACCTCATAGTATCCCTCTGAGCATTTGCAGTGTTTGTCCCCTTAAGTTGAAATATTTATGTACTGTGTAACTAAAGGATCATGGGATGACTAAGTACTTAAAGACACCAGATGTAGTCTCTCTTTCTTCTCTATGTTTATTTCTGTTTTCCTTCTTTTCGCTAGGCATGTTTTGTATTTCTATTCTATACTTCTTAGCTTAATTCTTTTTTTTCTTTTTAAAAAAACCCCTTTTAATGTAACTGAAAATATTCCAATTTTTTTTTGAAAAAAAGAAATAAATAACCTTGGTTACTATTTGGCTGGGAGACTGTCCATTAATGCCAAGTTGTGTATGCTATATTTCAGTAGAAGGAGTTGGCAAAACTATCACTGAGTATTCCTTGCCTCAAAAAAAATCCTGTGAAATTAAGTCAACAGGTGACTTGAAGTAATATACAATAATAATCTATATAAATAAAAAAGCGTAATGTTCATTTGTGGGATTAACATATCCCAAAAACCACTGGGCGAATTGACACCAAATTTGGACACAATACACCTATCAGGCCAACGAGTGACCATCACACATAAAAACACTGAAAAACATGATGGAAGAGACGTAAAAAACCAAAAAATAAAAAATACACTAAAATGCATGTGCAAATATATATACATACACACACACACACGCACACACATATATATATATATATATAACACACACACACACACACACACACAAAACATATATACACAGACTGGTCCACAATAATGCATGGCAAGAAACAATGACTACTACTACTACTAATAATAATAATAATAATAATACACTTTATTTATATTCTGCTCTTCTCCCCTAGGGGACTCAGAGTGGATTACAGCATTTACATACATAGGCAAACATTAAATGCCTTTTCAATCATATACAATGAGACACACAAACACAAACAAAGGCAAAGGCTTCTCCTTTCATTTCCAGCTTCTGGAGTCAGTTATCACCCCTGGTTGTGTGGTCAGCAAGATTGCTTTGCCATCTATCTACTCACATTTGCATGTTTTCGAATTGCTAGGTTGGCAAGAGCTGGAGCTGACAGATGGGTGCTTTCCCTGTCTCGCGGATTCGAACTGCCAACCTTCCGGCCGGCAATTCTGCAGCACAAGGGTTTAACCCATTGAACACCACAGCTCACATTTACCTGCCATGGCAACATGCAACATAATTCTAGGATTTGGAATTTAGAGATCTAGTTAGACAGCTACACCATTTCACCAACTACAAATCCCAGGGTGCCATAGAAATTGTCATGCCAATTAAAGTGGAGCATAGTTCTGCACTTGTGTATCTTGAAAAAAAGGCCTGGTTGATCCATAAAAAATGGTTCAAAACTCACTTCGGATGTAGGGGGTGCTGGCGCTTCGAATCTGGTAGACTTCTGAAATTTTTAGTGAAAATTTTTTAATTTATTCAGAAAAATTCTGAAATTCGGAATGGCTTTGTTAATGGCATCCGTGCATGCGCAAAGTGTGAAAACATGCAGACACAGGGTTTGAAAGCCCAGGTCTTCCCTCCACTTCTGAATGGCCCCGGTTTCAAAGCTCCATGCTGGAAATATACCGGCCTGTGCCCGACCCCGCGTGCCTGGCCCGCAACAAGGCCCAGGGCGCCTGCTCTGTGCCATGCCTGGCGCCGTGCTCCTGGGCACGCTTGCCAGTCAGTGAGAGGAGCACATGCATCGCAAAACACCAGCCCCCACCCACACTCGGGAAGCTCGCTGAGGCGGCAGCTCCGGCTGACGAAGAGGACGCGCCCGGCAGTGGGCCAGGGAAGGGAAATCCCTTTCCGAAAATGGCGATTCCTTTCCGAAAAATGGTGGCGGTGGCTTCAAATTTGGTAATTTCTTCCGGGTTGCTTACAGCGGTTCAGAAACGCTTCATAAGCACATCTCCATCGTCAGCGGAATGGCTTTCCATCACCTCTGACAGGCGAGGAAGCTTGCTCCCTGCCTGTCCCGTCATGACCTAGCCACAGTGGTCCAAGCCACAGTCATCTCAAGATTGGACTACTGTAATGCCCTCTACATCGGCCTTCCTTTGTCAGTGATCCGGAAGCTTAAGCTGGTGCAAAACGCTACAGCTTGGCTGGTGGCAGCCCTTCCATCTTGCTGCCACATCATGCCTGTTCTGCACGAACTGCACTGGCTTCCAATAGAGCACCGGATCACCTTCAAGGTGCTGGTTTTGACCTTCAAGGCCTTGAATGGTTTGGGGCCAGTGTACCTAAGGGACCGCCTCTCCCAATACAATCCCCCACGACCACTGAGTCTCAGAACCTCCTGGTGGTACCTAGCTGTCAATCCATCCATCTGTCTACAACGCTGAGGAGGGCTTTTGGTGCCAGCGTGCCAGTCTTATGGAACGCCCTTCCCTCCACAATCCGCGCACAGACCGACCTGCTAGCCTTCCATAGGGCTTGTAAAACCTTCCTGTTCGCACAGGCGTTCGGCCTGTAGACATCCCTAGGCCACTTACTGTAATGCAGGCCTAAGAGTTATTTTAATGTGTATCTGTTTGTTCAATTTTAATATGTGGACATTGGTCTGTTGTTTTTATAGTGTTTTTATGGTTTTATGCATATGTAAGTCGCCCCGAGCCTACCAGAAGAGGCGACTAACAAGTCGAAACAATAAATAAGTAATTGAGAATTGAATTTAATACGAATTTGACCAAGATACAAAAAACCTAACCAGGCCTATTGAATAGGTCTCAGGAAAATGGTATAATGAAAATATTACTTCCCCATTGCCCTCCACACACACATCTGATATATATATACTAGCTGTACCCGGCACGCGTTGCTGTGCCCTATTTAGGAGATGCGAGAAAGTCTGAGTATGTAAGGGTTGGAATTGATGCTACTTATGGTCTTGGTGGGGTCATGGCTGTGTCGTTGTGGGTTGTTCTGGTGGGTGGGATGTTGAAGTCCTGTGGAGTTGTCGGTGTGTGGTGTTGCTGGCGTTCTGCAGAGCTTGTGGATATACAATGTTTTTTGTCTTTCCGTCTGCTGTGTTGATGTAGAGGTTCAGTGGTTTCCCAACTCTGGAGCACGCTACGTAGAGTTGTCTGTGGGAGAAGCATTCTGTGTCAAGGTCTATGCCACAGATTTGTAGTGTTTGTCCTTGAGCCTTGTTTATGGTGATGGCAAAAGCTAGTGTAGTGCAGTGTCTTTCTGTTCTGGTGTTTGTTCTGCCCTTTTTGTGTGATGTATGTAGCGTTGCGAGTGTGTCGTCCGATGCTGTTCTTTTTAGGAGGCATGGCTTGTCTTTTGGGTCAGCTTATGCCTGTGTGGAAGGAAGGAATGGCATACAAATGGGTTGAGCAGTAGACACCAGGTTGTGTTATGTGCGTATTGTGTTGTGTGTAGGTATTACTTTTGTGTTATTCTGGGGGTATGTGTTTGTCAGTGGTGCCTGTGTCCCTGGTGCCCTATTTGTCTCCCTCCTAGATCTTGACCGTGGCAGTTTAACCCTCAACTGAAATCACTCAGCATTCTAAGTGGCTTTGCCCACCGTTACTATGGTAACTGATGTTGGCCAATGGGTTTTGCTGGCTGCCGCAGAGGATGCTGGGAAATGTAGTTTTTTTGCATCGTTGTTTTGGGAGCCTTCTAGGTTTTGGGGGGGAAGTTTCTTTGCTAAAAACCTTCCTTGCCTGAGGCCTATTTGTGTTGGCAAGTTTGGTGTCTCTGCCTTGGAAGGTTTCTCTGTCTCTGTCAGTCGTTCGACGACGGGACCTCCTTTATATAATAGATAATGCAAAATTGTGTGCCATCCTCTCCTTAATATATTGCAGATTAGTGTGGAAATGGGATGGAATGGATTTATAGATGAATGTGACACAGCCCAGAAGAAACAGAATGATTTGTTCATCTTGAGTCTCATGCTTGTAGAAGCAGAAAAACACCTCCAGATTTACTTTGACTGTTCCGGTACGGTAGGGTAGCACACGCTATACGAGAGCCTTTCTGACTGACCCAATGATTTTTTAATGCATATTTTACTTATTTATTGAAAAATGGGCAAGCACAGGTTTTTTTTTAAATAAGAAAGCTTTTCAAGAAAGTTCTTTAAGATTATTTGGCAATGATTGATAATGATATCATGCAGCTTGTGAGGCGCAGGGAACACGGCTGATCATTAATGTGTAGCTCTTGCTTCTGAAGTCACTTTGTTCTGTGAAGACCGATGCATTAAATGATTATCTAAATTCCCCAAAAGCCAAACAGCAAACGGAGCCAAATGGAGCCACCCCCAAGGGATTTCTCCCTCAAGAGGGAAGACAGCCTCGAAAGTTTTGGCACAAAGATCGGGATGTTTGGCTGTCAATTTCTTCTCACATTTACTCTGAATGAGCACAATCCATCTATCAGTGCTTAAAGAGTTTTCTAACAGTACATTGACCTTGAATGCGGCATATTGATTTTCAGTAACGCATCACAAATAGGGTCGTTACCAAGTCATCCAGCAGTGAATGTGATTGGGAACAGATCTCTGAAATTCCAATATCGTACCACCCTGCCTCCGATGATGGATCACCCTCTTCTACCCCATCAATCCTGACCTAGCTCTAAAAAATGTGGCACCTGTATCAAATTTATCATCTTATGTATAATATATCTATCCATGCATACATGAGGTACATGCGGTAAAAACAAAGCGGATTCAAATAGGGCTTCCTCAACATGTTTTAGGCCTTCTGGATTTGTGTACAATGGCATTTATTTATGGAAACACTTTGCTTTGGGGGAGAATGCCGGGTGGTGACAGAGACACGGATGTGAGCACTATAGGGAATTAATGCTGCAGCTGGGGCTGAGCGATGGATAAACCCAGCCCAGGTTGTATGCTTTCAGAGGTTAACAGTAGATCAATTTAGGTGATTGTTTTTTAGATTGCTTTGGACAAATAGACACTCACGCAGAGGTGGGTAATCGTAAAATGGCAAAGAGAAGACAAATAGGAATTAGCTGCTGTTCAACCTATTGAGGTGATCCATTCATTTATGTGGCTGGAGACCCATGCAAGACAATGGGGCTGCTCTAACAGATACACCCCACAGCAAAAAAACCCAAGGAGATTATACACACACACAAGCAGAGGTAAAGGTTTCCCCTTGACATTAAGTCCAGTCGTGTCCGACTCTGGGAGTTGGTGCTCATCTCCATTTCTAAGCCGAAGAGCCGGCATTGTCCATAGACACTTCCAAGGTCATGTGGCCAGCATGACTGCATGGAACGCTGTTACCTTCCAGCCAAAGCGGTACCTATTGATCTACTCACATTTCCATGTTTTTATTTATTTATTTCTTCAAGCTTCTATACCGCCACTCCCCGAAGGCTCGAAGCGGTTTACAAGAATTGAAGGAAACAACAACACAGAATCACAAGCAATTAGAGGAGGGTAGGGAAAGGGAAGGAGGAACAGGGAAGGAATTAGGGAAAACAATGTCTGAGTAGTCAAGTGACAGCTTCAGGCCAGCCATCAAAAGGAGGCAGCTTAGAAGTTCTTAACAGGTCGCCTCAGAGATCTTTCGCTGTGGGGAGGGGGGCATTGGTCCCTTCTCGCCATGACTTAGAGCAGGCAAAGCTTCGGCTTGTTGGAGCAGCTTCAGTCCTGGGCTTAAAGCGCGGCCGCTGTCGCTTGAAATTAGTGTTCCAGAATGTCCTGGTGTGAGGCAATCTCCGGGACTTTAGATAGAGCGGTCTGGGCTCCTTGCTCACTCGTAAATCTGTGATCCTAGGGACTCCACGGTCGCGGCAGAATGCTGGGCCGCTCCGGTGTTCTGTGGGGAGGATGGAAGCCAGGCACTGTTGACCCCTCCTCTTCCGCCTCCATCTTCTCGGGCAGTCACGCGGCTTCCGCCGCAGGTCATTTCCGGATCCGTGCTCCTCAGGGGTAGGAGACATCCGGCTCAGGTCGACGTCCTCAAGGACGGTCGCCATCTTTGGTCGGACCATAAATGGCTGCGGTGGGGGCGCGCGTCACGGGCGGAGGACAGGTTCTCTGACACATCCAACGTATGTTGGAACAGCAGGGATTGTCTGCTAAGTATGTGTATTGTAATCCGCTCCGTGTCCCATTCAAGGTGAGAAGAGCAGAATATAAATAAAGTAAATAAAGTAAATAAATAAATATGTGCTAGTTGCTTTAAAAAGCAAAATAGCTTACACATTGTTGAAATTTAGATGAAGATATTAATATAGAGATGTGATATTTGTACAGAGACATTTACAGAAACCATTAATCTTCTATATTCAGTAGCTGATATCAACCTGACAAAGAAGAGTGGTTATTTGGGGTGTTGATTCAGAAAATTGCATTGGATAGACCACATCAGCTCTAGTTTCTGATACAGAAACTATCCATGAGTCGCCATCTGCTTGCCCAGAGAAAACCATATTGAATAATCTAAAGTTGATGTGGTAGTAATAATCTTTTGTGGGTAGTCATTCAACCTCTCCTGATATCCTCATTGCCTTGGCACAATAAGAGAGTTTTGTGAGATGGAGCGGGAAGTTTGAATACCTGTCAAGTGTATGAATCCTCATGTCTTTGTATTCATAGTTATGCTCGTACATTTTGGCATCAACAGTACTTGCATCTTTTCCAACCAGACTGAAATAAATCTCCATGGTTTGCCTTCATCTGGTGAGTGTGTTCTCTGATCTGGAACTTTAGGCTTTTTGCCAAACACTGGCCAGGCACAGACCTTCCTTATCCATGGTCCTAGTCTTAAATTTGACACCACTAGGAGAAAGCCTGCTTCTTTGTTTGCCTGACTGCACAGTCATATATTATATGTATTATTATTTATTTATTATTTACATCATTTATATTCCGCCCTTCTTACCCCACAGGGGATTCAGGGCGAATCACAATGCACATTAACAGGCAAACATTCAATGCCATAGACATACAACATATATACCAAAACAACAACGGTGAAATATCTAGTAATATCAACCAGGTAATATATGTAGTGGCTGTGGAGGATAATAGATCATACATACGATTTGTAGATATGAAAAATGTATATTTCCGTTATGAGAAGAAACCCTGTATATAATCCAAATGGATATAGTTCGCAAGTATAGCAATCCAGTCCCATAGAAGTCCGCAAATGCTTCACAATAACTTATCCACAAAGTCCCAGTTCATATTATGTGTGCTCCAGTTGAAAGTGAAACAAAGTAACGTTGTAAAAATAGCGGATGGGATGCTGGTTCTCAAAAGGAAAAGTGCGATCCAACACACAGGCACATAGCCCTGGTGAAGGAGCTGAATACTCCAAGTAGCATAGGCGTCTCTATTGAGTAGGGGTAAATCCAAACACAAGAGCTGACGGTATGCGGATGCTCCGATTTCACAGCCACACAAGAACCATTTTGGGATCCTTTCTCAAGGCTCACAATATCTCATTATAAGCGTCCATAAATCATATCTGGGGATGATACCAACATAACCCAACTCTCCATTGCGTAGGGTGACCCAAAGGTAATATGAACTGGGACTTTGTGGATATATTATTGTGAACCATTTGAGGACTTCTATGGCCCAAGCGCTGGCCCCAGGGGAGCAGCTGGAGTTTCCCCGCCTCTCCCCAGCGTGACTCACGGAGGGCCCCCTCCCCTCCCGCAATTGAGGAGACTCCGAGGAAAGGAGGGAGCAGGTGGCTGGTGGCTAAAGAGGAGGCCGAAGGAGGCGGGGGCAGGCAGGGATGGGGGCTGGAAGCATGGAGGAGGCACAAGGACCACGTCCTGTGTGGATGGCAGGGAGTGAGGCAGGGAGGCAGGGAGGGGGAGCAGAACATCGTCCGGACGCTGTCTGGCGGGCGGGGGAATGCGCCCTTTACCCAGATGGCGCCCCACGCAGCGGCGTCCTTTGCCTACCGGTAGGACCGCCCCTGATTAGAGATCTTATGCAGCTGACTCCCAGCCAGCTGTGCCACATTCCCGGTGCTAACTCTCCACTTCCTTGTCTACGAAATTACCATGGGGCACATTGCAGATGGAGGTGTTGGATCCAGAACCATCATAATAGAACATATACAAGCATCATCTGACATTACAGCTGCACATCACAAACACAATTCTGGCCGACATACTACATATTTACTCATTTATTTTAATTGCAAATATTTATATATTGTTTGTATCCAAAATACCAAACTGGCACACATCAATAAAATGTACACAATGGACAAACAAAGTAAAATGCACACAAGATATTGATGTATTGATAAACAGAACACAGCATCTGTCGTATGGATTCCTTCTCTGGCAGGAGACGGAAAAAGATGGCCTATGGGCTCCTCCAAACTCTGTATGATTTTACTCCCCCCAAAAAATCCCATTTGAGGTTGAATAACTATCTTATACAGTTTTAGATTGTAACTTCCTGCTGACAAGTTTTCTCCATGTTTCTCTGATGAGCAAAAGTTAATCTTCCACGTTAGGTGACCATACCATATTCTATCAATTATATAAATAACTCTCATGCAAAAGGTGTACAGTACAATATCCCTATTCCCACTCTGGAAACATTATGCAAATACGTTTCCCATCCATTAGGAATACAATACTTAATGGATTGACAAGGAAGATTAATAGATTATAAAGTTTCTACCACTTAAACAAATGCTCACCCTTATATTGCAAAACTGAGAAGCATTTCCTCTTGTATAACACAGAATAAGGCAGTGTTTCCCAACAAGTGTGCCATGGCACACTAGTGTGCCATGAGCGATGATCAGGTGTACCATGGGAAATTGGAACCTCCAATACCCTTACTTATTAAAGGAGCGCCGCTACGTCACAGTACAAAATGCATACATCATACATAAACATACACAAAAATCACATACAAAGTACCCAATCCTGCTGGAGAAAATCAAAAGTCTTACATAAGGTAGTTCGGCGTGGTCGCCACAGAGAGCGGAGGAGTTGCGAGCCAGGAAGTAGCGAGTTCACAGAGTGCTCCTCTATGGAAAACTTGCGATATTTGATGAAATCACGGAAGTGAGTGCAAAAAACAAAGTGTATCCTCACGATGTTATCCAATGTCAGTTCCGGGATCTGCACAATAACACAGTCCGTTTGCGGACAATTTAAAGAAGCAGCACCATAATCATAGTGACAAGGTAGAAAATCACGTAGATAATCACATATATTCAAACCGCCAGAGGCTGAAGATAGATGTGGCGATGGAATCGAAAGCTGGCATGGGCAAACTTGGACCTTCCAGGTGTTTTGGACTCCAACTCCCACCATTCCTAGCAGCCTCGGGCCCTTTTCCTTTCCCCCCCTCAGCAACTTAAGCATGAAAGGGACTCAGGCTGTTAGCAGGCATGTAGCCAGGGGGGGCTAAGGGGGCTTCAGCCCCCCCCCCGAAATTCTCAGGGTGGTCCACGAAAAGGCCTTACTGGTACATTATTTAAACTGTTATGCTTATTCATATCATGATCTGATCACCATGCTCATTATATCCCACATTCATGGGGTTATTGGGATAACAATACAAAAGGTTTGCTAGGGTAGACCCTCTTCCACCCAGTCTCAGCCCCCCCCAACTCAGCCCCCCTGAATCAAATCCTGGCTACGGCCCTGGCTGTTAGGAATGGTGGGAGTTGAAGTCCAAAGCACCCAGAGGGCCAAAGATTTCCCATGACTGACAGATGTTGAGCAAGACCTTTGTGTGTGTCTTTCTGCCATTCCTGCCAGGCTATCTATGTTTTGTTCATCGAAACAGGCCCAGGTTTCACACTGAGTGTATAAATACATTTAAAAACATATTAACTATATGTATTACTGTGTTAGAGTGTCATTTTGTGTCATTTTGGTTGGTGGTGTGCCCCAGGACTTTGTAAATGTAAAAAATGGGCCGTGGCTCAAAAAAGGTTGAAAAACACTGGAATAAGGGATATAGATTCTTAGATAATGACCTGGACATAATTTAAAACCAAAATACCAAAAATGTTTCAACTTGTTCATTTGATCTGTAAGATGCCCCCATTCTGTTTGGAGAGGGGAGGCTCTGATCCAACTTACCAGTCCGAATGCGTCTCCTTCTATGAGCTTACTAGAACTTTATGATCATCTGGGGAGGCCCTGCTCTCGGTTCCACCTCCTTCGCTATCACGATTGCTGAGGAGGAGAGACAGGACCTTCTCAATGGTGGCTCCTTGGCTGTTGAACTCCCTCCCCAGTGGCATCAGGTAGGTTCCATCCCTTAGGCTTTCAGAAAAAAAGCTAAAGACTTGGCTTTGCACACAAGCGTTTGAAGAATGATTACTATGTGTTTTGACATGGTCTGAATTAAAGGTTTGAGCAAGGTTATTGGATGAATGGAACTACACACCTTATAAGTTTTAAATTTGTATACTCTTTTATACCCCAGTGGCACAGTGGGTTAAACTAGTTGACCGAAAGGTCGCAGGTTCGAATCCAGGGAGTGCTGCCATCTCCAGCTTCTGCCAACCTAGCAGTTCAAAAACTTGCAAATATGAGTAGATCAACAGGTATCGCTCCGGCAGGAAGGTAATAGCACTCTATGCAATCATGCTGGCCACATGACTGGAGGTGTCTGAGGACAATGCCGGCTCTTCGGCTTAGAAATGGAGATGAGCACCAATCCCTAGAGTCGGACACGACTGGACTTAATGTCAGGGGAAAACCTTTACATTTACCTTTACTATACTCCTTTATGTGTTTTATTGATCAACTGTTAATTGTTTTAACTGTTGGATATGGTTTTACTGTTTATTGTTAGTTTTTACCAGCATTAAATTTTTGCCGGAGCTGTAAGCCGCTTTGAGTCCTTTCGGGTGAGAAAAGCGGGGTAAAAAATGAAATAAATAAATAAACAAATAATGAAATATATTATTATTGTTATTTGAAACACAACAAGATGAGTTCACAGCAAACAAGATCACTCTGCTGGCTGTTGTATTGGATCACATGTCGGACACTTCCCAAGTGTCTAGGACTATGTGATGTATCGGCAAATATTGCGTGCAGATCCCAGTAAGGTGGCCTTCTGCAGCTGGCAAATGGTAACTTTGTCAGCGCCAATTGTGTTTAAGTGCGGGCCAAGGTCTTTAGGCACTGCACCAGGCCCGGATTAACACCTTTATGCGCCCTAGGCCACACTTTGGAATTACGCCCCCCTTTAAGCCAACCTCTACTGCCCCCTGCCCCCCCCCACACACGCACACTACTCAGACCCAGACTTGGCTGGCTTTCACCATGGTGCCTCCAGAGCAGAAGAGAAAGGCGAGTAGGCACCATCCCACCACCTCCAAGGTCCCCTTTCCCACTGGCTGGAAAGCTCCACTGTGCTCTGAAGGTCTCCTCGGGAGGCTTGGGGAGAGCGCAGTGGATGCAAACTCACTCCAAAGGCGCGCACGAGAGAGGGGGGGTGAGAGAGAGAGAGAGAGAGAGAGAGAGAGATGTTCGCTTGGCGTGTGCTCCTGCAGAGCGAGGGAGGATTCAGCTTGGGGTTTGTGCGGCTTTTGTTCGGCTGCTCCCGAAGGCAGGAGAGCCAGACCCTGGCCTTGATCCTTCCCTCCCTCCCGGATCCCTTTGGCCAAGCAGGCCACCCCAGTTTGGTCCGAGAATGCAGGAGCGAGCCTGGGTTGGTGTGGTCTCATGCTGGGGACCTGGGAGAGGTCCACCCAAGCACCACCCTTTCTCTCCCCTCTTCCTCCCTCCCTCTCTTCCTTCTTTACTTTCTTTCTTTCTTTCCTCCTAGTTGCCTCCTTCTCCTCCTTCTCCCTTCCCTCCCACTGCCCTCTCCTGGACTCTGCCGCTCGGCTCTGGCTGCATGAATTTACAGTCTGCCACCGGGGGAGCTGGGCGAAGTCGCCATGGAGATGGCTTCCCCGGGAGCCAGAAGGTCAGGCCTGAGACCCGCGGGCAAATCAATGGATCAATGCGAGGGCCACGCCGTAGCCCAGAGAGCAAGAGACAGAGGGGACGGAGCAGAGATTTTGCCGGGAAAAGGAGCGAGGAGGGGCATGAGAAAGGGGAAAAGAGGGGCGCGGACCAGTTTTTTATTTTATTTTTTTGGTCCGTGATCCGCGCCCCTCCTCGGCATGCGCCCCTAGGCCATGGCCTATGTTGGCCTTATGGGTAATCCGGCCATGCACTGCACCCAGTGTGCCGATCACCACTGGGACCACCTTTACTGGCTTGTGCCAGTACATATTATTATTATTATTATTATTATTATTATGGAGGCAGCACACTTCAGCACCACTTTGGCAACTCTTCTCTGGTATGATGGGGAAAACTTCACAGCTCAGGAGCAGCCACAAAGTCACCCCACATCCCTGGTGTTTTTGCCACAGAGGCTGGCAAAACAGCATGATGGTGGTGGTGGTTGGGTCCATGCGATGATATCATTGGAGAAAGAGTTGTGCACTGAGTTTACTGCCCATTATTTAAGCAGATATAAAAGATATAACTTCAAATTTCCTGCTGTTGTTAAGAGCCTCCAAGCTGATTTTGCTTTGTTCTTCCCTTCCTTTGGGCATTCCTGCAATGTGTTTTTCAAAAACCATTATCTGAAAAATGAAATTGTCACTTTCTCTTAATTCCCAAACCAGAAAACCCTGGTTATCAGAGGCAGCCACACACCTTTCATTAAAAGGAGAGAACGCATTGCGTTGCCTCCTGACTTCCGCTTTGTGTCTGCCAACCTTCCTGGGTCATTTTCGTTTTAAAGATGGATTGCATCTAAAAGAGCCAGATGCCACCCACACCTCTGTGTCACCCAGACATTGTGGGTTTCTGTTAGATAAGTAGTTAAAATTAATTTGAATTAGGCGGCACTGGGGATGAGTCACTCTCCCACTTCTATATTCTGCCACGTTCACATTTTGGGTGGTAAAGCAGGCTGATAAAAAGTCAATTGGAATGAAATTCTCACCCATCCTTTGGATACATATTAATGTGGCATCTTCCAGTCTTGGCCAAAATATTCCCAGGACTGCTTTATGTTTTCAGTCTTGTCACTCTGCTGTTGATGAGGAAGACTTGTATTTCCTCTGAAATGTGTTGGAGCGCAGGGATAATGGGTTGGCCGACTAACCGGCCAAGCGGGGTGCGGGGCAGTGTTGCCCTCCCGCCATCTTGTTTGCCTGAGGGGGCTTCTTTTCCCCAGAAGCCCCGGGTGGCGGGAAGGCTTCCCGCCACCAAGGCCGGCCAGCCAATGAGGGGGCTGGATCCGCCCCGCCCCCTCCCTGTTTCCCGCCGGCCCGCACTTCCTCCCGGGCAGGTTACCAAGGCCAGTGTTTCCCAACCTTTTTTGAGCCGCGGCACACTTTTAACATTAACAAGATCCGGGGGCACACCACCAACCAAAATGACACAAAATGACACTCTAACACAGTAAAGAACGGCTGGGGGTTGGTGGCCTGCTGGGAACAGCTGCTGGGAGTGCCAAAGCTGGGGAGGGACTTCCCCAGCTTGCCCTCTCCCAGCAGCTGCTCCAGCCTTGAGGGGGCAGTGCCAAGCCAGCGGTGGCAGTGCCAGCACAATGCTGGCTTGGCACTGTCCCCTCAAGGCTGGAGCAGCTGCTGGGAGTGCCGAAGCCGGGGGTGGGGGCAGGGCTTCAGCTCTCCTACAGGCTGCGCCATGCCCTGCCCCCTCCCCCCAGCTTCAGCTCTCCTCCAGAGGAGGAGCATGAGCGGTGGACGGGCTTCAGTGGGCGGGGCTTCTCCTCCACGTGGCTTCAGCAAGCGAGGGGCGAAGGTCATGGTGGGAGTCATGGCGGATTGGAGGCTGGCTGGGGAAACGGCCGAAGGAGGCGGCGCCCCGGTCCCTTCTTCTTTTTCTTCGCCACTGCCCAGCCCTTCCTCCTCCCCCAAGCAGCAGGAGTTCGGCAGAAGGGGGGAGGAAGGGGGGCAGAGAGCTTTTCTTGCGGCACAGCAGGAGGTCCGTCATGGCACACTGGTTGAGAAAGACTGACCTAGGCTACCTGGGACCGCCTGGCCTCATTCAGAGGCAGTCTTGTTTTGCCTCCCACCACCCCCACCCCTACTTATTGCATTGCTTGTTGGTGTCCTTTTGTTTATCTGCTCTTTATTGTTACTCTGTTCATGGTGTCATGTTTTTGTTACGTTCTTTGTTGCAATTCCGTGTTTGGCGTGTGGCGTGTGGCATGGCCCCTGGATCAGGTTGGCTTATCGCCCCTTGGGTGGTAGGGGGATAATGCCCAGCCCCCCTGGGGAGTCAGGTTTCCATGGACAGGGATTGGGCCGCTCACACCCCAGGTTTGCTAACGCCTTTGGACATTAGTGGGGGCTGTTCGACCCTGATCCAGGACCTAAGCGGGGCTGCCAACTCTTTGTTCCTGTTATCAATAAATGAGTTGTGGCCATTTCCATCCAACCAATTGTGTCTGCTTGTTGTTCTTGGCGCGAGGTGTGTCACGCAACAAAGAATGGGATTGCTATTAAGAAAGGGAATGTTGTCAACATGCAATTATATATATTTAAAAACCCTGATGCTGTGGACCAGAGTCTAATACTTGCAGAGTGTATACTCATCAGCTGGAAATCCAAAACAGATATATCAGTGTTTCTCAACCTTCCTAATGCCGCACCTCCCCTAATACAGTTCCTCATGTTGTGGTGACTCCCAACCATAAAATAATTTTCGTTGCAACTTCGTAATTGTAATTTTGCTACTGTTATGAATCACAATGTAAATATCTGATGTGCAGGATATATTTATTTATTTATTTCCAACATTTCTACCCCGCTCTTCTCTACCCCCGAGGGGGGACTCAGAGCGGCCTAACAAAAGGGACAATTCGATGCCAACATAATAAAATACAATATAAAACCAAAAACATACAGCATTAAAATACATTAAAATACAATTAACATTAATACATCGTGCACATTCTCTTAAGTTAAGATAGTATTTCGTCCACAACAGGAGCATTGAGCCATATCCATCAACTTGCCATTACAAATCCAGTCCAATGTGATGCATTGTGCTAATGTGCAAACGCCTAGTCCCACAGCCAAGATTTCACTTTTTTCCTGAATGCCAGGAGGGATGGGGTTGATCGTATGTCGCTTGGAAGCGCGTTCCACAGACGGGGAGCCACCACCGAGAAGGCCCTCTCTCTCGTCCCACCAACCGTGTTTGAGAAGTTGGTGGGAGCGAGAGTAGGGCCTCTCCGGATTATCTAAAATTATGAGGTGGGGCGTAGAGGCTGATGTGTTTGGGCAAGTAAGCTGGGCCAGAACCGTATAGAGCTTTAAAGGTCAAAACCAGCACTTTGAATTGAGCTTGGAATTGGACAGGCAGCCAGTGGAGCTGACACAACAGGGGGGGGGGGTGATATGCTCCCTGTATGTAGCTCCAGTTAGTAATCTGTCTGCCGCCTGCTGGACTAGTTGTAATTTCTGAACTGTCTTCAAAGGCAGCCCCACGTAGAGTGCGTTGCAGTAATCTATTCAGGATGTGACCAGAGCGTGGACGACCGTAGCCAGATCAGACTTCCCAAGGTACGGGCATAGCTGGCGCACGAGTCTTAACTATGCAAAAGCTCCCCTGGAGCTTTTGCATTCACTGGACCAAATTTGATCCAAATTTGAATACTGGTGAAGTTGGGGGGAGATTAATTTTGTCATTTGGGAGATGTAGTTGCTGGGATTTATAGTTCACCTACAATCAAAGAGCATTCTGAACTTCACCAATGGTGGAATTGAACTAAACTTGGAACACAGAACTCCCATGACCAACAGAAAGTACTGGAAGGGTTTGGTGGGTATTGACCTTGGGTTTTGGAGTTGTAGCTCACCTACATCCAGAGAGCACTGTGGACTCAAACAATGATGGATCTGGACCAAACTTGGCACAAATACTCAATACGTCCAAATGTGAACACTGGTGGAGGTCAGGGAAAATAGACCTTGACATTTGGGAGTTGTAGTTCCTGGGATTTATAGTTCACCTACAATCAAAGAGCATTCTGAATCCCAACAATAGAATTGGGACAAACATCCCACACAGAACCCCATGCCTTAAAGGGACTCACTGGCACGAGCCTCCCTCCCACCTCACACACACTTTCTCGCTGCGCACATGCACTACGCTACCATGTGCAGAGCATGCCTGCTCTCCCCTCCCTGTTTGGAGTCTCAGAAACAGCCCTTCCTTAGGTTGGGAGGCCGGCCAATCACAACGGAGGAGGTCTTAAGGTGGGAGGATTCACTGTCTGTTTCCAAAACATAAGAGAAGGTCAGGCGGAGAGATCTTCAGCCTTCTTCACCAAAGGGGTTCCTAAGACCATCAGAAATATATGTTTTGATGGTCTTTGAACAGACTGCTCTCTGGTATCACAAGATGCAGAGCCAACCTTAAGAAATAGGGCCACAAAGTGGAGTCCATGACATGCGAATGTGGAGAATAGCAAATCACAGAACCCTTACTACCAGGCCCGGATTACCCATAAGGCCAACATAGGCCATGGCCTAGGGGCGCAAGCCGAGGGGGGCGCAGATCATGGACCAATAAATAAATAAGTTGAAACAAAAAACTGGTCTCTCCCAACTCTCAGAGCTTGTGAATGCCAAGGGGGAGTTGGGTGTGTTGGTTGTGGGGAGGGTGCCTGGCTCTGTCCTCGGGTCCAAACCTGAGGACCTGGCCCTCTTCTCCCTCCCTCCCTTCCAGACATGGCCTCCTTTGCGGAGGGAGTAGCTTCGCTCCCGTCCATCACAGAGGGTGAAGGGGCGGGGCCTGTGGGTCCACCCACTCCAATACCAGGGCAAGAGGGAGCTTTGGAGGCGCCTGGATTTGGAGGCGCTATCCAGGATTCACCTCATCAACGAGCTCCAGATGTCACTCCAGGTCCTCCCCCTCCATCGGGACCGTATTCCCTGCCATTGCACTCCTCGGATTTGGTAGGGAGCCAGCACGCGAGGCCATTCCCCCCATCCAGGGGCACAGATCAGCATGCTAAGAGTCAGCGCTCTGTGTCTCCCTCCCTCCCTTCCGGACATGGCCTCCTTTGCGGAGGGAGGGAGCGAATGGCATACGGGCCTGGAGGGAGACATAGAACGCTGCCTCTTCGTGTGCTGATCTCTGCCCCTGGATGGGGGGGGGATGGCCTCGTGCGCCGGCTCCCTGCCGAATCTGAGGAGTACAGCAGCAGGGAATACGATCACGATGGAGGGGGAGGACCTGGAGTGACATCTGGAGCTTCTTGATGAGGTGAATCCTGGATAGCACCTCCGAATCCGGGCATCTCCAAAGCTCCCTCTTGCTCTGGTATCGGAGTGGGCAGACCCACGGGAGCGAAGCTACTCCCTCTCCCTCCGGCAGGGGGAGCTGCACCTGCGCCCTAGGCTTCACTGAAGGCAAGGACGGAACAACTTCTGGCAATGAAGGGGGCTTTGGCTTTCTCACCTTTTTTGTCTGAGAGTGAGTTGAAGAAGCCCCTTGTTCGCCATCTTTTCTGGCCACCATCTTGGGCTTCTTCAGTCGCTTCTTGGGCAAATCCTCCCCCATTGACAGCCCCGACAATGCGCTCCCCGCTGGGGAGGCAGGCGGGTTCTGCAGGAGCGACAGAGGTTGAGAAGGCATCAGAGCTCCTTCATAGAGTGCAGCATTCAGCCTTGCCAATCTGTTCTTTTTCAGCTGGGGCTTAAAGGGGGCGTAATTCCAAAGTGTGCCCTAGGGCGCAAAAAGGTGTTAATCTGGGCCTGCTTACTACAATACTGTCTGAGCCCTGTGACTTCTTACAGCGACACCCGAGGCACTCCAAGTGGCCAACTACTGGTCAAAGGAAATCTAGCATAATGCCAAGTTTTTAACTTTTTGTGTGTGTGTTTTTTTAAAAAAAAAACCATGATAATTGTATAATCAATTTGCTTCTGACATAATAAATAAAATAAAATAAAATTCAGGAAGATGTCCTGACAGAATCATAATCCTGTTTTGTAAATGGATCCCTTTTGATCTAGTAGTGCAACACCATTAGTTTTCAGTACATGGAAAAAATCTGTATTGGGGAGCTGGGTAAAGAATAAATGAGAAGTTTACACTCACAGAATTTCAATCATTCTGGAAAATCTCCGTCATTGCAAGCCTTCCTATCAATCAAGTTTAATATACATTTCGGTGAGTTTTCACTTCAGTGGGAACAATTACCTCTGAACTCTATTAAAGCAGCTATTGCTTTAGTTTAATCATCAGTTAACAGCTAGGGCAAACCCACTGAAAAGTGATCTGAATCTAATAAAATCAGAGATGATTTAAATGGAAACCAAAAATATGTGCTGATGTCAGACTGGAGTATTTGGGGAGACAGGTTGGCTCATGAGCAAGAAGCGGAGGGAGATGGGAATTGCGTTGCACCTTAACTTCACTGGAGGCATGATGTAATATTTCAGGTTTCTAGTGCAAGCAGGAAAACAACCTAAGGGGATCCCTTTAAAGCCCTTAAAACACCACCTCCAGCCTTCCCACGCACTTTGGAAATTAAAATCCCAGCTCAGTGGAGAGGAGAACATTTTCAGAGAGACATAAATATTGACATGGATTGGTCTGTCTAATCTCCCGAGTGTATTTCTGCACAGCACTCCTTGCCTGGAAACATCTGATCCTAGCTCCATGGAGTGCCATCAACATGACATTACAGCTAAAGCTTTTAGTTTTATAGGCAAAGACTACGGCAGATCTCAAGTCTTCTCCATTCAAAGTTGACCTAGTCTCAGTCAGATCTCTGATCAAAGTGACTTAAGATCATTTTAAACTTGCTGAGGGCAGCTCTATTTAAGATTTGAGATAATAATAATAATACAACGTTATTTGTACCTCACCACCATCCGGCAACGGTTGATACAGTTAGTGAACTTGGGCATGGTGCGCATGTGGGGGTGAGGGAGAGCATGTAAGGTTGGAAGGAGGCTTGTGCCAGTGAGTCCCTTCAAGAAATGGGTGTTATGTGTGCGAAGTTTGGCCCAATTCTATCATTGATTGGGTTCAGAATGCACTTTGATTGTAGGTGAACTATAAATCCCTGTACCTACAACTCAAAAATGCCAACTCAAAAATGCCAAGGTCTATTTTCCCCAAACTCCACCAGTGTCCACATTTGAGCATATTGAATATTTGTGCCAAGTTTAGTCCTGATCTATCATTGTTTGAGTCCACACTGCTCTCTGGATGTAGATGAACTACAATCCCAAAACTCAAGGTCAACACTCACCAAACCCTTCCAGTATTTTCTGTTGGTCATGGGAGTTCTGTGTGCCAAGTTTGGTTCAATTCCATCATTGGTGGAACTCAGAATGCTCTTTGATTGTAGATTAACTATAAATCCCAGCAACTACAACTCCCAAATGACAAAATCAATCCCCCCAACCCCACCAGTATTCAAATTTGGGTGAATTGGGTATTTGTGCCAAATTTGGTCAAGTGAATGAAAATATATCCTGCATATCAGATATTTACATTGCGATTCATAACAGTAGCAAAATGACAGTTGTGAAGTAGCAAAGAAAATTATTTTATGGTTGAGGGTCACCACAACATGAGGAACTGTATTAAGGGGTTATGGCATTTGAAGGTTCTCCCCAGCTCTCCACAAGAAGGACAATATTCAATAGTACAACACACACTTGGTCTACAGACCCACTTCTTTCCTCATACAAGTGATTTCCAAGGTGAAAATCAAACCTCATACTTGATGTTCTCAGAAGATGGGAATTTCTTTGGAACTGAAAAAGCACCGGGAATGTAGCGCAGCTGGCTGGGAGTCAGCTGCATAAGATCTCTACTGACCAGAAGGTCATAAGTTTGAGGCCTGCCAGGGTCGGGGTGAGCTCTCGACCAATTGTGTAGCTCGTTGTCTGTCTATATATGTTGTATGTCTATGGCATTGAATGTTATTTTTATTATTATTTCCACCATTTCTACCCCGGTTCTTCTCAACCCCCGAGGGAGGACTCAGAGTGGCCTAACAACGGCAACAATTCGATGCCAAAAACACAGTATACATATAATAGAAAACCAAAAACAGTCAAAATTAAAATACATTAAAATACAGTTAGCATTAAAATACATTAAAATACAATTAGCATGAAAACAGTATTCCGTCCATAATAGAAGCATTGGGTCATGTCCACCAGTTTGCCATTTCAATCCAATCTAAAGTGCTGTATCGTGCTAATGTGCAAACGCCTGGCCCCATAAACAGGATTTCACTTTTTTCCTGAATGCCAGGAGGGATGGGGTTGAACGTATATCAATTGGGAGTGCGTTCCACAGACGGGGAGCCACCACCGAGAAGGCCCTGTCTCTCATCCCCACCAACCACATTTGAGAAGTTGGCGGGAGCGAGAGCAGGGCCTCCCCGGATGATCTTAAATTACAAGGTGGGACGTAGCGGCTGATGCTTTCGGACAAGTAAGCTGGGCCAGAACCATATAGAGCTTTAAAGGTCAAAACCAGCACTTTGAATTGAGCTCGGAATTGGACAGGCAGTCAGTGGAGCTGACACAACAGGGGGGTGGTATGCCCCCTGTATGTAGCTCCCGTTAGTAGTCTGGCTGTCACCCGCTGGACTAATTGCAGTTTCCGAACTGTCTTCAAAGGCAGCCCCACGTAGAGTGCATTGCAGTAATCTATTCGGGATGTGACCAGAGCGTGGACGATCGTAGCCTGTATATGAGCTTTGTGATCCGCCCTGAGTCCCCTGCAGGGTGAGAAGGTCGGAATATAAATGATGTAAATAAATAAATAATAAATAAATAAAAACTCCCTGGCAGAACTAAGCCTCTTCCCAAATCCAAACATACAAACATGTCTATGATAAAGTATGTCTCGAACCCAAACCCCCCAGGCTTGTTCCTTTCTCTCAATTTGTAACAGCAAGTCGAAATTCTGCATCTCTGATGGATGTTTATTCTGAAACGACCCGATCACATGGAAGGACTGAAATCCACCCCACTGTCGAGAAACGTACACCCTGTTATCTGGCTCAAAAGTGATAGTTTCATTTGAAAATGAAATGCTTAGCTGGGAAGTTTAATATGAAAATTACTATCTATTTTGCCAGCCGTCAGGAGGAAAACAGTCTTTAGAAACACAGACATTGCTTGGAGTCTCACCTCAGCCATTTTTAACAGTTAGACTCCTTGAGCTGAGCCACGGGGAGAACTGGAGGAAGACATGAAGTCATGCCTGAAAATTATAGCCTGGATCACTTCTTCTACTCTTATGCTTAAACAGTGAAGCTTCTAATAAGGGCTAGTAGATTTAATCCATGCATGTGAAGGATTTTCTAGTGTAAGGGAATAAAAAAACGTGAGCGAATTTTCCATGGGTATACATTCCCCAAAGGAAGACTTCATAATCACTGTGGCCAAGATCTTAGATAGCATTATTCCATTCCCCCCTCCAAACCTACCTACCTGCTACCAAGGTGCTCTCATGATGGGCAGGGTCAGATGGGGACTCACGATCAGGGAGTGGTTGACTATGTTTAGCAGCTAGCCATAGAGAGACAATACTGGTCTGGCTTTGAGGGGAGAATGGACTTGATTTTGGCAGAAAAGTCATGCATTTGGGGGGGGGGATGATGAGGGTCACACTGCTAGGAAGGTTGTGGGGAAGAGTTGGGAAGGATATTTAGTTTTAAATGTAATTTTATTTGTACAAGTATTTTTATTGTATCTTTAACTGTATTTTAACTTATATCCATGACACACATATATTAATAGGGTTGTGCGTAGAACCGTTTTCCTTCATTTCAGCTGTTATTTCGTTACTTTCGTTATCTCCAGGAGCACATAATAGGAAGAACCCTCAACACGAAAGCAAGTGGGAGCCGAACCCAGCTCCTTGACTGCTTTTTGTGAGTACATGGTGCTCCATGCCTTCTTGCTTTGGAAAGTGTGTGTGTGGCGTGCAGGCGCAGAAAGTGTGCATGCCTGCCTGCAGTTAAGTGCCTCCTCTAGAGTAAGAATGAGAACTTGCCTCCTTGCCTTGGAAAGAGAGTGCATGTGTGATGTGCATGCCCAGAAAGTGTGCATGCCTGCCTGTAGCCAACTGCCTCCTCTAGAGCAGTGATCCCCAACCCATGTGCCATGGCACACTAGTGTGCCGTGAGTGATCATCAGATGTGCCATGGGAAATTGGAACCTCCAATACCCTTTCTTCCCCCTCCTGCTCACAGTGCTCTCTGGGTGTAGGTGAACGACAACTTCCAAACTCAAGGTCAATTCCCAAGCAAACCCTTTCAGTACTTTCTGTTGGTAATGAGAGTTCAATATGCCAAGTTTGGTTCAATTCCATTGCTGCAAGAGTTCAGGATGCTCTTTGATTGTGTGTTAACTATCAATCCAAGAAACTGTAACTCCCAAATGTCATGGTCTATTTTCCCCAAACTCCATCTGTGCTCACATTTGGGCATACTGAGTATTCATGCCAAGTTTGGTCCTGACCCAACATTGTTTCAGTCCACAGTGCTCTCTGGATATAGGTGAACTACAACTCCAAAACCCAAGGTCAATGCCCACCAAACTCTTATAGCATTTTCTCTTAGTTATGGGAGTTCTGTGTGGGAAGTTTGTGTCTTTCTGCCATTCCTGCCAGGATATCTATGTTGTGTTCATCGAAACAGGCCCAGGTTTCACACTGAGTGTATAAATACATTTAAAAACATATTAACTATATGTATTACTGTGTTAAAGCGTCATTTTATGTCATTTTGGTTGGTGGTGTGCCCCAGGATTTTGTAAATGTAAAAAATGTGCCGCGGCTCAAAAAAGGTTGAAAAACACTGCTCTAGAGTAAGAATGACAACTTGTATCCTTGCCTCGGAAAGAGATTACATGTGTGGTGGGCATGCCCAGAAAGTGTGCATGCCTACCTGCAGCCAACCACCTCCTCTAGAATAAGAATGACAACTTGTATCCTTGCCTTGGAAAGAGAGTGCATGTGTGGTGTGCACACACCCACAAAGTGTGCATGTCTGCCTGCAGCCAACCGCCTCCTCTAGGGTTCTTACCCTAGAGGAGGCGGTTGGCTGCAGGCAGACATGCACACTTGCTTCCTTGCCTTGGAAAGAGTGCATGCATGTGTGATGTGCAGCTCCAGAAAGCACATGCGCCTGCCTGTAGCAGAATGCCTCAACTTTAGAGTAGAAACAGGTAAGAAGCCTCCTTAAAGCACACACCTGCCTGCAGCAGAGCGCCTCTCCTCTAGAATAAAACAGCTTAAATGCCTAAAATGATGGGAAAGGAAGCCTTGGGAAGCCCCCACTCCCCATAATGGGCCAATAGAAAATTGATCTTTTGGCACCTCAGAGAGAAAACAGATATCTGCCCTCCCGAATTCGGGAGGCTTCCAAAAAATGAATCGGGGCCCCCACCGAAAGCCGGGACACCAAACAAGTCAAGGTTTACCCTGAAGGCACAACTGTAATATTTAATTGTTTTTAATTTTTGGCTTCCCACATTGAGTTGTGTCGTGTTATTTTCTGCACAAAGATGCTATTTTTCTGAAGAAAGCCATAACATGCAAATTTCGCACCGAACAAGTCTTCACTCTCCAATATTCTTAATGTCAGGATTTCTTAGCAATTGTCAATTTATGCTTTTTATCCCCAGAGCCAAGAAGGACCCTCTCATATCCTGTCTTTAATGGACTTTCAGTATTGGGGTGAGACTATAGACTTGCTTGACATTCAGGGGCGGTCCTACCGGTAGGCAAAGGACGCCGCTGCATGGTGCGCCATCTGGGTAAAGGGTGCATTCCCCCGCCCGCCAGACAGTGTCCGGACGATGTTCCGCTTTTGGGCCTTGTGCGTTCCGACGCCGCGCCATAGCAAACCTCCCTGCGTGCCGAATAGGGAGTGCTGTGTTTACAGGCTTCTGCGCCTGCGCACAGGAGCTTCTGAGCATGCGTGAGGGGGGCGCACGCCAAAATAATGTTTTTGGGGGGCGCCAAAATAATGTTCGCTTACCATTTAAAATTACCTTAGACCGCCCCTGTTGACTTTTCCTCTTTGTTATTGACACTCATGAAATATACTCAGTGGCCCTCCCTAAAGAGAAGCATGATACCTGTCAAAATTCTTAGTGTTAGAGAGGTTTTAAAATATTTAGGAAGCATCTGAACATATTTACATACATGATCCTATCTGTGGATACTTAGTCAGACCTCCCCTAAATGTGCTAGAAGACCTTTTTCTACCCCCTTCACACCAGCATTTCATTTTAGCTGATTTGTTGATAGGACAGGACATGTTAAAACGGATCTGACTGATACGTTAGACCAGAATAATTAATTTAACAACTCCATTTGGGAAAAGATAAATTATGGATGTGCCTGAAAGGCATTGGGGGGCTACTGAGATTTCAGATGGGAATTTGCAAGATACTTTAGTGCCTGAGCCCTTGAACACACCAGTGCGTTTGACTCCAAGATCACATGTGTATCTCTTATATCAAGTACGAAATGCCTCTGGAATCACCGTGTTATCTGAATCCTGTTGTTAAAGCCCCTAAGGGTTGTGGCACAGAGTGTAACTCCACCCAATCCGCTTTTCCCAAGGAACGGCTGGAATGTAAAAATATAAGCGAATCTGCATATGGGCATTGAGCATTGAAATAACCTTCCCTCCCCCTTCATGAAGAAGTATATGCTATCATTAGCTGCTATCTGGAATTGACAGTAGAGTAATTTGAACTCTGCCTCCCAGGGGTCTATTCCTTTAGTTCCTGCTCTAGGAATAAGGTGTGTATTGATTAGATATCAGACTGTAATTGGGCTCCAGTCTCTCGAGCTCAAGATATATGATGGAGATGACAGGAAACAGATACCCTGTTGCTTCTTGTAAATAGTCTGGTTGAACAAAATGGTTTGTAACCTCTTCGGTGCCAATGTCTTTTACATCCCTCTTCTTTTAATTGCTCAAAGATGATTGCTTTATCATTTCATCAGATGGCTTTTCTTGAAGCGGAGTGCGGGGATAATAATGTCTTTTGTTAAAAGGATGAAATAATTTCAAATGAATCCAATTGCCCCACTGGGGGCCAAGAATAATTATCAGTTGGCTTATAGCTTGGAGTAATTACAGAACTGAGTATGTTGAAGACATACAGTTTCTAAGTTGGCAGCCACAATTGGCACCCATTGACAAAAATGATAAAATGTAAGTAGGGACATTGGAAACTCGGAGTAATACAATTTCCTCCATATTAAGGTATGGGAGGTGCGCTGGAGAACCTCAACTTGGTGTTCCATGTACCTCATATGCATGCCATGGAGTCCATTCATCTCAATTGGCCTCATTAGATGGGCCCCAAGTTGTCATTATGATACTATTACCATAATTAGAACCAATCTACTTTACTTGACATTATATTTATTTATTTATATTTATTTTTTATTTATACTTCAAACTTCTAGACCGCCACTCCCTGAGGGCTTGGAGCGGTTTACAGAGTTGAAGAAAAAACATAGTATAAACAAGAGTATAACAATAAATTAACAATTAACCAAAGTGATGCCGAACCGCAGCACTATGCCCTTCCCAAATTGACTCCAGCGGGTTTTCCACCATAGGATCTGAGGGAGGGATTTGTCATAGCCAGGAGGGGATTTCTCTCCCTAGCTTTCGTGGCAACAGGGTATTTTGCTTTAATTTTTGGGGTTATGGGAGCCTGATCTGACCCAGCTCCCAAAACCCAACCCCCAGAAAGTCCTGGACTTGTATTTCTTATAACCGTTCCTCTCCAGTACACCACCAGGACTAATCCTAGGGCTGTCCTTGTTTCCGACGCTCACCCCAGAGTTAATGGGAACATCAGTCACTTGAGTATTTGTTGGCTCCAGACTCTCCACTGACGGACCGGAAGTCAGGTGAGAAGGGGAGAACTGGAGAACAAGGGGAGAACTGAATTCATTATTCCAATGACTAGAAACAGGTAAATAATGTTTCCATCAGGTTTGGGAAAATGGATCAGACTAGGAGAGGTTACTTAGTTAGGTGCACTTAACTAAGAAGTTAATAAGAAAATAGCAGACTAGTTTTCTAACATCTAAAAGTAAAATTGATACTCTTGAAAATGTCCTAAGTTGGCAGCCACAATTGGTACCCATTGACAAAGAGGATGAAATGTAAGTAGGGTCCCTGAGGACTGGGTGATTGCGATAAAAACTAAACACAGAGAGAGACTGACAGCTGTTGAGCAAGACCTTTGTGTGTGTCTTTCTGCCATTCCTGCCAGGATATCTATGTTGTGTTCATCGAAACAGGCCCAGGTTTCACACTGAGTGTATAAATACATTTAAAAACATATTAACTATATGTATTACTGTGTTAGAGTGTCATTTTGTATCATTTTGGTTGGTGGTGTGCCCCAGGATTTTGTCAATGTAAAAAATGTGCCGCGGCTCAAAAAAGGTTGAAAAACACTGCCCTAAGGAATCTTGACAACTGCAATTCTGTAATCCTAACTAAATTTATGAAATGAATGTCTGCTTCACTTTGTTTTGGTGACAGTTGTTTTTAGCATTAAAGCAAAACTAACTTGGACACTGAGCCATGTTTTGTGAAGATTGCAACTTTCCATGCCATATTGGCACAAAGCGACCACTGTCTCCAGCTATATCTCTCACTTCCTTACTTCATTTTCTACCCAGGGGAGATTCAGGGCATGCTGATTCCATCAGTCTTGAGTCTGGACATGTGTAAAAGTAAGTATCAAAGGGTGCCAAGAATCCAGATTAGACTCCAGAGTAGCATGTTCTGAGTCCACAACCTTCTAGAATTTCAAATACAAAGAAAGACATACATCTAAAATTTATATGACCCCCTGGCCTAGAAATGTTAAGAGCAGATCCTGACTTCCAGCCAACATTCCCCAAATCCAAAGGAAATGCAGGTTTTAGCATTAGCAAAAGACTCAGAAAGGCACTGACATGCATAAAGCACTCAAGAGATGCAAGGGACTCCTGAGATGCAAAAGATGTGAATTTATTTTCTAATCCAATGTTTCTTTTTCTTTAATTAATACACTTCAGAATGTATATTAGTCATCATTGTCATATTTGTATAGTATAATAATTATACATGGTGCTTTACAAGGAAAATTAAAACAAAACAGTTCCCTGCCTTCATGTTTATACCTAGGTTTATCCTAGCCAGTGATTCATAGACTGTTGAATCGAGAGGTGTGGTGGACTTAAACATTCAAGTATTTATATGCCACCCTGTATCTGAAGATCTCAGATACACCCGAGCCTGGGGAAAGTGGGGTGGTAGCTTAAACAGCAATGGCCGGTTACAAATCGGAACTGTTTACCTATCCTTAAAGTGCAGGTGAGCTGTGGTACTTAGCGGAAGCTAAGTTGGGTATAGCCCAACTTTGAGTAATGCTGGATTCTGTGGCTTTTCCAGGTGTGTAGGGTAAATTGACTATGTGCATCATATGCATGCCATGGAGTCCATTCATCTCAGCCGGCCTCATTTGACCTATGTAAATGGGCCCCAAGTTGTGGTTGTGACACTATTACCACAGTTGGAACTAATCTACTTTACCTGGCATTAGATACAAGGGGAGAAGTGGATTTATTCTATCAGTGCCTGGAAATAGGTGAAAAATGTTTCCACCAGATTTGGGAGAAGGGACCAGACCAGGAGAGGTCACTTAGTTAGGTCACAAGACCAGGTGAATAATTTTTCCACCAGGTTTGGGAGAAGTTAGATCAGACCAGGAGAGGTCACTTAGTTAGGTCACAAGTCCAGGTGAATAACGTTTTTTGGTTTTAAAAAAAAGTTTTTATTTATTGGTTAAAAATAACAATATCATAGACAATGACATTTACTTACGACACTGATACATTGGTTCAAGGGGGAGGAAACTGAATTAGGGTAGGGAAGGACCGAGGAGGGGGAAGGGTAAGGGCTAACGATAGGGAATCACAATAGGTCTGACGTAACAAATTAAAAACAAGAACCCACATGTTTTTTGACTTCGTCCACAGGCATCGATCAATTCATCAAATTCAAGTCTATATCTTAACTTACATTTCTTTTCAAATCCAGTACCCTTTTAGGTCTACATTCTTCTTCATTTTAACATAGAGAATAAATGGTTTCCACATCCCTTCAAAATAATTAGCAGAAACCCTCCTCAGTAAATAAGTCAGTTTATCCATCTCAGCAATCTCGAGAAGTTTATGACTTACTTCTTCTATAGCCGGAGTCTCCCTTTCTTTCCAGTGTTTAGCCCAGATGATTCTGGCTGCCGTTGTGATAAAGTACAGTAACCTTTCCGATTACTTCCCCAATTTTTTTGATTCTATAATATTTAAAAGAAACAACTCAGGTTTAAATTCAATTTTCATTTGCATCATTTCTTCCATTAATTTATGCACCTTTTCCCAATATTTTGCACTCTCCCCACACGACCACCATTGGTGAAAAAAGGTTCCTCTATTTGATTGACATTTCCAACATAAATCATTCCCTGTTTTATATATCTTACATATTTGTGCAGAGGTTATATACCACCTATATACTATTTTCATTATGTTTTCTCTCAAAGCATACGCACAAGTAAATTTCAAATTATGTTTCCACATTTTTTCCCAACATTCCTGTGGTATTGTATATCCTAAATTGCTTTTCCATTTTTCCGTATATTCTTTTCTTGGTTTCTTCTCATGCTTGCTCTTTAATATGAGGTTGTGTAGTTTGCTAACTCTTTTCCTATCCAGTTGAAGTAGTATTTTTCCTCCTGCTGTTAATCTTTCTTCCCATCCTACCTCCTTGTCTTTTACAAATCTCGTTCTTCTTTGGTTATATTGGAACCAGTTTATTTTATATTCACTCATTTCTTCCTGTGTTTTCAAATTGTAGTTATTGTTTTCCTTTGTAAGCATCTCTTTATAGGTTGGCCAGCACTCTTACCTACTTTATATATTGTGAATGCTTCGACCGGAGAGGCCCATAATGATAGTTTTTTTTACAAATTAGTTCTTTATGTTTAGTCCATGCCTTCATTAGTGGGGCTTTTAAGATGTGGTTCATGAAGTTTTTGTCTTGTTTATTTTTGTTATATAGCAGATAACCATGCCACCCGAATTTGTTCTCCCATCCTAAGTTCAATAAATCCTTATCCTTTATTCCCATCCATTCTTTCAGATTCTCTAGGCAGTTCGCCTCATAGTAGGCTAACAAATCCGGGAATCCAAATCCTCCATTCTGGGGGAGTTCTTGGAGATATTTTATTTTAATTCTAGGTTTTTTCCCTCTTGTCACGATGCACGGACTTGACCGGCCCTTAATCACACACACAGAGACGGACTGAAGGCTAACTACTTTATTGAATATATAAAAACAGTTCAAAAGGTATATTGTCCATAAAAATAGCAAAAGCAATTCAAAGGCAAAAGGCAATCAAATGTCCAAAACAACTTGGAAAAGTATCCAAAAGACTTGGCAAGGCTCCGCACAGCAATGCGGATTCAGGAACAAGGCAAGGTACAAGATGCAAAACAAGACTTGGTAAGCCACTAGCCAACCTAGCTCCGTGGACCAGCTTCGCTTCACGCCTGCTCAGATGAGACGTGGCCGAAGTACTGAGGATCCGTTCTCATGGATCCTATACTTAATCTTTCTGCCGAGGTCCCCGACGCTCTAGGCTTCGTCGTCTCCAATCTCTGCTGACGGACCTCGGCCTGTCTAGGCTATGGTACCAGCCCCTCCTGCTAGTCTCGATGTCCCATCTCCTATCGAAAGTACGGCCTTGCCTCCCAACATCTGCTGCCCTATCTCCGTGAGAGCTCTCCTCCCTAGATTCTTCCCAGCCGCTCTCTTCCATGTTTTCACTCAAAGGATCCTGTGAACCTCTCCCCCCTGGCCATTCATAAGTTTCGCTATCACTGCTTTCCATTTGCACCTGGTTATCTGTCTCATCGTAAGTGTCAGGCCAACCTTCATCCCAAGCCAAGCTTTCTGTGGGAGAAGGAGGCCCAGTGATGGGAAACTCTCCTTCTGCTAACCCTTCTAAATCCTCTTCAGAATCCATCTCCGCTGCTGCAGGCCCCAATGCCAATGGGACCCCCGGTTCTGTCCCCTGCCCCCCAGGCACAAACGAGAACTGCTGTGCTACACCTCTCCAGATGAAAGTTGATAATTCCGATTGCCACCTTTTTATTAGTGTCTGATTTTTTAAAAAAATGGTAACATCTGAAAGAGGAAATTTATTTTAGGGAATATTTTCATTTTCACTGTGGAAATTCTACCTAATAAAGATAGGTTTAGATTTTTCCAACTCGCCATATCTTCTTTAATCCCTTTCCAGGTTTTCTCGTAATTATTTTTGGTTAGTTGACAATTTTTGGCTGTGATGTTTATCCCTAAATATTTTATCTTTTTCAATATCGGGATGCCAAATTTCTTTTCTAGTTCCTGCGATTCCTTATTCTCTATATTTTTAACTATTATCTGGGATTTTTTAAAATTTAATTTAAAACCTGACACCTCACCAATTTTTTCTATTTTTGTAATCCAATTTTCCATGTTTTCTAGGGGTCACAAGACCAGGTGAAAAATGTTTCCACCAGATTTGGCCCTGGAATGGGAAGAGGCTGGTCTCACTATCTTGAGAATAGACCTTTCACTCATTTTCCTCAATGGGTTGCCCTGGTTGGATAATAAGGGAATCCTGGTGTTTCGCCCACAAATTACTTACTTGAAGCCGGGTAGGGAGGCTACCTGGAGTGGATATACCAAATTCTTGACACCCCTTGAGTTAAAGTTAAGGAAAGTTAAATAGGTAACAATTTAAATAAATGTTGCCCAATTTGAACCCAACGAAATGTCTGTTGTCTTTTATTTCGGGGGTGGGCACGCAAGTAAGATTGGTAGTCTTGAGGGCTTCAAAGAACATATTTTTCAATGTCTATGTGAGACCTCTTGCCAGCCTCATGTGGAGCTTTGGTCCACCAATATGCAGATGATACCCAGCTGCTTTTATGGCTGGAGCCTGGAGTCACCTCAATACCAGACAATTTCACCTTATGTCTTGAGGCTGTATCGAGATGGCTGCGTGCCAGTATGTTGAAGGTGAATCCTTCTAAGACTGAGATTTTGTGGCCTGGCCGCCCGCCTGGAATGACGCCCTCCCTGTCCAACTTCGATGGTGCCCCCCTTCATCCATCTTCCACTGTTTGGGTGTCATCCTGGATTCACAGTTGACTATGGAGGCTTAGGTCGCTAATGTTAGTAAGCAGGCCTTTTTCCATCTCCGGCTGGCGAGACAGCTGGCCCTTTCAGAGGAAGCCTTGGCTACAATCATCTATGTGACGGTTACATCTAGACTGGATTATTGCAACACCTTGTATGTTGGCCTTCCTCTGTCGACTACTCGGAGGATCTGCATTATTCAGAACGCGGCTGCCAGGCTACTTGCAAAAACACCTTTGAGATGCCACATAACTCCAACTCTGTTACATTTGCACTGGCTTCCAAAGGAATTCCGGACCTTGTTTAAGTTGTTGGTTCTGACCTTTAAGGCGCTTTATGGTCAGGGGCCAGCATATCTCAGAGACCGCCTCTCCCCTCTTTCCGTCGCCAGTGGTCGCCGCGACTCCTCCAACTAAACTCACTGTATGTTCCAGGCCCCAGGGAAGTACGTCTCGAGAGCACAAGATGTAGGACCTTCTCCATCTCTGCCCCTGTCTTGTGGAACTCCTTGCCTCCCCACTTGAGGGCCATGAGTGACTTGCGACTTTTTGCTCAGGCACTCAAGACCTGGCTTTTTAGCAGAGCTTTTAATGTTTAATGCAGTCTATTTTTTATTGTGTATTTTTAAATGCAATTGTTTTATGTAAATCGCCTGGAGCATTTTAATGGAGGGTGTGAGGACTCACCCATTCTGTGCTAGGCCGAGACCAGCATAGTAGTTTGGCATCCATGGTTAAACAGGATAGCCAGGAAGGGGGGAGTGGCTTGGATCCTTCTCTGGGAGGGGGGGAGAGAGCTGCCTGAGATTGGCTCAGAGCTGAGGGGAGGAGCCGAGCTGCTTCAGAGGAAAAAAAGTGTTGCTTACTTGGGAGTCTCTTATCAGAACTCAGAGAGAGGGGAGTCTCTGGACAGAGCTGAGAGTGAGCGGTCAGAGAAAGACAGTTGTCTTGAAAGCTGACTGGAAAAGTGCTGTGGGATAGCTGACAGGCAGTCAGTCACAGGCTTTTTTGGGGATCTCTAGGGTTAGAGATTAACTCACTTCTCTGAGGAAGCCAGCTACAGGATAACTCTAGGGAAGAGAGTTAGTAGCTAGGGTGCTTCTAGAAAGACTGAGTGTTAGCTCAGGGAGTTACTAGTTTAGTTAGTGGACAACTACTAACTACTAGTCAGTGGCATTAGAGTGAGG